>OY998258.1:57106879-58306879 GCA_963922045.1 Persicaria maculosa
ATTTGCCACCTAGTTGACCTCACAGACAACGTGTATGAAGGATGACAACTTGAAATGTTGGAGTTTCATGATGTTTGTAATGATCATCTCGATCTCCCAAGGACATTTTCACTTGTCAGAAATGAAGTTAATAATCATAAGACCATAATCGAACCATTGGCATCTCGGAAGAAAAAACCATTTGTAGCTTAACCTAATTGGAGCCTAAAGCCATCAAAATTGATTTTTGGAGTGTTCCATAATGGGTTGTTTCCACCTTATGTTTTTCTTTTTTTTTTTTCCCTAGGTTGATTATGTGGACGTGCGATTGTTGTATCCGTATTTTCCCAGTAGGCCGTTTTGGATTCATTGATTTGTTTTAGGAGCTATCACAAATACAATTCTTGTATCCTGTTTATTATGAAATTATCGAGTTGAAAGTTACGTACTTTGTTCCTAATGGTCCAAATACACCACCAAAGAGTAGCCATGTTTGATTTTTGTCTTTTATTTAGACGAGCAAAAATGTCATTTGTAATTGATCTGATTGTTCAATTAGTTATGGTTGTGGCTTTTATGAAGTTAGTTATCATGTTATCAATTTTGAATAGTTGTGGCATGTGAGTGCACCTTGTTAATAGGTGGGCGACTTCATCTTCATATTGGTTGCAAAATGTACAGGGCTAGGGGACCACAACAAGTTTTTGTTCTAATCTCATTTTCGTTGGGATTTCATTCAAGACAAGCCTCCAAATGAAATTTTTGACATTTGGAAGACACTCAATTCCCAAGATCCAAGCAATATTACTTTCTTGATTTCTTTGATTCCATGTAATTTTGTCGAGGGTTCTCGATGTTGTTAACCAGTCGTGCCTGTTAACCCGCTCGTAAAGTTGGTTTTCAATATTTGTCCTAGGTATTTGAGTGTTTTGGGTTATGTGTACTATATTTTTTTGGTAGTACATGACTTAGCTTGCTAGTTTTCCACTGACCATTTCTTATTCAGTCCTATGTACTAATAACTTTTTTCATTTTCATCGATCGTGTTGTTTGGTAATAGCCGACCTAATTTTTTTAAATAGAAAAAATTCGAGAGGAGAAACCAATCTAGCCAAAAGCATCCCAACGGATGAGATCAGCAAGTTCCGAGCCGTCCGGGGTAGACGGACTCGAGAAGGCATGATCGAGGCGCGTCAGATGGTCAGCAACCCTATTAGCTTCCCTGTAAATGTGGCGAATCGGGGCTAAGGCAAAACAATGCAGAGAGAGAGAGAGTTAGGTCAGAAATTATCATTTCTACTTCCCCAGGGGGAGAGCAAATACCTTTAATGCAATATATAATGGAGAGATTCTCTTCTTCTATGAATAAATTGGTGATGTGCAGATTCCAGGCAGCTTGGATACCAGTCCATAGTGCATAGCCTTCATCACCAATCACAGAGCTCAATGGGGAGGAGCCAACACCAGAATAGAGAGTGTTTCCCAACTGGTCCCTAATGATGAAGCCAAAGGTGCCTTTGTTTGTTACAAAAAATGTTATGTCGAAAATGAGCTTATGATAGTTGGGGGTGGTTTAATCCATTTAGCTTTAGGTTGGTGTTTTATGCGTTGATCATTAATATTTTTTGTGTAAAGTCTTCTTTTATCAATTTTGCCTTGTCTCAGTTATAGATTTGTTCATTTGTATAAGCGGCTATGGTTCTCAGGTCAGGTTTTATATTGTCGAAGAGAGCTTTGTCCCTGAAATACCAAACACACCACCAAATTATTGCAAGCTTGGTAAAGATTTGATTTCCCAAGTCTTTTATGGTGTTGCACATCATATCCGTGATGTTTTGAGGTTGCAATTGTATTGTTCGAAGCCTGGATGATAGCTTAGGGTCCATTATTTGCACAATTGCTTTTGTGGTTGGACATTCTAGTATGAGGTGTGGCAAGTCTTCGTAGCAGGGGTAGCAAAGCGGCCAGTTTGCTGGGACACTCACTCCACGGTTAGCGAGCTTTACAGACGTTGGGATGTCATTTTTTATATGCGACAAAGAAATTCTTTAATTTTAGGGAGTGTCTCTAGATGCCAGATCGAGCTCAGGTTTGAACGGGTATGCTGTTTTGCATGATGAAGCATCTCAATGGCTGATTTTGTAGAGAGCTAACCATTCCTGCTCCATTCTAATAGAGTCTATCCTGGTCAATGTTTTTGGGGATTGGTGTAAGGAGGATGGTATTGATAGTGTTTTCGTCGAGTTGATCTTTTAGTTTCGCATTTAGTCTATGGGTGTTCTAGGTTTTATTATTTTGAATGAAGTGGCTTATTTTGATGGAGGGATTTAGCTTGGTAATATCTTTTGTGAGTTCAATAAGAGGAACGGGTCCCCACCACTTATCCGTCCAAAAATTTATCGCTTCCCCGTTACCAATGGACCAACTGATACCTTTTTTTATGATTGGGATAAGGTTTGACAACTTTGACCATTGCCAAGAAGAGTTTCTTTTACGTTTGTATTGCAGAATGTATTGATTCTTAAGGTATTTTTGAGTGATTACTGTGACCCAGGGGTTAGTTGGTTCAACTAGGATTTTCCAGATCAATTTGAGTTGTAGAGCAGTGTCATGTCTTCGGAGCTACCTTCGGAGCTACGAAGACCCAGACCGCCATTATGTATGGATTTGCAGACTTCAAATCAGTTGATAAGAGGTTTGTGCCTTGTCCCTTTATTCCAGGGGAAATTCCTATTTATTTTGTCAAGTTCAGTGTAGATGGATGTGGGAAGCATGAAACATTGCATCAGATGTAGGGGTTTAGCAGCTAGTGTTGATTTTATTAACGTGCATCGTTCTTGTTGCGAGAGGGCATTAGCCTTCCACTTACCAAGCTGGGTTTTGGTGGAGTCCAGGATCTGACTGAAAGTATATCTTTGGTGATTCGTCCAGAGATAATTGGGCAGCCCAGATATTTGCCTAAGTTGGTTGTGAAAGTGATAAGCATTTCATAATCCATCTTATCCATATACTATAGAATCCAAATTTGGTGAGAACCGCTTCAATATAGCTCCAATTTAATTTATCATATGCTTTTTTCATATCTAATTTTAGGGTCATCCAGCCTGTTTTCCCTTTTTTCCAGTTGAAACCGTGAAATATTTCTTGTGCAACGAGAGTGTTGTCTTGTATGGATCTGCCTTCCACAAAAGCTCTTTGATATGGGTTGATTAGTTTAGGAAGAATGGGTTTTAGTCTATTAGCTAGAATTTTCGAGATCACTTTGTAAATCGTATTACAAAGATTAATTGGCCTATAGTGATGTATATTAGTAGGATTGTCCGTTTTTTGGACAAGAGTAATAAAGTGTGGTTTGATTCAGCTAGAAGTTGCCCAAAATGGAAGAAGGCTTTGATAGCTTTGCAGAAGGATGTCCCAACTATATGCTAGTATTTTTTATAAAATTCTGGAGGGTAGCCATCTTGTCCTGGAGTCTTGTCTGCTACCATTTCCCAGAAAATGTTTTTGATTTCTATATCGGTTGGCTGGGCAGTCAAAATTTTGTTTTCGTCAGTAGTAATTTGTGGCTGAATGTTCCAAACATTTTGTGGTAGAATATATCTTTGGTGGTTGCTAATAAATCTTTCTGACATTTCAAGGGTTATTTGGTTAGAAATCGCCTCTTAATCAGTTAGATTTTGTCTTTGATTAGATTCAAAGTAGCACATAGTTCTTCTAAAGTTTTTAACTCTTGCAGTTGTTTGGAAATATTTTGTAATATGACCCGATAATTGTAGATGTCTGATTTTGGTTCTCTGTTTCCAAAATTTATGACTATAATCCAAAAGTCTTGACTTATTGTGTTCCAGTCTAGCAAGTTTTGCCTCTTCACTTGTTGTAATCCTTCCCCAAGGAAGTTTAAGTTGGAAGTTCTTGATTTGTAATTCAATATGAGATAATTGTTTTGACAAGTTGTTCGCTTGCTTTTTGCACCAGTTTTTTGTGTTTTGTTCAAGGAGTTTTTGTTTTCGGATTAATTTATAGGTAAAGGATCCAAAAAGTTTATTGCTCCAAACTTTTTTAACTATATCTTCATAGGCTTTGTTTGTGGTCTAGGTCATCTCAAATCTAAAGGGGGTTCCTTTCTTTGATCTATTCTTACCTATCTCAATTGTAATAGGGCAGTGGTCACAGTGAGAAAAGAAGTGATGCTTCGTTCTAAGACTAGGGAAGAATGAGATAATGTGTTGATGGACTAGAGCTCTGTCCAATCTTTCATAGGTATTATTTGTGTTTGTTTTATTTTTCCTCCAAGTGAAAGGTGAACCATTAAAAGGTATGATTGAGAACATCTTTCACACGTTTTAGTCTTCTGAATCTAGTGGGAAAGGGGATAACGCCACCTACTTTTTCTGTATCATTTTCTATATCGTTTAAGTCTCCTATTATAAAGATAGAAAACTGATGTTTATGAGTTAGAGCATAGATCTCTTTCCAGAATTGGTCTTTTTAAAGCTCAATAGGCGGAGCATATACAAAGATGATGGCAAATTCTTAGTTCTCTATCTTGACATGAAGCATGATGACTCTATTATTTTGTTCAATGATTTTGCATTCATCCAAAAATTTTGACTTATAAAGCATGCATATGCCTCTTTTAAGGCCACAAGCTTTTATACAGTGAGATTTGTGAAAGCCAGAAGTATGCATTTGGACATCATTTGGAGGTTCTGTTGCCTTAGTTTCGGCTAAGACAAGAATGTCAAGGTTGTTTGCAAAGCGTAGTTGGTTGATTTCATTCCATAAAAGAGGTCTCCTAGTACCCCTAATATTTCAATAACCAATACTAATCATAAGGATAACCTTGATTGTATAGAAGCAACAAGTACTTAATATGCTTACAAGTAAACTGAATGATGTTGTTGTGCTTCATTCAAATTGATTGCTTATTTTCCTATGGTTTCTAATTGAATCTTTTAAATTAATTTATTCTAACAAGATAAATTACTCCATTCAATTTCTCTCTAATTAAAATCTCATCAGTTCCATCCACCAAACATGAAGTAGGAGGACATTGAGGATCTGTTGTCCCCAATTTCCATGTTTCCTTAATCCTTCCTATCTCTCTCTCACATAATCTCTCACCCTTAACCATTTATTTAAATTCTAATTATTTTTACATTTTATGTTTAAGCGGTTTCCGTCCATCGATTCGTTGAACTTTTACTTAATAAAAAAAATACAAAAGAAAAAGAAACTAAGACGAGGGACAAGAGGAGGGACAGTGATATTGGGACAGGGATCCCAACTGTGCACTTTACCACCAGAAGTATTACTGTAAGCCAAAGCAACCTTCTTTTTCCATTTCCCCACATCTTCTCTCCCTTCGCCCCTCCGAAGCTCAAGCTCTCCGATTCCCCGATCGGCCGCCTCCTTTCTTCTTCCTTGTTTCTGGTTGATCTGCATTCGCCATTCACTTTCAGGTACTATTTCATTTCCTCCTCTAATGGAACCGATTTTATGCTTTTTTCTTCTCCTTCCTTTTTTTGGCTTTGATTTCAGTTTTTTTTTCTTCCTGTTCGATTCACGTGGTTGAATCTCGCGAGTGTTCGGTTGTCAACTTCGAAAGCAGCTCTGTATGCCATTTCGGATGCACTTTAGATTCTCGATTTGCTGAATCGGTTCATATTTGAACTGCGTTTGTCTAGTAAAGGGAGATCGCCGTGTTTGTTTGATTACATTTAGGGTTCCCTTTTGTGCTCTATCAACTCCTGGCCAACAATCTGCTCCTTTTCTGTTGGATTTCCTTTGTACTGTTAGGGATGGTGATTGAGTGGAGAAACTGTTGACATAATGTGGGGGATTTTGCAACGATCGTCTCGTGTGGTGACAATATTTTTCGTTTTAATGGATTGGATTATACGTTCTTCATTTCGACCATTACTTGTCAGATTAGTAAAACTAAATGGTTTTGTTCAAAGTTCGGGTGGAGAGATTATCCTTTAGAAGGTATGCTCTTGGTGTTCAGTGTTTGTACTTCAGCCATTAGTTAACATTTGTGTATCAACTAGTCAACTACAAGAATTTGCTTTGGTAATTCTGATCTCGCCACCTTGCTGGCAAAATCTTCTAACTTGTAGAAGTTATTAAAGGTGGGGGAGTACTCACTGATTGAAAATAGAAAATGGAAATTAAGGGATCCAAAGCAAGTGGACGATGGGTTACTGACTTGAAAATCTTCAACTGCATGCACTGTCCTCAAATATGTTTTAATTCAAGTTGGTATTTACTACTTTCCAATCTTAAGGCCAAAAAATGATGGATTTGCTTGGTTAACTTGAACTTATGGCTTGATCATCTGGGCATTGACATGCATTTTCAAGAGAGGAAGAGGGTTTAGGGTGGTTACACATTGGGAAGATTGACAGATATTGAGCAAAATATACTGCATGTGAAAATTTTCTGGAATAATTAGTTTTAGTGCCTTTGGTTTTGCAAAGCTCCATTCACTAGTTTTCTATTTCGATGCATGCCAGATTGCTTGATTATGCATGAAACAAAAACAATACTTGGAAAAGAGTTCTTTCTAGTATTTTTTTGTAAAGAACTGAAAAGAGCAAGCTAATATAAACTCAGCTTAATTACTCTCTTCTTGGACTGTGATACCTAGTAACAGACACGAAGCCAGAAAATAAAATTTGGGTGGGCTGAATATACTAAAATTTTAATATATTCATAATTTTTATTAACAAAACTCTTATTCTAATAAAAAATATATAATTTTTCCTTATTTTTTTTTACCTATTTTTTAATTTTTTTAAAAATGGGGCGGGCTGTAGTGGACCTCAGCCCACCCCTAGTTACTTGCTTGCCTAGTAATGAAACCTACAACATTTATATGGATTTATGTTTGTGTATGCTACTATGCTTATTTTTGTGTAATTTACAATTTTGGCTGATTTGGATTGTAACTTGCAGATAACTTTTTCAATGTATGGAAATAATGTATACGAGACTGCCTTGGTCTGATGAGAAGAACTGATGTTATTAGCAGTGGAAGGAGGAGGATTCTTCTCATCTTCAGCTTCTGGGTATAGCAATGGCCTAGCCCTCATTCTTCTGGGCCAGAGAAATGAAGATAGACCCATGAGAGTTTCCCCATTGAATCAAAATCAGTTGGTGGGCCAGGAAAGCAACACTGACTTTCAGCTTGCTTCTGGAAAGAACAGGAATGCCCGTGGGTGTGCCTCCTTTGTATGGTTCAGTCGCGCTTCTGTAGGACTTTGTGGGCAATCTGCCTTAAAACATGGTCCTGCAGCTGGCAGGGACACGACTGTAGTAATAAGTAGTGTTGAAAATGAGAACGATTTGAGACATATATCTCTTAAGAGCAACTTGAAGAAACGATCACATTGTGCTCTAGCTCCTAACAATAATGAAAACGGAAGGGAACCATTGGATGAGCAGTGTAGTGACAACCTTGGATCGACGGAGGAAAGGAAAGTGCAATGGACGGATGCATGTGGGAGAGAGCTAGCTGAGATTAGGGAATTCGAGGTCAGGTATGGTATTTGGGTTTACGTAACTTCTAGGATTTCCGTTGTTTATTTTCTCAATCTTATGATTTTGTTTGTGCTTGTTGCAAAACTCCTTCAGTTTTTTTAATGTTTTATTTGAATGGCAGGCTGCAGTGTATTCCATTACAGCCATTGCCCCTCATTAATTGCCTTTTGAAAAAAGCTATTGCCCTTCTCCAGAATCAGCTGAATGGGACTAGCCCACCTCAATGAAAAAAGTACCAGCATACCTTATTCATCTGTGAAGTTTTTATTTAGATACTCATCTATACTATGTTTCATAACTAGGGTTAACCTATACTATTGTTAAACTAGCAGTGAAATATGTACTCTCACCTATCCTGATTAGTTGTAGCCATGTACGATTTTGCACATCCCCTTTGGTGCCTTGACCTCTTCCTAGCCTGAATCACCCTTGTGTCATGGTTAACCTTGTCCTCATAGCTGATCTCTATCAGCTGATCTCTTTCAAAGAGTAGAATGCATGCAAGAAAGATTGATTCAATGTCTTGGAGATGAATAATGATGAATGCTTTATTCCATGGAGATATCAGATATGTAATCTTGGATTCCTGTGAAAAGCATAAAGCAGTAGTGCCTTGTCAACTTCTCTCGCTTGATTTAGTTATTTTGCACAAAGTGAGTGGAATTGACATGATATCAAGGTTTATTGATGATAGTGTCTATGTCCACAATGTAAAATGAGAGCAGGATAGCCATTTAACATGGGTACTTGGAGACGGGACTTTTGAAGGCTTGACTGGGTCATCCAGACCAGAAGTGAAGAATTCTTATGTGGGCATATTGTAAATTCCTCTTGCTTAAGTGCCAACAAAGCAACAGACAAAAGCCTTGTGTGCCCCTTTTGGTTACCTGGACTTGTAAAATGAATAGAATATTCAATATTGGTAGAAGCGAATATCTTTAGAAGTGAACGTATAGTTTGATGTCGTTAAACTTGCAAAGTAGAGAGAACCCATGCTTAAGTTCAGCTCGACATAAAGACCTTATATGACAATAAATAGTAAACTGGTTACCAATAGGAAATTTCTGGGTTCAATTTTTTTCTTAAATTTTTAATGTTGCTTTCATGTTGCCTGTTTGCTCTCTGTTTCACTTGATTTAAAAGTAAAAGTGCTGAATTTGTATCTTTTGCATTTCTATACAATCTTCGAATGTTTATAAAATTTGGATGGAACCCAACTGCAGTGAGACTGGCAACTCAGATGATGAATTTGATGAGAATGGCAGGAGAAAGACGTGCTCTTGCAGGATCATGTAATCTTGTGCTTTGTATCTCTTCTGCTTTAATATTTCTTTTGTCTGGGGAGCGTGGAACACAATCTGATTTTTGGTTTGACAGCAGAAGGACACGATTTATGGAGCTTCAAAGATGTTTATTGAATTCCCGCTGGCTAAGAAGAAGATCATGGCTGAGCCTTTGCAGAACTGATGCAGCTGCGCCAGAATCGGCTGCTGATTGAGCTGACTCTCTATTGGACAGGTTGTTAATACAGTAGTAAGTATTTTCGAACTTCAACTGTAATAGCTCTGAGTAGACCATGCTGTTTTAATTGTTCCTGTTTTCTTATAGACATCAATCTTTTGGTTCCCACTCATTCACTTCCTCCCTGCACCCTCAGATATTGAAATGCAAGCGATTATTTTGAGATAAAAGGTTGGCTCTTCGGACTTTGACGAATTCTATATTTTCTGGGTTATATAGGGAAATGTGTTTCCTTGGTAGAGAGTTTCTTTTAATGTCTTCTGCATTTGAGTTCATTTGATCTACATTCTTACCCTTCTTTCATTTCCTACTAAATGCATACTTCGTGTCTATGACATCATACATTATAAGCTTTTTATTATTATTATTATTATTATTATTATTATTATTATTATTATTAGGGCAAATTGCATAAAATAGCACGAACTTTAGGTATAGTTGCGGTCGGTGGCACGGACTTAAAAAAATACAAAAATAATCACCAACTTTGAGGTTTAGTTGCGGTCAGTGGCACGTACCACTTATCTCACTAATGTGGACTAATGGGGGTGCTTACATGATTTTTTTTTTAATTAAAAAGACATATAGCGAGATATGGATTAGTGGGGTGCGTAGATAGATTTTTTTTTTAAATTAAAAGGCATAAAAGATGTGCTCAAATTGTGAAACTAGTTAGGTTCCATTTTTATTTTTTTATTTCATGTAATTCCAAATCAAAGATAATTGTGACAAATATACCATTTGCAAATTAAAATAACTAGTCACGTTCATGGTAAACATTTGAGTAGCAAAATAACATAAATAGAAAACCAACATTTGGTTAGCATAAAACAAATTGGATGCTAATCATCCGGGGCCGCTTGACTTTCTCAAGTTTGGGTTATGCTAACCAAATGTTGGTTTTCTATTTATGTCATTTTGCTACTAAAATGTTTACCATGAAAGTGACATTTGGTACTAGTTATTTTAATTTGCAAATGTTATATTTGTCACAATTATCTTTGATTTGGAATTACATTAAATAAAAAAAATGGAATCTGGCTAGTTTCACAATTTGAGCACATCTTTTATGCCTTTTAATTTAAAAAAAATCTATGTAAGCACCCCACTAATCCATATCTCGCTATATGTCTTTTCAATTAAAAAAAATCCATGCAAGCACCCACATTAGTCCACATTAGTGAGATAGGTGGTAGTGTGGTACGTGTCACTGACCGCAACTAAACCCTAAAGTTGGTGATTATTTTTGTATTTTTTTAAGTTCGTGCCACCGACCGAAACTATACCTAAAGTTCGTGCTATTTTATGCAATTTGCCCTTATTATTATTATTATTATTATTATTATTATTATTATTATTATTATTATTATTACTACTACTTTATTTATGCAACCATCAAATGAGTAGGTTATATTGAAATATTTTAGAATCCTGTAATAAATGATGCATGATTTATGTTTTGAATCTAATTGGGCATTTATAATTTTGAATGTTTCTTTGAATTTTGAATTGTTAGGGTTTTGTATTGTTTTTGTTTTTAAAATTGGCATCACTGACTGATAGACAATTTTTCGATGATAATTTTCTGGCCCTTAAATGAAAAGTTTCAGTATCCGCCATTAATTATCCCAACATGTTCAAACTACAGCATATGAACTTATTAAGGTTACATACATTACAAACGTAAATACATAAAGGGGTTTCATGTTAATAGTACCATGAATTATTTCTGCAACCATGGTTCACATTAGTATCATACAAACTGCTCTTCCTGTGGCTTTGCATCTCCAACAACGGACGACAAGACGCCATTATCAGCATTCGTAGCAGAGCAATTGGCTCGCACTTCCCCTTGTGTGCCGGTGAGAACACTCAGCTGTCCCATCTTGATCATCGCGTCCACAAACTTGTCGAAAAAGAGGCCTTGGTCGGTAGCGAAGTCAAGCACGATGCCCTGCGTGCTTGAGTCCACGAACAAGTCCTCGTCCGAGGTGAACAGCCCTTGTCGGTTCACAAGGTTAACATAGTACTCGTTATCAAATGCATTTGGAGTACGGATGTCCATCATGGTGGTGTTGGGGGTGTTCACGGTGGGGCAGGTGATCTCGAGCTCATCGGCCAATGTATCATCCAAAGTCGAATCTCGAGTAGGGTAGAGCCTTCTGGCAAAGGTCGGACAGTGAGCACGGCCTATAGTGTGGGCCCCGGATAGGGCCACCAAATCGGTAGTGTCGAAGCCCTTTGTACCGAACTGGCCGATGAGGGTGGAGGTGTTGCTGAATGGGGAAGGGAGGTTGGCGTTGGTCGCATTGATTGTTGCAAAGCTTAAGCCATCCCTTCTTCCTAAGGGTATTTCATAGTACGGTCCACCTGACTACAGGGGAAAACAAATAAATTCAGCACCAAAAATTATAAAAAATCCATTGTAATTTGTAAACTTCTAACAAAATTGTGAGAAATTAGGGTTTCAAATTCATAGCTTAGCAGAACTTATATAGATATGAATAGAGCTAGGAAAATCTAACCCGATCCAAAAACCCGACCCATCTGAACCCAGACTCGACCGAAATCCGAAAATGTAGTGTCATGCACAACCCGAACCCGATCCATTTTGACCCGATACCCGAATGGACATGAACATAGACAAACCAAACCCGACCCGATACCCGACCCGTCCTTGACCTGACCTGAACAAGACTCGACTCTTCCTTATAATTACTTAAATTTTCTTATTTTTAAATACTCAAATAATGTGAATTATATATAATGAGACCTAATATACTAAATAAATGAAGTTTAATATTCAATAATTAAGATAAACAAAAAATAACATCATTTTATAATAAAACATAATGTGACCCGACTTGACCCATTCCGAAATCCATTTGACCCGAACTTACCTAACCCGATCCGAACCCGACCGAACAAACAGTATACCTGACATATTACCCGACCCGACATATGACCGAACCCGAATGGGTATACCTGAACCCAACCCGAACAACCGAATTGCCACTCTAGATACGAACATATGTGAGAAATATACCAAATAAACAGAGTCACGAGCAGCGAGAGCAGCTATATCGGCGCAAGAGACAACTTGACCACACTCCCCCTGGACGAGAGCACGAAGGTCTTCAATGGTCTGGAGTGCTTCCGGCCTCAAGCTCGAGTTAGGGATGGCAGCTTGCTCGGTTTGTGATCCATCTAGGAGCACCGATGCATCGCACCCCTGCGATATGACAATACAATGATACAACATTTCAAAAGCTATACATGTATATATGTAAGTGTATTTCCCTATTAGTTATATACCTGAACAAAGCAGTCATGGAAATGAACGCGTAGGAGGCCAGCGGCAAGGCCTATGTCGCTCTCAAACACACCCCTAAGGTGGTTGCGGATGAGCCTCTCAACGCGCGGGCAGCTGCTCTTGTAGTACTTCCATGAAAGCCCTGGTGCCACCGGTGCTCTGTGAGCCACCGCGGTGGTGGTGGTGGTGGTGATTGCTAACAGAGTTATGACAAGAAAGTTGGTGATCATGCTAATGGAAGCTGCCATTAGAGTTGCAAGTTTTCAACTTACTCTTGCACAACTAATTAAGGCATTCAAGGTGTAAGACCTATTTATAATGAGTGAACCATCAACATGTATGACAAATTGATGGAGAAAAAAACAAACTCCATCAATTTTTTCTAGACAAAAAAAAAAGCAATTTTTTTTTATGTTAGGATAACCAAGAGTTTGTTGAATAGTCATGGGATTCCATCACAAGTTGCCTTAATTTTCCATGTATGAAAACTTAAAGAGAGAAAAACAAACTCCAGAAAAAATTCCATTTTTTAAACCCAAAAAAAAAAAAATAGTGCAATTTTTTATTCTAGGATAACGAAAGAGTTCATTGAATAATCCTTAGATTCCATCACAAGTTGCCTCGTGGAACAGTGTATGAAAAATGAAAGAGAGAAATACCTACTACATGTGACTAATTGCAAAATTTTAAAGGGTTTTTTCTGATCTATGACGAGTATAAGTTATAGAAATTAAATTGGATTTTTTTTTAAATAATTTTTTTAAATAATTTTTTTATTTTTCAAAATGTTTTTCGTATGGTTTATAGATTAGAGAAGTAAAAATTTGGTTGAATAGAAAGTGGATTACATAACAATTGCAAGTTGCCTTGAAATTTTTTTTTAAATTTTTTTTTGTTATTTTTCACCACCCAATAACGCCTTTTCGGACGAGGAAAAGGAAATTCATACTTTTTAGCGAGAAATTCAAATATTTATCGCTAATAAATTTGGCGGAGTTTGCATAATTTCCACCAAATATTTAACCATAAATTGAAATTTCTTTGATAAATAAATTTTTCGCGATGAAAATATTCCTCAGTAAAAACTTCAAATTTATCGCCGTTAGACGACTACAATGTGGTACCAATTAGTGATGAACCGAAAAATTTATCGTTGATTGTTATTTGTAGCAAGTAATATACGTTCCACTCAAATATTCTTAATTAGCCTTGCTTCTACTTGCCAACACTTCTTTAATTAGAACGGAGAAAAAACTGAACTATCCGATTTCGTTATTGTTATCCCAAATGTTATCGCGTAGGTCTTGACTTTTCTTTTTTTTTTTTTTTTAAAGTAGGATATGCTTTAATTTTTCCTTTTTAAGTAGGATATGCTTTAATATATATATATATATATATATATATATATATATATATATATATATATATATATATATATATATATATATATATATATATATATATATATATATATATATATATATATTTTTTTTGTATCCTCATGCAAGTTGTACTGTATTATTACTTTTATACGATCTGCGGGTTTTTTTTTAACCCCTCGTTTTGTTCTTTGTGTATTTTATGTTTTAGTTTAATATATGATAATGGAAAGAACGTGTACTGTTTTATATAGTTACATTTTTTTAAAACCAAACTGACATTATTTTTTTGAAGTTGTGAAAGATCCCATAGAAGTGCTAAAAATGATCAGAAGTAATATCAACTATCAGCGAAGAACCGAAACAAATATGAACTTTAAAAACTATAAATTCGTATTCAAACTTTATTCAATGGCTAGAATTTGCAAATGAAAAATTAATGTGAACTCACAATATAATTAATAATAAGTTTGGTGAAAAATTATAAATTTGAAAAAATCATTCTTTTGCAAAATTAGCGAACATCTCTCCCCATATTTCCAAGCTTCAACAATGACAGAAAATAAATTAGTAATTCATGAAGTTATTGAGGATAACATTGGGGAAAAGGTGACACCATGGAGAGGAGCGTTGCCGAAGATCCTTTTTGTGTGCTTGCTGGGCATGAATTGTTGGATTGAATCTGCGAATGTAGCCTCAATTTGAAAGGTAAAACCGCTTTTGGAAATCGAAGAAAAAACCCGTGTTTAAATGTGTTTAAGGTTGTGGCGTGGTATAAATGGAACCACAGCCTTAGAAGCGAAATCGCCCCGACACCACGGTGCAGGTCGGCTACTGGCGTCGCCCCCCAAGGATACACAGCGGCTTCTCTGGCGTGCACTCGCCGTTGAAGCAATGGAACCACCCAGGACTCAGAACGGTTTACAGAAGAAGAGAAGGAAGGAGGAGATCGGTTTTTCTGTATTGAAAACTGAAGGGAACGTCGGTTTTAAAACACAAAGAGGACGCTCCACCTTTGCTGAAATCTCGGAAGAATCTGAAAACCCTAATTCAACACTATCCGAGGCCTTTTCTTTGATAAAATTAAAACTCGGCGTAAAATGTGACCAGCACCTCACCGCGCACGTGTCACGAACACCGACCGGCGGCGGTGGTGGTGCGCGCGTGTGGGATCCCTATCCCAACTCTCAATAACCCCTTCAATAACTCCTCCTTAAAAGCAACCCCCCCAAACCCCTTAGTATTCAATGTGGGACAAAAAGAAGTTCAAAAGACATAAATGAAAACCCCCCATATGAACATTTCTCCAACAGTCCCCCACAAATGTGAGGAACTGGGGTTTTAAGACAAAAACATCGTTCTGAGCTGGTTTCGTGGAGAAAGTACTTAAATGCTGGTGAACGAATCATGAACCAACACATAGTGAAGCTGAGTATCTCGCAAGTCATAGAAGTGAACGAATCTTGAACTTCCAGACTCGCGAGTTGACCTCAACAGCACATACCTTCACCACTGCCCTGGTGGTTCCGCGATCTGACTGTCATCTGTAATAGTCATCTCATACCTTGGGTGCTAAAGAGTGCTCTAGAAAGACAACCCTAGTCTTCCATAGAAGGCGACCAACCCTTCACACTCTCGTAGGTGATTCCATCAAGTCCTTCTCAATAGGACCACCCTTACAGGGCTATGGTATCATTAAGAGCACAAGGCTCAACCTCTACAGTTTTCGGTGAATCCATCAAGTCCTTCTCAATAGGACCACCCAACTCTGGGCTATGGACTCATTAAGAGTTCTAGACTCATCCTTTCTCATACACCTGTCCTGGGAATGGGTATGGTGTATCTCAGTTCACGTGGGTTTGAGCCCCATTCCCTTAGACGATTCAAGGACCATCCTTCTGTTCAGCCCTTTCGTCAACGGATCTGCCAGATTCCTCTCGGACTTCACATACTCCAAGCAAATAACACCGGTAGCAATCAGCTGTCTCACAGCTTCATGTCTAATCCGTATGTGTCTCTTCTTACCATTGTAAGTATGGCTGTTAGCTACACAAATAGCAGATTGTGAGTCCCAATGTAGAGAAATAGTTGGGGTCTTATGCCCCCACAAAGGTAAGTCAGCCAGTAAGCTTCTCAACCACTCAGCCTCTTGACCAGCTAAATCTAATGCTATGAACTCAGATTCCATAGTTGATCTAGCAATGCAAGTTTGTTTTGATGACTTCCATGATATAGCCCCACCACATAAAGTGAACACATAACCACTAGTGGAGCTAACCTCATCATTGTCAGTGACCCAGTTTGCATCACAGTATCCCTCTAAAGCATGGGGATAACCCACATAATGTAAACCCCAATCAAAGGTGCCCTTAAGATATCTCAATAATCTGTTAAGTGCAATCCAATGCTCACTACTGGGGTTATGCGTATATCTACTAAGTCTACTAACCGCATATGCAATATCAGGCCGAGTATAGTTCATCAGAAACATTAAACTCCCAATTATTTTAGCATACTCATTTTGGGAAACACCAATTCCAAAATTTTTCTTCAGTTGCATGCTAGCATCATAAGGAGTTCTAACTGGCACAACATCAAACTTATCAAACCTTTTCAACATTTTCTCTACATAATGAGGTTGTGATAAAATGAAGCCATTTTCTTTTCTAGTTACTTTAACACCTAGAATGACATCAGCTTCACCCATGTCTTTCATCTCAAACTTAGATGACAAAAACTGTTTGGTTGTGTTTATAGCATTTATGTGTGATCCAAATAACAACATGCCATCCACATATAAACATATAATCACACAACCAGCACCAAACCTCTTAGAATAGACACAGGCATCAGATCCGTTTACCTCAAATCCAAAGCTTAGGATAGTTGTGTGAAACTTCTCATACCATTGCTTTGGTGCTTGCTTGAGTTCATACAATGACTTCTGTAGTTTGCACACTTTGTTTTCCTGTCCTGGAACAATGCACCCTGGAGGCTGTTCCATATAAATTTCCTCATTCAGATCACCATTCAAAAATGCAGTTTTAACATCCATCTGATGAACAAGCATTTTATGGCTAGAAGCCAAAGCAAACAATGCACGAATGGTAGCAATTTTTGTAACAGGAGAATAAGTGTCAAAGAAGTCAATGCCATATCTCTGAGTGAATCCTCTTATAACTAGTCTTGCCTTATATCTATCAACTGAGCCATCTACTTTAAGCTTCTTCTTAAAGATCCACTTACAACTAATGGCTCTATTTCCTTTAGGCATATCAACTAGTTCCCATGTGTGATTAGACATAATGGATTCTATCTCACTGTTAATAGCATCTTTCCAGAAACTAGCATCTAGTGAACTTATTGCCTCATCATAGGTCTTAGGATCATCTTCTATCATATGAAGACTAATGAACATCTCATCTAGTTCATTTAAATCATTCAGTTCAACTAGAAATGCAGTCACAAAATCAGGACCAAAACTAGTTTCCTTCCTACGCCTTTTACTTTTCCTAGGTTCATCATGATCAGATTGAGCATTAGGCACAATAGTATTAGGCATGGATGAAGATGCATCATGAGATGAAGAATCATTAGCAGGCAATGCAGATTTCTTTAAAGGAAACACATGCTCAAAGAAAACAGCATCACGATATTCACACAAGGTACGATCACTCAAGCACATAAAACGATATGCAACACTGTTATCAGCATAACCAATCATAATTGCATCAAAAGTCTTAGACCCAATAGTATCAACTTTGAACGAAGGTAACCCCACCTTAGCTAGACACCCCCACACCTTTAAGAATTTCAGATTAGGCGGATGCCCTTTCCAAAGCTCATAAGGTGTCTTGTCAAGCTTCTTGTGAGGTACCTTATTCAAAATATGATTTGCGGACAATACAGCTTCCCCCCACATATTATCAGGCAAACCAGAACTAGAAAGCATAGCATTCATCATTTCCTTTAAAGTTCTGTTTTTCCTTTCAGCAATACCATTTTGTTGTGGGCTATAGGGAGCTGTAAACTCATGAATAATGCCATTTTGCTCACAAAATTCTCTCAAAGAATGAGTGACATATTCACCGCCTCTATCAGATCTAAGCCTTTTAATCTTTCTATTTAATTGGTTTTCTACTTCAGCTTTATACACATAAAACATGCTTTCTGCTTCATCTTTAGACCTAAGCAAGTATACCTTAGTATATCTAGAATGGTCATCCACAAATGTGATATAATAGCGTTTGCCACCTCTACTCTCAGTGGTCTTAAAATCAGCCAAATCAGAATGGACTAACTCCAGCAATTCAGTTGTCCTTTCTAACACCGTTTTAAATGGTTGTTTATGAAATTTGGCCTCAACACATATTTCACATTTGCTATGGTCATGTTTTGATAGGCTAGGAATCAAACCCATATCATGCAATCGACATACAGATTTTGCATTCACATGTCCTAGTCTAGCATGCCATAAATCAACAGACTCAGCAATATAAGCAGAAGTAGAAGCATTCTCATTATTCTCAATCATGGCTCAAGCACATACAGAAAATCAGCCCTATAAGCCTTTCCTACAAATTCTCCATTTTTGGTTAAAACCATTTTTCCAGCATCAGTCACTTGCTTAATTCCAGCTATCTCAAGCAAACCACATGAAATCAGATTTCGGCGCAGAGAAGGAACATAAAGCACATTCACTAGGGTAAGAGACTTCCCTGAGGTGAGCTTGACTGCAACCTTCCCCTTGCCTAGCACTCGAGAGATGCTCGAGTTGCCCATGTAGACCTGGTCGATGTCTGTAGCATCCTCAAACTCAGCGAACAGGTCCTTGTTGGCGCAGAAGTGTCGAGTGGCTCCGCTGTCCAAGAGCCAATCAACCTGGCCGCCCACATGGTTGACTTCAGTGATCATAGCTATGAGCTGGTTGTTGTCCTGGACAACGTTGGCTTGCTGCTGGGCTGGAGCTACGGGCTTGTTCTGCTGCTGTCCTTGGTTCTGGATGTCAGCCCGATTGCGGCACTGCCAAGCCTTGTGGCCTGGCTTGCCACAGACATAGCAGCCGATCCCAGTGCCTCCCTGTTTCTGCTGCTTGTCCGGCTGATTGCCAGACTTCTTGAACTTCTGGCCTTTCTTTGGTTTCATGTTAGGCTTAGAACCTCCAGACTTGTTTCCTTGCTTGGACTTATCAGATTTCACAGAAGATTCAACCAGATTAGCCTTCAGAGTATCAGCAGATTTAGGCTTAGGTTTGTCTTTGAGGCGATTAGCCTCTTCGATCTTCATGTGACCGACGAGCTCCTCCAGGGTCAGATCCTTCTTTTTGTGCTTCAGATGGTTGCGATAGCCACCCCACGAATCAGGCAACTTCTCGATCAGAAAATTCGCCTGCAGGATCTTGCACATCTTCATACCCTCGGAGAGTATGTCAGCCACCAGATTCTCGTACTCGTGCACCTGGTCCATGATTGGCTTATCATCGACCATCTTGAACTGCATAAACTTACCCACAGCATACTTCTTTTTCCCTGCATCGTCAGCCCCATATTTCTTCTCCACCAGATCCCAAATATATTTAGCAGATTTATGCACAGAGATCAGATCAAAAATAGGGTTCGAGACATGGCTGAGAAGATGACCTCGCACTGACTTATTGTCGGACTCGTACTGTTTAGCCCGTGCGAGTTCATCATCAGTAGCCTGCTTACCCTTGTCGACAGCCTTACCCTTGTCGACAACATCAGCATCGTCGTCGACGTCGACAACCTTGCCCTTGTCTGCAGCGCCGATGACAGAGGTTGAAGAAGCAGATGCCGTAGCCGCAGGAGCCTCCTGAAGGAGGACGTAGTCGACCTCCAATTGCTCGAAGAAGATGAGCATCTTCTGCGACCACCGCTTGTAGTTCATCCCATCCAGCGACTCCAATTTCGACAGATCCAAGAGCGGTTTGAAGAATTGGAAAGCCATCGCAGAAACAGAAGATTTCGCTTCTAAATTGTTGGATTGAATCTGCGAATGTAGCCTTGATTTGAAAGGTAAAACCGCTTTTGGAAATCGAAGAAAAACCCCGTGTTTAAATGTGTTTAAGGCTGTGGTGTGGTATAAATGGAACCACTGCCTTAGAAGCGAAATCGCCCCGACACCACGGTGCAGGTCGGCTACTAGCGTCGCCCCCCAAGGATACACAGCGGCTTCTCTGGCGTGCACTCGCCGTTGAAGCAATGGAACCACCCAGGACTCAGAACGGTTTACAGAAGAAGAGAAGGAAGGAGGAGATCGGTTTTTCTGTATTGAAAACTGAAGGGAACGTCGGTTTTAAAACACAAAGAGGACGCTCCACCTTTGCTGAAATCTCGGAAGAATCTGAAACCAATTTTTAAAAACGTGTGACAATGTTGAATTAGTCAAAACCCTAATTCAACACTATCCGAGGCCTTTTCTTTGATAAAATTAAAACTCGGCGTAAAATGTGACCAGCACCACACACGGACCGGACCGGCGGCGGTGGTGGTGGTGCGCGCGTGTGGGATCCCTATCCCAACTCTCAATAACCCCTTCAATAACTCCTCCTTAAAAGCAACCTCCCCAAACCCCTTAGTATTCAATGTGGGACAAAAAGAAGTTCAAAAGACATAAATGAAAACCCCCCACATGAACATTTCTCCAACATGAATCAAATGAAAAAGTCTTCGAGATTGTAAATACAAAATTGGGGATTGGAATGGATGTAGATGTTAAGATATTTGAGGTTTGTAGAATTGAAGAGTCGATCCTAGAGAGGACAAAGTGGAGATCAGTACGTTGGTGATCGAGGAAGGAAAGGTTATTTTGAATCTAAGGTTTAAAGAGGAGGAGATCAATTTTTTTTTTTTGATGACGAGGAATCCACCTTTGGCGGTAAACCTCGAGCACGTGACTCAACCGGCAAGAGTTATGTACCAAGTAAACCTGCTTGCGCCGACCGGCTCGACCCACTGGTAGGGAATAAGGTAAACCTTGAATGGAAATCCCAAGGAAAGGGGCAGAGGCAGAGATCGAACCCGGGACCTTCTTCCCACCCCACTTGCTCCACACCACGATGAATCTTGGGAAATAAGTTGTAAGGGTGAAGGACAATAATGCATCCTAAATTATGACACCTATACAAACGTCTTTATAATCGATTTTTCTATACCATGCCAGTAGTAGTATGCCCTTAGGGCATAGGATAGAAAAACCGATTTATAATTTATCTCTTTATTCAATGCTAGATCTTTGGACCCTATCAATTATGACAATTGTATTTTTAAAAATACAATTGTATTATGTCAACTGTATTTTTTTATTTTCAATAACAAGATTATCACACATGTACTAACATATTTAGATCTCTTCCTTATGTCCAAACTATTGAAAAAGGATATAATTATTTTAAGTAAGGGATTTTTTTGGGGTGTTTACTAGAATGTTCATATTTTCAGCCTTTATTAGCATTTTGTCCACCAATATATCCATATTAGCTAAATGTCCACCCGTATTGCTGAAACCGAAGTTGTTGAAATTGGAGTTACTGACGCTGCTGAAACTGGAATTGCTGAAACCGAAGTTGCTGATGCTGACGTTGCGTAAACCGGAATTGCTGAAACCGAAGTTGCTGATGCCGACGTTGCGTAAACCGGAGTTGCTGAAACAGGAGTTGTTGAAACCAATGAGGCAGACACCAATAGAATGGGCCAAAAATGATGCGGACAACAATTATATGGACACACAATTCACCAAGTAGAACAACCCGAAAATACACTAAACAGATGTGGACAACAATGTAAAATTTCAGCATTTCAGCATAACGAATTCCCGGAGTTGAATTGTAATCGATCATCTCAATTCAATAAACCTGAGTGTGTAAAAGCAAGTAACACAAAAAACAAAAGCTCAAACTGAAATTCAGACCTTGTGAGGTGAACGCAAACAATTCGATTTGCAAAAACCTAGATCTAAGGTGATTACCGATGAAATCCATAGATCCACAATCGCTCCCCCTCCCTCTCGCTCTCGCTCCGGTCGTCCGCCTCCATCTGTAAATTTCAGCAACACCGTCGGATGCCACATCGGATCGTCTCCGGTAGACCGCATCGGAGCACGCGAGGAGGCCGCCGGTGTGGATTTCGGCAACGTCGTTGGTGTGGAGGGCGCAAAAATGAAGACCAGATCCGGTGTGGAAAATGAAGAGGATCCGGAAATTGCCGTCAGCGCCACCCTGTTCCTTCGTCAACAGCTATGGATGTGGAGGCGATCTTGGATCCGGATCTCCTCCTCCGCTGCCATGCGGCTTCAATAAAGCCACAAAAAAGGACTCGTTTCTCAAATATTTTTTTTTTGAAAATGTAAAATTTTACGTATTGTAAAACAAAAGAATCAAGAGGAGGAGAACATGAGAGTGTGTGGTATCCACCAATACAATATATATAGGAGTTATATTCTTAACCTCCAAGTATAAGATAAATCTATCTAGGTAAAGTGTATATCTTGTACATCCACATAATAATATTATAGCACGTTCTCGATAATTGAACCCATTGTCGAGAGCTTTAAGAAACCGAAAAGAATAGGCAAACACCATCTAGTCAATTTTAGTGAAAAAGGATAAGAGAAATAAATATTACCAAAAAATAAAGTTAAAGGAGGTTTAACCCATAATCTCAAAGTTTAAATACCCACTCATTAATTAGCAAGTAAGCTAAGATGTATTTATGATTAATTAATCTTCTTATACTTTTGCAATTAGCAACAATATATTATAAAATTTCTTCGTCTCATTTTTTCCGTCGGGCTGTAGGAGAGCTTCAAGTTCAACCACCAAAGCAACCTTTGGTTATTTTAGAGGTATCCAATATATTAACAAGGCAATATGTTTATGTCCAAATTAAATTTGATATTAAAATAATCTCATCACGTCTCAATTCCGACACAACACTAAAGTGATAAATTAAAAAACGAATATTCAAACAAATAAGATCGACACATAATTTATCGATGTTCACAAAATTGGTTACATCCATAAGTTTTTTGAAACCTGACGAGGATTAAAGATGTGTTACCCACACTGATCGATAAACCTATGAACATGAAAACACATAATATCGTTTGAACAAAACTACTGTTAGCCCTTTGGATCCTGACCCTGCTGGCTGGGGCTTCACCCCTGAGCTCCTTGGACCTTTGCTAGTCGGGGGCCCTTCCTCTGAATGCTTGATGGTTACTAGCCGCTCAGTAAGGATTCAACTTAATTGTCTTGAAATATTTTATCCGTTCGAAAAAACATGTCATTTTATTATTCACTCATTTACTATTCACACATTTTTTTAGGATTATAAAAACTATATAAAATTTTTATTTTTTGTAAATTTTTTTACCAATTTCATATTTATTAATAGTAACTACGAAATTGTTAAAAAAAAAATTTATATAAAATATTGATATTTTATATAGTTTTTATCATTTTAAAAAATTGTGTATAAATAGTAAATGACATTTGAGAGTATTGATTTTTCAAGGTTGAGGCGAGGGTTTTTAGTTGACATTGGAACGAATTACTGTCACCAATTGGGGGAAAAAAATCAAAATTACATGAATGTGTAATATCTCTTATGACCAATTTTCTGAAAAACGCTCGGCGATAGGGTTAGGGTTAAGGATCTAGGCGGTGTCTAGGCAGATTTTATGGCGGGTCTTTGTGATCTTGGCGGGTCATGGTGACCTTGATTGCCCAGCCTTGAAGGCGAGACGAGGTCAAGGGTTTATGCGAGGGTTTAGGCAGACCTTGAAGAGTTTTTTAGAACAGTGTTTATTACGATATTTTTTAGTTAAAAAAAATCAAGGCCTTGTTTGATTGGAAATCAACAAACCTAATTAGGAGAAGTAAAAGCCAGGAAATAGATGTAATATATGCATTTAGTTGGCTTTTTTGTCACGGAAAAACCAAGAAAGCTGAATTTATGTAAAATTGGAAATATAAATTCCCTTATATATTTTAGAGGAAGTTTACGTATCTAGTCCCCTAGTTAAATTTCACTTCCACCTTTTTTTAATTGAAAATCTACTTCCCTTATTTTAATTATTGTAATATAAAATCTAATCAAACACATTTTCTCAACTCTCGTGATTTTCAATTTCAATATAACCAAACTGTTAAAGTTGGTTCGGCCCGGTGGGGTCAAGACAAGCTGGAGGTGTTGTAAGCCTAATTTGCCATGTTTTATACTTACTTTTATATCAATTTCTACATGCATTTCATACATTTGGGCTAGAATAGTACATAATCTATATAGTTTATGGTTATTTGCCAAATTATGGAGTCTACACTAGTTTCTGTTTAATTTCGCAGAAATCGAGGCATTTGATAGCAATTCAGAGAAAGGACGGAAAGCTCGAAGTCAACTACAGAAAGTCCAAGGTCAAGAAGCAGCGGAACCAGGACGAATTAAGCAAAGAACAAGGAAAGAGCTACTCGACAAGGTTGGTCGATATCGACCACTTTAGTCGATATCGAGTAAACCCGAGCCCAGAAGTCTACACGAAGTCGAGCAGAAGCCACTCGAGGAGCCAAGCTTAGTCGATGTCGAGCAAACTACTCGATGTCGAGTACATGTCGACGAGTTCAGAAGCTGCTCGAGCTCGAGTGAAATCCAATTGAAATCCTACTCGATGTCGAGTAGCTTGGTCGACGTCGAGTAGCCATGTCGAGCAGTCCGAATCCGAGATCGAGTTGTGTCCGAGAACATAGAATTGCTTGCAAGAGAAGATACGTGGAATTCTATCCATCCACATTAAGATCTATCAAGTCAAGAAGGATTTATCCACAACTAGTCCTAGCTAGTTTCCTTTTAGATTTATTTCTTTTATCATAATATTTTATCTTTATATTTTAGATAATAGCTAGATGGAACATTATAAATAAGGCTTTAGGGGTTGGATCTAAGAATCATCCAAGCCAACCCACAAGAGAACACATATAGTGAGAGAGAGAGAGAGAGAGAGAGTCTTGGAGCCGAGTGCAAGTTTATGAAGCGAGAGCGGAATTGGCTTTATTCGGTTGTAAGTCTTGTTTGATTTTATTAATGCAATTTAGTTCCCTTTTGTATTTGATGAGTTTCTTGATGATGAAGAGCGATTAGTCACCCAACTTCTAGGGTCGGGGTGAGCCCGACGGTAGCCATGTGAGGTGATGCGGTAAAGGTACAATCTTTTGATGCGAATTCGTCTTCTATCCCTATGAGCATGATTCTTTTGCGAAAGTTGAAGGTGATCCTTGTTTGTGTTATTGAAGCGAAAGTGATCTTAATACAACTTGGATTAATTATGTGAAAAAGGGTTAGTAACAATTAGGGTTTATGCGAAAGCCTCTATATTCCTATTTGTTAATAATGAAAGTTATTTGATGAAAAACATTATCATTTATGCCTTTATGTGTTACTTTGCATGGTTATCGTTGTGGTGTTGATACTCTGATCTTGGAAGTCTTTAGTTTATTGATTTATTTTCCCAAAATTTCGAGTTTGCATTCGTTTCCGTTCGAAAAGGTAAGATTTTGGTTTCTGTTTTTGCTCGAGATCGACAAGATTTGGTCGACGTCGAGGAGTTTGGTTGACATTGAGTTGGTTTAGTCGAGATCGACCAGGTTTTTTTGCTTTCGTTTTCGTTTCTGCTTTCTGTTTTACTCGACAGTGTGGTCGACGTCGAGGACACTGGTCGACGTCGAGGACTCTTCTGGTCGAAATCGTGCTGAGTTTTGGAACTGAAAAGGCGGGCGCTGACACGCTTCCTCGTGGATCGATCCTGACTGCCTTCTACTACAACGGGAGGAAGTCTTGTATTTATTTGCTGAGACAGGGAGTCAGTTTGCTTTATATTTTATTTATATGTCATACTTGACACATCCTTCTGCAACAACAGGAGGGAGGTCGTGTGTGCAACCCCCCATACGAGAGACTCGAACAACATATAAATCCAACGGGTTCCATCTCAAAATGAACTGGCAATGAGAGGAGTAGTCCTTCGACCTTATATGTTGTTCAAACATTCTCTATATTACCGATGTGGGACAACCACATTCGAACACAAATGACCCCTAAAAGTAAAATTTATAATTAGGTGATCGAAATAACAAAATAGATGAATCCAATTAATATAGTGATTCTTAAATTCTTATAATTTCTTGCACCTAGATTTGGCCGGTGGATCAATGGATCTGAGATAGATCGATAGAGAGAATTGAATACTGTAGCGGTAGGATTGATTCAACAGCGGAAGACTCAAAGAGCTAGATCGAAGATTGGGTTCGGAGTCGAGCAATGAAATAGATCTAAGCGAGCAAGTTTTGCAGATAGTAAATAGCAATATCATTTGTTTACGCAGTTCGGTCAAAGACCTACATCTGCGGGACCTCAAGAGTGAGGCCCAATCCACTAGATAATTAGGAATTACAAGTAAAGGGCAACAAGTAGAGGCAAACAATCATAAGAAAGCATAAAATCTGCAATAACACTCAGCAAACCCTAAAGGAAAGAAAGAGGAACTCCCTTTCCAAACGACGAAGTCTTCAAAGAGGAGCTCTGAAGATGAAGATTCACTTTTACTTCTTCTTCTACGCTTATCGGGGTCACGAATCTACCAGAAGCTTTGACGTCGCACCAAGAGGAATTCGGATTCGAAGCCAAGCAGTAGAAACCCTAGCAGAGGAGAAGCGCCGCTCTCATTTTTGTGGAAAGAGAGTGTACAATGTGAACCTTGGCTAGGGTTAGCCTGGAAAGGGAGTATATATAATACAACCATCAGAGCCAAAACGCAGCGTCCACAATTAGGGTAAGAAGAATCCAGGAAATGAAAAGAGTCGTTGGGGTTCTTGGGGCAAGACCAGTCCATGGGCTTCAACCTTTGGGCCTACTCGGGTCCACTGGGCCCTTTAGAGTTTGGATTTAATCCAAACTCAGAAAGACCAACAAAGTGGATCTGGTTACCCTTTGATTTATAACCCAAAGTATGGATCTGCATGTTATATAAACAGATAATGTACAAGCTGTTAAACTTATGAAAGTAAACCAATCTACAATTGCCCCCTGTAATTTCCTAAGTTTACACATAATATGCAAACATTATCTGTTGGGATTTAGCACTGGGTTCGTCCTCGATCCTAGCCCATAAAGGCTTAAGTCGTATCTTTGATATGTAAGTAGTCCCTGCAAAACAAGAATTTGTTAGCAGAGACAATTTTAGTGCCAAAGTCTGGTGGGTTGAGATCACCAGCAATCTTCTTTAGGAGGATGATTTTCTTTTCCACTTTCTTCCTGATGAAGTGGTAACAAACATCAATGTGCTTTGTGCGTTCGTGGTACATGGGATCCTTGCAGAGATAAATAGCACTTTGACTGTCTATGTGAAGAACAATATTGTAGTGCTTATTTTCAATTTCTCTTAGGATTCCCTGCAACCATATAGCCTCTTTGCAGGCCTCAGTAGCAACAATATATTCTGCCTCCGTGGAAGATTAGACAACAATTGGTTGTTGTTGTGATTTCCATGATATGTAGTTACCTGCCCAAGTGAAGACATAGGAAGTAGTAGACTTCCTATTGTCCTTGTTCACTGCATAATCAGCATCAACAAAACCAGACAATCCACAGCTAGAATCATGGTTAGTGTATAAGAGACCAAGATTAATAGACCCAAAAACATATTTAAGAAGATATTTCATGGCTAACCAATGCCTTTCAGTAGGGTTAGACATGTGACGACTAAGTGCACTCATGGCAAAAGACAGATCTGGCCTAGAGTAGATCATGGCCAACATGAGAGATCCCACAGCAGCATCATAGGGGATTAGCTTCATTCTAGCTTCTTTAGAAACAGACATAGGTGCTTTGAGTTTAGACAGATCAAGATGAGCACCCAAGGGTATGGTGTTAGATGCAACACCTTTCATATTGAATTTGTCGAGCACTTTCAACAGATAATCAGATTATATTAACCAGATTTGCCTTTTAAGCCTATCCCTCTCGATGATGATCCTAAGGATCTTTTGTGCAGATCCAAGGTCTTTCATATCAAAATTCTTCTTCAAGCTTGTCTTGAGTTTATCCACTTTTGAAATGTACTTTGAGATCAGAAGAAGGTCATCTACATATAACAAGACAAATATAGGATCATTAGCCTTTACATCCTTAAAATAAAGACAAGGGTCATAAGCACTTCTAGAGAAACCAAGGCAAGTTATGCATGAATCAAATTTCTTGTTCCATTGTCTAGGGAATTGTTTTAGCCCATAGATGGATTTATGCAGTAGGCACACAAGATTAGGATTAACATGATCAATAAAGCCTTTAGGTTGTCTCATGTAAATAGTCTCATGCAAATCACCATGTAAGAATGCAGTTTTGACATCCATTTGTTCTAACTCATAATCATAAACTGCAGTCATAGCAAGTAAGAGCCTCATGGTTTTATATTTCACAACAGGTGCAAATTTATCATGATAATCTTCACCATGTTTTTTAGTGAAACCTTTGGCTACTAATCTAGCTTTATACCTAGGAGGTTCACTAGGTTTAGGACTGTCTTTAAGTTTAAAAATCCATTTGCAGTCAATAGTTCTGGCCTTAGCATATTTTTCAACGAGAGTCCAAGTTTATTAACATGCATGGATTCAATTTCTTCTTGCATAGCAAGTCTCCAATACTTAGCATGATGACATTTGATAGCTTGCTCAAAGAGATCAGGAACATAAGAATTCACAGCTTCAGAAACAAGCATGGCAAAATCCACAATGTTACTCTCATATTTTTTGTTAGGTTTCTTAACCCTATGAGATCTATCCCTAGTCAGTTGATAGTGAGTAAGGTCATGTTCAACAATTGCAGGAGAATTAGACACATCATCATCAAGCATAGCAGGGATATCAATATAAGAGGATGAAGAAGATTCAGATGAAGAGATAGAAGTAGAAGGTGAGTGTGAGGAAGAGGAAACTCCCTGATCATGAGGTTCTTCTTGTTGATTCTCTTCTTGAGAAACTTCTTCAGTCTGTGCAATGGGATTGCCAGGAGTAAGACCATTGTCAAACTCATCTTCATGTTCATCAGGCACTATTGGAGTGTAGAAATGTGTTGAACTGCTGTGTGAGTCAGAGGGTTGATCCTCAAATTCAGGAGAAATGTGTTGCAGTTCCTTAAAGTGAAAGACATTTTCCTTGAACAAGACATCCCTACTTACTATGACCTTATACCCTCCAGGCTGAAGGACCAACAATTTATACCCCTTAACACCCTCTAGGAAGCCTAACGGTACACATTTCTGGGCTCTCGGATTGAGCTTGCCATCAGATTTGTGACTGTAGGCTAGGCATCCAAAGGGTTTCAGGTAGGTCAGGTTAGTTGGTTCCCACTCCATTTCTCCTGGGGGGTTTTAAAGTCTATAGCAGAGGAAGGGGTCCTATTAATAAGGTAGGCAGAAGTGGTGATATCTTCTCCCTAAAGAGAGTGTTTCATGTCAGCACCTATCAACATGCATCTAGCCTTGTTCAATATTGTTCTGTTCATCCTTTCTGCTGTGCCATTTTGCTGGGGAGTCCCAGGAATGGTGAGGTGTCTCTTAATACCATGTTGCCTGCAAAATGCATTAAACTCTATATTGCAAAATTCCAGCCTATTATCTGTCTTGAGACACTTAAGCATGTTCCCATATTTCTTTTCAATCTTAGCCTTTCAACTTTTGAAATGCTCAAATGCTTCATTCTTATTTCTTTGCAAAAATATCCAAACCTTTCCGCTATAGTGGTCAACAAGAGATAGGAAATACATATTGCCTCCCACAGTATCAACCTGTGCTGGACCCCAAAGGTCTGCATGGACATACTCAAGAGGAAGGTTAGCAATATATGAAAAGTATTTAAAAGCCAGTCTAGTATGCTTTCCCATGATGCAATTTTCACATAAATCAATATGAGCAGGTTTAGTATTCAGAATCTCTTGCTTGTATAATTCAAGAAGACCCTTGTTTCCCACAGGACCCAATCCATTATGCCACAACAAGGTTTGTTCAAGAGTCATGGGCTTAGAATTTTTCTTCACGGTAACATTAGCTGAGTGCATTTTAATAGATTCACCAATAACATGATAAAGACCCTTCTTCTTAATAGACTTAATAAGAATACGACCATTCCGAGACACAGTTTTTATCCCCTGGTGAACATTTATATCACAATTCAAGTCATCAAACACACTTTCAGATAATAAATTTCTTCTCAGGTGAGGAACCCATCTGACATTCTGAATTACTCTAATTTTCTCATCATGCATCTTTATAGGAACAGACCCAATACCCTTAATGTCAAGCAAATAATGATCTCCTAACATGGCAGTACCTTCATCAATAAAATCAAGCTCAGAGAAAAAATGCTTGTGATGGGTAGCATGAATAGTGCAACCAGAGTCAATAATCCAAACATCATATGCAGAGATATCAGGAGAAACACATAGAAGCTCATGAGAACAGTTAGATTAGGATTCAAGCACAACAGTAACATCTTTGTTTTTCTTAGCCTCATCTTTCTTCCTTTTATAGCAATCTCTCTCAAGATGACCATCTTTGGAACAATATTTGCATTTAAGGAAGCTCTTCTCAGATGAGTATTTTTCAGAAGATTCAGATTTCATACTGTCAGTGTTTTCACTTTTCTTGTTCTTATTCTGATTTTTCTTTTGGTTTCTGAATTTTGCTCTAGCCATCAAAGCCTCTGTTTTAACTTCTTTCTTAGTCTTAAAAACTTTCATGACATCATTTTTCTGTATGACAGCTTCTATAATCTTAGTCTTATCCAAATCCTCCCTACTGTATTGTATCACATCCTTAAAGGTGTCAAACTATAGTTAGGCAGAGGATTTAGAATCAAGACGGCTTGATGCAATTCAGTAATTTTATCACCACAGCGTTCAAGATTTTGTATCATAGACAGAAACTTGTCAAGATTGTCATTCAGAGACATATGAGCATCCATTTTGAAGTTAAAGAGACGACAGAGCAAGTTTATGCGGCTAGGAAGAGATTTTACCAAATAAGTTGCTTCCAAAGCATCCCAAAGTTCTTTGGATGTCTTTTTGGTAAGCACTTGACTGGCTACCTCATCTGTGAGACGTATCATGATCTCACTATGTGCAATTTGGTCCATTTCCTCACGTCCTGCCTTATCAAGTTTGTCAGAATAGCTGTCAGCCACATCAGCCCGACATTTTTCCTTGATGAGGATGGCCTTCATTTTCACCTGCCACATAGCAAAATCAGAACACCCATCATATGATTTAATATGAAAAGAAGACTCAGACGTGATTCTAGCAACAATAGCTAACAGCATAAACAAGAATAAAAGCAAACACAACTCAGAGGATAGCAAAGAAAATACTGAAGCGAAAAACAGGAGTAACATGTAAACACAAAAGGATTTGGCTCTTGACCTAGGTCAGAGCAAAAATTATCATTGCAAACTCACAGAAAAAACACAACCTATCGAACCTAGAGCAACCATGTGCTCTGATACCAATTGTAGCGGTAGGATCGATTCAACTGCGGAAGACTCAAAGAGCTAGATCGAAGATTGGGTTCAGAGTCGAGCAATGAAATAGATCTAAGCGAGCTAGTTTTGCATAAAGTAGTTCGGTCAAAGACCTACATCTACGGGACCTCAAGAGTCAGACCCAATCCACTAGATAATTAGGAATTACAAGTAAACGGCAACGAGTAGAGGCAAACAATCATAAGCAAGCATACAATATGCAATAACACTCAGCAAACCCTAAAGGAAAGAAAGAGGAACTCCCTTTCCAAACGACGAAGTCTTCAAAGAGGAGCTCTAAATTAAGATGAAGATTCACTTCTACTTCTTCTTCTACGCCTATCGGGGTCACGAATCTACCAGAAGCTTTGACGTAGCACCAAGAGGAACTCGGATTCAAAGCCAAGCAGTAGAAACCCTAGCAGAGGAGAAGCGCCGCTCTCATTTTTGTGGAAAGAGAGTGTACAATGTGAACCTTGGCTAGGGTTAGCCCGGAAAGGGAGTATATATAATACAACCATCAGAGCCAAAACGCAGCATCCACAATTAGGGTAAGAAGAATCCAGGAAATGAAAAGAGTCGTTGGGGTTCTTGAGGCAAGACCGGTCCATGGGCTTCAACCTTTGGGCCTACTCGGATCCACTTGGCCCTTTAGAGTTTGGATTTAATCTAAACTCAGAAAGACCAACAAAGTGGATCCGGTTACCCTTTGATTTATAACCCAAAGTATGGATCTGCATGTTATATGAATAGATAATGTACAAGTTGTTAAACTTATGAAAGTAAACCAATCTACAAATACAACTCAAAAAGATACATTATACCCATCTTATTATATCTTAACATTGCTTTCTACAAATTCCAACATGTTCAAAGGGCAACACAAATATGAGCGTAATTAACAAGGTTACAAAAATTAAAGTAAGACACAAATTTATGAACACATGAATTTATTTAGCAACAATAAAGTTGTTGACAATGGAAATTTTAGCCCAAAGCATCTAGCTAGTACCATACAAACTGCTCCTCCTGTGGGGTGTCATCTCCTCCTCCTCCGACGGAAGACAAGCTCTCATTATCAGCATTGACAGCAGAGCAATTACCCCGCACCTCCCCTTGTGTGCCAGTGAGCACACCCAGCTGGCCCATCCTGATCATCACGTCCATAAACTTGTCGAAAAACAGGGCTTGATCATGAGCAAAGTCAACCACGATGCCCTTGGTGGTTGAGTCCATGAACAAGTCCTGGTCTGAGGTGAACAACCCTTGTCGCTTCATAAGGTCTACGTAGTACTTGTTGTCGAATTTGTTTGGGGTCCGGATATCCATCATCGTCGTGTTGAAGGTGGTGGTTGTAGGGCAGGTGATCTCGAGCTCTTCGGCTAGTGTGTCGTCCATAGTCGGATCTCTAGGGCGGAGCCTTTTGGCGAAGGTGACACAGTGAGCACGACCTATGGTGTGGGCCCCGGATAGGGCCACCACGTCGGTGGTGTCGAACCCCTTGGTCGCAAGCTGGGAAATCAGGGTGGCGGCTTTGCTGGTTGGGGCGGGGAGGTTGGCGTTCGTCGCGTCCAATGTTGCGAAGTGTAAGCCGTCCCTTCTTCCCAAGGGAATGTCATAATACGGCCCTCCTGACTGCAAGGGAAATGAGTTTGTTGAGAGAATGAAAGATACGAAGAGAGATCAAAAGAGTCCCACATCGATAATATGAATAAAGAAGTCTTAGTATATAAGCTAATGAGTTACTTCTCCTATCACCAATTAGTTTTATGATGGAACCCCGTCACTCGTAGGGTTTTTTTTTTGTTAACTCGTACATATTTGGGCGATTTGCAAAACTATCCTTATTTTGCAAAAGTGACTTTTTTTTTTGGATTTACAAAATAGCATTTTTTCAGAGGAAAGTTTTGTTTTATATTTGTACTTAATTTTCAACACTTGACTTTTCATATGATATCATGTAACACAAAAGTCCATGTCACCGTTTATTTAAAAATATTATTTTTATTTAACTATCATGTCATTTGACGTTGTTTAAATTTTAAAAATGATTTGAAAATGTATAATAGTGACCATATAATTTTTCACTTGACATGTCATGTTAATTACAGACATTGATATGTGTCAAGTGAAATGAAAAATTAAGTTATCACCAAAATTAAGTTCTTAACGTACACATGTCTGCCCTTAGGCGATGTGTTAAGAATTGAAAATCGCTTTAAACCCTACAGATATAGGATCAAATTGGATAAGATATGATTATAATGGATTTTATAGTTTTTTTTTTTCTATTTAATGAGAATGGACCGGTCTATCACTTTGCGAATAATCTATAAAAAAAAAAATTTTATGTTAATAAAAATAAGTTAATCACCTTTTCCCTAAAAATATAAAATAGAAAAATCGAACATATTAGTTTTAGAACTCAAAATCACTGTCCAATTTGGACATAAATTTAGTGTAGGATTATATGAGAACTGATTTATTGAAACCGAATTTGTTAGCTATATATATATATAAAGATTTTTCTATAAGGCCCTAAATTTGGAATTTTTTAAAAAATTTAATTAGCTTAGTCTTTTTTTTAATTAGATTCTTAGGGGTACTTGCCTTTTTTTTTAGGGAATCTTTTCCAATATATGTTCTTATCCTATGTCCTTAGGGAATATATGATAGAAAAACCGTATATAAAAATATGAGCTATTATCCGTTTTGATTTTCTTCAATCAATGGAATATATGCACTGTCAAGCCTAGCTCACTAGCTAGCTTAACTGATACAAATAACATGTAGTGATCAATATGTTACGAGTTCAAATTCTCCTCTCATATTGTAATAGTCTATAATGTCTACCTATAAGCAAAAAAAAATAAAAAATGCCCAATTCTATTTTAATTGAACCAATAAATTGATTAGTTGATCATAGACGAGAGATAGCTTAGTATGGATAGGTTAGGTATGTATGGAAAAAAAATGAAATATACCAAATAAACGGAGTCGCGAGCAGCAAGGGCAGCTATATCTGCGCAAGAGACGACTTGACCGCACTCGGTCTGGACGAGAGCACGAAGGTCTTCTATGGTCTGGAGTGCTTCGGGCCTCAAGCTCAAGTTTGGAGGTGCAGTTTGCTCACTTGGCGATCCATCTAGGAGCACTGATGCATCACACCCCTGCACATACAACAGTACATATATAATTTCTAATTATTATTTTTTTCGATGTGTTGATTTTTTTTTTTTTGACATTATATTAATCTATATATATATATACCTGAACAAAGCAGTCATGGAAATGGATACGTAGGAGGGCAGCAGCAAGGCCGATATCCTTTTGGAAGACATCCCTAAGGTGGTGGCGAATGACACTCTCGACGTGTGGGCAGCTCTTCTTATAGAACTTCCAAGAGAGGCCTGGTGCCACCAGTGGTCTGTGGATGGTTGCGGTGGCGACGATTGCCAAGAGAGAACTTATGATTAGAAAGTTGGTGATCATTGTCATGGAAGTTGCCATTGGAATGGAATTAGGAGTTTTTACTTGTTGAACAACTAAGGATGCAGCCCTATTTATAGTGTGTAAAACCACAAGGAACTATATATAATTAAATTGTATGGAAAATGGAAGAAATAAAAAAGAAAATCAATTTGCAAGTTTAATAAAAAAAGGAAATCAAATTGCAAGTTTTATTTGAGTTTTATATATGGTTTATAAATATTTGGTTGTGTGAAAGGGCAACCAATTGAAGTTTGAATAGTTCTGCATATATATTATGTGGAGATCTGAGCTGCCTTAAAAATATTATAGTTTGAACTTTGAACTATGAATGGCAAGTAATTGAATATGCTATTTTAGCTAGGAATTAACTCAAGAAGCGAGATAAGCCAAGTTTAATGCTTTAATTAGTTTCGTAAATAGAGCGCCTTGAAAGTATATGGACACTGTACGTGCAAGATTGCAACCCTGATGTGATTAGTGACATTAGTTTTGTTAGTTAATCTTGTTTAGCCTAATCCTCTTTTGCCTTTTCTTGGGGAATAAGTCATGCTCTTTCCTTTTTCTTTCCCTTGTAATGATCGGGTATAAATACCCTCCCTGAACTTTTGTTGCTGATTGAGGAAAATGGAAGAGACCCCTTTAGGGTAAAGTGTGATTGTTTTCCCAATTATTCATCTATCTCAATCAATTCCGTTTTCACTTTCTTCTAGCTGATGAATTGATGCTTGATCACTGTTCCATTGAATTGAATCATCATCAGCTCATCATGGTATCAGAGCTGAGGACAATCGATTGTTGAGCTGCTTGTTGTCTTCCTCTCTTCTTCTTTCTACATTCTCAGATTCTTGTGTTACTCTTCTTCTGTCGCCTGTCGCTCACTCTGAGTCATGGATCAACACGGATCTCACACTCCTGGGATTGAACGACGTCGAGGAGATCAGATTACCATGACTGACTTGCAAAAACCCATTGTTCATCCACCCCTCTGATAACTCATGTATGGTTCTCTCTACCATCCAGTTGATTGGGGACAATTACAAACGATGGAGAAAATCATTCATGAAAGCATTGTCTGTAAAGTACAAACTCTGGGTTATTGAAGGCAATGTGTCCAAATCTGCAAAAAATGCCTTACAATGGGATCGTTGTAATGATATAGTCTGCTCATGGATGCTAAACACAGTCTCTAAAGACATCTATAGCATCATTGATGAGTATGACACTGCCCTTGAGATGTGGAAAGATCTCGAGGAGAGCTATGGGTAAAAGAATGGCCGTCTAATCTTTCAGATCAGGCGAGAAATTCAGGAGCGTAGTCAAGATGGTCTAGAGCTCACTGAATACTTTACTAAGATGAAAGGGCTTTGGCAAAAGTTATCTGTTGTTGTGCCTCCTATTAAATGCAATTGTGGAAAGTGTGAGTGTAACCTGCAGAAATAGGCCGAGGATACTGAGCAGAAGAATCGGCTTATGCAGTTCTTGATGGGCTTGAGTGACAAATATGAGAGTGCTCGACGGCAAATCCCGATGAATGTGCGTCGATCCCCGCTGCAAGTGGTGCTCACTCAATGCTTCTCCAGGATGACTTGGGGAGCAAAGCTTCGGCAAAAAGGCGTGCTCTCTCTGAATCCCCATTCACCTCTTTGATGGCTAAGCAAGAGGATGAGAAGCCCAAGCGTGAGAAATGTATACATTGCTCAGGCAACCACAAATCTGACAAATGCTGGGAAGCTTTTGGGTATCCAATTTGGCACCCAAAGAGCAAGTTCAAACCTCAAATGCAAAAGCCAATATCATCTGAGGCTCTAAGGAAGCCAGATCAAAGGCAGTTCAACTCTACTAAGGCCAATGCCTCTGTCAATGCCTCCTAGGAGTTCCAGGGGCAGGAGCTCTATCTCCTTAACATCACCAGTTGATTGGTCCACTCATTTCTCTTCTAAAGGAAGCTGATAATTCCTCTCATGGCTCACACTTTGCAGGTAAACTTTGTCTTAATGCACAAAAAGCCTCAACCAAACTTTGGATCATGGACAGTGGTGCCACTGATCACATGACCCCTGACTTATCTATTCTACAAGACCCTAGACCTGCATCCAAACATGCTGCCATATTCTCCCCTGATGGAGACTCATGTCCTATAACCCATATTGGCACTATTATACTCCCTAACTTGACTCTTAAAAATGTCCTATGTGCTCCATCATTTCAGTACAACCTTCTGTCCTTGACCAAACTTGTTAGAGAACACAAATTCATATCAATCTCGCCTATGAATTTTGTGTCATTCAGGACCTAGAGCAAGGACGAAGATGATTGCTCATGGTAGATATCTGGATGGCCTGTTCTACTTGGATCCTGCAACCTCTGGATGTCTTCCAAGTGAATTCACCTTATCAGCTACTCTTCATCACTACACTTCTGCAACTACTTTACCTTTGTTTTTACCTAAAAACACAAAGAGTGTTCCAAACAACACATCCTTATGGCACTTGCGTTTAGGGCATGTCCCTCTTGTCAAACTCAAACATATTGATTCCATTAAAGGAAATATTTCATCTGTTTTTGATCATGATTGCACCATATGTCATTTAGCTAAACAAACAAGATGCTCATTTCCTCTAAGTTTATCTACTCTTGATCATATTTTTGAGACTATACATTGTGATGTTTGGGGGCCTTATGATGTTGCCACATCTTTTGGTCACAAGTTATTTCTTATCATTGTGGATGATAAAAGTAGAAGTGTGTGGGCCTTCTTAATGAAACACAAGAGTGAAGTTGCTGGTCATCTTAAATCCTTTATTCAATTGTTTCACACCCAATTCAATGTAAAGGTCAAGACCATAAGGTCTGATCAAGGGACAGAATTTCTAAATTCTGAAGTTCATAGCCTCACAGATTCTCTGGGAATTATTCACCAAACCTCATGTGTTTATACACCACAACAAAATGGGAGAGTAGAGAGACGGCATAGATACATCCTTGAGATTTCCAGATCTCTTATGATACAACCTTGCATGCCCATACATTTCTGGGGTGACAGTATACTCACAGCAACTTACATCGTCAACAGACTTCCAAATCCAATCCTCCATAATAAATCACCTTATGAAATCCTCTTTTCTAAACCTCTTTCTTATGACAATCTCAAAGTTTTTGGAAGCCTCTGCTTTGCCACTAACTTAAGTCTCTCTGAAACCAAATTTTCTCCAAGATCAGACCCTTGTGTCTTCTTAGGATATCCTAATGGCAAGAAAGGATACAAACTTTACAATTTAAAGTCTCACAAGATCTTGATCAGCAAGGATGTAGCTTTCTATGAGCATATTTTTCCATACATGCTTTACACCGATACATCCACTCATCCACCACCAGCTCTCTCATTTCCTGAGTTCATTGATCAAAATTTTCCTCTGGATTACCCCTTCTTTGATCACCCTCCTGTCTTTCAATCTCCTTCATTTGACAACAGTCATGACTCTTCTTCTTCATCCTATCCTTCACTTGACACCAGTCAAGACACCACTGACCCCATCTCCATAGCAGACTACTCTTCCTCTCCAGTATCTGCTCATTTTGATGATAATGCTTCTTAAGATGTCAGACGCTTGAGCAGTGATCACAGAACTCCAAACTGGTTGCAGGATTATGTGCGCATGGCCATCTCATATTCTCCTTCAACACCATCTGTGTCCACTGCTAAGCATCTCTATCCCTTATCTTCTACTTGTTATTACCAATCTTGTTCACCCTCATATCAAACTTTCATAGCTAATGCCAACTTCCATACTGAGCCTAAATCTGTGCATGAGGCCTTGAGGAATCCTTCTTGGTGTGATGCCATGTTGGCTGAGTTGGATGCCTTGGAATGAAATGGGACGTGGACAATTCAGGCTCTCCCTGATGACCAGTCCCTAGTTACTTGTAAATGGCTTTACAAGCTGAAACTGAAGAGTGATGGCTCCATTGACAGACACAAAGCTCGTCTTGTTGCTAAAGGCTTCACTCAACTTGAAGGGGTGGATTATGCTGAGACCTTTGCTCTAGTTGCTCGAATGATCTCAGTAAGGACTCTTCTGACCGTTGCTGCTGCTTATAATTGGCCAGTGGCTCAACTAGATGTCATCAATGCCTTCCTCAATGGTGATCTTGAAGAGGAGGTATACATGTCTCTATTTATTCTATTCTCAAAGAGATGCAGTCCAAAGGCACGAACAATTATGAGCATCATTGGACTCAGGGGTAGATATATGGTGAGTCCAATAATTCTAAACTTGTGTGCAAGCTTAACAAGTCTCTATATGGCCTTAAGCAGGCTCTCAGGCAGTAGTTTGCGAAATTCTCCAGTGTGATGCACACAAGAGGGTACACTCAATCTAAAGCTCATTACTCCTTGTTCACCAAGAGAAAGAGAAAGTTGTTCACCGCTCTCTTGGTATATGTTGATGACATGATTGTCACATGAAATGATCAAGAAGAGATTGCTAAACTGAAAAGACATCTGCAAAGTCAATTTCAGATCAAAGATCTAGGAGAAATGAGATATTTTCTAGGGATTGATGTTGACAGAAATCAGGAAGGCATCTATCTCAACCAAAGAAAATACACTCTGGAAATCTTAGAGGAAACTGGCATGAGCAATGCAAAACCATTGCAGACTCCTCTAGATTCTCATGTCAAGCTATCAAAAGAGGGGAGAGCAAATGAAGAACCCTCATATGTTCAGAAGATTGATTGGAAAGCTTATATACTTGACAGTCACCAGACCAGACATCACTTATAGTGTTCAAGTGCTTAGCCAATTTATGCAAGCACCTTGTGTTGAACACTGGAAAACAGCCAAACATCTTATGAGATATCTAAAGTATGCTCCAGGCCAAGGAATCTTATTATCTAGCCAATCTGATCTCAGATTGAGAGCTTACTGTGATGCTGACTGGCAGTCTTGTCCAATGACTAGAAGGTCTCTAACTGGGTTCTGCATCTTCTTTGATCTCGTGGAGAACTAAGAAGCAATCATTTGTAGCCATGTCCACTGTTGAATCTGAATATAGAGCAATGGATGTAACTTGTTGTGAGATAACATGGGTTGTCAGATTGTTGACTGATATGAATGTAAGCAATGGATGTGCAGTAGAACTCTATTGTGATAATCAGGCAGCACTCCACATTGCAAGAAACCCTGTCTTCCACGAGAGAACTAAGCACATTGAAGCCGACTGCCACTTTGTAAGAGACAAGGTCATAAGCAAAGAGATTGAAGCAAAATACATTAGCACCAGAGATCAGCCTGATGTATTCACCAAGGTGCTCAATCTGGATCAAGCTAAGAAACTTCTATCCAAGCTTGGAGTGGTTAATCAATTCTGCAACTCCAAGCTTGAGGGGGAGTGATGTGATTAGTGAGATTAGTTTTGTTAGTTAATCTTGTTTAGCCTAATCATCTTTTGCCTTTTCTTGGGGAATAAGTCATGCTCTTTTCCTTTTTCTTTCCCTTGTAATAATCCAGTATAAATACCCTCTCTGAACTTTGTTGCTGATTGAGGAAAATGGAAGAGACCCCTTTAGGGTAAAGTGTGATTGCTTTCCCAATTATTCATCTGTCTCAATCAATTCCGTTTTCACTTTCTTCTAGCTGATGAATTGATGCTCAATCATTATTCCATTGAATCTATGTATAGGGTGATCAACCAAGAGAATTAAGGTTTGAACAAGTAGCAATTGGAAGGAAGAGATCAACCAAAAGAGAGATACAGAAATGCAAACTCCATTGAATGAGAGGAAGAACGAATGTGTTCACACTCTCTACAGTTTGTTACAACCGAAATGTGGGGCCTAAACCAGGTTTTATAAGCTTGAGATGGTGCCTAACAACTTGTAAAGGATTTTACAATAATGCCCCTCTAATATCCATACTTATAAACCCATAGCCCCCCCTGAAGCTGGACTTGCAAGAGGAAGAACAAGACCAAGCTTGGCTCTTAAAAACGTGTGCTGATGAGCACCAAGAGCTATGGTTAGAATGCCAACTAGCTGGAGAGATTAAGGGAAATGCCAAGTACAAATAAAGCCTTGTTGCACCGTTTTTTGAATGAAATGTGAATCAATCCGCACATGTTTGGTGTGCTCATGAAAAGCTGAGTTGATGGCGAGTTGTTGAGCAGATTTATTATCACAAGACAAGCTAATGGAAAGCATACTTGAAATACCCAGGTTAGATAGCAGTTCTTGTACCCAAACCAATTCACAGTGGAGGATTTTGAAACAACTTTTTGTTTCTTTGTCTTCCATGACACAAGAGATGAACCCATGAACACACAATATCCAGAAAGAGATCTACCAGTATCAACACAATTACCCCAATCAGCATCAGTAAATGCCCGAAGTTCAAATGATGAAGATGCAGGGTATGACAGTGCTATATTGAAACTGCCCTTAAGATACCTTAGAAGATACACAACAGCTTGTCGATGAGGTTTGAGAGGATTAAAAAGAAATTGGCTCAGTTGTTGGACAATACGTATATGCAATGTCCGGACGAGTAAGAGTAAGATATAGAAGTCACCCAACCAACCTTCTGTAATCTTTAGGATTAGGAATGGAATCCCCATCATGTAAAGATATCTTGAGGCCATGTTGCATAGGGAAATCTGTAGGCTTGCAGTTCTCCATGTTAGCATCCCTAAGGATATCAAGGATGTACACTTTCTTTGATTTAAGAGAATGTCTGATGAAGATCTTGATATTTCCATGCCCAGAAAATATCTTGCAATGCCCAAATCCTTGATAGTAAACTCCTTATGCAAAGCTGCTTTAGTGTTAGAAATCTCAGTGCACGAGTTGCCCATCAAAAGCATGTCATTAACATATACAAGTGCAACAGTAATAGAAGGACCGACTGTTTTGACAAACAAGGAATAATCACGAGATGATTGGATGAATCCCAATTGAACCATGAACTTTGTAAGCTCATAATTCCATTGCCCGCTGACTTGTTTGAGGCCATATAAGGACCTTGCCAATTCGCATACATGACCAGTAGGTACCTTGTATCCAGGAGATGGCAACATATAGACCTCTTCATTAATATATCCATAAAGAAAGGCATTATTAACATCTAATTGGTGTAAAGCCCAACCTTTGCCGGAACCAAGAGCAAGTATGATCCTGACAGTAAAAAGCTTGACCAGTGGAGAGAATGTTTGCTTATAATCCTTATCTTTGACTTGATTGTAACCTTTGGCAACAAGTCTAGCCTTGTACCTCTCAATTGATCCATCAGATTTGTAATTGATTTTGAAGATCCATTTACATCCTATAGCGTTCTTTTCAGGAGGAAGAGGAGTAATCTGCCAAGTGTGATTACTAGTGAGAGTATCAAGTTCCTTTGTCATGGCTTGTTCCCACTCTAAGATACCTCGAGCCTGAGCATAGTAGTTTGGTTCAAAGGTACTACATATATTGACGAAAGAGTGAATATAATTGGGTGACAAATTAGAAAGGTTTCGGACAGAGAACATTGCAAATGATTCAGAAGCTGATGATGAATCTAGATGACCTCTAGAGGGTACATTTTTGCAAATGAAATCATGAAGTCTAGCAGGCCTGTGAGTCTTACATCTAAGGCCAAGATGGTGAGTGTCAGGAGGGAATGCAATGAGGAATCATTGACAGAAGAAGAGGAATCCTCAATTATATGTTGGGAATCAGGAATGTGGTTGGGTAGAGAAGGAGGGGAATGTAAAGAAGGTGATGACCTAGTGTTAGATTATTGAGAAAGAGTGGAATCAGGAATGTGGTTGGGTAGAGAAGGTGGTACGGGGTAAGCCATATGATGGCCCGATCTTCGAAAATCAAGACACTAATTCAAGAATTGAAGCAAGAACGATGCAAGACTCAAATAAAGACTCCAAATTGAATGGGAAAGGATGCAAGACACGACTGTATGAATAAGCAAATGACACAAATTGAAGCAAATATGAAAGACACGATAGATTGGGTGAAGCAATCTATATAGAACAAGATGAAGACCCTTGGCTCGAAAGGCAAGATCCAATACCAATAACTATATAACCCATTTCTACAACCCTACACAACCAAGCGGACAACTTGGAGGCACAAGGAGGGAGCTCGTGGATACCAGAGATCACCAAGCTTCGTAAGATTGACAAACACGAGGCAAACCAAGCTGAAACAATACCAATTTGCAATCGATGAGCCTAGCTACGAATTGATCGACTTGCACTCAATGTGTTTCACACAAAGGATGACACGGTCGGAAATGGTAAATCCATTAAATTCTGGGCTGATAACTGGATCACAACATCAGCACTACAAAATGGAAAAATTGTCCCCAAATAGACAATATAGATAAAACGGTCAGCGATTACATTTTGGGTGGAAAATGGTGGTCGGAGAAATTTCACTGTACTTTACCCACGAACATTGTCAACGAGATCCTAGACATTCCTTTGCCTATATCTTCCTTTGAAGATCGCATGTACAAGTGGCTGGATAGAGCTGGTTGGTTTACTACGTCCAGTGCTTATAAGCTCATCACTTCGCCTTCGTCAAATCATGTTAATATTAATGCCTGGATTTGGCGAATTAACGCCCCGCCAAAGCTTAAAAATTTCTTATGGAAAGTTACCCAAGACGGCATCCCTACTACAACTAGGTTGGCCTCTAGGGGGTGTTTGTTCCATCTACATGTAGTCTTTGCAATAGCGTGGTTGAGGAAGAAGTTCACCTCCTGATAGAATGTCTCTTCGCCCGCTCCCTTTATCAACTTCCTCAGCGAATTGATGCAACCATAGCAACCATGATACGTAGAGATAGGGACATAAAACCAATCATATCCGTTTTAGGGCATCACCCAAATTCAGAGGCTAAAATGGTTCTCGCCTTCGCTTGGTGGAGCGTATGGTATACCCGGAACAACCTCGTTTTTCGACAGATCCCGATTCCAACTCGGGCCACTTCGCTACAATGCCTTAAAAATCATATCCACAATTGGAAACAAACCTACCAGTCGGTCGACGATTTTATTGTAAACACCACACAAACCACCACCAACCGAATGACACAGAACAAAAGGAAAACTACTACACTAAATGGTGCAAACCCCCTTGGGGGACGTTCAAGTTAAATTTCGGCAGTTCCTCGTTAGTTAATAATTAATAAGGACAACATGGGTGATGTTATTATTCGGGATTGTGAGGGTAAGCCTATAAGTATAAACTATCAACAATTTGATTCGCAAACCCTACTTAAAGCAGAAGCACTCGCATTAAAGCTTGGTATTCAACAAGCCATACGTCTCGGTATTAAGAAAATCCATGTCGAAGGGGACTCATCCATAATCATATATTATTTCAATAAAAACAAAAAATGCCCTTGGGAAATCGAACTAGTACTGTTAGATGTACAACTTTACTATCGACTTTGGAAGAAGTATCCTTCTTTCATGTCCCCCGATTAGGCAATAGATTGGTGGATAAGGTTGCACACATTTTCCGCTCTACCTGGGGAGTCGATATCTATAATGATTCTGGTCTTCTTGACCTCATTCGTAAGGATGCTGTCAGGTAGAGCTCGCTCGCCCGAAATCTTTTCGAATAAAAAAAATCTATATAAAATTTCACATGATAAAAATTTTAAACATTCTTTTAACCAATTTGATTTATTTATTCTAAATATTAAATGATAAACATTTGCCGCTCTGCCTGGGGAGTCGATATCTATAATGATTCTGGTCTTCTTGAGCTCATCCGTAAGGATGCTGTCAGGTAGAGCTCGCTCGCCCGAAATCTTTTCGAATAAAAAAAATCTATATAAAATTTCACATGATAAAATTTTTAAACATTCTTTTAACCAATGGGATTTATTTATTCTAAATATTAAATGATAAATATTTTTGCTAATTAGATGTCATAATCACCTTAATTTTACGATTTTCTCCCAATCAACTGAACCTAAAAAAATCCAAGTATTAAAATTTGGACAAGTTTCTTTAATTAATATATCTATATCTAACTAATAAACCGTATGTAAGCAATTTTTTTTAAGGCGAAACTAATTAAAATAACCCAACTTTTAAGAGGGTGTTAAAAATATATCTCCACCTTTCAAAAGTAAGATAAATATCCCGACCTTTATAAGTGATGGTAATATAATATCCCAAAATTTTCTCCCCCACAAAAATGACTAGTTTCGCCCCTGAACATTCAATTTAATACGTATTTAATTTAAATTACTCAATTTAATACGTATTTATAGATTATAATTAAAAAATTAAATTTAATCAAAACAAAAATAAAATAAGTAAATATTTAAAATATAATTTTCATTATCTTGATTGTGTAAAATATCATTCAAGTTTATTAGATTAAATTAGATTGGTTTTTAAGTTTATCTTAATTTTTTTTATTTTGGATTTAAGAAAAAATAAACAATTTACATTCTTTTATATTTTTTAATAATAATAATTTACTTCTCATATATATATATATATGAACACCATTGAATAATCTAAGGAATTAAATTTTCATTTCAATTTTGTAGTAACATAAAGTTTATAAGTGACAAAATATTCTTCAATTTTGATAAGTTAAATCACTAGCTAATCATTTACTAATTGAAAATATGTTATTTTGCTTTACATTTTATTTATTTATTTGGCTTGTTATAGATATTATTGATTTAAAAAAAGATATAAAAAGTTAGGTACAAATTAAATCTAAAACTACAAAAGTTTATTAAATAAACTTTTAAACTCATTTAATTTAATTTTATATGTTTTATTTGAATTGAAAATACATGAGTAATACAATACAAAAAATAAGAATTTTATTGGAGAGAAATCATTAGGATATTATATTACCATCACTTATAAATGTCAGGATATTTATCTTACATTTCAAAGGTGGGGATATATTTTTAACACTCTCTTAAAGGTTGGGTTATTTTAATTTGTTTCGCCTTTTTTTTATTAGATGTTATAACTTATAAGCACCTTTATTTTATAATTTTCACTCAACCAACCTATTCTACTTAAATCTTAAGCCCATGTAATTTATACACATTTTTCATAAATATTATTTTTCTTTACTTAATTTATCAAATCTATTTTTTTCTATTTTATGTTAACGTACGGTAATAGTTTATTTTATTTTATAGTGGTAATTTTTTATACTTAAAAAATTTTATTTTTATTTTTTTAAAATAAAAATACGTGCAATGGCGCGGATACTTATACTAGTTTTCATTTAATTAGATTCTAATATGAAAGTAAAACTTTACTTAGATTAGATTCACATTGTACACTTGTAAGTAATTGTAATAAAACTATAAAAAAAATCTAATAATTTATTAGAAATTTTTAATGAATTTATAGCCATACATTAGAATATATATTAGATAATTCAAAAAAGGAAATATTTCTTTTTAAAAGATTTTTTTTATTTTTAATATATTAATTCCCATAATCAATATATTGAAAAAAAAAATCTTTTTTTTTTATTTCTTTCAATAGTCAGATGACTCAGATCTATATGGACACAAATTTAAAAAAAGAGTAATTTATTTTATAATTGAGTGGTTTACTTTGAAACTTTCTTCATCTTTGCTAGCAGCCGACGAAGGAAAATCAAATATTCCGAAAATACATTTGTTTCCTTAAAAGTTAGTCATAGTACTTTAAAAAAAATGTTTTTTTTTCACTGAAAACTTGTAATATACTATTGATTTAATCAGCTGAATCTTCGTAACGGATAACATTAACAAATGAAACAAATATAAATGAGAGAGAAGAGTGGGAAAAAATGAGAAGTAAATTATAGGGAGTGGATGAGAGGTGGGCACGAGATTGACTTCCAAATTTATTTTTGGGTAAGCTGAATTCCAAATTTATTAGGATAATTACGTTCACACTTGATGAGCATTGATTATATGGTAAGAATAGGAAACCATCTCCTTAAATATGTTCTCCTAATCGCCATGTTTACACTAAACAAGACTCCATCTAAAGGTGCAGAAAGGACATTATATGTGTTATGGACTAGAAGAGATTCAAGTCTGTCTTTTCATAAGATTTGGGGATGTGAAGAGTATATACTCCCTCCGTCTCAAAATACTTGTCACTTTACTTTTGGCATATTTTTTAAGAACGGTAAAAACTATATAAAATATTAATGATTTTATTAATTTTAAAAAATAATTTCATATTTAATATAATTGTCTATAAAATTATGAAAAAAATAATATTTTATAGAGTTTTTAGTTTCTTAAAAAACATGCCAAAAAATAAAGTATCAAGTATTTTGAGACGGAAGAAGTATGTAAAATGTTTACCGACAGATATGATCGCATCTAAATTAGTTAGGTGCTTCTTTGTAGGGTACCCTAAGGAAGCTAAAAGACACTACTTTTACAAGTTCACTCAGCACAAAGCGTTTATTGCTAGGGATGATATATTTATGGAAGAGTTTGTTTTCAAGAAGTTAAATGGGAGAAATATTGATATCAAAGAAGTTTAATTGGGAGAAGCAACAAACCAAGCAATAAGAAAACATAGATCACTGAGGTTATGGTATTTGAGGACCTAAATTCAAAAGGAGAGAACAGAGGATGTGTAGCTTGAGGGGCAAGACTCTATTACCCCTAACAAGCCATAAAATGTTATGATAGAACTGCCAATTGCTCAACCAGCACATAGATTAGATAGGGTCAGATCGCTACCAGATTTATTAAATTTATATTAATTGCAAGTCTAGGCATTATGTTGTTAGAATGCAATGAGTCTACTACATATAAGCAAGCTATGATAATTCAAAACTCCAAAAAGTGGTATGATATCATGCTATCCAAAATGGATTCTATGTTTGAGAATCAATTATGGGACTTATAAACAGATCCACCACATTGAGTGCATTGCTTTACAAGCTCAAAATAGAAAAGAATGAAAAGGTAAATCTATTTAAAGTAAGAATTGTTGCAAAAGGGTTTAGAGTACACATTCATGGTTGCAAAAAGGTTTAGAGTAAATCGTTTAATTATTTTCGATCGGAGGGAGTAGGTACTTAAAAGAGGATGTGTACCAACCTGAAGGTTTTAAGTATCCACATAATCCTAAGAAAGTATGAAAAGTTGCAAACTTAAAAAAATCCATCTATGGACTTAAGTGAGCACTAAAGAGTTGGAACCTTTGTGCAGGAAGTGATCAAACAGTTTGACGTCATCAGATGTAAGAAAGAACCTTTGTGAAGTGATCAAAGGTAAATCTATTCAAAACAAGAATGGTTGCAAAAGGGTTTAGAGTACACATTCATGGTTGCAAAAGGGTTAGAGTACATCGTTTATTTTCGATCGGAGGGATTAGATACTTAATAGAGGATGATCCGCATAATCCACTTAAGTGAGCACTAAGGAGTTGGAACCTTTGTGAAGATCAAACAGTTTGACTTCATCATAGTAAGGAAGAACCTTGCATTTACACAAGTTTAGAGGGAGCAAAGTCATCTTCTTAGTTTTGTATGTGGATGACATACTACTTATTGGGAATGATATTCAAATTCTCGAGTTTGTTAAAGACTAGCTCAAGAAGCATTTGGCAATAGAAGAAATAGGGGAGGTGGAGTACATTTTATGCATCAAGATATATATAGGTATAGATCTAGGAGACTCGTTGGACTAAGTCAATAAACTTGTATAGATAAGGTTCTTAACCGGTTCAAGATAAAAGATTCCAAACAGTGATTTTTGCTAATGCAACATGGTTTATATCTAAGCAAGAAGCAATGTCCAGTAACACCTACGGAGCAAGATAGAATGATCTGGATCCCTAAGCATCAACAATAGGATCCATAATTATGGCATGATATGTAATCATCTAGATGTTGCGTCGCCTGAGTTTATGCAACAAATACCAATCGAATCCAGATGAAGCAATCTGGAGTGTAGTTAAGAATATCTTCAAGTACTTAAGAATGATTAAGGATGATTTCGCAGTGAGAGATTGAGATGATGCGTTGATCGTTGAAAGGTACACTTATGGCAAATTCCAAACAAGTAGAGACAACTTCTGATCCCAATTCGAATACATTTTCATTTTGAATGGGGGAGTTGTGAGTTGGAAGAGCTCAAATAAGCCACAATAGTTATAGTTGATTCTACAACATAGCCTAAGTACATTACTGCATTGAATGTTGTTAAGGAAGCCTTCTAGTAAGTGGCGGCCATGGGGGGGGGGGGGGCACAGGGGGCGGTAGCCCCTCTCTCCGGCAGCAGAAAAAACGGTGTTTTAAAATATAAGGTAAAAAAAATGAAAAAAATGAAAGCACATAAATATTGTGTAGTTAGTTGACAAAGAAAGAAAATGAAGCATAAGTAACCCAAGAGGTCATGGGTTCAAACCTCATTATTTACTTTTTATTCAGACCAAAAATTTCCTAATATAAATGTCATATTTAAATCAAATTTTATAGTTTTCTTTCAATATTTTTCATAAGAGTATTCATTATGTTACACATATATTTTGAAACACACACACGAAAAAAAAATTATTAAATTTGATTGTATTAATTTTTGTAACTCAAAACAAAAGCAAAAGCCCCAACCCCCCCCCCCCCCCCCCCCCCCCCCCCCACCCCCACCAAAAATCCTGCTCCTGCCACAGTCCCCCCCATTGTTGAACTTGGTTTGGGGGTTGAAGCCATTGACATCTATTATGACAACAATGGTGTCATTGCTCAATCAAAAACCAAGCTCTAATTCCAAATATAGACAAATGCTAAAGAAGTAACATGTCATACGAGACTACGTTAAAAAAGGGGATGTCGGAAGACTGTACAAGATACACACGGATGATAACATTGTAGATTCAATGACTAAACTTCTCCCCAAGCCTAAGCATGATAGTCACATGAGAGTTAAGGGACTCAATTTCATTGGTGAATGGCTTTGATTTTGATGTTTGAAACCTTAGTTATGTTTTTGAGATCATTGACAACTTGAACATTTTATATACAAGCTTTGTTGAAGTGGTAGACCCAGAGTACGTATTAAATCCGTATCGTTGTTTAGTTACCCTAATATCGTGAATCTTACACTAGGGCAACTTGTAGTTGAGAAAGAGGGTAGTGAAAGATCAAGATGCATTTAGGGCGCCATGTTACCAAGCACAGTCACAATGCCCCTAGGGCAGCCCTAGGTAGTAGGGCATCATTAGTACGTGTATGATCGTCAATTGTTCTTGGATGAGCTCCGTTGCTTGTATGGTTTTGAATTAGGGCGCTGAGTGTTGTCTGTTTATTATAGATGAAAGATGGCACCATTCAATTTTTTGCTACTGATTTACAAACACCACATCTTCTTGATCATCACCAACAAGAACAAGGAGATCCTATATGGCACTATACAATCAACAACAGAAAAAGCGACAAGGTTGGCCTATCACTTATACTAACATATTATGTGTAAGAAAGTTGAGGATGTACAATGCCGTTATCAAGTCTTTGTATAAGTTGGCCTTAGATTGAGCATCTGATTCCGGATCACATATGCCCTGCATTCGATCCAATGCAGGTTAGTCTCCGCGCTAGTTGTTTCATATATATATATATGTCGATTAAATGAGAGGACTAACTTACCTGTTTGAATCTGAGTGAGCTCAAAGCAGCATTTGTTCCCTCTCAGCTACTAGATCGGCATCTGTGAATGTAAGAACTCGTTGTAGCTTCCTAGCACACAAGTCCTCTACCTCAACCACAAAAGAAGCAGCTACCGGTCGATGGTCTGAATGCATGAGTTCAGCTCTTTGATAACTCACTTGTTCTATTCCATTTCCATAGGAAAGAATCCGATCACACCTGAAACAAAACTCTAATCAGATCAATTCTCCTTCTATTGGGATTCTGAAACCTCCTCATCCGGTCCATCAAAGTATATATATATAGATATATGAAGAAACAAAAAAGAGATTTTCAATATGTGATGAAATTTGAGTATACCATGCTGGATTTCGCCTCCCTGCCTTTGGATCTTCTCCAAAATACTTTTGTGAATTCAGCTCGTATTTGTAAGTTGGTGGGAAGTTCAATCTCCCTTCAAACCATCCCTCAAACACACAACCGTCTTTGAGTTCCTGATGTAACTGTCACATTCATCAGCACCTTAATGAGTGAAACAAGTAAACTTGCTGACAGGCTCACATATACCATTTCCTGTCTAAATTAGACTCATAACATCTGCACAGTGTTCCAGATAGACTATACAAATTAAACCAAACACGACTACGCATAATACAGCCATAAAGTAGGATTCCCAACAAAAAGAAACAGCATATGGAAGGTAGGATCATAAGAAGAATAAATGAGTGCACAGAAATGTAAATGAAACACCAATTTAAAGCATCTATTTAAACTCTAAATATTAGTGCTTTATATATTCACTATGTTTAGTGACAGGCCAACTATGAATAGAATTACAGGAACATGAACTGAAATATATATCCAGAGAGAAGTCTACGCGACTATATATGGTCATACCTGATCCCTGTGAAGTAACTTGTGCCATTCCTTCTTAGATATTAGCTCCCGGATCTTCTCATATGGCAAGTTGATGCGGTAATTCAAGTCACCGAACCAAATTATTCTCCTACAAGAATATAATACAGTTCAAACAAAATCAATGCAATGTGGCTTCACCATCAGAAAACAATGCATCCTTCACCTTTACTATTGATTGCATCCATCATAGTCTACTTAAATGGAGATGATTTCGTAAAAAGGGGGTACGAGATTTGGCTCACATTGTTTGAAACTAAATTACAGGATCAAAGATAAAGTACTTACTCATGATCATGGATATTTCTAGGGAATCCTAGACCATGACTGCGGTGGAACTGTGTCCTCCGGTGAATTTCATACACATCAGTGTTTCTCTTTAGTTCATCTCCTTCTTTTTCACCAGATGTGAGGTGAGAACAAACAAAACAAAATGGTGTCTGGTATATAGACATGCTTACAGAAACTGATCCCTGGAATGAAAAAACTAGTCATAGTAAGTCATACGAGAAAGTAAAAGACGATAACATTAAGGAAACAAAGAGAAGATTTGAACCTTGTTGCCGATGTAGCCCATAACACCAACACCAACTGTAGAGACCTTCAAGTTATCTATGTGTTTACGCAATCCTCTACGGACCCATATTGTAAGAAACACTCCCACCATTTGCTTGCTCACTATCCTCACATACTCAGGCCTCCTCCTTCGGTAAATGAGCTTTTCAAGATCAATTTCAGAAAGCACAGAGAAATCTGATAAGATACGACGATCCTCATTCAATACTGAACACTTGAAAGAGCTAAACTTCCTGAAAGATTTCGATGATTTGAAGGACTTAGTTGATCTGAGTCCAAAAGAGATTGCTCTATCAAAAACATGATCAGCCAAGTTTGATGGCGGCTCTGGCCGGATTCCAATCCTTTCATTTCCGCTAATCACTTTGGATAATTTCAGTGATGATTGTCTAACAAAATTTTCTTCCTTTTCTTCTGGTAGACCTGATTGGAAACACTGTAATCTATTCAGATTCCGTGGAGATGAAAACTGCTTCCGCAGCTCCTTTCCACTCATATAGGCTGCAAATGAAGGAACTCCATTTGGATCCATAGATTCCTCAGTGAAGCCATCAGCTGCTACACTTTTATCCCTAACTTCATATAAACCAGCTCCCTCGTCTATCGGATGAACTTCCTCCTCCTCACATTCACTATCCAAATCAAGTAATAAGTCCTCTTCTATATCCAGTGCATCATCTGTTGGCTTGAATTTCGAAGGAGAAGGAGGATCGCTGAAGCTCTTATACTTCCTTTCAGGATTAATCCTATTCAACTCCTCTCGGATGATGTTTTCCCATTTCAAAACTGGACGGCTATCTTCCGCCCCAAAGATATTTCCTGCATTTAGCGGTACAACCTCCTGCAGACTGATAAAAAAAAAAAAAACAGTCATCTCATCATACTTGATAACTAGTCCTGAAGATATATGAAACCTAGGTGATCTATGACAGAATAAGGTACTCACCCTAGCACATATACGTCAGCTGGCTCGCTAGTTTCTAGCCACTTGTCAATCTCTAACTCATCAGGCGGAACTTTTCCTCCGACATTCCATGTTCCTACGCATACTCTGTGAACCAACATTCCATGATGAAATCATTTATTTTTGTGGTATCTAATCTTGTACTAGTAGTTCAATGATATATATACATATATATATACCTGACTTCCTTTCTATTTATATATTGAGCTCTGAAGGTCTCTGAATTTGTTCTTCTCAAACGTGGCGTATTTTCTGGAACTTATACATGTCCAACAATGAAATAGTGTAAGCGAAACAGCAAAGCATCAACCTCAATACAGTACAACATTGAATGATAATAGGTTTATTAACTCTTCAGGGTAACTTCTTTATATCCTTTGATTATATTACTTGAGCTATGAAATGAATTTATTTTTATATTCTATGTTTGTGAAATTGAGTTACTAGTGTAAGGAAAAAGAAGAAATGGAGTGGAATGTAACGAGCATTGCGTGTAGAACACTGCCTTAGAAATGAATTAGCCCCGAGTCTGTGCAAGATATGTCGCAAAAAAGCAGCCTCACCTCACTTGCTGGGAATGGGGATGGGTGCACTTGGGAGCCTCTCTTCCTACAATTCTCTCAACAAACCAATGAAAACTCTCTTTATAGATTTCTAATCAATGTATATGTATATGTATATGTAGGATACCCAAAAACATACTTGCATTTAATCATGTATTCATGTACAAATACACTAACATTCTATATACATATATGTTATATGTACACTTATTCGCACAAGGGAATATATGTCGTTTTATTTGTAAATATATGACAATAAAGTTTGAGTAGTGCTGGAGTTGGTTTCTCATTTCCATGAAACAATATAGAGTGTAGTTTAGGAAAGCAAATTAATGAGAGGTTATAATACCAGGGAGGTCCTGGGAAGGTTGGCAGTCATGTTGGTTGTCGTTGTCGTTGTCATCATCACTGCTATCGGCGCTGAAATAGGCATCCTTGGCGGGGATGTTGAGCCATTTGCGGAGAACAACCTTGAAAGACTGCATCAAATTTAATCCAAACAATTAATCTATACTTAATTTCCAGTTGAAGTTAAACCAAGCTGCAACCAATGGATTCGAATTGGACAGACAGACAGACAGAGTAGGTACCTCGGATCGGTGATGGCGAGGCGTTTGCTTCATCATGAAAACTGCAATTCAAACAGATTCAAAATCAGAGGTCTTGAGATCGATCCAGATGGACTGGGAATCAGGGAATGGGTTGGCCGGATGAGTCACGAGAGATTCAGAGTTGAGAGAAAAGGACTTGGCAGCCAAGATCAATCCAACGTATTTCATTTCTACACTTTCTGAGGTGTCAAACAAACCACCCATATATATGTTTTTTTAAATCTCGAATTTAAATCTATATAACTTTCATACGTTTTCTGATTTTATTTTCCTATATTCATTTCATATTTCATATACACAAATCAGAGCAACATTGCCTTAGTAATAAGAACTGAACACACTTCGGTTTCGATTGAAAGAAGAATGGATTTTTTTTTTATTTTATGTAAGATGAAGAGTAGCAAATGAAACTAACACTAAATATATATGTACATCAGTATATGTCTGATCAAAAAAATATATATATATGTATATGTGTGTGTATATATTATAAATTGGAAACTATTATGAAAGAGATTTTTAAATTGAAAAGGGCAAATATTAACAAATAAGAAGTTATTTATAATTAAAAAGAAACCAACTTTTGTAATCTATGTCTTTAGAGAAACTATATATTAAAAATAAATGAATCATGAAAGAAATAATCCGAAAAAAAAATCAATTCTCAATTATTTGATTTGGAAATGAAAATCGTATGCAGGTCCACCTACAAAATATTACAAACAACACAAACTCAATTCCTTTTCAAAATCAATTATCTCATTTAACTCGTAAATTATATATATTATTATTCAAGCAATCTCAATATTTTTGATATATTGTTCAAACAATCTTACTATTTTTAATATGAGATAAGCAGGTTTGAACCAGAAAAAGACATAAAACAATGAGCAATTTGGATGGATGGTGATTAGTGGGCGGGGGTATGAGTCCCACTCCCACTCCCACACCCTCCCCACAAGATAAGTAAGTAGATAGCAATTTACATAATCCAGGGAAGCTTGATTTGCTATATATGTGATGTGGCAGTGTGCAAACAACACAATTAGTAATTACACAACGCACCCCACAAAGATTGTCCCCGTTGAGTTTGCCAGCTGTCGATTCCCTCTTTGGGCGCCACAGTCCACACCATTTTTTTATTTTAATTTCATGGAATTGCCGGTAAAATTAACAATTTCATATACCATTTCTAAATTTGATTTTACTTCAACAAAACATCACAACCAGTGTTTATAAGCGCCTGCCTTGACCAAGGCGCTCATGAAATGGAAAGGCATTCCAACGGCGCTCAAGATTGATTGCTTTTCTTTCTTTTCTTTTCTTTTTTGTAAAATTCTGATTGAATTGATTTATGTAGATGAGCAACTTTCCATTTGTTTTAACTATAAGATATGAATTCTTTTTAGTTTTTGGAAAAATATATTTAAGCAAATTTTGAATTGTTTATCCTTCCCTTTTTTTTTAATAAATATTTTCACCCCTCCTTTGTTCCTCCTACACATCTAATTCCTCCCTTTTTCACCCACACCAACCATTCTACTCTGTCATGACCCGGAGGTCGGATAGGGAAGACTTGGGCCTTCAATGGAGGTTTGAGATAAGGAAAGAGGGAGAAAGAGAGGGTTCAGAGAGGAAGGTAAGAGATAGAGAAAGAGGGTAAGGTTTGATTATCATTCAACATAACCGTACAATACAACTCTTGGGTATTTATACACTAAAATACTCAATTCTAGTAATTATACTTAAATCCCTAATGTTTCAATACATGACATACTCCTCTCCATTCTCTATCCTTCTCCCTTTCTGAGTTGCTTGTTGTTGAGATGTGTGACAAACATTGACTCAATTAGCTTGACGAACATTGATGAATCCAATGAATGGTTGACGGGAACATTAGAACAGGATGCTGAAAATGAATTAGTGTATGATCAAAATGAAGAACTTACTTGGGGGCAGGTTGCTAATGCTTCAAGTATGAATGAACAAGGATTTAATCTGCGGTCAAGGGGAGGTCGGAAGGTAGGGCGGCAAGGTGTAGCAGGTAGTAGTATGCTAGCTAGTAGCTCACAAACTCAATAGCTGAAATCACAAGAAGAAGAAAAGGAGGAGGAGGACGACAACGAAGGATAGAAGTCAATCGATGAAGGTGATGGGGAGTTCGTTCCTTGTCTCAACATTGAGGAAGAAGAGGATGCAAATGACCTTGATGATTTCATTTGACCCCTTCATAATCATCCACCATTCCACCCCATTCCACTTGAAGTCTTTCTTTTCTTTAATCTCGTAAGTTTTAGACTTACATTTATTATATATGATGCTTTAGAATTGGTTTTATTATAATATTATGTTTACAATTTTGTTTTATTTCATCATGAACATATTTTATACTATTAAACTTAAAAGTAACAATAGTTTAAAGTGTTTTTACACTATTTATGGAAAGGTGATCGCCTTTGTCTTTAAGGTGTGCTATAGTCTATAGCGCTAGGCTAGTCTCATCGCCTTTCGTCGTCTATAGCTATTTTAAACACTGAACCCATTCATTTTAATGTATAAATACTGGAGTATTAAAATTTTAATATTTTGATTATTTTATCGAATAATAAGCTTGTATTAAATAAATAGAGTTAGAATTTAGGATACATTAAACCATCCATAAGTTTGGTTTTCTTTATAAAAAAAAACCCACCCTCTATCTTTTTTGAGCAAAACATATTATGAAAAAAAAAATTAAAATATCACTATATATTCATAAATATGCTAGTAACTATATATTTTATAATAAGGTTAGCTTTCATAAATAAAGTTTAACTTGATTTTTTTTTAAAACATTTTTCACAAATAAAGGAATTATAAGTTGCTTTTTTTTAAAGAAAACTAAATTTATGGAGGATTTCATGTAATTCTAAATTACAGATGGTTATATTTTTTTTAAGGGTGATTGTCTCTAATTTAACCTAAATTTTAATATTGTTTACACAATTTTAAATAGGAAAACATGATCGTAGATGGGAAATCCCCAACAAGGATAAAAGGGTAATTTGGAATAGAGAAAGGGATCCAACGAAGATTAATTATGATTTATGACAGGGAGATAGGAGATTCCAAGTGGGGATGGAGATATACATATATTGGGTGTTTTATTATTTTAGAGTGGGAAAGGAGGCAAAAATGGTATCATCCGATCCGAATTGCCTAATTGACATCCATACAATTACACGTCAACTAGTCAACATAAAGGAAATTTCAGCAATTTGTAATTACAGGGTCTTTGAATTTGGGGAAATTGATTTTAAATTCACCCACCTACTAATATCTCAAATCTCAAAACGGTGTTTGTGTTTGTGTTTGATTTGTCTGTTCTTGCAACAACAAAAAAAAGCAATATTTGTGACCATTTATCCACCCACTTAAAAAGGGAAAAGTGTGCGTTTAGAAGAGGTCCCACGAAAGGAAGGAGCATTTTCGATGGGGAATGGAACTCATAATATCTCAAGGGGTCCGTCCTCTATACCCAACACGCCAGTGAGTATGTGTGAGAAACCGAGAATCCCGAGCCGGATCCTATCAAATTAGGAGTCATTTTGGGTTAATTTTATTTTTGTTTATAAGATTGGGATCCTTTACTTTACACAAAAGTTTAAGTCACTAAGTAAGAGATTTACATCTCATTATATTTTGGTTGATTATACCACACACAATTAACGTGAGATGGCTATATTTTTATCCCAACAGTATGTGTAATGTAGGACACCTCCAACTCCGATCCATCATCCTATCATGTACAGCCCGTGCCCCGACATACCCACCCACATATCATATATGGCGTTATGTTAAATTCTTGTTCTCAAATTATTTTCAACAATCATTCATCCAATTTTTGTAATATATAATTCAATAAAAACTTATCTATCTAATGGCATGGCATGGCATTGTTTTTCTTTATAGCTTTTGATTATTTAATCATCAATCAAATATACTTGTAATAATAATACTTAATACTCCAGCAAGTATGTAATTAATTAAATACTTGAAAAAATAATTGAAAGTTACAAAAACAAATACTCCCTCCGTCTCAAAATATTTGTAGTTTTACTTTTTAGCATTTATTTTAAAAAGTGAAAAACTCTATAAAATATTATTTTTTTTTAATAATTTCATAGATAATTGTATTAAGTATGAAATTATTAAAAAAAATTAATATTTTATAGAGTTTTTCGCTTCTTAAAAAACGTGTCAAAAAAGTAAAATTACAAATATTTTGAAACGGATGTAGTATCAATCAATATCAATATCAATCAATATCTCAATTCATTTACAAAATAGAGATTATTTGGGTGTTTATTTTGCAAAAGTGCGACAGAAAGGTTCCACTCAAGCTCAAGGGTAAGTTATACAAGGTGGTAGTGAGACCAGCTCTATTATACGGCGCAGAGTGTTGGGCGACAAATAAGGCTCAAGAACAGAAACTCATGGTGGCTGAGATGAGGATGCTCAGGTGGATGTGTGGAGTTACCTTGCGCGACAGATTCAGAAACGAGGCTATCCGAGAAAAGGTAGGAGTGGCTAGTATTCAGGCTAAGTTGCGGGAATCGAGACTCCGATGGTATGGCCATGTTCAGAGGAGAGATCCAAATGCGCCGGTGCGTAGGTGTGACAACTTGGCTATCGAAAGAGTTCGACGAGGAAGAGGGCGTCCTAAGAAGAGCTGGGGTGAAGTGATTAGACATGATCTAACCGCTCTGGGACTCTCGGAGGAGATGACACGCGACAGGATTCAGTGGAGGAGTGCTATCCAAGTTGACGAACGCTAGTCAGGGACAACATTTTCTCACTCATGCTTCCCTTCTATCTCAACTTTCTTTGCGTACATCCTTTCCAACTTTTCATCTTTGTCCCTATCTTATTTCCAGCTTCTTTGATGTCCGGTCATGGGTCACTCGGAAACACCCTCTCGACCTAGTCGGGGCAAGGGTGCGTACATCTCGACCCCCCAGACCATGCTCTAAGCGGGAGATACTGGGTTTGTTGTTGTTGTTGTTGTTTTGCAAAAGTATTGTTTTACCCTTTCTCTTTTATCTTATTTGGTTTGAAAGTACCACAATATCCCTAATAACAACCAAATAAACTTCATTTTTTACAAATAAACTGTTTTTCGACTCATACGCATATTATATTGTTGTTTAAAATTTTAACTACTTTTACCATCTTATTATAAATTTTACCCTGTTTATAATTTTAGTTAGTTTATTAACCCCACCCCGCCCCATAATTGATTCCTAAGTTTTGACGTACACACAATTAATTTACAGGATTATATATAACTCATTGGATTGGATTCAAAAAATTAAAGGAAGGGCCGACACGAAGGTATCAAACCTTCTGGACGATGTGATCTCTCTGGGAAAACAACATACTCATATTTTATTAATTAGATAATTTATAATAATTGGGAAATTGTCGCATGCAGTTGTGCAGTTATTGACCCACTAGTAGTCGCGCGTCGTCGTCTTCCTCTAGTGAGAAAACAGTATAAGACTATAAGTTGTGGAGAAATACACAACTGTAGGTTGGGTGGAAGTGGAACCGCCCCAATAAGAGACCGAGACAGGCATCTGCTCTCCCTTCATGGACCCAACCCAACACTTTCTATTTTACTCTCTCCGTTCGCGAAAACTTAAAAACATCAAAATTTGGTTCGAAAAAACTTGTCATTTTAGACATTATCTCCTATTGTTTCCTAAATTACCCTTAGTTATTTTGAATTGGTCTTAGCTAATTTAAAATTTAGCTCCACTTTTAGTCTTATAAATGTACTTGTTTTTTGGATGAGTAAGAATGTAATCCAAACAATTTGAAATTTGGAAGGTATTACCAATGGGAGGGTTTGTACCAATGAGAAGACTAGGGGTAATTTGGGTGGGTTAAGAAATTCATTAAAACTTGTGCTCGATACTAAAATGACAAGTTTTCGTGAACGGATGGAGTAATAATTATGGCTAATTATCAATTAAGCCACCGTCGTTAGACTTTTAAAGATCACCTTGTGGTACAGCCACATGGCCCACAGGTGGATATGGGCCCAAAACAATTGTCCAAAATACTCCTATCTCTATTGTCCTCTCTATTGCAATTTATCATTTAATTTATCAACTTTATAACCTTGATTGTTCACTTTATACTTTGTAAGTTGTGTTGTGTCATCTATACTTTATTATTTTATTTATTCATTTTATAATCTTAATTATGCACTTCATAATCTTATTCATTTCCTTCATTTTATTCTTACTCTTTATCATTTTATTTGCACAACATAATATTATATTTTCACAACATAAAGTTATATTTCCACAACAAAAAGTGCTGACACGGGAAAAAAAAATATTATATTTGTACAACATAAAGTTATATTTGCACAACAAAAAATGCTGACACGGGAAAAAAAAGTGCTGGCATAGGAAAAAAACTGACTGGAAGGGGGGCATAATGGGACACACAGGGGCAGGGGGCATATTGGGGGTGGACATTTTGCTAATTAAATCAAGATGGACATTTTGCTAATTAAATCATGCGGGTGGACGAAATGCAAATTAAGGCACAAACTATGGACATTTAGCAAACTATTCTTTTAAAAACAATAGGTCATTTTATTCTAAAATTTTTGAAAATAATGAATGATTATGTGCTAAAATTTCATAAATAATGTGTGCATTTGTTAAATTTGAAAATAATTGTAGTTTTGTCACTTTTTGTGCTAAATTCAGGCAAATAATGGTGATTTTGTGCAATGTTAAAAGTAAAGGGGTTTCTTTTTTTAGAAAAAAAAAAGCAAATAAATGGTGGTTTTCTTCATTACAAAAAAACGTGAAAAAATGAGTTTTAGACATCGCCGAACATTTAACAAAAACTCAGGGTACCATATAAAAAAAATTGCGGAATTCAACTAAAGTTGCCCAAATTTTAGGGGCATCAAGAAGAATTTCCCTTGTAAATTTCTTTAAAATACTCCTTAAGTATTAAATATAGGGTAAACTGCAGAAAACCACCCCTTAAATAGAGCATATTGCTCAAAACCACCCCTTAAACTCAATATTGCAGAAAACCACCCTTTATATAGCTTTTGTTTACCAAAGAACACCCTATCTATGATTTCGTTAAGTTTTAGAGCGAGACGGATATTTCCACCGCTAATTTTTACTATTTCAACCGCTAATCACCGCATAGGTATGCAGTGGGTTTAATGACAGTCAACGATCTCACCGCAATACTTTGCGGTGGGTCGAGGAGTATAGAGGTCCAAAACCGTCGACATAATGTTCCAAAATCGTCGTCATAACCCACTGCATAGGTATACGGTGGGTTTGAACAGTCGCCATAACAGCCAAAACCGTCGTCATAACGGTCCAAAACCGTCGCTATAACACACCGCATAGATATGCGGTGGGTTTGTATACGGTCAACGGACCCACCGCATGTATATGCGGTGGGTCTGGGAAAAAGTGGATTAAGACCACCGCATACCTATGCGGTGATTAGCGGTGGAAATAGTAAAAATTAGCGGTGAATTTATCATATGGAAAAGCGGAAAGAAATAAGTGGATTAAGACCACCGCATACCTATGCGGTGGGTCTGGGAAAAAGAGGAAAGAAATAAGTAAATTATCAAAATAACCTTATCATATGGAAAAGCAATATTGAAGGGGATCTCGCATAGGAGTTGTAGAGAGATTTAAGTATAGATTGAAGGGAGCTAGTATATATAGGACCATAAGAGTTATTGAATAGTTTCAATTAACAAAGTGTGTGTGGAGTTATACATATTTATAGAAAGATATGCATAGAGTGAGTGATGCAAAAAAATGATATGTATAGGGGTGATTTTGGTTTTTTCCAAAGACATTTAATGAAACTCTAATGGCACATAGATGCGGGGTGGTCTTTAGCAAACAAAGGTTATATAAAATATGATTTCCTGCAATATTAACTTTAAGGGGTGATTTTAAACAATATATTCTATTTAAGGGTGGTTTTATGCCGTTTACCCTTAAATATATTTGACACTAGATCCGTCTCAATATATGAGCAGCTCTATACCGTCTTTTTTTTCTGATTAGGTAAAAATTCGAAGGTCCGACATGTCTGACTTATTGATAGGCCGACAAAGTCGACAGACGGCGAACCGTCAAACATACAATCATGAAAATAGAAATACAAACAACAAGCGAAATGAAGCAAAAAGCAATAAACTCTACAACAAAACGAATCAAGAAGACCAACTCCAAAAAAGCTAAGGAAGCCGTCGAAGAACAAAGTCAAGCTAAGGATGAAATACCCCAAAATATTTTTGGGTATTTCATTTTAAATTTAAATAAATAATCTAGTTTCATCATTATTTTTAGCTTTTAAGTGGATTATATAAAGTTTCATAAGTATTGGATTATGTATAAAAATAAAGATTTTAAGAGTATTTTATTCAAAGATGAATACTTTTATATTCATAGTATTATTCACAGTATGTTATCAAAATTTAAATAAGGTATAAAAATAATAATCAAATTTAAATAAAATTACATTTGTTACGTATTATATTTATAATAATACTTATACCTGATTATACCGATTTATATTATGAATGAATTGTATTATTCTAAAGTGTAATGAAAGAAATTTATTTAGTTAAGTGAAATTTGTAAGTACCCTTGTCATTTAGTATTCCGGGTCCTCAGCCCAGCTTAAGAGTTAAGTTAGTAATTAACGAGGAAATAAATTCAGATAACCTCGTATCTGTGTGACACGATCAGCGTATCTTCATAACAGTTAATCATATCTCCTCCGTTCCGAAGTCCTTGCGAAACCCCCAGATGTACATCCTCTTAATTCCTCCCTCATCAATTCAGCCATCCGCTCACCCCTCTCCTATTCTGTCAAACGGTGCTACACCCAATCGGAAGAATTCAATCGTCGGCCACCGTCGCCTCGCCGGGGAGAGCCAACGCCACCAGCAGATCTCGATGGAGTACGCCACAAATCCAAGTCGTGGTAATTGATTATAGCTCCCAATTATTCAACTCCTTATTCATCCGATTCATTCTCACCCTTATATATCTTATACAATCGAGCAATTGCGCATGTCTAAAACAGCAATCGGACGCTTTCGACTCCAGCATCAGCCCCTGTACTTCCCTAGTGTTCGAAGCACGACTCTTCTGCAACTCACATGTTCGCAAGTGTACGCACACCCTCATATATATTGATTCTTGAAGGAAGTTGGGTCAAGAATCGATAGGTACTAACTAGCCATTTTGCGGAAGTGTTTCTACAGTTTTGAGGGGCCATTGCAGACCTAACAGGGGATCAACCTGCTCATACTCTTCCCAACTTCGAGCGGTAAGTTGATCCAAACTGGTTTTGGTAAGTCGAACTTACATCGAATCAAGGACAAACATACATACTTGAACATGGTGGGGGTGCTGTCAAGTAAGTTTTGGGTATGTTTTCTGCAGCTGTTAAAGGTCGATTCCAGATGCGATCATGACCGAGCCGATCTGTGCGCCGCAGACTACATTTGGTAAGTTAAAAGAAATTGAATTCAGTGCCCCGAGGTTGTCATGAATTGATGCTGAATGTGCTCACCATCATTTAGGACCGATGTGCCTTGTGGTCTGTAACGCGACGGAGTGCGTAGCTTTCACTGAGAGTCACGGCTTGCCCTGTTGAGTGGGTGAGTATTGAGCACTTTATAGCTTCCACATATTTCGATCAATATTAACTAGACAATTAGTTCAATTATTAAATAAGCATTTACTCCGCTTATGTAACAGTTCCACTCGATCATCGGTTAATCGGATTTCATTGTTGTCAACACTAGCGCACCCAATCCTGAGGCAAGTGACATTCCGAGCTTTTCCGCTCATTTTGGCGCCTTTCGTGTCTAGTTGTTTTCTTTTCCTTGGAATGCTTGCCAAATTAGTTAAAATAAATTACAGTTCATTTGCTTGTGTGATTTATTTACCGTTCAGTTTGGATTTGGCAAGTTTAAATGGGTGACCTTACGATAATATAATAATATAGTTACCCACCGTTTATTTAAAGCATGATTTATTCTTTTTTTTTCATGCTAATCGGTTAGGTATGGAACATGCCTTTTCTTTGATGTTTCCATCCTTTTATTCTAATTGCTTTAATTTCATTTGGCATCCATGTTACCTATAAATAACATGGGTTATATTGTGTTGTGTGATCACCTAGAATGTCTTAAGTAAATAGTTAACAATGTGAGGATTGTGTGTTACGATTGGAACTCAATTGAATCAAGAGCAATCAAATAAAACGTGTCAATCAATGTAGAGTAAAGTGAATGCAGTATGTAAAGTAATAAAGATAATGGAAACAGGTCGGGACTGTGTGTGCCCGGTCTATAAAGAGTTTCATGAAACTAACACATTTCCGTAGAGAAATGTTAAACTACCTCCGGTAGTAGGCTGCTATCTGCTAGTGAGAGCGGGGCCGGTATCATATTATAACAAATAGTGTGTGTTGTAAATCTTTCAACTTATAATAAAAGTCGTAAACGTGTTAAGTGTGTAACTTTGTGTTTAAACTACTCAATGTGAGGAAGTGAGTGAAGTGTGTGTTATATCAATTTATTTTAAACTACTAAACGTGAGGAAGCGAGTGAAGTTTACATCTTGTTAACATAGTGAGAACAAAGCTTTATAGTGATCACAATTAATTCAAGCTATATCATATTTCATCTGTAATCGGAGTATGGTTCCTAAGAGTGCTTGTCGCTCGCATCTTTTGTTACTCAATCCTTCTGGATTACCCGTGTCACATGAGTCGTGTTTTAAATTGTTGAGCCTTCACATAAATATTCTTAATAATCGCATTTGGGTTTAGATTCATACCTTATCATGGTCACTGAATTTGAATCCAAAGTAGTCCCAGTTTCGAGCCGTTGCTTGCTAGTTCTTACGAACTAACCGTCCTATTGTTTGTGACGGCAGGTTTAGGTCGAGTCTCAGAAGAGAAGATGAAGAGAAGTTGAGAAGATATTTAAGTTATTTTAACATTGTAATTAGATTTTAAAATTTCTAGATATATTGTATATGAGTTTTATTATTTGATTTTATTTAAAAGTCTTCCGCTGTAATGTTATCAGGTTGTAAATTTAAATCCTCAATTTTAGAGGGAAGATTAATAAATAGTTATTGTTAAGTCTTCTGCGATTTAATTGTATTTCATTTATGTATTTAATATTATCATCTTGTTTATGGGAGCATGATTGCATGTCCCTATAAGCCTAAGGTGGTTACAAAGACATTAAAGTCCGAGTAATCACTGGCGCTGTGGCATTCCCTTGGGTTATAAAAGGGGTGTTACAAAGGAAGCCGCTCTATACCGTCTATGAAATTTCTTATTTCATGGGCGAAATTTCTTACTTTATTAATAGTTTATTTCAAAAAAAAAATGCCATAATTCAATAGTAGTTGATTATGTGAAAGTTAATTAACCTAGCTACTGTATTGTTTAAGACATTGAATTATTGTGACAGTTCTCTTGTACCCGGAGTAGGAATTTCCTAGCAACAGTCTCCTCTTGTACGAATTCATTCTAGGATGCATCTTCTGTTCTTGGCTTATCCCTTTATCTTGTATTCTAGTCATATCTAGTGGCAGACAACTCGTAATTTTTTGCATACTTTAGTCAACCTCTCAATCCAACAAAGCGAAAAATTAAAAAATAAAATAAAAATTCCACCTATATTGCCCTAGAAAACTATTACAACTACTTTTTTATACAGGGAAGATTTTATATAATACTGTAATGTACTCCGTACTTTTCATTATGTAATTTTTCAGAAGGAAAAAACATTCTAAAATTCTATATATATATTGTGAAGATTTATAGTGTATACATTTATTAAGGCTAATATTTATAAACTATAACTACAGTACCTACTTTAGTTCTCACAATGTTTATCACGTTTATTACTGTATTGTACTCCTATTCTGAAAAAATATATGGTTTTTACTATTCCCACGCATTTTTTAAAAATAAAAAATATAAAAAATATTAATTTTTTTTTAATTTCACATTTATTAATAAGTATAAAATTATTTAAAAAAATATTTTATTTAATTTTTATCATTCTAAAATAAAACATAAATAAATAATACTCCTAAACAAATATCGAATGAATCCGTTCACAAATAAGTGACTTTTTGCTATTTATGTACGTATTTTAAGGTGATAAAAATAATATAAATATTAATTTTTTATTAATTGTTTTTTATAAACTCATACTTATTAATAATAAATAATATTATTAAAAATTAATTAAAATATAAATATTTTATATAATGTTTTACCCTTCTAGAAATACACATTTGACTTAAAAAAATTATTTATTTGAAAACGGATAAGAGTAATGAATTAGTGATCATTACAGAGTAGTTAAAAAGCAAAGGCAAATATCAACAACATGACATTACGTTTTAGTGTTTTACCCACCAATCTTACTTTTTCTTTTATCCGGATTTTACCAAACAATTTCAGAGCATCAAGAATGACAAGACTAGACTGGAAAATCTATCTACCTCTATATTGCATTTTTCTCGGATTTAAGTCATTTACTATTTTTTATGTTTTTATAAATAAAATATAATATAATACAATATAAAAATATTAATTTTTTTAAAAAAAATTAATATAATTTCATGTTCTTTACTAAACATAAAATTATTTTTAAAAAATCCATATATATCATTTTCTCTATATAATATACTAAAACTGAAACTTAAAATCCTATACGCCAAGCTCTAGTCAAATTTGGCTATATGTGTCAATTTGTGATACAATTTGATCTCACCTCTTTTAGACACGTCAATTAATAATCGAACCTCTCTTAGCCATGTCAGTCAATGATCCCATGTATTTTATTCACATGTCATTACATGTGTCCACCTCGATCAATTGGCTACTACAATTAATTTTTATATCTTAATTATTTACAAAACCTATTATTTTACCATGAGTTATTTTATAAATATTTTGGGTAATATGCAGGGAACCACCCCTTAAATGTGGCCTTTTGCACAAAACCACCCCTTAAAATCGAAATCGTAGAAAACCACTTTTTAAATAGTATCTATTACCAAATCGCCACCCCACACCACTGTTCTGTCAAAGTTCCGTTAAATATGTAAAATGACTATTTTACCCCTATTTTTCATCATTGAAATAAGGGCATATTTTATAAAAATAAAAAGTATGGGATTAAGAATGCAATTAATTAATCTTCATCCCCAAATCGACACCATCAGACCAGGACATCGGCGGCAATAGACTTCGGCGAGGCTTCGGTAGGTTCCCGGTGGAGTTTGGAGGCACGAAAAGGCACGAGGTCGAAGGCACTTCTGGTGCGGCGGGTCTCCTGGTGGTGCAAGGAGGCGGCGAAAACGACGACAAGGTGGCGAGCTGCAACCTCCGACTAGCTTATGTCGGAAATGGAATCCGATTATTTTGCACAGTTTTGCGAGGGATTTTTACACTAAAACGACGCTTGAGGTATAAGGAACACGATAGAGTAGGTTAAGAGCTCGGATTTTAGCCAACAATGGTGGAATAGGGTCCTAATGAAGACGAAATCCCCTTTTGTAGGGAGAGTGGATGGAGTCCATAAAACTCACAATTGAATACACCAATCTCTTTCATTTTATCTGTTGATTGATTTTGTATATTCAATTATAAGAAACAGTTTCAAAATCATCCAAAACGACGTCGATTTCAATTTGGGGCAAAAACGAACGTGAACGAACCCCCATTGAAGCCCCTTAGCCCCTCCCACCCAATTTGGAGGAAGAAGACAATGAGTTGACTCAACCGAGTTAGGAGAGTGGACTCACTGAGTAAACTCACCCATTGAGTTCTAACAGATCTCTTGACAGAAAATTGATGTGGTGTGGCGATTTAGTAACGGATACTATTTAAATAGTGGTTTTCTGCAATTTCAATTTTAAAATGTAGTTTTGTGCAAAAGACCATATTTAAGGGATAGTTTTATGCTGATTACCCAAATATTTTACCTTCATTTATTTAATCTTTAACATTGGTTGGGTTACATTAAATTCATCCACCTCAAAATAAATAGATACTATCATTGCGTCTAGACAATTAGACATCTAATCCGATCCAAAGAGGAAATGATTGATTTACCTATTCAAAAGGGAAAACCGTCAACGACGATGAAAGTTCATACTAAAAAAATCTTTATGTTATAGCCGAGACAACAATGGATTCGATCGCTACCCCGCAGGTGACACCTAATGATATTCATACATTAGACGTTGTATACCGATTTTAATATATATCTAATATAGATATATAGAATATAGATTAACAATGCTTATTAGTTAATTCATTAATTAATCAATCACCTGTTTTCCACCCCAAATTAAGCCTTTTAGTTAATTAATCATATTTAATCAATCACCAGTCTCATGTTAAAAAAAAAAAATTATATTAATCAATTGAAAACCTTAAGATTAAATTTAAATAATAGTTTATCTAATTTTATATTAACAATATCGTGTGAGATGATAATAGTAATTTTTATTTTTAATATGCCTTGCAAGAGTGGCTCCAAATCCCCTGTCAGCGTTCACAAATCAAAGGGCTACAAATTCCTACAATACCATGAAAGATTTGTTTCACATGATACAGAGCTGGTTAAGGTGTCTATTCATATGTAAGAATTGTGGATAAAAAATGTAATGCAATTTATTGCAACAAAAAAAAAACAATTGGAGAAGAATGAATAACAAGAAGGGCTTCAAAGTACGGTACTTACCTACCAAGATTGGTCACTGTTAAACGCAATTAATCAAACTGATCTGGAGATCATCAGCGCTAGATCGACACAGATCCTGATCCTGATTCAAGATGCTTCCAAATCTGGAGCTGATCGGAGATTAATTTCTTGCACTGCAAACGGTAGAATTGAAAGAACAAGTAATCACACAAACATCAGATGCAGAAATGAAAACCTCTCTCTCGATCTCTTTGAATTTCAAACTGCGAATCGATCGTTTTCTCAAAACCTCTCTCATCCTCACGCCTCTCTATTTCCTTAACTGATGAATCAAAACTCAAAAGCTCTGCGTCTCTCTGAATTTCAAACTGCAGATTGTTTTTATCTAGAAACCTCTCCAGTCTCTGTCAAAAGGTCAAACTAGATACAGTATAATTTTCTCACCGCCACAATTAATATTAGTAGACACTGCGCGCGCAGTCAAAATCAGGGGAGAGATGCAGGAGATTCCGTTACAGAGAAAGCGAAAAACAGTATTCCTTGTTTGAAAGCAAAAATGTAAGACTCTTACCGAGAGGAAGCGCAGAAAATCGATGGAATTTGAAAACAAGCTTCTGACTTGAAATTGATGATGCGAGAGAGAGAGAGAGAGAGAGAGAGAGAGAGAGAGAGATTGAAAGGAACCGGTGAGAGGTTGAAGATGGAGAAGGGGGATGAAAAAGTGAAATGGGGAAAGGGGAGGAGTGCAATTAAGAGGGGTGGGGGGGACAGTTTGGAGATTCTAGGTTGATAGGGAATTATATACAATTGGACTTAATAGCACCTCAGACCTCACTCCATTTTGCACTTGCTCTGTCCCCCCGTTTTTTTCTTTGTTTTTCTTTTTCTAGGTTCGACTTTTGGAAACCGACTTTACATAACCAAATGTCCAAATATGATGAATTCATGAATTTTTTTTTTTTTTGAAATAGCCAAAAATCAGGAAATTATTTGCGAAATAGCCAATATCTCAAAATTATTAGCGAAATAGCCAAAATAGGGTAAAGTCGTTGTTTGTAACAGCGACTTTACCCAAGATTTAAAAAAATAAAAAATAAAATAGGTAAGTCGCTGTTACAAACAGCGACTTACCTCTATTTTGTATTTTTTTTTTAATTTTAGGTTAAGAAAAATTAACTTTATCTAAAAACTTAAAAAAAATAAAATTGGGAGAGTCGTTGATTGAAACAGCGACTCTCCCGTCTCCATCTCTCATCCGGTCATCCCAATTCCTCTGATCGATTTCCCCCTTCAAACACCGCTCTTCTTGAACAAGGTTCGTCGGAGATATGTTTGGAGGAGTAGAGGAAGCCGAAGTATGAGCAGAGGACCTTCCCCTTCGCCGAGGACTTTCCCCTTCGCCGATTTGCAGTCCACCGCCGCAGCCGACGAACAGGATTGAGGAGTCCACCGCCGATTTGCAGGCCGCTGCGAATTCCGCCAATGACGGGGACTCCTCCTCTTCTAGGGTTGCAATTAGGGCTGGAGCCGACCAGGTCGAAGGCAAATTCAGCAAGACGGAAGTGCGAGGAGGAGGGGGAGCGCGAGCCGGAAGTGGAAGAGGGGGAGCACGAGTGCGATCCATCTCTCTAAGTTCTTCTCCGAGGAGCAATCGACTGAGATTGTGGAGCAGCGATTTGATTCAACAGCGAATCCAAATCGATTTGATTCAACGGCGAATCCAAATCAGTTCTTCTCCGAGGACCAAAATCCTGGTTTGCGAATCCATTTTATGTATATAGATAGATGGATCTGATTCCAAATCGGTTGATTCAACGGCGAATACAAATCGAAGAACTCGAATCAACTATCAGCGACGCTGTTCTTCGAACTGGAGAAGAACAAAGAGGGAGGAAGAGGGACTAACCCGTTCAACATCCAATTTTTCAACAAAAATAAAAATAAAAAAAAACAGCGACTCTCCCAAAATTATTTTTTTAAAAAAAGTTTTTAGATAAAGTCATTTTTTTAACCTAAAATTAAAAAAAATAGAGGTAAGTCGCTGTTTGTAACAGCGACTTACCTATTTTATTAATTTTTTTAAAATTTTTGGGTAAAGTCGCTGTTACAAATAGCGACTTTACCCTGTTTTGGCTATTTCGCTAATAATTTTCAGATATTGGCTATTTCGCAAATAATTTTTCAATTTTTGGCTATTTCGAAAAAAAATTCTGAATTCATCCAAATCCTTATAAAAAATAATTAAAAAATAGAATTAAAAATCACCTTCAACCCTCCACATTCAAAATTAATTAAGTTAAATATTTCACAAAAAATATTTCTATTATAAATAATTAATCATATATATATATATATATATATATACCTTTCGGCTATATACACTGCAAATCCACACGTTGTTAAGGACGTGCTTGCACGTCGTTAATGACGTGCTTGCACGTCGTTAACAACGTGCAAGGGTGAAAACCCCCAAAGCGTGGCTACGTGCACGCACATCCTTTTTTTTTAAGAAAACGTGCATTGCACGTCCTTAACGACGTGCAATGCACGTGTTCTTAAAATCGAAAAAAAGAGCCCCTTCGTCCCCAATCAACTGCAACCAGAGAGAGTGACGCCGGCGAGACGAGAAGCCAGAGAGAGAGAGAGAGAGAGAGAGATCGCGCCGGAGAGAGAGATCGAGACAGAGATGGAGATAGCGAAGAGAGCGGAGGCGGAGAGCCAGGCGGAGGTGCCCGTGGAGGAGGAGCTGCGGGAGGGTGATGGTGTTGGTGGGGCGGTGGCGATGGAGACTGAGGAGGGTGGTGGGGCGATGGCGGTGGCTGAGATGGTGGAGGGTGGCGGAGGAGGTGGCGGATCTGGCGGAGGAGGTGGCGGATCTGGTGGAGGGGTGGCGGAGGTGGCGGCCACGGTGGAGGAGGTGGCGACCACGGTGGAGGAGGTGGTGGATCCGGTGGAGGAGACGGAGGCGGTGGCGACGGAGGTAGTGGCCGGTGATCAGCCGGAGGTGGTGGTGCCGGCATCGGTGCCGGAGTCGCAGACCCTATTACCGCCGCGGAAGCGACGGAATATGGAGGTGTCTCCTTTCCCGATCCCACCGGTAGGTTATTTGAATTATTTATTTTATTTGATTTAGTTTTATAGTATAGTTTGAGGAATTATAATATAGTTTTATAATATAATTTGATAGATTATAATTGATATTTTATAGTTTCATGGTTTAATAGTTTCATTAATTGTTATATAGTTTAATAGATTATAATATAGTTTCATGATATTTTATAGTTTCATTATATTTTATAGTTTAGTTTCATGATATTTTATAGTTTCAAATATAGTTTGTAAAAAAATGTACAAACTATATTAAAACATATTAAAATAAAAAACATTAAAATATATTAAAATATATTAAAATACATTACAAAATATATTCAAAATCAAACACAATAAAAAGACATTAGTATAACATTAAAAGTCATTAGAAACATTAAAATATATTAAAATATATTAAAATACATTAAAATGCAATAAAAAATACATTAAAATAAATACAAAACATTAAAAGTCATTAAAAAACATTAAAATATATTAAAATACATTTAAATACAATAAAAAACATTAAAAGCTATTAATATATATTAAAATACATCAAAAGACATTAGAATAAAAATAAAAGTCATTAAAAAACATTAAAATAAAAAAGATTAAAATATATTAAAATGTATTAAATAGAAAGTAACAGGTTCTTAAAATTTCATAACACCGGGTGGCAGGGAGGCTCTTAAGGGGGGATGGTTCCCTCCGGCCAGTTAGAGTCGGCGACCGGGCAGCGGTCAGTCAGATTGAGGAGGAGAGGGTACCCCATGACATTCACGATCAGACACATACAGTAGATGATCTATTGGCCTGTGTAGAGAGCTACCAGCAGTCGATGAGGAACCCACCGGCCGACGAGTTAGACATCTTCTGGGGGGGTCTGCCAGATTTCCATCCTTCTGGCGATGCGACGATGGGGCTGCAGCCTTCTTTGGAGCCCCCCGAGGTACTGAGCAGCTGCGTCACAGATGTAGTTGCGGGTCGACGGGCCGACATGGGTAGACCACCTGCTCGTCTACCCCCCACCATCCCCGAGGCATCTACATCTGGCACCCACGACGTCGAGGCTTCTACATCCACACACATACCACCGGTGGTTTCTCTGGCTTCGGCGGATGACAGCATTCCTGACGTCGCGGAAGAGGTCGGCGATGGGCAGGAGGGGCAGCCCGGGGGGCATGGGCAGCCGGAGCCCGTGCCCATCCCTGCGCAGGATGTTGCACCGGCTGCGCAGGTCGACCCATTTTTGCCGCCGGGTGATCTGCTAGTGTCTTACAGGCACCACCGAGCGTACCGGGTGAGGAGTGAGCCGACTATGGATCTGCCTTTGCTGAAGTTCCACCATCGGGCGACTCACCTGCAGCCGTTTGACCCCTATATCTTCGAGGGCCCGGGAACCTGGTGGCAGGATCTGCTTCCATCGGGCATCCCCCAGCTGCGGGACCTCCATTGGGAGGGTGTGGACGAGTACACGGTCACCGCATTCATAGAGCATTGGCACCCGGAGACCAACTCCTTCCATTTTCCGTGGGGCGAGATGACCATTACGCTGCACGACGTCGCCTGCCTCCCGGGGGTTCGGATTGAGGGTCTTCCGTGTTTGTCACACCTACATGCGGCGGAGCTGATCCCCACGGTCGCTGAGTACTACCAGTTGACCCAGCAGACCCTGAGCTCATACAGACATGCTGGTGGCCCGCCAGTTACTTGGCTGAAGGACCAGTGGATTGCGAGACACGACCCGCTCTTCGACCCTGCGCCCGTTGATGACCCTGATGCCGCGGCTGATCCGGAGCAGATTCGACACCCTTGTGTCCTGGTCAGCGAAGCATCAATCCGTGGTGTCTCGATCCAGCGCGGAGACTAAGTACAAGGGTGTCGCCAATGTTGTCTCCGAGTGCTCCTGGCTGCGTAATCTCATGCTTGAGCTTCGTTGTCCTCTTCAGAAGGCCACCTTGGTCTACACGGACAACGTTTCTGCTGTCTATCTCGCAAGCAACCCGGTCCAACATCAGTGCACGAAGTACAATGAGCTCGATCTCCATTTTGTTCGGGACAAGGTTGCTCTTGGACATGTTCGTGTTCTACATGTCACATCCTCCTATCAGTACACTGATATCTTCACAAAGGGTTTACCTCGTCAGTTGTTCCTCGATTTTCGGTCCAGTCTCACTGTTCGGGAACCTCCACTTTCGACTGCGGGGGTTTGATAGATTACATATTCACATATTGTATAGTGTATGGGTCTATTGGCTCAGACCCAGTCTTACTCACTTGTAATCTATATATATTGGCATTATGAGGAATGAAACCGTATTTTTTTTAAATGATTGGTTTAATCAATTATTAAATATGTTTTATTTATTTATTTTTGTAATATTCACCCAATTTTTTTTTTCACTTTTCTTTCTAAATAAAAAAGGTTTAACCTATGACATATAGGTTAAACGAACTATACTTTTTTTTTTTTCGAATCTCTATACTAGTCTGTGTCTTGTCGGGTTGAGTCGGAAAAAAAATTTGGATCAAAATTTTTAAGTCTTGATTCATAATTTTTCGAGCGTTCAGGTCGGATCAACTGGATTGAGTCGTGTTTTCACCAGTCTAATCTGTAGGGTATAATAAATTAGAAAGCGGGTCAACTGGATCATTGGAAACGAAAGCATACACTTGTCTTGTATGTAGCAGCTATCCAGGAAATAGTACGTACTACTGCCTAAAATAATGTTACTGGATACTGTATTATTCAATTCATATGGGGCGGCCAAGATTCTACAGATATACTGTAGTATAGTATTTCCTAAACAAATTGGAAAAAAACCAAAAGGGTGACACCTGGTTTCACCATCTCTGTCGTAAGTCGTAACCTTGGTACAAAAAATTGCAGATTAGTGGTCCAATAACTCAATAAGTTACCTCATTCCCACCTTCTTCCATCTTCAAGCTGAATTCCATTTGTCTGCTGCTATCTACAATATGTTTGACACTTCTGCTGCTGCCATATATGGTCACAATAAATGCATCAGAGAATAGACAGTAATGAACGGCTCTTAAATCTATTCAACTTATGAAAAAAAATTACTCCGTATAATGGATTCGACTTATTTAAAAACAAATCATAACAAATTCGATCAGGATCCGTTAAGCTTATTCAAAATTATTTTTTATAACGAATCCTAGATCCGTTTTATATATAATCTTACTTAATTAATCTTACTTGAAACTTGCCAATAGTCATTTGGATGTCTTGTCTCTAACCTCACTCTTAATCTTATTTTATAGGGTAAATTACAGAAAACCACTCTTAAATTGTACCAACTTTCACAAAACCACCCAAAAAAATAAAATTTTCAGAAAACCACCCATATTCATCAAACGTTTTCAATTACCCATCCATGCTTCTTCTTCCATTAACCCATCGTTAGCTTTGAAGTCGGGGGACTAAATGCGAAAAAATCTTTGCTCGAAACCGGCGATTTTGCATTAAATTGGGTCTCTTGAGTTGTGCGGGTGTGAATATATGAAGATTTGTTCGATTGGGCTGCCACCATTAAAATAGTTTTTGTTCATCTTCTTCATCCTCCTCTCCAAGTCCCATGGCACCATCTTTCTCCCTCTCAACTCTCACAAACACTTGTCTCCATTGCCTTTGTTTATCTACAAATCACACCACTAGGGATTGCATCTCCCCATTTCGACCACCACTACGGTTCCAACAACACCCACCAACACCGAGCGCCACAACAAACTCTCCATGAACATTTATCCCTGTCAATAGCCACAAAAAAAACCCTAGCCCTTCTTTATTTATTTATTTAGGTAGTATCCCCTCTTTTATATTCAACACTTTATTAAAATACAATAGGAAAAACTAATTAAAATATCCACACCTTTGGGGGTATGGTAAAAATATATCATCAATTGTCTTTTAGATCATAATTAATAGCAATTTAACGGATAGAAGAGCATGGGTGGTTAATTGAAAACATTTGATGAATATGGGTGTTTTTTTTAAAACTTTATTTTTATGGGTGGTTTTGTGAAAGTTGATATAATTTAAGGGTGGTTTAATGTAATTTACCCTATTTTATAAACTAGGCTCGAGCGTAGCGCGCATACGCCCACGGTCTATTCATTTGGATTGTACATGTTACCTTTTATATCTGTGTAAATATTCATATGTACAAATAGTTGTAATTGACGTTGTTTTTCTTATAAATTTTTATAGTGATAAAAATAATAATTGTATCATTATAAGAAACTGTAAGAATAGTCTTTTAAAATTTTCATTAAGGTTATAAGAATCATGTCTTTCAATTAAAAAAAAATAAAGAAGGGTAGTCTTTTAAAGAAATTTATTAATCAAAACGAAAAATATAAAGTCGGTTTGATTTGAGAAAACCTTAAAGTTACAACTTGGGTAGTTAAATTAAAAACACAAAGTATTGTTGATTTGATAAAATCTTGTAATTGTAACTTAGATATATAGATTAAATAAAATTAGAGTTGATTTGATAAAACTTTCAAGCTGTAATTTGGGTATTTTAATAAAAAAAAATTTGGGTGAAAATATTGATGAAATATGATGGTTTATAATTTTTTAATAGACATAAAAGGACATTGAAATAAAAATATTTTTAAATTCAAACTTTTAAGGGTACATTTTATATATAAAAAAAAGATGAAAATTACTTAAAATGACATAGTGAATCTAAGACGAGAATATAATTTATGAGGGAAAAATAGTTATTTCCATCTCAAAACAATAATTCAGAATTACAAGTGGAAATTATGTGTAATATTCATAAATGCAAATAGTTGTAATTGAGTTGTTTTCCAAATAAATTTCTATAGTAATAAAAATAATAATTGTATCATTATAAGAAATTGTAAGAATAATATTTTTACATTTTCATTAAGGTAATAAGAATTATATCTTTCAATTAAAAAAAGAAGAAGAAGAGCGGTAATCTTTTAAAGACTTTATTAATCAAAACTAAAAAGAATCCAAACTAGAGTTCGAAGATCTTGATCATTACACATCAAAAAAATGATATTATTATTATTATTATTATTATTATTATTATTATTATTATTATTATTATTTTTATTTTTATTTTTATTTTTATTTTTATTATTATTATAATATAATCAAAAAATAGATTTACAAGAAATTAGTGAGCAACCGAGATACTATCTGGGCGCCCACTCCCTTAGCGATAACAAAGCTAACTCTAGTAAAAATGTAAGCTGCAACACGAGCCCCAGCATCCTAAAATACCGAGAATTTCTGAATCCGCTTCAGCAGGGCAACAACATCTGTATCTAACTCCCCAATGAAGAGAAGGAGAAGGGTAAGAAACCATAACCAGCCGCCATGCACGAATCCCGATACTTGGCACACTTACGCTGAGCAGCATCAGCGACAACACGCCCGGGTGCAAAGTTAGATAATCCAGACTGAGTCAAAGGGGAGGATCCCGTCAGATCGACACACACATCCCGCCCTCTGTTCTAGGAATAAAGGAGCAAGTCCGCTGGACGAATGGGCTTATTACGACCATCAGCCAAACCGATATCAACCTCCTTACCGGCAGAAATCCCAGACCTGTAGCAAATATCCAATAAGGTGTCACGAACGAGGTTATGAAGATGTTTAATGCCCACGGAACCAGCACAAGACACAGCATGGTCACCGTAGACATCACCCTCAAAGACCCGAGAACAAGCGGGACATGGTCTGAACACCGTAAACAATGGAACTCCCAATCGATAGCTAAGCACGCTGCGATAGGTCCTTCCATTCATAGTCTGCCCCAACCCAGAAATAGGAACTGCACGCAGCCAATCAGATGAGTGAGCACCCTGCTGAGACTTCCATAATGCCACTTGTCATGGAGTCAATGAGAAAATAGAGTCTGATGCAGCAGCAACCTTCGCGAAATATATATCTGCCAGTTTCTTCATAAGTTTAGGGGCAGCGATTTCACTAGGATCGCGTAGAATATCAGAACTCGTGACCTTATTAAAAGAACGACAAGCATCATCAAAAGTAGGGTCAGCAGCAATGATGCCAGAAGGACGTAAGATCTTAGCCTGCAACTCAGCAGACTGCAAACGGGATGCCAGAAAAGCATAATGTATAACATCACCAGCAGCATACACCCCGAGCCCACCAAAATGGAAAGGGAAGGTGGCAAGTCGCCACTGCCAATCTCCAAATCCAGGCCCAGACGCAGTGACAATACGCTCCAAGCTAGAACGGAGTGCCACATCAAAGGAAAGTTGGGCCTCCCGAAAGACACGTGGAGAACAAGTACGCAAGGCAAAGTAGAGTTTAGAAATATAGAAGTTTACAAAGAATATAGAAGTTTACAAAGAATTAGTAGGGAGCCAAGAGACAATCTGGACCCCCACTCTTTTAGAAATAGAAAACCCCACCCTAGTGAAAATATGAGCTGCATTATGAGCCCCACATCATGAGCTTGAGAAAATATTTGGATCCTCTTTAGAAGGGCTACGGAGTCTGCCTCAAGTTCCCTCAATGTAGAAAAAGAGAAGGGTAAGAACCCATAACCAATAGCTTTGCACTTATCTTGATATTTGATCCGCTTACAAGGAGCCCGGCCACCACATGCCCTGGAACAAAATCAACCATCCCAGATTGCGTCAAAGGGGATGACCCTTTCAAGTCAACACAAACATCCAACCCGTCATCCCACACATAAAGAAGCATGTCCGCAGGACGGAGGGATTTCCCATCTCCCCCACACATGCCAATATCAACCTCTTTACCAGCTGAGATCCCAAAACGATAGCAGACATTCACCAAAGTGTCACGAACAACATTATGACGATGTTTAATCCCCACAATACCAGCACACGACACAACACGATCTCCAAAAATGTCTCCCTCAAATACCCTGGAACAAGCAGAATAAGGCTTCGAATTGGAAAACAAAGGGATGCCTAACCGATAGCACAACACACAACGATACGTCTTACCAATATTCATAGTCTGACCCAACCCAGAGATCGGGACAACTCTAAGCCAGCCAGTAGCATGGTCTCGACGCTGAGAACTCCACATAGCTATCTAACGCGGTGATAAACAAAAGCTATTCTCCGCATCTTTCGTAATCCGTGTGAAATATATATCTGCCAATTTCTTCATGAGTTTGGGGGCAGCGATCTCACTTGGATTACTCAGAATATCAGTTTCTACCTTAGTGTTGAAGACACGCACCGCGTTATTATTATTATTATTATTATTTTTATTTTTTTTGAACTCCAAATAGTATAGAAATCAAACAACCGAATGTTTACAAGAAGTTAGCGGGCAGCCGAGAAACAAGCTGCGCGCCAACCCCCTTAGCAATGGAAAAACAAACTCTGGTAAAAATATGAGCAACTAGACGAGAACTAGAATCTAAGGCTAAAGAGAAGGAACGGATCCGTCCTAGAAGCGCAATCGCATCTCCATCCAGCTCACCAAAGGAGGAGAAAGAAAAAGGCAAAAACCCATAACCAGCAGCAGAGCACACATCCCGATACTTGGTGCACTTACGACGCGCTGCGTCGAGAACACACCGTCCAGGAGCGAAGGAAGCTAAGCAAGTCTGAGTGAGGGGGGAGGATCCCGTGATATCAACACACACATCTCGACCCCGATCCCAAGAGTAAAGAAGAATGTCAGCGGGCCTAAGGGGTCTGCCAAGACTGTCAACAACACCGATGTCCAGTTCCTTCCCAGAGGAGATCCCAGCACGGAAGCAAATGTCGAAGAGGGTATCACGGACAAGATTATGCCGATGTTTGAGCCCAATGGAACTCGAACACGACACAGCATGATCCCCAAAAGTGTCATCCTCAAAAACCCGACCACATGCAGAGCAAGGAAGACCAGCACGAAAAAGAGGGATACCCAAACGATAGCAAAGGACAGACCTGTAAGTCCTACCATTCATGGTCTGACCGAGCCCGGAAATAGGAACTGCTCTGAGCCAATCAGATGAATGGGACCCATGCTGAGACCTCCACAACACCACCTGCCGCGGGGTCAATGAGAAAACCGACTCCGAAGAAGCCACAATCCGGACGAAGTACACATCTGCCAATTTCTTCATAAGTTTGGGGGCAGCGAACTCGCAAGAATCACGACTGAAATCAGAACCGGTAAGACCATTGAAGTCACACAGCGCAGCATCGAAAGAGGGTCCCTCACCCACGGGCAACCCAGCAAAGCGGAGGAGCGAAGACTGCAACCCAGAAGACTGCAGGCGAGAGGCTAGAAAAGAATAATGCATGACGTCACCAACAGCATAAACACCAAGCCCACCGTACTGAAACGGAAGAGTAGCCAATCTCCACTGCCAATCACCAAACCCAGGTCCAGAAGCAGCCACAATAGGCTCTAAACAGACACGAAGGGGACTGTCAAAGGTAGACTGAGCTGGGACAACGGCATCCGGCGGACAAGTACGCAAGGTGAAGTAGAGTATAGAGATACCGGAATAAGCCCGAATCAAAAGCAGCTCACTCTGGGGATCCTCAAGTTTGGCAACAAGACCCATAAGCTCAACGGTCTTGGCCACACGAGTCGCAACAATCTCGGCGCTGTAAACAGGGCAAGTACTGACAAGACCCCCCAAAACCGTAACGCCAGAAACAGGCCGAGCAATAAGGGCAGGGAAAACACCAGGCACCAAGCCCCTAGGATCCACAATTGGCCAGAAGACCTCAGTTTTATCCACGTTAAGGTGCAACCCAAGCGCTGGACCATCAGACATAATCATATCAAGAACCTGGCCAACCACAAGAGTGTCTCCTACAATAGTACCGTAATCCAAATACCAAGCCTGCAAGCATAAATCAAACGAATCCCGGATCTTGCATAACAGAGGATGCAAGACCAAAGCAAAGAGCAGCGGACCAAGGGGATCACCCTGCTGAACCCCTTGGCAAGACCAAAGACAGTGCTCCCCATAGTAGAGCCGAGCAGGGCTAGAATAACAGAACTCGACCCACCGCGAGAGGCCAGGGCACTGACGACGGACCTCCAAAAGCAGAGTAGTGCGATCAACCAAGTTGAAAGCATTTTGGAAGTCCACCAACAGCATAGAAAGACCCATCTCAGAGCCACGAGACTCTACAAGCCTATTTAAGGCATGCAGAATGGCCTCACCACCTCCAGAAACACCAAATCCGAACTGCAGGTCCCTAAAATACCCAGATAACTGAGGCCCAACCAATAAAGCACCCACCTTAGACACAAGGCGCCTCCAGATCGTGCCGACAGCAATAGGGCGGATACCACCCCCTGGTTTGACCAGGGAAGTCAGAGGGGCACTAGCAACATACTCCCCGAGAGCAGACGGACACCGACCCTCCAAGAAGATGTTCACCACCCCCGTAATGGAAACAAGAAGCTCATCAGAAACAGCAACTGCCGCACCACTCAAACAATCCAAAAGATGTTGGGCCCTGAGCCCATCCCTACCGCAAGAAGTACCACGCGGGAAACTCCTTATGGAATCCAAAACAATGGGCGGGCGAGCAAAAATAGAAGGCTGAGGGACGAAACCACAAGACAAAACAGGGAGAGGGGCATCCGGGTGCTTGTCCCGAAGCGCAATCAAAGTAGAAGTAGAGTAAGGAGCAACACCGGAAGAAGAGAGAACACGCATAGCAGCAGTGAAATGCCCATCAGAAATCTTCTCACGGCATTGACGGAGGTTGAGCTCCGGTGTGTGAGGCTCATCATCATCCCTAACACCCTCGCTGAAGGACACAGGGGCTGCCCTCAAGGCAGCCCTAAGCAATCCAATGTCACCCCCCGGAGTGCTCCAATCAACAAGAGCACTCGCAATCGACTCCTCCTGGCGAGTACGTCGAACACCCGATCGACGATCGCTACTACTCCGTGGTACAAAAGCACGCAAAACACAGATGGGCATAGCCAGAAACCGAACCCAACCAGCAATGTCATCAGGGGCGGCAATAACATGGTCAAGCACCCCTTTAAGAGCCCGAGCAAAACCAAGACGAGAACGTGGCGGTACGGACTTAACTGTACGTAGTCCCTTGACCAAAAGACTATTGAAAGTACTCAAATCCCATCCACAATCAACCCGCGTGGTCCCACTATCAGAAGAATCCACACGTGGAACATTTAAACGTGGAGCACTCCCATTTAGCGAAACAGGGGACAACAAAACAGAACCTGGCGCAGGCATAGTAGGCGGCAAAACAGGGCGATCAATATTGAAAATGAAAAACAGAGCATTACCACCACCATCGTCCGGCGGGGAAACAAAAACTCCATCGGGATGACGGCATGGAGAGCGTAACGTGTGAAGGGAACAACAAACACCACATAACCACACGTTCAACCTTCGAAAAGTAGCCTCAGCAGCGGCATAGACTGTCGGAGAAGACGACAAAAGTGAACAAGTGTCAACGGCGGCGATGACGGAACCATGCCTATCCTTGAAATGACGTAAGAAGGCAGTTCTGACAAGTCCACGACCACCCCCGTTGGGGCAATTATGGAGGCTAACAAAAGGGCAAAGAAAACGTTCCTTAGGGACCGACATGGCGGCAAATCAAACCCGACGAGCCCGAATTCAACCAGCGCAATCGAGGGCAAACACACCAGTACAACAGATGCAGTCGAACAGCACCAAAACAAACCGGCGCTGATTGATCCCACTGATTGATCCCTCTGAACGACCAGTAGACCCAAGCAGTGAAATTTCAAAACAAATTCAATCAGTAGTGTCGATCAAATTCGACCCAAACAAATCCAACCAGCAGCCAAGGCAAATTCGATCAAGCAGTAGTGTCGAATTCAATCAAGCAGCCGAGCAAGAGCCCCAAAATCAACCCGTCGATCAACACCTCCAGCACTGAGAAGGAGGTCGGGAACGGACCTGCTCACTGGGACAATGACACAGCCAAGACGAAGCACCACCGGATGCGACCGCGATCGAAGAAGCACGAACCAAAAGGGTGAAGAAGCACAAACCAGCAAAGGGAAGGGAGATTGCGGGATGAAGAACAAACCTAGAGATGAAGAGCGAGATGAAGAGCATGGAGATCAAGAACGCCGGCTCCGGGCAACGAGAAACACCAAGGAGACCCCCATCTCGCCGATCGCCGATCGCCCGCATGCCCTGCTGACCACTAGAGATCGCCGCGGAAGATTGCGGAGCTGCTGAACCCAATTGCTGAACACACAACATGGAAGGAGGAATCCTCCTCACCCTCGCCCAGGCCCCTCCTACCACCGAGAAAGGGCTCCGGCCTCGGGAACGCCAGAACCGGCCACCAGGACCCGCCGGATGGCCCGCCCTCACCGATGGCCTCGCCTGATCGCTGATCGATCGCTTATCGCCTGCCCTAGCAGGCACCGAGATACAATCTAGGCACCCACTCCCTTAGCGATAACAAAACTAAGTCTAGTAAAAATAAAAGCAGCAGCACGAGCCCCAGCATCATGAGATATCAAAAATTTCTGTATCCGCTTCAACAAAGCAATAACATCCGTGTCCAGCTCCCCCAACGAAGAGAAGGAAAAGGGTAAAAAACCATAGCCAGCCGTCATGCACAAATCCCGATATTTGAGACACTTACGTTAAGCAGCATCAACAACAACACGACCGGGCACAAAGTTAGATAATCCATACTGAGTCAAAGGGGAGGATCCCGTTAGATCAAGACATCCCGCCCCCTGTCCCAAGAATAAAGGGGCAAGTCCGCCGGACGAAGAGGCTTACCATGCCCACCAACCAACCCGATACCAACCCGATAATAATAATAATAATAATAATAATAATAATAATAATAATAATAATAATAATAATAATAATAATTATAATAATTATAATAATAATAATTATTATTATTATTATTATTATTATTATTATTATTATCCATAGTCGTCGTCATCATCATCATCTAATTAAAAATATAAAGGGCTATTTGCAAAAATAACTCAAAAATCCGGTTGGGTTTGCACCCCCTATCTCCTATCCATATTAATTGCTAAAACTTAACCCTAACCCCTTAAAAAATTGCATCCCAACCGGTTACAATAGAGAGAGAGAGATCAGCTGCAGTTATAGAGGAGAGAGAGTGAGACGTGGGGGGGGGGGGAGAGAGAATTGACAAGTTTTAAAAAAAAACCTGTCAACTCAACTGTCGATTAGAGAGGGGGTTTATAAAGGGGAAGAGGGAGGCCGAGAGTTCGGAGAAGAACAAGAGAAAGTGTGCAGAGGAGAAGAGAAGCGGACATCAAACAGGCCACACACCCCGAATACAAGTGACGGACCTTCGGTTATCAAGTAAGTAAACCCTAACGCCACTGATTATTTACCGATTGCACAAATTGATAGGGCGACGAATCGAGTGGAAGAACCCAATGTGTTTGCCATTGTTTGAAATGGGATAAAGAACGAAATTTCTATTCCAGGTTCTATCTGTCATGTAAGAAGTAACCGTCGGCATGTAAAAATCGTGGGATGGAAAATTTCGGAATGGGGGTTTTGACGAGGGGGATAGAAGGGAAATTGGGGGAAATGAACAGTTGGTCTTGAACATTGGGTAAAATTGGGGATGGATGGGGTGAAATGGAGGAAAATAGATATATTGGTTGTAGTTAGATGGGGAAATTGGGGGAATAGGGGGAATTTGCAAAATTGGAGGAATTGGGGATTTTGGGGAATTTGGGAAACGACTATGTGGAATACGAAATACCAGGAGTAGGGTGACTTGGATATGTTTAATCTTGAGATACCTTTGAACAATTAATGGATTTGCTGCAAATTTGATTTGTCATGTTTGTAGTAGTCAGATGTCATGTTTATAACTCTTCATGTCATGTGCATTGTGATTGGTGTCATTATATATAGGCTTTGTGTGGAGAGTCCTAAGGTTTTGCTTCCCAATTCTGCAGGATATCCAACAAAGGAGAACATGTCGACTAGCCGCTCCGTAAAAAGTATTTCCCATTCACAGACAACAGGCGAGGTATGGTTCGTGTAGTGTTGATCAACGGAATTTCGTATTGTCGATGCGCGACTGACATTTTCACCCCATTGTGCAGGCCATTTATGTTGTCCCCGAGGATCGGCATTACAAGGGTCGGGTCAACTAGTACGGGCGACCTCAGTTACTTGCCAACCTCGACAATTACCTGAGCGAGGGAGATTGGAAGCGTTTGATGGAAAGCCCGTTGGGCGCCATCGCGAGGCTTGGTTCGCGTGTCCAGTTCTTAGCTCAGCTGGTCCATGCCACTACGTCCTTCAACGGGAGCTTCGAACGAGAAAGAAGAATGAGACCTATTGTAATCCTACATTAGTGTAATCTAGATTAAAGTAATTTAAACGACATATGTTGAAAACTATTGTAATCTAGTGTAATTTATTGAAACCTTAATTACCATATGTTAAAACCTTAATTACAATTATTAAATATAATTCTAGATGAGTGTAACCTTAATAATTTGTATTGTAGTTAATTTCTTGTAATCGTTCGTAATTATTGTAATTATAATTGTAATCAACACAATCTCATTATTGCTACTAATTTGTTGTAGGTAATATATTTGATTCTTGTAACTAATTACTTATACTTAAAATTATTGTAACGAGCGAATTCTTGTAACCATAATTGACGATTGGACTTTGAGTTACAAGCAATCGTCCACATGAAGCAATCGTCCGCTTGGAAGCCTTAGTCCTTCACCTTCGTTCTGATGGCTTTTCCAGGTCAATTCGAGGCGAGTGGAGGCCGGATTTGGAGTAGAGAAGGTGGAATTGAAGTGGATGAGCCCTCGCAGAGGCTTGGTGAACCGCTTTGGTTTTTTTTTTTATTGATGAATGAACAATATAACAACCTCCCCCCTAAGCTCGGGAGGTAAAAAGAGAGAGGAGGGGATAAGACAGAGACAAAGATAGAGGGGGGAAGAGTGACGATAAGGGGGCACTAATATAATTTGAATGAAATCTTAAGTTTCAGAGAAAAACCATCGAAGAAGAAGCAATTGGGCGGGGATTTATTTGCAGGTTGACATGTAAGCAGTTAGTTTTAACTGGACACCCAAAGCAAAACGACATGACACATATTGGAATCGACTGGACAAGAGTTATCGGAGAAACAGATTCACCATCGACTTCAGATAGAAAATGGGTAAATTTGCTTCAGATTTGAGGGAGACACCTCTCGCATAACCTTTATCAAAAGCAAGTTTGCCCATTTTCTATATATCCGAAGTCGATGGTGAATCTATTTCTCCGATAACTCTTGTCCAATCGATTCCAATATATGTCATGTCATTTTGCTTTGGGTGTCCAGTTAAAACTAGTTGCTTACACGTCAACCTGCAAATAAACCACCGTCCAATTGCTTTTTCGAAGTGAAAAAGCAACAGTAAAGTCGCAGAGGAGAGAGGATTCTTCCATCTCTCTGTCTTATCCTCACTGATCTCTCTATCTCCTGTGCAACTTTTCTTTTCTTTTTTCACTCCTCTCTCTCATATCCTCTCTCAATTGATTTATCAAATTGTAAGAGGGAAAATCCCGAGATCACGATGCAGGGGCGGTTCCGTCTTTTATCGATTACCGCTTATTCTATTGTGATGACCCACATATATGCCTCGACCGTTTCCCATACTTAATGCCTCGGTCGACATCAATACGGTAACGGTTTCTTTATTAACTATATCAAAACCGTTTGAATTCCTAGAATTAAATGCATTGACCGTTTCATTTATCCTCGACTAATATAAATACGAGAAGAAATCTCTTTCTATGGGACGAGAGCTGACTCGAGCGTCGAAGGGTCCTACGAGGGAGACAAGCCCCGCCCCGACCTCGTTTGCAGGTTTGTTCTTGTTTGCAGGCTATGAGGGCATGATCAAGATCGATCAACTATGACGCAGATTTTATGCATTACAATTGGCGCCGTCCGTGGGGATTCGATTGAAAAGCCATGTGATCGGATCTCCCAATCGAAAAAGAAAAAAAAAAGAAAAAAAGTGTCTGATGACGGGAGGAGGAAGGGTGGGAGGCTGGGCCTTGGTCCAAAAACCCTAGGGGTTAGGCCCCGCCGACCTCGGACCCCAATGCCGTCGGAGGCTCGCCCTCTCTCCATCACTCTTTCAGTACCGCCGGAGGCTCCAGCGCAGCCAGCAACATCTTGTCGGAGGCGTCGTTCAACCGCTGCTCAGCGACTTCGGATGCAACGCCTCCGCCTCCGCCTCATCAATGGCGCCGTTGCGTCTCCCTCACCGGAGAAGCCGACGATCGTCGTCAAAAACCGAGCAGCCTTTTAGCCCTTTCGCACCTTGCCGGCTCGCCTCGCAGGACGAGTTTGCCTAGTCCGTCGTTTGCCCTCTCGACTCGCGAAGAGTTTCCCGTGAGTACGGCTTTCCCCCACCCCGACACCGGCATCGCATCCGCTGCCGTTAACGCGAGGCGAGTCCAGATCCTTCCAAGGCCATCATCGTCGACTCCGTATCCCTCCATGGAAGTCGATTGGAATGCTGGAGAAAACCGTTTCCGAGTGCAGGTCCGTGACCTCTCAATTGTTAATTGGAATTTCAGTTTCATTCATATTTATGGTTGGGATAATTACGGATAAAAAAATAATAAATAATAATAATATGTTTGGGATAATTACATCAGATTTGTTCCAGTTGGTTTCATCAAATATTCAATTTTATAACAAACTTATATTTGATACTGCTTGTGCTTGATTAGTCAATTGCGTAGCTCATTGAACTTACCTTTATGCTGGACAAAAACTATGATTCATGTGATTTCATGTATGCGTAGAGTAGATTTGTTTCTTTTCCATCTATTTTGATCAGTGTTCAACCAAACGGCCCCTTACTAGCAATTAGGTTTGGTAGTGTACGTGTGCTCATTATGAAGATTGGCGAGTGCAGTGATTTGATTCTCATTACTAGGTCGAATAACCTTTGTTGTTGTGACTTAATTGGTTCTATATTCTTGATCGTGGATTCCTAAAAGCAATCCTATATATTTAGAAATTGGATCTGTCTCAATACCTATTTGCTCAGTTCCCATCCGATTTTCATGATTCTGTTTGGTAAATATATGAATGAATTTGAATTGAGTGGATCATGTTCTCATTTTTGTTGTTTCGTTAGTCGGGTGTGTCTTTCGCTTTGTTTTCGTTTGCTTCGCTTTTGTTGTACTCCTGAATAGGTGTTTATGGAGGGAGTATGAGCAACAAGCATCGAGTGTACTCCCCGAGGGAAGCATGAATTCAAATCTCACAATCGGAGCAAGATTCAATGCTACAAAGAACGATGGGGCAACCAAAATGATTTTGGGCATCATGAGCTATAAAGAGAAAAAGACAAGTTGGAGGTTCGGTCTTTTACCCAAAGTAGAAAAGTTTATTGAAAGATGAATATATAGATCTTGCAAGCTAGATTTTTAGCTTACTACATCTCCGCAAAGGTATATAAACTGTGTGCAGGGGCATATAACGTGTTAGGGGCACTACCCATCACAATACTGATCTTCTAACGATGTAATTGCTTTGAATTATGTAGAAGTACTGCAATGTTTTTTGACCAGGTCGAACGACTGTAGATGTCATGAAACGACGTCTTCAAAGTTACAACAATTGTTCAAAAAAGTGAAGACTCGCCACTTATGGCCAAGCAAATGCCAGTTAAGGCTGAAGAATCGCCACGAATGGCCCCCGAAAATCGCCACTTACGGCCACCGGAAATAGAAATCGCCACGAATGGCCCCCGGAAATCGCCACTTACGGCCCCCGGAAATCGCCACGAATGGCCACCGGAAATCGCCACTTACGGTCACCGGAAATAGAAATCACCACGAATGGCCCCCGGAAATCGCCACTTACGGCCACCGGAAATAGAAATCGCCGCTTACAGCCACCGGAAATTGCCACTTACGGCCCCCGGAATTCGCCACGAATGGCCCCCGGAAATCGCCACTTACGGCCACCGAAAATAGAAATCGCCACTTACGGCCACCGGAATTCGCCACGAATGGCCACCGGAAATCGCCACTTACGGCCAATTAATCGCCATTTACGGCCAATAGCCACTTACGACCAATGACAACCACTCAAGGCCAAAACAACCGCTCAAGGCCAATAAGTCGCCATTTACGGCCAATGAATCACCGATTTTTCGGGCTTCCTTCATCATTTGAGACATGATGAGGAAACCCGAGGGGCAATTGTAAGAGGGAAAATCCCGAGATCACGATGCAGGGGCGGTTCCGTCTTTTATCGATTACCGCTTATTCTATTGTGATGACCCACATATATGCCTCGACCGTTTCCCATACTTAATGCCTCGGTCGACATCAATACGGTAACGGTTTCTTTATTAACTATATCAAAACCGTTTGAATTCCTTGAATTAAATGCATTGACCGTTTCATTTATCCTCGACTAATATAAATACGAGAAGAAATCTCTTTCTATGGGACGAGAGCTTACTTGAGCGTCGGAGGGTCCTACGGGGGAGACAAGCCCCGCCCCGACCTCGTTTGTTCTTGTTTGTAGGCTATGAGGGCATGATCAAGATCGATCAACTATGACGCAGATTTTATGCATTACACAAATATTGACAAATCAGTCAATAAATTGATGTTCCACTCTTGCAAAACTTGAACTGTTGCTAAGAAATATGGATTGGGGAAACTAAATTGTCTTGAAAGAGTTTAACAGTGGTAGCAAATGAACTAAAATATTTACACTATGAATGATGAAATTCATATAGAGAATGCTCACGTGATTAACAAAAATAAACTGCTCTAAATACACAAGCTTCACGTAATCAGGAGATTTTAGATAGTCAGAGCTAAAACTCAGTTCAGCTTGATAGGATTCTTAGAAAAGTAGGGAAATTTGTCTTGCACAACCAGGATGCGCCCTTAAGCTTCCTTTTTCATTCATTTCACTGCACTGGCAATCGTGATCATTCCCCTTGATATCCTTAGCTGACAACCTGATGTTGTTCCATACTTCATGACTAAAGGGGAAATAAAAAAAATAGGTGTTTATGTGATTCAGCTCCAGCGGGTAGCATACACAATTCGGACTCAATTCCAGTACAAGAATATAAAAATAAGTGTTTATGCTGCAATATGCTGAGAAAATATTGAAAGCAAAGAGCCTCCTACCAAATCAATTAACAATTAAGTAGGCATAAGAATAGACATAAAAAAAAAACAAGAACACTCCATCTATTATAAATAAGCAATTCATATATCTGAAATCATACGAATTAACTACTTGATTACCATTATAAAATAAGCAATTCATCACTATCACTAGTTAATTAACAATTAACAACTATTCCAAAGAATTTAACAATGAATCGATTAATATTAATGAATAATTAACTAAGCAACAAATTGAGCATCTATCATCATAACTAAGCATAACCAAGCATCGATCATAACTAAATTGAGCATCGATCATAACTAAGCATAACTAAGCATCCCTAACTTAATTAACAATTAACCCTCTTCCTTGGAATAAATAAACTCTATGAACATCGATAAACTAAACAACAAATTGAGAGCCATACATGCTAAAACTTCACTGTAACTGAGATCTTCACTGACAAAGAGAACTTGACCTGCAATCCAATCACATACGGAGTATTTTGGAAGAGACGGTAGTGGGGAATTGAAGAGGGTTTTCACTTTTGATTTTTGAATTAATTGGAGTAATTTAGAAGATCTAATCTTGACCCTTTATTTTTTTTAATAGCTAAGATTAGTTTATTAGGAAGTTATTAGGAGGGATTTATGGGGAGATTATCCACCCTGACCCTCTATTTTTTTTAATGGCTAAGATTAGTTTATTAGGAAGTTATTAGGAGAGATTTACGAGGAGAGGATCCTCTTCCGGGTGGGGGTGGGGGGTGAAGGAGGGGGCCAAATCTAACCGTCAGTTATTTTTTTGACGGTTGAGATTTGCCCGACTCCATTGGTGGAGTTAATATACAACTTCACCGGATCCAATTCCTAACTAAGGGGTCGTTTGGTATTGATATCTAAATATCAGATATCGGATATCAGCCCCGATATCTGATATCTAGTGTTTGGTATGGCTAGATATCGATATCACTTAAACTGATATCGATATCTAGTATTTGGTACCCATAATATATCACTTGATATCAAGTGATATCTGATATCTGGGTTTTTGGTAATAGCCAAATACCGATACCAGTTGATATCTAGATATCAAATTTAGCCTATTTTGATATACTGATTTTTTTGAGAGATATCACTCGATATCGATATCTTGATATCAATACTGATATCGATACCAAACGACCCCCAAGGCCATTTTCCACATTTTAATCCGAAAAACTCATTCAAAATCTTATAAGTACCACACTCTTTTTTTACAATATTTTACATCTCCCAAAAAATATCCCATTTGCCAAACACAACCTTGCATTTTCCTGCTTACATAAAACATACCAAAACTACACTCTTCTACTAGTTTTGGGGATGATTATTATACAAAAGTGATACACCCGTTTTTTTTTTACTATATTAGTTAGTTTACCGCATGCGAATGCGGTAGTTAGTTTTGGCATTTGTGAAAGATGTATTTCGTTATTGTAGTGATACCCATACATAAGTATCTGTCCGTGGACTACTCTGCCCATTTTGAGCACCAACACGTCTGTGCAAACCTTAAGGGCATAAGAGAAGGTAAGGCAATCTAGGTGAACGCCTGTCCAAAGAATCCCCCTATAGTCCTATACTCCGCTATGTCAGTTAGCATATTGCACTTAGAATAACCCCTAATGATGGCATTCGAGATAAAGACATTTTGTTCAAGCAACTCAGCATATTGCACTTAGAATAACCCCTAATGATGGCATTCGAGATAAAGACATTTTGTTCAAGCAACTCGTTGAACACCTTTTGTGCGTGATCAATTTCTCTGACGTTTGAATATGCATGAATTAATTTACCCATATGAAACCTACTTGACTGAAGCCCAGAGGCAAGTATCTGAGCATGGATTTGCTTCAAATGCGAACCGTTTGTGGCGTTGTCAATGATAGAAGAAAAGCAGTGAAAATATGAGCGTCACTATCGGGGGTACTCCTACCAGGGGCGCCACACATTCTACGTCCTACGCCATCTCCCTTTGACACTGATATCAGCACCTCCCAACTGTCTCCTGTAAATTAATGACGACTTCAGAGGTAATGAATCTTCGAGAAACCAATAGTCCATAGATATATTAACGCCAACTTCAGAACTAACAAAGGAGGATGGTATTTTAGAAAGGATTTCATGCTAGTACGATTAACAATAGATATATTTATGCCAACCTCTTAATTCCATTCAAGCCGGCCAAAAAGTATTTCATAAACTTGTTTAGCCACTTGTAAATACACTCAACCATCCATGGTTTATTAAACAAGGTAGCACAAAGCATATCGAAGCTGCAATTCATTAATTATGTCTCTCCTTTATATACACAAGGCTTTTAGGCAAAATGAAAACATATAAAGGTGTTTTAACAGGAAAAGGTCAAGTGAACTTACAATGTTCTTGCAAGAACATGAGTCATGGTTGATGCAATAAGATTAGCGAGGCTGAAATATGAAATTTTGGCCTTGTTCAAATAGCTTTCTTTCCATATCTGCCAAGCAAACCAAATATATAGTATAAATAAGACGGTTTGAAATTACTTCTAAAAAGATGATAAAATCATGCAAGCATGTTTTTTTTCTTTACTTGCTCATTTAGAGCAACAAAAGTTAAGGATTAAATTGTATTTAGCAAATAGAACCTAGCGGTTTGACCTTTTTTACTAAAACAATCACGCATAAAATCCTTTAGCTTTTTAATTGAATACTTTGTCAAAAATCAAAGGCAAATTTGCTAAAATGATCCTCTTGGGTGATGACCCTTGCACAACTAACCCCATCCGGAAAAAATTTGCTAAAAGCGGATATCCGCTTACAAGTGTAGCCGGTAACAGGTGAGATTGTGGGAGACAACTGGACAAAAAGCTGACAGGGAGAGAGAGATGAGAGAGGAAAGGAAAAAGGGAAAAAGAAAAGCATGTGAGAGAGGGAATTAATGAGAGGAGAGAGAGTGCTGAGAGGAGGAGAGAGAAAAAGCAACTCACTTTTTCAGAAAGTGCTGAGAGAAAGAGAGAGAAAAATCAACTCACTTTTTCAGAAAAAACAACTCACGTTTTGCCATCAGCTTTTATACATGTCACCCGTTTATGTCAATATTCCAGCCTCAGCGTTTGTACATGACACTAGTTAATATTTACTTGTCAATCTTGCTACGTTGCTAATGTAATTAGGTTTTCCCATGAATCCTGTGTGTGTGCCATTGAATAATCTTTGTCAATCTTGCTACTTTGCTAGTGTAATGGGCAAATACGCTCCATGAATTTCTCTCTAAAAAATGGTAAGTGCAGCGTGAATAGCTCTTCATCTCCCCTTGTGTGTTCTTCACGACCCATGTCCGTGTTGGTCGAATGACTGGTGTCTTTTGGTGTCAAGTATGATGCACCTGGAGACGCTTATGCTCCGGATTTTGTAATTCAATATGTAGTTAACGAATTTTGTACTTATGGGAAATTCGAACATGTCATTCAAAGACGATGTACATGACATATAATGCTTTTCACTTGTCAAGTAATACCTTTGACATGATAGTTAATAGTTTTGACATGGCAGTGCTCTATGTGCATCTTGGTCGACTGACTGGTGCGTTTTTGTGTCACTTATGATGCACTTTGAAACGCTTATAGTACATAGCGAGGAATTGATTATGTGGTTCGCACATTTTTTTTTTGGTCAAGTGGTTCGCACATTTTGTAATTATGGGAAATTCGAACTTGTAATTCATAGACAATGTACATTTTTTAGTAAAACAACATGTTAAATGCGAAATTGCCAAAGATCATGCATCATATATTCGATAACACTTGTGGTAATAAAAACAATTTTTGATCATTCATACTATATTACAATATTGAATGAACCTCATCTGCATATGAAACCGAACACTTTTTTTATGTGGACGAATTTACACAGTATTCTATCGAAACCGAACACTTTTTCCTCTCTTTTCTATGACAACAACACCAAAAAAACGTTTAAGTCCGGGGAGTTGGCCGGTTAAAATATTAATCTAATGTCAAATTCATTTTGTGAAGCGACAAGCTAAAATTGCTCATCGTATAGATGAAGATGAGTTCTTTCGTTGTCCCGTTGGATGAAAGTCGTAGCCCTTGAATCCTCCCTTGGCCACATAGATTGAATCGCGGGGATAACTATTTTATGCCTCCTTTTTCCCTCTTTCGTTTCCCTGTTTCTCTTTTCATCGATCAATTACGTTGTTCAGTTTCTTTCTTTTACCGAATAAGCTTATAGATTGCAGATCAGCACACATGGAAGATGAATTCAGCACAGATGGAAGATGAATTCAATTACGTTGTTCAGTTTCTTTCGTTTCCCTGTTTCTTTCTTTCAAACCTATTACCTGTCATGTTAAAAACACATCTTATGATGAATTCAACACACATGGAAGATGAATTCCAGGTTAAAAACCCTCTTCAAATGAGACTTGCTTTCCATCTTAATCATTGTCTACTTTAACTCGGACAATGTCTTTCTTTTACCGAATAAGATTATAGATTGCAGATCAGCAAATAACCTGTCATGTTAAAGGGTATAAGCTGTCATGTTAATAGAATTACCTGTCATGTTATTTTCTTTCATTAAGGAGAAGATGATCGATTCGCATTACCTGTCATGTTAAAGGATATGACCAGTCATGTTAAACAGTATAACCTGTCATGTTAATAGCATTACCTGTCATGTTATTTTCTTTCATTAAGGAGAAGATGACCGATTCGCATTACCTGTCATGTTAAAGGATATGACCAGTCATGTTAAACAGTATAACTTGTCATGTTAATAGCATTACCTGTCATGTTATTTTCTTTCATTAAGGAGAAGATGACCGATTCGCATTACCTGTCATGTTAAAGGATATGACCAGTCATGTTAAACAGTATAACCTGTCATGTTAATAGCATTACCTGTCATGTTATTTTCTTTCATTAAGGAGAAGATGATCGATTCGCATTACCTGTCATGTTAATAGCTAGGCAGTATTGGTTCATATGCAACATTGAAGGGCGGGATGAGATTCGGTATCAAGGTGGCCAATGCCTCTACCAGCAGCACCAACAGCAACTCTTATACCCAATCACAAATGGGTAACAATGCTAGTCATCCTCCCTCTCTTAGTCCTCCTAGCAACGACGCTATCAGACTCAATGTTCACACAATTTCTGTTCTTGGAATTTTGCTCTTGCTGATCAAATTCATTTCTTGAAATGTGACCTTTTCTTGTGCAATTTCATGAGTTGACTGATAGGTTTTGCCTGACCAGTTGGTTTGAGGAGTCAATTTGCAGTTGGTTGTTGTATCCATGTTGAAGAATCTTACTTATTCATTCTATAAGAAAAATGAAGATTCTAAAAGCAACAAGGAAAAGTTCATAGAGGTTTTATTCTAAAAAGGAAAGGGACATTTATGTTATAATGTATGTCCTTATTAGGTGTGTTGATTTTGCTTCTGAAACTGATGAAATTGGTGGTGAAAGTATTGCTGCTGAAACTGATCAAGGTGGTGATGGCCGGTTCCCTCCGGCCTGTGCTTTAGCCATCTCCTCTTTCTTTCTCGACCTCACAGTCTTCTTTCTCTTCTTTCTTTCTCGACCTCAATTACCCTTCCCCGCCGCCATGGCCCATAGTTGCTTTCTCTGTTTCGCCTTCTCCTCACCGAGCCCCTCTCCTCTGCACCGTCTCTCAGCCAAGGCGAAAACCAGACGCCGATCTCCTCACCGAATCCATCTCCTCACCGTCTTCCCTCGCCTTCTCTGTCTCGCCGGCCGCCAGGAGCACCTCGCCCACATCTGGCGTCGCCTCCTCCTACCAGATCCGAACCTTCGCCCTCGCAGATCTTCCTAGATCTGAACCCTCCGGCCACCACTAGCCCAGATCCGGCCCCCACCATCCGCTGCACCCCAGATCCGGCCAGATCCGAGCCCCTCAGCCCCAGATCCGAGCCGTTTCCGTGCTTCCTAGCAATTCATCACCTGTGGGCAGTAACCAAAGTCTCGATGAACCTTAATCCATCAACGAAAAACGTTGATTCTTCGCCACGCCCGCATCACTGCGCTTCTTCCATCTTCTTCTTTATCTCAAGATGTGGGAAGGTCCAACGATTTGGATTTCAGAGATTGAAGGAGGAGAGAAAGGGGTTTAGGTAGGTGAAAGGGACGGGCAATAAATGCCTGTTACTTTTTCTCTCTCCACCGGCTACAATCCGTTCTTTACCGGCAGAGGTGATGACCCTTTGTAAATTTTTTTTTGCAGGGGTTAGGCTAGCAAAGTTTTTCGGGTCAAGGGTTATTTCCTATTATTCCCTCAAAATCAAACTGGGCTATGAATAAACGAACCCCTTATTTCATCAGTTAAAGAAAGAAGTTGTTCCTTATGAGATACATATAAATTTCAAACCTTTACATAAGAATGCAGGAACTTTATAAGATTAAAAGAAAAATATCATAATAAACTATATTTGGCAGAAATCTAACTACAATTCAAGAAGGTAGATGGCAAATTATTTGCTTTTATTGGGAGCAGAAATTATACAAGTATCAAGATATAAATGAATTTGCAAAATTTAAGGGGAATGTAAGACAATCACAGGTGTTTTGTTTAAATAACTTTTTTTTTTTGTCTATGGTCACTTCAAATTCTTCAATCCTTTAACAAAAGGACAAAGGGTAACAAGAACCGCAATGCATTACAATCAATTTATTTTTATACCTCGTTTCAATCACTTGCTTCAAGCATTATAAATATAGTAATTCACAATCCTTGAACCATAAAAAGCTCAAGTAAACCCTAAAAATAACCATATTTGTGGCTAATTTCAACATAAGAAGCTGTAACCGATTTGAAGTGTTGCAAAAGGGCACCTCTAGGATCCAACAACAACTCATAGTTTCATTAATTTTGTTTCCACACCACTTCCTCTTTTAGAGATCAATCAAGTCCCGAATTCCCAAGTAAGCCAAAACAGATTAATTGAATTGAAATTCAGTGAGATGGGTCATTCTAAATTTTATCTAAAACTTGAAAAACTTACGTAATAAAGAGTATGATGTGATTTTATTCCAACTAAAAACCGCTAGTAAATAACAAAAACAAAGTCAATTTAACTTGGCAATTCATCAAACACCTTGTAGGCATCCTTACCTCTCACAATTCGGAGCACCGTGAGTATGTCTTCGCATTCTGAACCACTGGAAGTAAAAGCCTCCCTCCTCCAAATTCAAGCACAGTTGAGCGCAATCACATCCCATGGACTCAGAAGATCCCTTTGCAAATTGGAATCAACGGAATTCCCTAAAGCTCGTAACTCCTCGAATCAAACCCTAAATTGAGAGGAGATAAGAAAATGGAGATTCGGAGAGACCGAGGTACAAGAACAACTAAACAATATGATTCATGATTCCACCGACCGTCCCCTAAATTGTTTTCCCTTTAAGAGTTGAATTGAGAGCCATGGAGACGCAAATCGAAGATGGAGATGCAACAACCATGGAATGGTTGAGGTCGGTTGTTAGGCAAAGCTTTTTGCAAGCATAAATGGGCCAAATCAAGCCCAATTAAAGAAGTCCAGTGTAGAGAACAGCCCAAATAAACAGCTTCGTCCAACAAAATATTGAAAGGTGGCTCGGAATGCTACTGTTCATAAGCGAACTCGCGTTTTTTATATATAGAGATACACCACATATTCAATTTTTTAAAAAAAAAAAAAATAGATCCTCTTCCTCTAGAGTTGCAGACATGGCAGAATGTGATGTATTAATAAAATAAGTGGATGCAAATAGCAAAACCCCTCTTAACGAAATCCAAAACAACATCAACGCATTTTACTTAGGCTGCTTCTAATAGATGACACAAAGGCATCATCTTTATGTGTCATCTCTTACAAGCAGCATGAGTATAAACAAGGGACATGCTGATTTTTTTATTTTTTTTTTCACAATATTAACTGCCAGACTACGTTCCAAAGAAGTAGTAGAAAAATGTAGTGCCCTACTAGACCTGATAACCAAGCTATCCAAGCAACCAACAATGAATATATGTACATCAGCTTGTGTGAGTCAAAGTATTGAAACCGCTTTGCATTAGCCATGGCAATCTATACATGACGTTCTCAGGGTACCTCTCAAGAGTATAAGCACAGCAATGTGCATGATATTTAATCATCCCATCAAATGGTAAGATTCTCTTGGATGGCAATAAAGGAACCACATATGTTTCCACTGAGATCTGGGAATTGTTCACATCCTTGGAGGGGCTTCACCTTCCCCCTTCGATCAACGTCAACAGGGTATTTTAGCAAGTGACCTCTCATTTCTGTTACCTGTTCGGATGCAAACTGCTTCCAGTTCATCTCAGCTTGGGTTCTTACTCTTCTGACGCATTCGAGGGTCTGTGGTTCATTATAGACCTCTTCTAGACCTCCAAGGTGCTCTGCCCAAAGAGACATCCTATATCCGAATATCTGTGCACACAAGGACAAAAATAGTATCAGCTTAACGAGCAAATACAGTGCAGAACAGCAGTGGCGGCCGCAGGATCCTCCGAAAGGTGGGGCGAAATTTTCTAGTGTGTACTGAGATATTGGCCTTGAATAAACTCATTTACCTAAGCTACGATTTTCAACTTAGCAGTGGATTATAGAAAAGTAGGCTTACATTTGCTTACATTTGCTTTGTTGCTATGATAGTTGTTTCTCGTCATTCATTGGAAATTCAGGCATTTGTCATATTTAGGAGTGTAAACTTATCGAAATTCAATCATGTTAAATTCAAGGCTTTTACATATTAGCTAGAATTGTAAACTCACTAACTTTATAATATCTTTTGGTTCCCAAAGACGTGATAGAAATTGTGATTTGAATATGTAGGTTACGAAAATACAAATATTGAATAAAGCTTCACAAATTCAATTCACAAACCCCAAATTCAATTCATAAATTTCATTCTCAAAATCACATACACAATAATTAAAACACAAAATTTATTCTCAAAATCAAAACTCTAATGAAAATTTCACAAAAATTATTCTCATAATCAAATCATAATTTCACCATTTTTATGGGGTTTAATTAGTTTATAGCTAGATAATTTGTATATAATAGGGAGCTCGAGAAGTGGGAACATAATTAAATAAGGGGTAGAAACATAGAGAGTAGGTGCAAGTTGAACAAAGAATAAAAAAAACTTTTTTGAGGGAGGCGAAATTTTTTTATAAAAAAAAGAGGCTAATTTCACCAATTTTTATGGGGTTTAATTAGTTATAGCTAGATAATTTGTATATAATAGGAAAGTCGGGAAGTGGGAATATAATCAAATAAGGGGTAGAAACAAAGAAAGTGGGGTGTAAGTTAAACAAATAATAAAAAAAGCTATTTTTAGGGAGGTGAAATTTGTTGTAAAAAATGAGGATAGTGGGACTTGAACCCCCAACCTTTGGTCTAATATTAGTTTCCTTTCCACCAACCAACTAAACAAACTAGACTAATTGATTCTATAATCAACCTAGTTTTACTTATTACAACACTACTATATATATAAATTATTTTTTTATTTTTTTTTTCAAACCCCGGGGCACGTGGGTCGAAGGGTGGGGCGGCCGCGTACGCCCGCCCCACCCTGCGGCTGCCTCTGCAGAACAGCAATAACTTCTGAAATATTGATCCTTGACTGTTACAGAATGATTTCCTAATGTTCACTTGGCAGTAAAATAGAACGGTGAAATGAAGAGAATGTGGTTGTGGTGTGCATTGGGAAGAAATTGAAGAATACAAGAATGATGGTGTTTCAGAGGCGCACTAAGGGCTTGACACGATGACTTACTGATACTCTAGCGAATGGGGTTTCTAGCAAAATGTGAAGTGAGGAAACTAGAAATAATAAATATATGTGGAAATTCATCACCGAACATTGTGTCAAAATAGAAAAAGGTGTTGATCCACTGCATTGTTGCAAAGGGGATACACACCCTGAATTGGGTAAGCTAGTTGAAATTCATTAATATAGAATTTCTAGTATCAGAGCACTGTAGTATAGCAAGCTGAGGAACTAGAATGATTTATAGAAAATTTTACCTGCCCGTGTGGATGGGCTGATTTTCTCGCCCAGGTATATTTAGGTTGATATCCTCCCATCGCAATCTCAGTGTCCCGTGTTCCCTCCATTGAACGCTGGTTGATGTTTGCAGAACCCAATATCACATACTCATCATCAACTATCATGCCTTTTGAATGGACATAAATCATAAATCTTCTGCTCCTTTGACAAAGTGCCTGAGAACCCAAGATACACATTTTTCATGCAACAATGAGTAATTATGAGGATCCAGTTAAGATGATGAGGCAATCAATCTAGAAGCAGGAAAGACTCATTCTATTACAATCAAACATTTGGGAAATAATCTCTTTTACAAAAATCAATATATAAGGCCCTCTTCAAGTGTAAATACCTGGGGAGAGTTTGGCGGATGAAGAGTCCCAGTATTTGCAGCTTGACTTCCATCAAGACTTTCTCGGTTTCCAAGGCAGAAAAAGTTCAAGTAATCCTGCGGTGTATAAGAATTCTCAAGCCCCACCTCTACCAAAGCCTTGGATATTGTCTCATACATCATTTGCATAGTCTTGTTCTGCATCAATGTTTCATGTGATTGATTAGTTCAAACCATAAATATTGGTCAAGTAATATTCTTTTCATATTCCCAATCATTCAGAAAACATACTACAATGTATTTCAGGTTCGGCAGATCTTGTGAATATTGCATTCAGAAATGGAATGCCATGTGGTTCTAGGAAAACTAATCTTCTGAACTAGAAAGTACAACCATACCATCTCAGAGTACATTGAACCCAACAAAAAACATTAAAAAATAAAAACTCAAGAGTACATCAAGACTCTTGTGCATGCAGGGTAGAAGTTTTAGTACCGGAGGAAAGAAAAGGAGATTACCTGCCAATAGAGAATCCTTTGAGTGGCAGCACCTGTTGGGACACCCTCTGGCCACATAGGAATAACAATATACACAGCAAATCTCTCGCGTGATTTAATTTTGTTGGCAATTTTAAGTGCGATTTCCATGGGTATTAAATTGTCGGCCCCTGTAGCCAAAGTTTTAGGTTAGGAAATGGGACAAACACAAGATGATTGGATAATTGCTAATTCTAGGACCATATGAAATTGACTTTGTTTTTGCCTACAAGACTTGACAGAAACCAGTTTTGCTTGAATTACTCACCTAAATCCTTGTGTTGATTCCAGTTGTATGAGGAACCAATAAAGTATTGGTTTTCAATATAAATGTAATGTTGGGCAGATCGAATAGCCTTCACATATGCAGTGTGTATACTCATGTCGATAAGCACATTCTTCCCACATACAAGATTCTGCCATCTCAAGCAATGATGAATGAAGGAACATCAGCAGCCCATATGTTGAAAGATTAACACACGATGATAGAAGAAAAGGAAAATAGCAAAATACAGGAAGATATCAAAGAACAGATCAGTTCATTTTTAGCCCATATGTTGTTGTGTTGTCATTGTAATTACTTCTGTAACATTAGAGCAACAGCCTAACATGGTCAGCTTCTACACCCCTCCTGCTTCTATACCCCTCCTCTACCAATAACCTTCAGAAGTAACTAAAAACCTCATTTCATAAAAACCTATTTGCTGAAAAGGATATAAAATTATGAATGGCCTAAACATATTTCAAGACGGAGAGACTTATTCCAAAATCTACAGAAAATTTGATAGGCTTTAGTAAAGCAAACTTTCCTCAAGCTAATAAAAAAATACTCATAGCTGTTTTCATGGTATAAAAATTGCAGAACCATCAGCAAAGTCTTAGTTTGCTGGACACAACAGATCAAACCCACAACACATTATTTAGATTAATATACGGTTTGCATGGAAAGTACAACAAGAAATTGAAAGAAATTCATTTTAAAGAGTAATCAAACCTGGCTAGTAGCATCCTTGGGATTCTTTGGAAATTTGATGACCGAATTTGAGTCAATCGATCGGAAAATCTGAGATAGAAATGCCCCCCAAAAAAGAGATGAGCTGAAATTTTCTCGTTTTATTTTGACCCACAATATATCAGTTTACCTGTACATGCCAAGCCTCTGGACTATCCTCAGTAAGGCAAGGAACATCAGAGATTCCAATGATATCGTCCATTCTGTCAATGCTGAGTAATGCATCATCATATGAAGCTTTTAATTTTTTTATTCCGCGGGGTTTAGCAGCCTTCATCCACCTATCTTCGAAGTTAGTCAAAACATCATACGCCGCTGGTCCATCAATTCTACAATGTAAATCATGCCATGGTTCTCTTTGGCAGCCATCTGTTTTCCCCTGATCTCATAATAAATAATCAAACAAGACAACCAAAACAAAGTCTTAAATAATGATCAATTGTGCAGTCAAAATCAAGAGAAATAGATGCATTAATTTACAAAGCAGAATACAGCCAAAATAAAAACTATTCTGCTAGAATTTTATTAATCATGAATTTAAGAAGTTGAGGCAATCGCCCAAATTAAATGCTGCAGTGCTCCCAATGCCTAATGACTGTCTTAACTCTTTATTGACCCATCAGGTAACAAGATAAATGGTGAAAATATAATAAAAAGGTAAGGAGCTTACAGTGAAAGAAGGGTTGTGATAATCATCTTTGTGCACTGTATTCAGGGTCCTGAACAAAGAATGCTCAGGAGTATCATATCTTCCATCACAAAGATCAAGGCCACCTACAAATGCAATGATTTTTCGGACATTATTTCCCGCATCAGCATCCACAATGACCGTCTTTTGGTGATGAGTATATATAGTTTCAACCTCCTGAAAAGAAATTTAAAAAAAAAAAACTTATTGAAGAATGAAATAATACAATTCAACAAACTGAAGAATTTTTGATAGACAATTATGTAAGATCTCCTCTAGGCTGTTACGAGTAATGCAGATGTTTATAGGAGAAAATTATTAACACGAAAAAAGTTTCAGCTACAGATATAAGAACTCACTTGCCTTGTGTAATCAAGCAGAGCACCATAAGGTGCAGGAGATTACAACATTAATTAGCAAGCATATGATTTCCCAAGACATTTGAGAAACTTTTGCATCTAAAATCATGCTGGTTGGTTATAACATTAATCAATAGTGCTGCGTATATACTCCCTCCTATAATTAAAAGTTGTCATTTTAGAAATGTACACACTTATTAAGAAAACAGACAAATTTACTCTACTTTTTTACTTTTTCAAAAACTACAACTAACAACTATCTAATCATTACAAGGGCAATTTCATAAAGTGGATAACAAAATACCTAAAATGACAAGTTTTTCTTAGCAAGAGTTACTTCCTAAAACGACATGTTTTAATTAACGGAGGGGGTACCAAAGTTGAGAGACATTCCAACTGGACCATGTTTTCTTCATAAAAATAACAATCACCAACTAAAAGGCAATTAATTATTACATACCGAAATTCTGATTCTGATAGAGCTTAAATCAAGAACACAAATAACCCCGGAAATAGAAGATAGGTAGAGAGAGAAACCAGAGCCAAGGGATGAATCCCCTGGAGACTGGAGTCCACTCCCTAAATTAGTCAATAAGATTCTAACCAACTGCCCATGTGTGCATCAAATTCATGCCAAGAAAAAAGTTTTGTAAAAAAATAAAAATAAATTACCCTTTGTTTGATCCAGCTGTGTCGTTTTCCTGCAACACGGGGACAAAGCAGCACTCTCACAGAGGAGTGCTTAAAGAAACGGCGAGTTTCCTCATCATGAGTTGCCATAAGACCATCCTGCACCGTCAACAATGAGATGACACTAAAATCAACATCCATGTCCAACCATAGGAGAAAGATAGCTCACAAGTGAGTGTGAGTCTTGCCAGAGGGGTGCAAGATGGAATCTTAGTGCGGTAATATTGAAAAAACAGAAACATTAAAAATTGGACATGAATTTGGAGAGGAACATGGAAGGACCAAAGCAAAGAGTATAATGGATTTTTTACTCACAAAGCGAGACCTCATACCATCCAACAAATTGCACATCACTCTAATCTAAACCAAATTTAATTAGTTACTAGTTCTGAAAACTGTGATCAATAGCCTCAGGCAGGTTTCAGTCATCATTCATTTCATGCTTATAAAATATCATAAAAGATCAGTTGCCAGTGCAACTCAAGATGTCAACATGGCATGATCCAAATACATTCTAGAGAGATGGAGCATATTTTCAATAATAAGAATGCCAGAATATATCTGTTCCCTGACAGAGCTAGTGAAAAGATAAGAAAAGGATAAATCATATAAGAAATTAGCTGGCTCAGATAACAAGCTAACTTACTGTTTTATATCCCAAAATGCTTGTTGAAGTAGGGTCATCCCATACGAGCAAAAGGACCCTCACACCTTCTTGCGATTTTGATCTGAGAAGCTCTCCCAAGGAGTACACTGATGCTGGACCACCATCGCGCACCAATTTAACCTGGTGCCAAACTGACCAGCCTGTAATATAAATTAACCTCCGAGCTTGTTTTATTGCATCAAAAATGTCCTGCCAGCACTTTCCATGTACATACTGCAATCCTGAATCAAGCCAAGGGCTCGGTAGGTGGCCATCTGGAACATGAGCATCTTGATAGAGAGTAACTGTTCCTCCTTTCCTCAAAGGAAAGTATGTACCAGGAACACCCTGGTAATCAGGACCAGCACCCACTCCATGATGATACAGACACAATTTTTCCATTGGTATGTACTGAATTGATAGAGTCAAGACAGCTCCTTGCTTACATTGTTTTCCATTGTTATTGAGGATGGGATAGGTTTTCTTAATACACATACCAGAATATATCTGTTCCACTGGAATGCTTACAGTACCAATCAGCTGTGAACCAACAACATCACTATCCTTTACCATGAAGAGAACTTCTGCAGCAGAGTGTGCTACAGGAACATTAAAATGTTGCATCCAGACAGGGTTCTCTTCATTACTAACTACGAATGTCCTCCCAATGACAGCACCTGTTATTGATATTGACACGTATGGATCACTGGTAATTTTACGAGTAATTCCATCAAGTTTGCTACTGCCATTTCCTGAGAAGTTCCCAAACATATCTCCTATAGCCCTGTGAAACATGTCCATGTTTGGGAGGCATTTCGCTTCATAGATCCATATATCCAAATTTCCGTGCAAAAGCAAAACCTTTAACGATCCTTTAGAAGGTGAGTATGGCACAATCTGATTGCTAGGGCTATTACTATGTTGTGAAGTAGGAACAAGCGGCATACTCTGACAATGACTATGCTGTGAACCATGTTCTGAACCATGCCATGAACCATCAAGTGAAGTTGAGTGTGTCAAAGTAGGCACAACTTGTGGATTAATCCTATCTGAATAAGATCCCTCCCAGCTTGGAGCAGATGGATACGCATAGTATTCACCATGATGATCAACCTTTGCGGAAAAAGATGAATATAGCTGAGGAGAGGCTGGGACAGACCCAGGCTTATCAGATAAATGCATATCAGCCATAAGATCATCTATTGGAGGATATGCAGAAGAAGGCTTGTTGGAAGAATCAATCTTATCACCAGGCGGCAGTTGCTGCTGATTATAATTTCCATGACTACTTGAGAAGCTACTTGCTGGAGGAGGGTAAGCCTCCGTTTGTGATGGTGGTGGGTAGTGACCAGAATCTTGATAATGAGAATGGGCCGGTGAACCATGCTGACTACTAGAATGATGTGGAGGCGATGTATGAGGGTATGCAGAAGAGGGAGGTGGGTAGGGGTTGTATGAGTAAGGTTGAGTTACAGCTGCAGCTTGTGGGTATGGTGATGGAGGCGGATTCGGGTATACAGGGGGAGGTTGCTCATATGGGTAAGGATACGGTTGAGGAGCATATGGCGGATATGGGTATGGAGGATGATGTAGTGATGGAGGTGGTGGCGGTGGGTAATGTTGATTTGGGGGTGGATATCCTCCGTATCCATGGTTGTAAGGGTATTGTGATGAAGGATTGTATCTATCCATCTAGTTTACAAGCAGAAATTGAACCTCCACCAACTAAAATCACTAAAATATCGAAGGCCAAAGAGTGTTTATACACAACTCAAACTTTAAGGTAGCTTAACAAGAACTTATCCAGAACAGAACTATATACAAATTAGGGATTTTCTTTCTCTTGTTTAGGTCACCAAACCGGAGAATGAATTGCACTTTGGATCAGAATCAAAGTAAAAAGAAGCAAAAACTGATCCCCCGCGGTCCAAATTCGATCCAGCAAACAGATCGGGAATGAGATTTTAAGAGAGGAATACCACGAAACGGCTTACCTCAGCAAACCCTAACGTGTGAAGATGATCGGCCAATGAATAATCAACTGCCAAACTTCCCAGAAATTGTAGAACGAGGAGCACAGGAGAAGATTCAGACGGTGGAGAAACGCGTGGATTGAAATGGATAAATCTGGAGAATAGAGACGTGATACACAATGGGCCGCCAATAAAGTGAAATTCGTGGATCCATGTAGAAAGAAACTAAGCATACATACGCAATTTTCCTAACCAGCAGCTTCACGACCCACCCCTCTCTAAAAGGGCAAAGAGGAAGTCAAACCCCCGAGTCCTTAAGCCAGCTCTTCGTAGTCAAGAGCATCCACCGCGGTCGGTAGCCCCTCTTGACAGTGGATAAACCCCTCCAATTTGGGGTGCGCCAATACATTGGGCGTCTTTTCAAATACGAAACCATTAATTAAAACGATGAAATGTGTACAACTTAATAAATCCATTCATTTTTTTTATTTTCCTTAATAGATATTAATTAAAGACTAAAAAATATTAACAATTTCATTACAATATTAAAATTAATTATCAAATATAATTATATAATTATATTAATTTTTTTTCAATTGTTTGATTTCTTAACAATTTAGTTAAAATATTTTAAATTATTAAAATTAATTATCGAATATAATTATAAATTTTAATTAATACTTTTTAGTTATCGGATATATTAACAAGTTAGTTTAAATGTTTTAAATTATTAAACATAATTAATAATTAAATTAATAATTTTTTTAATTGTCAAATTTATTAACAATTTAGTTTAAACATTTTAAATTATTTAATATTTTTTTGAACTTAAAAATTTATTTAACAATTTATTTTAAATTATTAAAACTAATTATCAAATATAGTTAAAAATATTAAAATAAATTTTTATGTTGATAAATCAATTCAATTTTTTAATATTTGAAATTATAGGACAAATCTAATGGGTATGAAAAAAGTGATGAAATAGATTATTAGGGAACTTGACTTTTGTGGGGAGGGAGAAATGAATATGCCTTGATTTCTTGCTCCATTGCTCCTTGGCTTGTCTTGGATCTTTCATGTGTTGTCCCTTAGCTCTCCTTAGCTCCATTTGAACCATGATTTCTCCACCTTTCGAGCTCGAATCTTATGATCTACAAATAAGCACTAAAAACAGTAGATTCTAAACTTCGAATACCAAAATATTAAGAATGCAAATTAACTTATTAAACATGCAATATGGACACTCTAATGCACCCAAGACATTAATGCCTATACATAATATGCGTTATTAGTAGATCATAGATCCGAGCTCGAATTGTGGAGAAATCATGGATCGATGGAAGCTAAGGAGAGATAGGACAAGCCATTAAAGAGGCAAGACAAGCCGAGGAGCAAGGGAGCAAGGAATCAAGGAATCAAGGTCTAAGAGCTAAAACGATAGCGAGCTGCATAAGTTATCCACACGGTGAGCTGAACTTAAAACACAATTTTCTAGGGCCTCGGATGTCCGATCGACTATTATGACCATGCATTGGAAATCTCTTGATGAACTCTACATCGTTACGAAGTTTGGAAATTGCGGTGCCCGCCGTTAGGGGATCGACGCCAGCCAAGTTAGGTGCCCGTCCGAGGAACTTAGGCACCCGCTGGAACAGATAAGCACGCGGAGTTGGATCCTTTTCCGACGGGGATTCTTTCCTATCCTTTAAAGATCGTTTGCTTACATCCTAAGCACGAAATCTAGGGCTGTTGCAGCCCATTTAGCACTATATAAGGACCTCTAGCCTAGGGTTTTCACAAAATTCAATCCACATACTTTCATCACCTCTTTGAGAGGGCTCCGCCTCCCCTTTGGACGGAGGAACCCTAAATTATATTACTCTTTTCCTTTATGTTTAGTTTAGGGAGGGTCATCCTTTGCTAATGCCCTTGTTTTGCTTGCGATTCAAGATATTGGTTTGGTGTATCATGGAGGCTACTTCAAGGTTTATCTATCCTTTATATTATTTTGATCTCTTTGTACTTTATTGCTTTATGTTGTTATTTGTTTAGAGTCATGAACTAGATATAGTGCATCATTCTAGGGTTTAGACTACAACCACATTAGCAAGTCAAATCCTTAGTAGCAAACACATCTTGTAGGAACGAATGATTTCAGAATCTAGATAGTGTAGGAGATCGGCATCTATTGGAATATTCCCTTTAGAGGCAATGAGTAGACTGACAACTAGGTGACAAATTTGGCAATGAAGTTAGTAGTATTGTTTTAGGTGCTAAGATATTGGGATTCAATGCTTCTTGCCCCCCATGCAAGAGATTAGGGAGTTAGGTGGTGTTATTGGCAGGTTTGGCCTACCTCAACTCTGTGTCTAAATCGTACCTAGAATAATAAATGAGAAGAAGTCCAAGGATAAAAAAACCAACCAGGTTAAGATGAGCGGGTAAAACCATTCATATCGCTTTCTGCTTTTACAATTGCTTTGTTACTTTCATTGCTGTTTTCGCATATTTCTCTTTTCTGCATCTTTCTGTTTGATTGTTAGCAATTGAAACTCACTAAACACATGCTCTCCATGGGATCGACACCTGTACTTATTCGCTATACTAGTGTTTAAGTGTGGGGATTTCTTTGGCGAGATTCAACGACCGTTTCACGCTCGTTAAATTTTAGCATCGTTGTCGGGGAGCTGTTTGATTTATAGTGTTTTAATTGTTAACTTTTTTCGATGACCTATCTGACGGTCTTCGCCACCCCGACCCATTACTAATCTTCTACAATGTTAAGCTTATACTTGGCCCTATGAGAGAAGTTTCACCTCTACGTTGAGAAAGTGGGAGTCTAATTAATAGATAGCCTGTTCGATTCGATAGAAGGGTTAGAAAAGGTTGTTCTTGAAAGTGCAACGCCTGAGATACAAACACGCCTGATAGAAATGGCAATGAACTTCGAAACCCCTAAACCCTGGTGGTACATCATTTTCACTTTAGCCCAGCAAGAAGAGAAGAAAGAAGAAAGCGCTATAAATCTTTCTACACTGGAAGGCACAGAGGTTATAAGGTTGAAGCTACAACAAGCACAAAGATAATTTTTTTAATCAATACGTCGAAAGGGTGGAAGATGCATTCGAATGAGAGTAAGATATGGCAACCTGCATGATTGCACGAATCAAGAATCAAGAGGGCGTGCCGAATCTATGAACAACAGGAGCCTTGAAGGGTTGGAATGGTTTGAGCTATTGGAACTCTTCTACAAGTTGGGCATCCAGGTTGAAAAGGAGGAAGCACTAAGTCAAGTTGCAACCATCGACGAGCATTGTAGTGGCAAGGAGAAGGAGCGAGTTTTGATTGATGCAAAGTCTTGGGAGACATCCCAGGAGATCGAGTGTGCATTGGTACCCCTCATCCCATCTAAGGAAGTTGTTGACAGCTCACCTATCGGCAGGCCAGGATCGGAGCTGATTTATGTGGCTTCTACGTGACCAACGAAGGCTATTTTCTCTCTCAAAGAATGTGGTAATACAAGGATCCATGGGAGGACTACTTTAGCAAACCACCAGCGGAACTATTCTGGTGGTCACATATACCCTTAAGCGGGGGTCAAGGTCAAGAAAAGGAGGAAGGGGCACGAGTTCTCCAAGATGCATCATCAAGTGCCTACCTCCCCACTCATAGTGTTCATCCAACCAATGGGTGGGAAAAATTGGGTCCTTTGGTTTTCAATAGATGTAGATGGGGATGTTTACAAAGGATATGAAAGTCATAAATTGGGTCTTTTGGTTTTCCACCATGTGGGGGGTTTTAGGGAGGTGAAACTTCACATAATAACTATTGTTATTGTAATTTAAGATTTGTTTTGGATTTTTTTCCTTTGAGTTTGAGAGTTTTCGGTAATTTTTTGTGTGTTTTCGACGTTGATGCTATAGCCCTGGGGAAAGAATATTTTTGGTATTTTTATAATTTTTCTTTGATTTTCTAATGCATAAAACGAAAATAAAAGTGTTAAATTAAACATGAAATGCATGCAAAAACATGATCTAACTAAATGCACTAAATCCATCCCACATACTTAAATCTTTCATTATTCTTAATGAAACAGAAAAGACAACAAAATAAAATAGTAAACCTTAGGTGTGAGAAAAGGACACTTACTAGATCACTCTTGTGGTGGGGGTTATTTTAGTTTTAGTGGTGGCTTTTCACTTCAGGCTAAAAACCGATACAATAGCTATAAAAAACCGCCACATTTGACCTAATGCAGGACAACAAATGTAGCGACTAAAAAATCAGCACATTAGCCTTTAAGATGTGATTTTCCTATTTTTTGTGGCTGTTTTTTACCGCTACCATAGTCCTTTTATGTAGTAACGAGAGTGGTCTAATGGTAATCTACCATATATTTTTTTTATCAACTACTTAACAACAACTTAACGAAATATTGAAAACGGGTGACTTTTTTTTAACGGTTTGTGTTTAACGGGTGGTTTCCTGCCATTTCATATATAAGGGGTGGTTTAGTACAATGTAGCATATTTAAAGGGTGGTTCCTGTCGTTTGCCTTTTTTTTTTTTATTAACTAGTAGCATTGTCATATGCAATCCTAGATGCAAACTAGAGTGCAAGCAAGAGCCAGAAAAACCAGAAACAAAAAGCAAGAACACAAGTGAAATGTTTATGCAGTTCGAGATAAATCTCTACATTCGCGGAGTCTCAAGTGGGAGAGGCTCGGGCCCGAATCCACTAATTCTTGTTTGCGATCAGAGACGAAACAAGGGGAGCATGGGGGAAGCACACACCTCCTCCCTCATCCGACAAATTACCTATGTGTATTCCTCTCGTCGATAGCTTCTTTTTTATATATAATATTTCATAATCCGATATATTAGTAAAAAGTTATGAATGTTTGAAAATTATAGGTATATTAACCACTTTAATTTAATTTAAATAAACTATAATACTTTTATATTTTACTTAAATTGACATTCACATATTATAAATTATAATTCATCTCAAGACCTTCGAAATCATATGTTATATTACTTATTTTGAGAATTTGATAAGAAGTTATGCAAGTTTAAATTTTTTATATCTGGTTATACACTAGTACATGTTAAGAATACAACAAGTTACATATTGATTCAATGTTTATTGTATTGCGTTTTATATCCTTATTTTGTTAGTTTTCTTTTCTTCAACTATTTCATTTATTTATTTATCTTTTTAATGAGAAAAAATAACAGAGTTCTATTTAGTAGTATAGACCTCTAATTAAAAAGGATGAACTCTTCGTAGTAGTTTGTAATATCATTTGACACTAGTTTATAATATCAAACACGTTGTGTGTCCTGCGATTTTTTTCTCAATATTGTTGTCTAGTACTTTTGTGTCTCTCCCCTCAAAACTTTCTGGCTCCGTCCCTGTTGCGATTACAGATAAGGTTGCATGCACAGACTCTAGGATACAAATCTATGCATAACGAACACATACAAGGTATAAACGAGAACAGAAAGCGATCTAGCGGTGAAAGAAATGAAGAACTCCCTCAGATCTGGTGTCGAAAACCAGATCTATCGTCGGGAACTACTAGAAGAGCAAGGAGCTCATCCCCTTGTGCTTCGTTGATGTCTTCTACCTCAGATCTTGAGTCCTTGAAGAAAGATATGCTCTAGATCGAAGGTTTTCGTCGTGGATCGTCGGAGAATAAGATCGTTGAGGAAACCCTAGTTGCGCCGCTTGAACTTCCCTATCTCTTTTCTCTCTTTCTTTCTCTCTCTTACCTTGTTGTGCTCATATCTAAATAAGCTAACCCTAGCGGGCTTAGCTTATACAGGTGAGCATAAGATCAAACGCTGCATTTCGCTTAAATGCATTTCGCTTAAAAGCAACAATCCGATCAAACATGCTTTAAAGTCTAGAGAAGTTTGTTTTAAGAAAACATAGAGTCAATTGCGGTGAAAATAACTAATATTGAGAATCTTTTGAGAAGGTGGTTACAGTTATAGATCAGATAAGATCAAGGACGCATTGGAGATCTTTTGAGCAACGGACAAGGAAGATTCCTTGGACAAACGTCGCAACAATCTCATGGGTGTATGTATAACCTCAGGACTAATGACTTGAATGCTTAAGCCAAAACTTGAATGGCGTGAACATAGATGCACAAGCTGGTGTCCTCTATAAGATTAATCCTACTAACTTGTAGATTTCAGTTGTTGCAAACCTAAAACAATGAAATCATATCCACCTCCAGCAACTCAAGTGTGCAAAACAGAATTTGATTATAAACTTCAAAATACCAACAACGTTAATCAAAGAACCACCAACCTGATATCAACCTTGTCCTGGGACAAAAACCTATTATTAAATCTATAGATGGAAAGCAGTTTATCTTCCAGCACACCACACTACAATACCTCAAGGGAGGTAAGCTGATGATAACTGAGAACTAAAGCAAAGGTAATCACCTCAAGAACTCCATGAAGTACCTAAAGAACTCCAAATATGAAGTGAACTATACACAACAACCATTCATATGTCTGTCTGATCAAAGGCAGGCTTAGCAGCAACATCGACAATGTTTATGGTTTACACTTTCATGTTAACAACAAGAAGAAAATAGTGACATTTGTTGATTTATCCATAGGCATCTATAAAGCAATGGACTTGATTATGAAATCAGCAAGTAGAACAAGTTCCTCCACAAATTCTGAATCAGAAAATCCAATTAGGAACAATACTAGTTGACGAATCGATTCCGAACATGATTAAAGCCTCAAAATCCAAAACCCTAATTAATGGGAGGGGGAGGGAAATTACCGAAGAGAAACAGAAATTCAATCGTTAAGCTGTTGAAGCTCAGCTTTCAACTGCTCCATCTTCAAGCCCATGGATCTCTGGAGGGAAACCCTCTCTTTATCCTCCAGCTTGCTCAGCAGACCCTCAAACAAGTCGAGCACTTCCTTAACGGCAGCCCTAGCGCAATCCGCCTCCTCGTTGAAGTAGACAGTCTCCTTGGACTCCATAGCCGACTCAATCTCCTCCCTCGCCTCGGCGAACTTGAGGTTGATCTCATCCACCACCTGGTTCACGTCAATTCCGGCCCCTCCGCTGAATCGCCTCTGAGCTGCAGGGTATAAATGGCGGAAATTGGGGATGAGGTCCGCGGAGGAGGAGGTGGGATTAGGTTGGGATGAGATTGTTGCGAGAGATCTGGAGAGGAGGGATGGGGATTGTTGAAGAGGGCGTTGGGAGAGGAATCGGAGGAGAGAGGTTGAAAGACGCCGATGCATTTCTCTCTGGCTCTTCGAAGACTGCAACTCGTTTGATCGTGAGGGAGAGCGGCGTGAATCCTACCGACTAGGCGACTACTCACTACTACCAATTTACCAAATGCAAACCTCGTTCAGTGGGTTTGGACTTAAGAGTACAAATAATTGTCGTTTTAAATAAGTAAAAATATTAGTATTTCTTAATTAATTTTTTTACAAATTGATTTATAAAAAAAAATGGATTAAAAAATAATATTTTATAGAGTTTTTATCTCTTTAAAAACGTGCACGAAAATCAAACGACATTTATTTTGAAGCAGATGGAGTATCATTTTCTATTAGTAAATTATTTTTCAAATATTAGAAATGAGAAAGTTGTTGGAGTTGAAGCGAAAATAATTTAAAGAATACTCCCTCCATTCGAAAAAACATATCAATTACGGAGTACTATTCACGCATGTTTTTATAGAATGATAAAATTATACTGTATAAAATAACCATTTTTTATTAAAAAAAATTAATATAATTTCATACTTATTAATAGTAATTACGAAATTGTTATAAAAATTTTATAAAAAAATAGATATTTTTATATAGTTTTTATCATTTTAAAAAAGCATTTGTAAATAGTAAATGACATATTTTGTCAAACGGACGAAGTATATTTATTTTAGTTTCCTCATTTTGGAGAAGTTGTTGGAGATAATCTTATTATTTACTACCCTCTCATTCTCAAAATATCTTCGTTTTAGTTTCGCCACATTTTAAAAAAATTTATAAAATATTTTTTATATTATTTCAAAAATAATATTATGCTTACTATTAATAACTACACTTATTATTAATAAGTATAACATTTTTTAAAAACTGAGTAAAAAATTATTATTTTATAGAGTTTTCTGCTCCTAAAAAAGGGGTTTGATCCAGCAACCACTAATAGAAATACATAACTAGTAGAGCATGCACTCAATCTCAGCCAAATTCCACTTCTCAAATCTGCCTGCAGTCCCAATTCAATCAAAATCACAAGATCTACCATCCTTATTCCAAGGGAGAGATAGGTGATTTGAGACTCATCTCAAACAAATTTAATAAAGAAGCTAGAAAAAGAGGAAAAAAATGGAAGAGGAGATGGAAATCTGGGCTGCACTTCTTCACCTCCCTCATGCGCCCCCTGCGCAGGCCTCACGTCGGCCACTGCTGGTCGGAGGGCCGAGCTCCTGCTGATTCATGGTGGTGTTCGGTGCTGGCTGAGTGCTCGAGGCTAGGTTCCAGGGGTCCGAGCCTTCGTCGTCGGCGTCTGGTTTTTTTTGCCTGGGTCTGTTTCTGGCGGTGTGAGGGTGCTCTTCTCCTCCACCAAAGAACCATCTGGCGGCGGCGTATCTTCCTTGCCGGCGCTCAACCTTCCAGTCTTCTCCGGCAGGGAATCGCTGGCGCTGGTGCCTACCCCGCCCTTATCCACGAACAAACAATCCGTCATCAAAACCTCCCCTCCCCGGCGGATCTGTTCCTCCATCGCTATGCCCAGAGCCGGAAACCTCCTTGCTTCTACCGGCTGTCATGGTTGATGAGGAGCCCCGCCGGACACCAGTCGGCCTCTCCAATCGTTCAATCTAAACATCAGGCCTCTCCTAGGCCGCTCCAAACTTTAAAAACAAACTTTTACAAACCCAAATCTTCGAACTCAAAATCTCAGTTCAAACCCTTTAAATCAATCTCTAATTTTAAAGTTTTTGCTCTAAATCTCCCCTCCCTGCAGGCTTGCATCCTTGCATGCAATTGGATTTATCGGCATATCATTCCAGTGATAGCACCCCTTCCGCAAATTGATGTCAAGGTGTGTGTTTTCAGTGGGGATACATCAGCCTCTCATCCCTCTCCTGGATACGAGAGAATCCAAGGCCCCTGGACATATAAGTTTAATCATAAACCTCTCCTCGCTCTTAATCTTAACTTTTATATCTATGCATATGATTGTATCTTTCGCCTGAATTTGATGACTGATCACTTTGGTGATCATACCTACCAGAATAATACTAGACATTATAATGTCCATATCTCCCTGATTACTGGTCCTATTAGTTTCAAGTTTGCTGTTGAGGTTTCCTTGGTTGTGTTTTATTTCCTTGTTCCTAAGACTATGGTTTGGTGGCTCCACCCGAGGCTTGTCCTTGGCGGGAGTTACTTGTTTCTGTTGTTTTTATGGAAATCTTATGCCTATCCCTATATTGATGCCTACCTCTCTGTCTCAAATTCTGGTTTTTACTGTCACATATTGTTGATCTGGTATTTGCTTATATGTCAATATATACTCCTCATGATCCTACCTAACAGCTCTTTTCAAAGATTCATTAAACACAAAGTGGATCATTGCAACATCTTGGTTGACACCAAAGGTATGATCTCTAAACAAAATTCTAAACAAAACTCGGTTGTAGCTCCCACGAGACCTTATGGTTTCGATGTGGGGGATGGCCAACCCAACCCTCTAAACAAACCTTTCACACTCAACACTTTGAACAAATATTTTGATCAAAACACAGATGCAAAAACCTCCTGGTATTCACAAGGATCACCAACAACTGGAGATTGCCCCAGAACCAAAAGGTTGGTGACTCTCAGCTACACACAGCTACCATCTTCAGGTACAAATTCAATCTGTTCTATATTGCACTTATCTGATAATAAAATGCTCCTGGAATTTGAATTATCTTGCACACCTTACATAACTAGATGCAATCACAAAATTAAACAGCTACACAAAAAGATGAATAATATTAGCATTGGCAAGCTATGTAGCATAGCTCCCAAAAAATCAGATGATTAGAGCAGCTTACTGGAATATTAGAGGTTCTAAGCGGTCTCTACTGTGGCAAGAAATAAACCAGATTAGCTATAATAACAAGCTCGACATTCTTGCCTTAACTGAAACAAAATCAATAGTACCCCCTTCAGATTATCATGTCCACTCTGCTGGCTTTAACAAATTCATTACCATCCCTTCGATTGGGACCAAAGGTGGTATTTGGATCCTGCTTAAGAAACACAAAGCACTAGATAATTCTGTAATCCTAGAGACAAACCAAAGATTTTTTATGATACAGATTAGCATTGATCAAATGGAGTTTATAATCTTTTTTGTCTATGCTCCTTCCATTGAACACGAAAAGGATGCCTTCTGGATTGAAATAGCTAACACTGTCCACAAATATAGTCTCCCTATCTTAATTATGGGTGATTTAAATGACTTGGAAAATGATACAGAGAAGGTTGGAGGCTGCTCTCCAACTTTAACAAGGTTTCGTCGACTAAGAGCAATCAAAGAAGAACTTAATCTTCAAACAATTCCGTTCATTGGTTCCCCCTTTACTTGGAGGAAAAGCACTAAGAACGTTACTAATAATACCTTTGAAAGACTTGACAGAATTCTAGCACACCAAGACCTGATCCTACACTTCAAAACTCTTAGTACTCATCACCTCCCTTTCTACTCCTCATATCACTGTCCTATCACCATCCAAATAGGCTTATCTGAGAATCCTAAAGGTACACCATTCCGCTTTGAAATGGCTTGGACTTCGAACCCTGCCATCAACTCTCTTGTTGTTAAGACCTGGAATAACAAGCTCACTGGCTCTTTTGCTTACTCCTTCATGCAAAAACAGAAGCTCCTCAAAAAGAACATTAAAGATTGGTTCAAAAGAAATAGTAAAAACAATATTCAAAAACAACTCAAAATTGTTGAAGACGAGATCCACAAATTCCAGCTTCAACTGCCTTGGGGTACCCTTTCGAATGAAGACACAAGGAAACTAACAAGGCTTGAGAAAAAGAGATCAGCTCTATTGGAATACAATCTTAAATTCTGGAGACAAAGGGCTAAAGCCAAGCATCTCCTTTTAGGAGATAGGAACTCTAAATATTATCAAACTATGGCAAAAATCAGAACCTCGAGGAACTACACTACTAACTTTACTACCAGGGAAGGAATTCAGCTCTCAGACACGCAGGACATAGCCAACCAAATCTCACATGAAATGGCAGATAGATTTAAACCCCAGAACAGAACTACGGTCTCTAGTAGTGAGATCACGCACATCCAGCACCAAGTCACCCAAACTGACAATGCAAGACTTCTTTCCAATCCAACAAACAAGGAGATTAAGGAAACTCTTATTAAAATGGCAGAAGATAAGACCCCGGGTCCTGATGGTTACCCCCCAGAGTTTTACATTAACTACTGGAACACTATAGGCCCTTCCCTTTGCAAAACTGTCAAAGCATTCTTCCACTCGGGAAGCTTGCTATCTCAAATCAACCAAACTTTCATAGCCCTCATCCCCAAAGTTGAGAACCCGACTAATACTAACCACTACAGGCCTATCAGTCTGTGCAACACCATCTACAAATTAATAACTAAGATCATTGCGAATAGGCTCAAACCAATTCTGCCCAAATTAATCAATCCTTTCCAAGGTGCTTTTGTCGAAGGACGATCAATTCAAGATAACACTCTTTTAGCACATGAAGTTTTTCATACATTCCACAAACAGAAAGGACGAAATGGATGGATGGCTCTAAAACTAGATTTGGAAAAAGCGTACGACAGAATCAGCTGGGACTATATTAAGGCCACCCTAACTAAATTCGGCTTTGACCCACAATGGATTAAGTGGGTTATGAACTGCATCACCACTACTACTTTTTCAATACTAGTCAATAACAGACCTGGCACCTCCTTCAAACCAGGCAGAGGCATTAGACAAGGTGACCCCCTTGCCCCCTATATTTTCTTCCTAGTCATGGAAAATTTAGCTCGTGAACTCATTGAGGAATCCAACTATGATGACGCCTTAGTTGGAATTAAATTAACTAAAAATGGCACGTCAATCCCATTCCTTACCTTTGCAGATGATACTATCATTTTTGCCAAAGCCTCACATAAAAGTCTTCATACAATAAAAAATATGCTTAATAAATTCGCGAACCTCTCTGGCCTAACTATAAACTATAACAAAAGTTCACTCCAAGTGTCTGAGAACACTAGTCAAAATTTGGCTAACTCACTTGCTCGTGAGATGAGCATCCCCATTTCTAGAGCACTTGAGAAGTATTTAGGAATCCCAATTGTCAGAGGAAGGGTTAAAAATGAAATCTTTAACGATGCCACTCAAAGTCTCAAAAAACAACTATCTAAGTGGAAAGCCACTTCGCTTAGTCAGGCAGGTAGAGCAACTCTTATCCAGGCGAATCTTAGCTCGAAAACTAATTATTTAATGCAAAATTTCCTTCTTCCAAAAGGTATCCTAAATCAAATAGACCAAATCCAAAAGAATTTCTTCTGGAATAAGTTGCAATCAGAAAGATATACGCCTTTGATCAGTTGGGAAAAAATTTGCAAACCCAAAGACCAAGGTGGACTGGGACTAAAACTGGCTGAAGAAATGAACATAAGTCTTCAAATGAAACTTCTTTGGAAGATTTGCAATGAACCAAACAACATCTGGGTCAAAATAATCAAAGAAAAATACCTACAACAAGAAGGATTAATGGATAGATCTACTCAGAATACTTCCTGGCAATTTGGCATACTTCTTCATTTACGTGAGAAATTTATCACAGGTCTTCACTGGATTGTTGGGAATGGTGATTTGATTAATGTTTGGAATGATCCCTGGCTACGGGGGTACAACCTCTCAGACTACAAACAACACTTTGATCCTGAACTCAAGGTTAAACAGTTATTTAATAGTAACAAAGAATGGGATGTCGACCTAATCCAGTAGATCTTCCCCACCAACATTGTCGATCAAATTATCAAAATCAAAATTCCAACTTGGGATGTGGCGGATAAATTAATATGGAAATATAATTCGAATGGACAATTCTTCACTAGATCGGTAAGACAAATCCCCGTCCACTATAACCACAACAATTATATAAACCTAAGTTGGATCTGGAAACTTAATCTCCCTCCCAAAATAAAAAATCTCTTATGGAAGATAATGTCAGATAGCCTTGCGACGAAGGAACGATTAAATAGATATTTCAATAGAGTTCCACCCAACTGCTGCTTTTGCGATTTTCACCATGAAAACACCGACCACCTTTTCATTCTTTGTCCTTTCACAAGGTTGACGGTGGCAACCTATGAGCTGTTGAAGGGCAAACAAAACCAGTTACTCCCAACTCACTGTAATAACATCGAAGATATCATTAACAAGATTCACAGCAAAAAAGATCTTGAGGAACTATGCTTCATTTGGCAAAAAATTTGGGAATCTAGGAATGAACGAATTTTTAAAAATAATAAAATATCTCCACGCATAATTGCAATCTGAGCCTGGCTGTCAGCTAACGATAATACAACCCCAAAACCCAACCATATTGCTAGAAGGAAACGCAATTCGAAGTGGACAAAACCACCTAAGGATATCTACAAAATCAACGTAGATGGTTCACTAAAGCCCACGGGCGTGTGTCAGGTGGGGGTGATCATCAGGGATCACAAGGGATCGGTGATTGACATTTTTCAATCACAATTAGCAGCTTCATCTCCTATACAATCAGAAGCTGCTGCTTTCTGTGCAGGAGTAAAATTAGCCTTCTCTAGAGGATTCAAGAGAATCATAGTGGAAGGAGATTGCCTAGAAGTGATCAAGAGCATTAATGACAGAAGTCATGTCAGATGGGAAGTGTTGAGGGAAGTGGAGTTTATCAAGAACCTTAGCTTGAGCTTTGACAGCATAGAATTCAGACATTGCTACAGGGAAGCGAACAAGGCAGCTGATTTCATAGCTAAGTCTAGTAATACTTGTACGATTAGTAATTTCCCTACTCTTAGGGATCTTTGTAACATCATCCGTGAGGATGATCATGGCGGTGCTTTACTTCTGTAAAGACTGCCTATTTCTTGCCTACTGTAAAAAAAAAAAAAAAAAACTAGTAGAGCATGCATGTGTGATGCACGAGACATACAGTATATATTAGTGGGTATGTCCGATTCTTTAAATGTAATTTGATTAATACAGAGTATTTGATTTACATGTTATTTATCACACATGTGCATTTCTTCCGAATTTAAGTTAGGTGACATAATTTTATAGTTTTCTCATAATTAATTTTTTCAACTTTTTTATATTATAAAAACCTACAATCGGGTGTCATTTTACATTGGATTAGTAGTTCTCTTTATTATTATTGAGAAATTATTCAATTAAGAAATTATGATTAATTTTTTTAACAAACCGTTATTCTTTTTTTCTTGGTATTATTCCATCATTTTCATACATTATTAAATTATCTTATACATTTTGTTAACATATCACCGCCACTTATCTTTCAAAGGCCCCTGTTGGGGTGGCTCACTGGTAGGGAGCAAGGGGATCTCAGGAGGTCTCGGGTTCGATCCCTACCTACGCCCCTTATCAGTGGGTCGAACCGATCGACGCAAGCCGGTTTACCTAGTGCGTGACTCTTGTCGGCTGGGTTACGTGTCCGGGGTTTGTCACCAAAGGTGGGTTCCTCGTCATAAAAAAAATACTTACATTAACATTAGAATGTAACTCAAAATTGAAACAAATACCTATGTCCCCAAAAGAAGGGGCAAATCGTTAATCACTAATTGTGGATACTTTAAACTGCATCCTCCTGTATTACAATTTACAGGATAGCCAATTCCCCAAACGTCCTCCAAATGTGTAAAGAGAGTGCATTTCTCTTGTCCATTTTACAGTGTCAATTTCAGTATTTTAGAAGGTTGTTTCTTGATTTTGGTAAATAGAAAACGATCATTCACCAGTACTTGTATTAAACTGAAAAGACAGGATGTATTAGTCACCGGACAGAATCAATCCAACACTCTTGTTGCTCTCTTAAAGTACAAATCCGTAAGCATTCGAACAAAAATCTGAAAAAGAGTTGCTGCTCTCTCACAGTTCAAATCCTCAAGTAAATACAAAGCCAAAAGGAAAATCTGTTGCTGCATATAAGAACCAAGTTACTAAAAAGTTATACGTCTATGGCAAAGGCCAACCTGTGGCAGTGACGCTTACGCAAACTTATCTTTCACAGACACAGTATAACCCTGCATTTGCATCTCTGAAGCTTGGCTGGAGAGTAACTAGCACTGTCCTTCAGCAAGGAACTCGGGTATAACTGCAAGTTCCTTTATCGAGTAAACCTGAGGAGTAGAGAATATTATCCAAAAACAAAAGACCGGGGCTTTTTGTACATCTATGGATGGTTTGCCAAACACTGATGCAATATGAATGAATCTATAGAATAAAAGGAGGCAGTAGCATCCTAGGACTCAAGTGATGCCATGAGTTGCAATGTGAACTACATAAAAGGTAGCGGGTATATCTTCTCGTGAACACAAATAAAAGGATTCGGCGTGCCAAGCATACCAGCTCCCAAATAAACTTGATGTATAAACACAGAATTAGCTTACTTGGCAATTTGGAAGAAACTACGTTTATAATCAAAGGACAGCTCTATGCAAAATTAAATTAAGGGTGATTTTGTGTAATTTGCCCCTTGTTCTAGTTTCTTTATACAACTCCTTTGACTAAAGAAGATCTAAGAATTTTGTTTATAACATAGATTTTTGGTTTGTGATTAATTAAGCTCTAAATCCCATGCCAAAATTTAAGGTAAATTTAGAAAGTCGATAAAATTATCAAATAATGTATAATGTGAATATGTGAGCTTCAATGAAGAGTCCTCAAAATTAGCAAAAATGGCTTCTTTCGGTTATGTATGTATGGGATGACAAAGACAGAATGCAAACCTCATTCTTTTGACAAGGAGCCGTTTTCAACACCATGTCCCGGTTTAGGGGAAGAGAACGATGGGTCCAACCACCCCGCAGCCTTGGCCTTCTCAACATAATCCGAATACTTTTGTGTAGCATCAGGTACATCTAGCACCAAGTCATCAAGAGACTCAACGACTCTTCCGAAGCCCTTTGTCATCTGGTTCGTGGTGATCAATCCCGACTTAAAACACTCATCAAGAAAGCCCCATAATCTCTCATTTCTCTTCTCTATCACCGCCACCATCACTTTCTTGACAATCTCATGGTGGAAAAACGGCATGCCTAGCTCCTTTATACAGTGATATGCTTCCCTAAACCCGCCTCCACACTCATACTCCTCTATGAGTCTCTTGATTTTGTCCTTGACGTCCTCGATTGCCCATCCAATGCTACCATTGCCTCCACCGCCCCAACATCTTAGAATACGTTCTCCAGCAAGACGAGCATTCAAGAGTGAACTTGCTGAGGGGATTACTTTATTTCCAATCGAGTCTGACCCCAAACAATAGTTCTCTATTTCTTCCAAGTGAGATGGCGCTAACACTTCATCGACAACCGCCCTTGCAAGAAACATGGCAAGGTCCTCAACAACAACTGGGTTATCCAGGGCAGTGTCATCTGCAGACTCAATTAATGCCACAAAGCCATTTATAACGTCCTCTGCAGGTAAGCACAAGGATGACAATAAAACAGTCGCCATTTCCTTCTCCCTCTTTTTACGATCCATGGCTAGATTAATCAACCGCTTAACGAATATGGTATTCAGTTCAGAAGAAGTTGTCGGCTCCTCTGATTCAAGTGAGTTACATACTTCTGAAACATCACCAGACAAAAAGTACTCCTGAACTATACCTTGAGCTTTCATCTTCAAGGACTTGACAGTCGTATCTCCTGAACTTCTCTTATTTGGTTCATTTGCAAGTGGTTTCAATGAAGAAGCATGGAGCCACCCACCTGATGCAGCTTTTGAAATCAATGACTGTAGTATTGCTTTCGCATCTGGAATATCTAGAGATAAGTCATCAATATTATCAATCAATCTGCTAAACCCTTTTGACATTTGACTTGAATTGATTAAGCCTTCCTCTTCAGTCATCTTGAGCAAATCTACAATCCGCCCTTCAAATTTCCGCCTCTCCATTGCCAATATAAGAGCTTGCTTAACTATTTCATGGTGAAAGAATGGGACATGCAGGTCCTTAATACACCTGAAAGCCTCCTTCTTGCAACCGCTCACTACGTATTCTTTCAATAAGTGGCTTATCTTTTCCCTCACATTTTCAACAGTTTTGCTCTGAGCACTTCCCCATTTCCGCTCAATTACTTCTCCACATAAAGGGGTCGACAGATAGCATTTCTCAGCTCTTCTTAAAACTTCCCTTCCTTTTGAATCTTCCAATAAGGAATCCATTTGTTTTGATAAGAATGCAGGAGGAAGGATATCGTCAACTACTGCTCGAGATATGAATATAGCAAGCACTTCCACCACATTCGGTATATCCACGATCAAGTCATCTGCAGATTCAACTAAGTTGTAGAAACCTTGATAAACTTGTGAAGGATCAATCACTTGAGCATAAATTGAGGATAACAAAACAGCGGCCATTTCCTTCTCTTTGTCACGCCTATCCATTGCGACTGAAACCAACTTCTTAACAAAGTAGTAGTGATAGTTAGGCATGCCAAGGTCAGTTAGCTCGGTTGCAGTGCAGGAAATATCATCATTGATAAAGTACTCCTCGACAATAGCTGCAACTTTCTTTCTGTAGTCCTCAAATGCTTTGGCTTCTTCTTTCGAGCTGACCAAGTTATTTTCCTGCATCAACACTTGTATGTTACCATCCTAGTGCATCCAATTCCTAAAGCACAATAGATTAGGAAAATTTTCAAATCTAAAATACTATTCAACCTTGCAAGCGGTACCACGATAAACAAGTGATTAATGTATACATTAGCTGCCCAAGAAAGAGTAAAAGAGAATGATGAAGCTTAAGGACCTTATTATTACTACAATTATGAACATCATGGTCAAGAATTGAAGCGTCTTTCTCAATTGAACTTCCTGCAAACAATAATAGTTATTAGATGAAAGGAAAATGTTGTTAAACAGTATTCAAATATTCACATGGTTACAAGAACTATGGTTAGACTTGATGAACAAAACTTCCACAATCTGTATTGTACAGAGGAATCTTATTTGAGAATGAAAAAAATGTGGTACCCGTTTTAGCGCACCCATCACTAACAACTGAATGCTGATCATGCTTGATGGCCATTCCATTTGCTACTCCACTTTGACCATGTACACCTTGAGAACTTGTTGATTCTTGGGAGCAAGACGAAGAAATTTGCAGTGAGGAGCTGCTAGATTTGGAATCAACATTCTCTGTGAAGTCCATGACCCTGAGCTCGGCAACTATTGAGCTGACCTAACGACTCTAGAAGAGCAGCCACACCTAACTAACAGATCAAAAATCGCTATCTTACTACACAAATATAAGAGCCAACTTGAAGCATTTAATCACAAAAGTGTAATATAGTAAATCGTCAAAAGAGAGAATGGTAGTATTTTCATCATCAAACTACTGACTACACATTCCTCAGGCAATCATATTCAATTCAACAACATATATGACTTAAGCACCCTGATTTTATCTATCTGCTTTTTCTACCTAGCAAAACATAATCATGTATATACATCAATGGAGGTGGCCCAATCTCTTAATTTTTGTTCGATCGTAATTTGGATTTCTTAGAGCATTAATTTTACATTTTGAAAAATTAACATTGGGGTTATTAAACACATAGAGCATTAATTTTTAAAAAACTTTCTTGAATTAGACACAAAACCCCTGAAGTGGAACTCAGGTCATTTCTGAATTTCGCCCCTAAATCATTTCAAATCAGACCTTTCAGTCCCAAATTTCAAACTTTAACCCAATAAGTTTTGGATTTAAGGTTTGGATTTCGAATATATCAAATCACCACATCAATCTTTTTCCACTTCAAAAACTCAGGCAACAAAAAAGGATGCTTCTTGACTCGAATTCAATCCCTTCCCCAGTTATCTGAAGATTAGGTTTAAGACACCAGAGAAACACATTCTCTGAAATTCACATTGAATATAATCATGAGATGCAAAATCAACCGACCTAACCGGAGAAAAAAAATCAGATAATGATTCAACGGGAAAACGGAATTCATGGCAGACAAAGGATTTTGCCAAAAACAACACCAAGAAAAGAAAAAACAAGAAAAAGACTGGAACTTGCATAGAGAAAAGGGATGAATGATCAGAAGTGTAGCAGAGGTAGAAAAATCAAATAGAGAAAGCAACAAATATTTCACAGAAACGAACTCAACAATCAAGAACAAGGCAAAGCAAGATTTGAAATGAAAAGAACTCACAGATAATCCGATCGGAAGTGCAATTGCTCCTCCAGAATCAGAACGAAATGAAACAGAGAGAAGAAGCCACCGTCTTTGAAGCGGAAAGAGGGTGGCAAAAATCTCAGGATTGGATTGAAGACGAATTAGCAATAAGGGTGAATGGATAGGGATTTCATGGGGATGAAGATGAAACAACCAGAGGAGCGAAATTAGAGGAGGGGAAGGGAGGGAGAGAAAACAAACGGTGGAACGCGCCTCGTGTAATTGTTGGTCGTCTTCGCCGATGTTCAAAACGGGGAAAATCAGAGACCCGTTTCGCGTGTCAACCAAACTGCTATTTGCAGCTTTTTCTTTTATTTTCTTCTTCACATCTGTCTTTTCTTCGTCACTTCTCTCTTCTTCACTCGTTTCGGTTGTTCTTTTTTATTCGGTTTTTAGACGCTAATGAAAATACATTTTCCTAACCTATCAAGATATTACATGGAAATACTTAGGGCATGCACACCCGTGCATCTATCGGGTGTTCTTCAAGTCCACCTAGGCAATTAAAAAAAATAAAAAATAAAAAACGGCTTAAATGGCTTAGCGGCACTATAAACTTCTCTTGCAGAAGCTGCAGTGTGAAGGGCTGAATAATTGAGTGCTAGCCCATAGTTTACATAGGAGGGGACCTAGAGAGTTGTTTATTAAAATTTAAACACATTTTTAGTGTCTAAATTAATTATTTTTTAAAAAATGATCATATATTTAATTAAGATTTAATTTTATCTATTTATAGACACTCATTTTATATATGTTTAGATTGAAAAAAATATGATTAAAAATGAGCAAATGGCTCGGAAGTAGGATGCACGGATGTGGGTAGAATTGATTAAAAAAAATAAGGGGTGTTCTTATGCTGATGTGACAGGATAAAAGTGGGTGAAGGGCCAATACAAGTGTTCACGGGTGCACATGGCCTTACCGAACAATCAAAGTAAAAGAAATAATTGAAAACTACTGTAAATTTTCAGGGCAAAAAGTAAATTATCATAAGTCGTCTTTTCAAACCACACTGGGAATTATTAGATCAAGAGCACGTGACCTATAACGAATTTTTAATATCCCCTTAGAACGAAATTTGGAAAAGTACATGGATTGCCCGATCATAAATGGGAGGGTTACTAAGGAAACATTTGGTGAAATAATATGCAAATCAAAAGATCAGCTGAGTAAATGACGTGCAAACGCTTTATCACAACAAGGCAGAGCAACCCTAATAGTATCTAACATGTCATCAAAACCTTTATACTCGATGAAGAGCTTCATGCTCCCAGCGGCGGTCCACAAACAACTAGATCAAATCAACAGAACATTCTTCTGGAACAAAGACGCACAACATAGTCCGCTCAACAGTTGGGACAAAATATGTAAGTCAAAAGCGGAAGGAGGATTGAGATTACGGAAAACCAGAGACATGAATGAAGCGCTCCAACTAAAACTTCTATGGAAAATCCTGCTAGAACCGGAGAATGACTGGGTCAAAATCATACAACACAAATATTTAAAAGAAAACCACATCCTTACCTATTATAGAAAAGGCAATGCCTCTTGGCAATGGTCAAAACTAAGTTATCTGATTCCAAAATTTAAATCGGGCCTCATCTGGTTGGTGGGAGATGGGAAATCAATTAAGCTTTGGAAAGACAACTAGGTAACAACGCCACCTCTTATAGATAGAATCAACTCTCAACACAACATAAATCCAAATGATACTGTGAGCGATTTCATAATAGGAAGACAATGATGGAGGGGAAGCTCCTCTCCGTTCTCCCCATTGCTTTAGCAAAGGAAATTATGAAAATACTCTTGCCTATCACCTCCTTTGTAGATAGACTGTATCGTTGGCCCGCCAAAAAGGGTTGGTTCACAACATCAAGTGCTTACAACTTAATCTCATCAACATCACAAAGAGCATCAGATGAATTCTCTTGGATTTGGAGATTGGACGCCGCTCCAAAAGTCAAAAACTTTATATGGAAAATAAAACAAAAAGGCCTTGCTACGGCTACCCGGTTATCCCAAAAGGGGGTTGCGGTGCCAAATACATGCATCTTTTGCAACCAGTGTGCGGAAGATGATATTCACTTATTCATAGAATGTCCTGTCAACAATATTTTCCAATAGCAATTTCCCATGGAAACATCTCAACGAATTGAATCTCTCATATCGGAGGATAGAGACATGGATTAAATTTTAAAAATTTTAGGCTCCTCTCTTCCGATGAAAAGGAAACAATATATAGCAATCAGATGGTGGACTATTTGGTTTATTAGAAATCAAAACATCTTTAGAGATGTTAACATCCCCTCTGCGGAGGGTTTCAAGAAAATGATCATGGACAATACCGAAAATTGGAAAAGAGCAAGCAGATGAAACGTGACTGAGAAAGATGATCTAGCAAAACAGAATGGGGTAAAAGGTCACGCTAAAAACAATAAAAAAGCCTATCGTTGGAGGAAACCTCATGAGGGCAAGTACGAATTAAACTTTGACGGATCATTCATGTCAAATTCAAACAGCTCAATTGGATACATCATTCGGGACTGGCTGGGCAATCCCATTAGCATTGGTGGTAATGCTATTGATGGACAATCCTTGAATAGGTAAATAAAGAGCGGTCATTCCGGGGTTCGAACCGGGGACCTATGGGTGCTACCCACAAGTCCTTTCCGGTGAGCCATTCCGGAATGGTTTTGATGGACGATCCCCCCTCATGGCGGAAGCGCTGGCGCTTGGTCTTGGGGTGGAAAAAGTTATGGAATTAAAAATAATGGATCTAATAATAGAAGGAGATTCAAAAATCATCACGGACTACCTAAGCACAAAAGTCGGTTGTCCTTGAGAAATAGAAATGATTATGTCCGATATTCAAGCCATTCTCCAGGGAGTAAATAGTGTTGGTATATCTCATATTTCCCGTATTGGTAAATGGTAACCGGGTAGCGGATAAGGTTGCACACATTTGCTACTCTACCAGGGGGCAGATGCATACCTTGATTCAGGTCTTCTAGGCCTCATTCGACAAGATGCTTTCGGATAGGATTTTCCCTTTAGAATTATTACCTAATAAAAAAAAAAAAACTTAGAGTTGTGTACAGGGACAACAAAACCTGAAAATTTAAGGAAGGAATTAAGAAAAGTAATTTTACGATAAAATACTAAATATATAAAAATACCAATGAATGACTTCGAAGATAGAACATGTTGGAATGTGAGTTGGGATAGATAACCTTTCCACGTCTTTGCAATAACCTTATGTGTGCACGAGTTTTAACAAAGTGATATTTCTTAGATTTGATCATTTGAGTGTTTAGCGATGAAAGAAACCCAGTGAAGAAATAATTTAATGAGAAATGTGTCATAATTCTCCTTTTTTATATCTTCTGTAACAACACAACAGAGGATATAGAGCGTTCATTTACAAAATGTAAGGGCATCCGCATTCATTGCGGTTTCTAGGGTTTTTTAATCTCCATTTATCACTTTCTCTCTCCTTAAAAATCTCAACTTACTTTTCACCTACGTCAATACTCAATACGGGTTTCTAGAGTTTCTTAGCTTTACTTTTCACATTCTATTATATATTAGGTGAAACTAATTAAAATAACCTAACCTTTAAGAGGGTGTTAAAAATATATCCTCACCTTTCAAATGTAAGATAAATATCCCGACCTTTATAAGTGATGGTAATATAATATCCCAAAACTTTCTCCCCCACAAAAATGATTAGTTTCGCCCCTAAACATTCAATTTAATACGTATTTAATTTAAATTATTCGATTTAACACATATTTATAGATTATAATTAAATTTAATCAAAACAAATATAATAAAACAAGTAAATATTTAAAATATAATTTTCAATATCTTGATTGTGTAAAAATATCATTCAAGTTTATTAGATTAATTTAGATTGGTTTTTAAGTTTATCTAAATTTTTTTATTTTAGATTTAATAAAAAAATAAAAAATTACATTCTTATATATATTTTTTAATGACAATAATTTACTTCTTATATATAATTGAACACCATTGAATAATCTAAATAATTAAATTCTCAATTCAATTTCGTAGTAACATAAAGTTTATAATTGAAAATATATTCTTCACTTTTGATAAGTTAAATCACTAGCTAATCATTTACTAATTGAAAATATGTTATTTTGCTTGGCATTTTTTTATTTGACTTGTTATAGATATTATTTATTTAAAAAAAGATATAAAAAGTTAGGTACAAATTAAATCTAAAACTCATCTTATTTAATTTTATATGTTTTATTTGAATTGAAAATACACGAGTAATACAATACATAAAATAAGAATTTTATTGGAGAGAAATCATTAGGATATTATATTACCATTACTTATAAAGGTCGGGATATTTATTTTACATTTGAAAGGTTGAGATATATTTTTAACACCCCTTAAAGGTTGGGTTATTTTAATTAGTTTCGCCTATATATTATAATATGTTTAAGCATAATACTATATAACCTATATTATTTATACTTGTATTATATTTTGCAATAAATAATATAATAATGGTATTTAATGAAATTATTTTTTTTGACAAAAAAATTAGATTAAGTGTAAATAATACACCGTAATTTGAAATGTAAACATTTTTATTGAAACGAAAAAACATTAAAATAGAAGTGAATTAGGTAAATGAACTACAAGGAGTACATCTCATCGTGCACCAAATTGAAAAACATTGAAATACATTAGATTAGACATGAAATCATAGAAGAAAATTTAATAACGCATTGATCCGTTTCCAAACTTCAGCCATATGTGTTCAACCAATTCTTCATTCAATTGATAGTGTGTAATCCTATTTCGAAGTGGCGTTCGGTTTATTTGAGCATCGGTGGTAGTGTTAATCCAACCACTAACAAGCAATAAATCTTCGGCTTGACTCCACTTCACTCGTACTCCTCTTTCACCCGTGGCTCTTCCGCGAGAGGCTCTCCCACGTCCAGCTTTCCCACGAGCGCCTCTAGCACGAGTGCCTCTTCTACAATTTCCTTGCTCTTGGTAACCCTCGAGTGGTGATTCTTGAATCTCGTCGAGGCTTGCTACTTCCTCAACCTGTAGCCACATATTATTTCCAAAAGAGCTCCCATGAGATGTTGGGGTAATTGGTGATTGTGATGAATACATGTCTGGATAAGATAAATTTTGAGCGTTTGGATTTGGAGAATCTCACATACTCGTATACAAATTTCTAAAACTATAAGGATGGTTGGGGTCATTCGAATCCATCTTAATGAGAAAAAGATGGTAAGATAAATGAGAGATGGAGAAACCTGGAAAATGAGGATACGGGGGATGATGGAGGGGAAGATGTAAATGAAGAAAGCAATATTTGTAGGTAAAAGGGTCCCACTTCTCCTCCAGAATTGCATGCAATTTCATTTCATGTTATTAAAACACATTCACAAAATGTCAAATGCATGCAATCACCTTCGGTGATTTTGGCTTGAATAGGCCAATTTTGATTTTTTATAAAAAGAGAAAGTCATGCATGTACTGCCCACTTTTTTTTTATATATATAAAAAAGGGGCCCCACTTATTTTGTACAATTTGGGTTGAATGGGTTTCTACCGTTTTTAGTGGAGTTTGGTCATTGGTGGGTGGAAACTAAGAGCATGGGCATTGGGGGTTTTTAGAGGGGTTTTTAGGGGGAATGTGTCAGGGAAAGGAGGAGAGAGGGAGGGGTTGGGTTAAAAACCCACCTAAGGGTTTCCAACTTTCAAACTCCACTAAAACCCCTTCAAGTGGGTCCCATGCATGTATATGGGTGATTTTTGCATTTTTTTTTTTGCATGAGCCCTTCTACCTATATTGTATAATTTTAGCTAGTTTTTAGTCATAAATATAAAAAATAAAAAATAATCTTTTTATTAAAATTCATAATTTATTTTAAGCTATTAATAAACACCAATATTATATATGTTGAAAAAAATATAATACATACATAAATAATGTACAACATAATATTTTTTTGCATATTGTATTATAAAAAAATTAAAATTATTTTAGATATTATTAAAAAAAAATTTATCTATTTATAGACACTAAATTTTTACATTTTGGATATTTTTTTTAAAAAAATATTATATACTATTATTATATTAATTAACGCAAAATATAATACATATATATAGATAATGTATAACATATTATTATTATGTATATTTAAATATATAATAGATAATAATTGGTGAAAAGTAAATTAAGAAACTCTAGAAACTCATATGGATGTGGACGAAAAAGTAAGTTGGGGTTTTTAAGGAGAGAGAAAGTGATAAAGTGGTATTAAGAAACTCAAGAAACCCGCATTGATGCGGATGGTCTAAGCTATGGGTTTTTTAACTTTAATTTCTCTCCCCTATTTTATATTAGGGTAAACTGCAGAAAACCACCCCTTAAATAGAGCATATTGCTCAAAACCACCCCTTATAATCATAATTGCTGAAAACCACCCCTTATAACTATTCCGTTAGCGAAAGACCACCCCTTGTAGGGTTCCGTTAGAATCTCATTTAAAAATGTGAAATCACAAATTTGCCCCTCCCTCCTTTAATATAAAATATTGTACAAATAGAGAGAGGAAATAAAAGAAAAGAAAAGTTAAAATTAAGGAAATTAGTAAAACTTTATCCTTGTGTTCAAGGGTGAAATAAAAAAATCAGAACCAACATGCTCGATGCTTCACATTCAAGGGATGGATGAGGGTGACTAAAATCAAGAAGTAAAATCCGCTTCGGTTGGAATCGATTTCCAGTAGTAAGGGCAAGTCGAAGGTGCTGATTTGTGCGATTTCAATCGATTTCAAGAAGTTGTTGATTTGTTGTCTGCTAACAACGAAGGTAAACCCCAATTTGTGTGATTTCTTACTTCCTTTCATGTAATTTATAGATCTGGGCTCGCCATCGCCATAGCTGAACACACTAGGCTCGGATCTATCAAATTCGCACCTTTCAGAGCTAGATCCAACTCCACCTCGACCGGATCTAAAGAGGCTCTACTGTTCATCGTCTCCAGAGAAGGTTTTCTCCCATGGTTGAAGGTGGCACTTCAGTTTCGGCCTTTCCTTGGGGTCGGATTTGAGTTTCCACAAAGTTATTGTTCACCATCCTCTTCCCTGAGCTCCGACCATGGCGTATGTGCTCCCAAGTTACTTCGACCACACCTTCGCTTTCCCGAACGAACGGAGCTTCAAACGCCCCAGGACCAAGCCCGACATCGTCGTCATCCCACCGAACTCGAGACCGCCGTCCCCGACTCCAAGACGCGAGCCACCACCATTGTTCCCTTTATTTGTCTGATCTTCCACCACCATTGTTTGGCTTCTTCAATTTGTGATTTCAGATGTTCGCTCTTCTACTTTCTTCAAATTCATCATTAAACATTCTATTTTTAATACTTTTTTTTATAAAAAAATCATTCATTTATATTAAAATAATTAAAATACATAATAGTTAACAGAGATTTGGATGAAAAGTTGAATAGGGTGGTCTTTCGCTAACAGAATAGTAAGGGGTGGTTTTCAGCAATTATAAATACAAGGGGTGATTTTGGATAATATGCCCTATTTAAGGGGTGGTTTTCTACGGTTTACCCTTTATATTATTATTTACTCCTAAGAAACCCACTAAAAACTTGAAATGCAGCTGCTCTAACCCCTTCACATTATTAAGAAGTTTGATAGGGATATTCAAATTATAAGAACGTGAAGTAAATTGTTAATAAAGTTTTCTCCTCTTACAAAAGCACAAAGGACTACATTATCTATGATGTGGTGAGATATATGGACAATCAATATTAGATATATAAACATAAATTGTATCAAGAATTCCTTAAAAGATGTTAAAAAAGCATTTACTCTACTTAACAATAAAGGATACAATTGGAAATAAATGCTCAAAGACGTAAAAATGCAATAACACACGAATAATGATTCAATAATTAATCTAAATTAGCGAGAAAACACCAAAAACAATCAAATTGCATAATAATGTTTATTTTAAAATTGGTGTACCTAACAGATCATTACGCCTAAACCCTAAACAATATATATGGTGCAACGACGAAAACGAATGAATATTGTGTAATATTAATATGAATATTGAATTATGTGGATATGCCTAGGTGAATATTATGGTGTATCAACATGAATATGGTGTTATTCATTTTATGTTATGTGTATATAAATAACATCATATTTATATACTCATATTTATATTATATTCATATTCGCACAATATAATATTCATACGTTCATATTCATATAATATAATATGAATATGACATAATATTCATTCGTTTCATTGTTACACCGGAATTTCTATTTTACTAAAACTTTTACCCTACATACATACATACACACACATATACAAACAATACTCAATAATGAAAAGAAAAAAGGTATAATTTTTACTCAAAATCTGGCAATGAAAGAGTGATTCATTTGGGCATTTAATGGAGATAGAAGCCAAAGCTAAAATGGATCAAAGCTAGCCTAACCAAAAAGGTTATAAGAGTCCTATTATAGGGGGTGTGGGAAAGAGTGATTCATTTGGGCATTTAATGGAGATAGAAGCCAAAGCTAAAATGGATCAAAGCTAGCCTAACCAAAAAGGTTATAAGAGTCCTATTATAGGGGGTGTGGTTATATACACCACAAATCCAAATGCTGAAAATGTCTGTCCTTAAGAATGTGTAAGCCTTGTGACTAATTAACATTTAAAAAAATTAATTAATCCCTTTTAACCATGCACGAACGTGCATGATTTGGGGTGTATATAACCAGCACGATTATAGGGGAAAAAACACAATACCCGGAGCAGAAGGAATTTGAAGAGTTTTCCCGCACAAAATAAAAAATTCAGTCTCACATGGAGTACAAGGGGTATAGGTTGCAGGCTAAGTTACAGGCTAAAACAACATTTTTTTTATACAAGTATTAACCCCTAAAACTACAAGTTTTGCGATACGGAGGGAGTATATGGTGTACCTTACAACGACTTTCTAACCTTTTTGGGTTAGGCTAGCTTTGGCTTGTAAGTCTATTTTAATTTGGCCTTCAAATGTATTAAAGGCCCAAATGAATATCTCTCTCATCTTCTCTCATGCCCGTGGAACCGATGTAAATTCCTCCTCTTTTAATATGGTTCTCAATTGGAAGATTTGAGTAGTTGGAAGAAACGACATAGACTTCATCAAATCAAACATTAGGACCAACAACTCAAGAATGGACGCCGAAGGAAAATGGGCGCAACATCATTTTTGTCATTCTTCTTCAAGCATCAAACAAGCAATCGAGTTCATGGAGCGTTGATTTGGTGAAAAATACAAAATTATTGAGAGCAGTTTCGAGAGAAGACTCTGAAATTGAAAATTGGATAGATCTTTAAATTCAATTCAAACCTTTTGAGGTAATTTCTTGCGGACATGGGCGGATTAGATGGTCTAATAGGCGTAGAGAATGCACCAAACGTGTTTGTAAAATTATCTCATATGACCACTTGGGCATCAAATAGATTAGTGTTTAAAAGAATTCGTGATATTGATGAATTGATAAGTCCACACCCTAATGTTTTTGACCCTGGCGAAATGGATATGTGGGAATTCATGATGGTCGATAGTCTATGGTGTTTACTTTTGGGCAAATGAGCTACTTGTTGGTCCAGTTTGTTATAATAGGGATTTTATAGTGACTAACCCATGCCAACCACAAGGGGCCGACCAAGAGGATGAGGGCGTGGACGAGGACGCGGAAGAAGGCAACACTTGAGCGTACCGAATGGTGGGGCGTCAAAAGAAGGTGTTGATTCCTGCATGGACGAGTTGGAGGTAAAACTCGTTCGTGTTGTTGCACCGAACATACTTTACAATTGGACAATTGATGACATTGACTCGTTCATGATCAAGGTGAAGAACGTTGTTGGTGACAATCACTACAAATACCAAACATGTGTGCTGAGTTGATAGGTATGCTAGAATAAATTTGGAAGGAGATGTGATTAGCCTTGGCATAATAGATGATGGAACATTGAGTGACCTACCAACACGACGTTCTTTTAGACGAGTATATCTGCAGCCTGCAGGTGCAATTTCTTGAGCCACTGCGCCGACACGACATATTAGATGGAGCTCTCCATCATGGGTTTCATCTTCGCAACCAGATACCAAATTACATTGGTATGCCTTACAAAGACTAGGTCGAGCCTACTGCTCCCTATGCCTCATACAAAGAAGGACCCATTGGATGGAGGTAAGTTATATCTTTCCTTCAACATATTTTTTTTTCTATGGATTACTTATGTTTTAATGTAAAATAACCATTCTCTCGTATTTTTACAAGTATGGTTACGTTAGAATAGCCTACTGCCATCCATTTATCCTGAGTGGTATCCGACTTCCAAGTGTCATTTATCACCAGGTTCAACTTCGCGATGGACCGTATCTAGCTTATGTTAGATTTTTTTACATGTTACAAACATCTCAACCTAAATTATGAGTCATTTTTCATCAAATTTATATTATCAACCTCTTTCGTATCCATAATTTTTTTTAATACTTTCAACAATCACCCGCTATTATAATTTCACTATATCAAATAGACATATTGGAAAATTATTACAATAATCGTAACTATAAAGTTAATAATAACAATAGACGTTGTATGCAATCCCTTGCGGACCCATACTAGTTGTTAGAGTGACTTTCAAACTTCTCAAACATTTCACAACCATTTACGAATTCATTACGCAACATATATCGAACGCTTTTCCACAATCTCTTCCAGAACAACAATTTGTCGTTACTGTCCCGTTTGTTTGTTCTGTCAGATTAATTTGCAACCTCTTATGAAACTGAGTCCGTATTGTCAGATTAATTTGCAACATCCATTTCACAACCATTTAAGAATTCATTACGCAACATCTATCGAACGCTTTTCTACAATCTCTTCTAGAACAACAACCTGTCATTACTGACTCGTTTGTTTGTACTGTCAGATCTCGTTTGTTTGTACTGTTAGATTAATTTGCAACCTCTTATGAAACTGAGTCCGCAGCATCTTACAAAAATTTACGGTATATTCAACAAAAATTATCAGTGTATTTAACTTAAAAAAAAAAAAAATGAATCGCACAAGAGGAAAAAGTCCAAAGGAAGGAGCGTAGCGTGCTTCCGAAGCTTTCAAATGATTTAAATAATTAATTTAATCAAAATTTTCCTTTAGTATAAACCACTAGCGTTAGCCCAAGTTTGACCACTCTGCTTGCAGACTCGTTCCGATTTCCCTTTCCCCTCGTCCCATCTCTCTCTCTCATCTTCTTTCTCCTCCAACTTAGGGTTTTCGGGCCGACGAGCTGATCAACCAAATCTTTGATCACCTGAATCTCAATCGGTTGCCTCTCTTTCCTACCTACTTTAGTCTTTGCTATTTCCGTTGGTCCCTGAAAAATCCAAAACAAAACCTTGCTTTTGATGCCTTCGGAAGTGGCGACGGCGGATTTTAGGGAAGCGTGGCCACCTGGCTTCCGATTTCACCCTACTGATGAGGAGTTGATCCTTTACTATCTCAAGCGTAAGATCCGCCGGCGCAGGTTGAAGCTTGATGTCATTGGCGAGGTCGATGTCTACAAGTTTGATCCCGAGGAGTTGCCTGGTATACCTGATCGTTGTTTTCTTCGGAATTTAATTGATTTCTCATATTTTATTTTTTCCTACTCGATGACTATTGAATTTGGATCTTGATTGAAAACTCTATTTTCCCTTGTTGCTTGATTGAACGTTGACTTTATATATGTCCCACTGATACTTGTGTGATGATGAGTTCTTTCATTATTTTTTCTTGGATTGTGTTCGACAATTGCTTTTGTTGTGTTTGTTTGATGATTTTTGATAGAATTGGAGATCTCGGTCAAAGACCTTCGTTGACGGTGGTTTAACTGTGTGGATACATTCCATAGTTTTCTTCTTATGCTTATATCCTCTAGGATTTCTGATAATTTTCTAACTACTGAATTAGCTGTTGCTTCCTTCTCATGGTTAAAGTTAGTTCCAGTTTTAGGTTCTAGGACGGGAAATCAAAGCATGAGGAAGAAGGAATAGAGAAAGGGATGCACAGGGGTGGATTTAGCCTTCCCTTTTGCAACTTCTAAGATCTAATTAATAGTATCTGTTTATCAAGGTAATTGTTGTCTCTGCTTCAGCTTATTCGGGTCCATTGTGTACGTTTACTGGATTTGTCCCTGGTTAGATGTTCTGCTAGCTAGCATTTAGGCAGCCTGCTATTATTATAATTGTTGTTTTCCATGGAGTGATATGGTGTTATTGCTAGTCTTTTTTTGGTTCCCTTGAATGTAGTTCAGAGTTTTTTATTTGACCATATCCAGTGTTTATAATTATTATTGTCACTAAAAATTTGCTAATTTGTGATTAGATTGCAAATAGAGATTTATCATCGTCTTTCTGTGAATCATGCTTGGTGGAAACTGACAGGGTTACGTTTTGTAATTCTGGTACAGGTCTGTCCATGCTAAAGACTGGGGATAGACAATGGTTCTTTTTCAGTCCCAGGGATAGGAAATACCCAAATGGCTCTAGAGCAAACAGGGCAACTAGACATGGTTACTGGAAAGCAACTGGGAAGGATCGAACAATCACCTGCAGCTCTAGAAATGTTGGGTTAAAGAAAACTCTTGTGTTCTACAAAGGTCGTGCACCTACTGGACTACGCACAGATTGGGTCATGCATGAATACATATTGGAAGAAAGTGAGCTAAGGAGATGTGAAGATGCTAAGGTTTGCAGCTTTAAGTTGACTATACTGGGTTGCTGTCATTTCTCAAAAAATTATCGTTTTATGTTTGCTGATGTTGTTTGATGTTTTTATTTTTTCAGGATTATTATGTTCTGTACAAGGTCTTCAAGAAGAGTGGTGCTGGACCCAAAAATGGGGAACAGTATGGAGCCCCATTTAGGGAGGAGGATTGGGCTGATGATGAAGTAAGAGACCTCAGTAATTGCAATAACCAAAGCAATCATGTCAAGCAATCACATGTAATTGCGTCTCAAGTTCAATGCACATGGAATGATATTGAAGAATTCATGAAGCAAATTGTTGATGAACCTGCTCTGGAAGGAGTTGATATTAGTGACTTTGAATGTACTGCAGTGCCACAAGTAAGCTATCTTTTCTTCAAGGATTCTTGAAAAATTCTAAGAACATTTTCGAGGAGTTTAGAAGAATCTACTTTTACTCTTCAATTAGGATTTGGAAGATTATTTGTTTGAGACCATTTCTAGCTACTGCAAATGATTGGTTTCTCTTTACTTGCATGAAAATCTGTCTAGTGTGTTGCTTATTAGGATGTAAGTGTGCACAGTGCACGGTAAGGAATTTATATTGTGATGGATTAAGCAGTTTCTGGAGCATTTTGCTTTGTCTTTATTTCACAAGGATGAAACAAATGGTCTGTAGCTAGCCTTATTCACCGAACGACCCTAATTAACTCTTATGGATTGTAATTGTGCATCAGTAGGAACTCTCATTTATGTGTTAGGCTAGGTCATTCGGATATTGCTGATGTTATTTATATAAAAACTGTCTGCTTACATTTAGGTATCCTCTATTGGTGGATTGTATGATAGGAAGATCAGTTAAAATGTTATTGTTGAGTTAAATTTATCTTACTTCTTGCTAAAACTAGTTTAGTTGAACAACTTGAACTACAAAGCTTATAATTGAGCTATTTGTATGTGGCAGGTCTTTGATGAAGGAGTTCTAAGTACGGTGTCTGAGATTTCTTTTGGCAACGCTGGAGATGCTGCCCTGTGTAAATTGCCTTCTCCCTACAGTCAACAAAATGTGGAGGGTCCTTTGGACTTGCCATTATCCTCCACCTCACAACTACTGTTGCCTGATGCATATGAGGTGGAATCTACTGGTGTGACTAACCTGGAGCAGTTTGTAATTGAGGAGGATTTCTTGGAAATGAATGATCTTCTGGATGAAGAAATTACCAGTGACGCTGTTGAAGTTATGCCAGTACCTGCTAACAGTGAACTTACTGCTAGATCACAATGGGATGAAGTCGATGGATTGGGTGAACTTGATTTGTATTATGATGCAGATATGTTTCTTCGTGATCTGGGTACAGTCAATCAAACTACAGAAACTGATTCTTATCTAGTTCTCCAAGCTAGTCAAATGATTAACCCGGATGATTTGGAGAGGAGACAAACTTCATATGCCATGAACAATGTAGGCACCCAGCATGATCAGACTTTGCGTTTTCCTAGTTTGGATGAGCCAAATCCACTTGCTATGCCCTTTTCAATTACAGGTATACTAATGCAGTTTTAGTAAAATATTAATCTCTCTGGTAATTGATTTTTCAATTTTCTTTTAACTCTTCATTGTCATCTGGATGGAGCCCTTGTTAGTGAGCACAAGGATTTGATGTCTGAGTTTCAGAAATTTCATTGATGTTCATGTGTCCACTCTTTGTGAACCTTTCTCAGCACTTCTCCCATCTTATTCTTGTGTAAAATGGGTGCATGTGTTGTGCTTAAGCAAGATGCTGATCTGCTTCTCTTGGATGGGTTGTAATTGTAAATCAATTATATAGAAAGTTCCTATGTATTTTTTCTTTTCCTAGTGTAACAGTTTCTGGCCATGTTTAGGTGATGAATCTGGTGGGAACTTCACACTTAATGCCACGGAATCAAATTCAAATCAAAATCAAATTGGAAAAGGTGTTGAAGGAGATGACAAGTGGTACACTTCTGCATTGTGGTCCTTTGTTGATTCAATCCCGACTACTCCTGCATCCGCAGCTGAGAGTGCTATGGTAAAATTCGAGAGAATGTCCAGTTTCACTCGGTTGAGAATGAATCTCAAAAGCACAACTGCGTCCACTGCTGAAGAAGCAGCAACCAGTCAGTCGAGAGGAGGTAGGGGGAAGGGATTCTTTCTTTTATCATTGATGGGCGCATTGCTTGCTTTTCTGTTTCTTTTCATAGGCACTTTCGGTAGGATTATGAAACGTCGTGATTATGTAGAATAAGTCCCTGAAAGTAAAAATTCAGAGGCCATATTTGATTGGAAGCTGAACCAACTTAGTAAATATTCCCGCCCCCCTTGAGTTCTGATGTAGCTTTTAATTTTCCTACTGAAATGAGAAAATTTAAAGAAAAATGAAGAAAGAGAGTTTTGAATAGCAGTAAGTTTCTTTGCTATGATGATGCTTCCCGGATTTTACTCGGATTGTATTTTCATTTTCTCAATGCCTTATGCACTGATCTATTTCCTAATGTGAAATTGTATCTGATTCTATTACCTTGATTTATGGATGAAAGCTAATGGCATCAAAAGTTCAGCCATGGAGCATTGATCTCTCTCACGAGAAACAAAGTCGAAGAGCTCTAATCAAGATTCTCTCTTGGTCGGGGACTCTTCATTTTCGACAATTTGTGATGTTATGCTGCTTCGACTCACCGAGTCTTAATTCATTTGTATTGTATTTTTATTGTACTGTTTACTTTTTTTCTATATATATATATATATATATATATATATATATATATATATATATATATATATATATATATATATATATATATATATATATGTGGTAAATCTTATAAGTAGAGTAGAACCATATCTGGTAACATTAGCGAGACTGAAGAGACTCACGAAGAAGATTGATTGGCGGTGTAGGATCTGTTTTATAAAATTTTCTCATTTCGTTTCATAATGCAGGATTGACAGGTTCTTCCATCATCGTTTTTGTAATGGAATGTTTCATTTTTTTTCTGCTCAAGTTGAAGCATGGTTGGTGAATATTCTTCATTCTAATGCTTGATACCCGAAGGTTTTCATCCTTCTAGGCTATCAGCTTCTTTTTCGATGTTGGTACTGCCCAATTGGTTAATTGGCATGAAACCATTTCGGAATGGTTCAATCGGAAAGGACTTGCAGGTAGTACCCACAGGTCCCGGTTTGAACCCCAGATGGCCACTCTTTATTTACCAAATTCAAGGTTAATTGGCATGAAGAATGTAGTTGAAATGAGTTGGACGGATGCCTTGATTTGCTGGCTATTTCTCATCATTCGAAACCTTCACCGTCAAAAAAACTTGAAACTGAAAAAAGATGTTGCAACGACGAGGAAGCTGAAGCAGCCATTGCAACACCAGTCACCAATTATCCAATAACTAATGACATCAAAGTGGATGGAGTTTATTTTGAAACATTTTCATTTTCAAGTGCTAAATGTTGTTAGGCTAGTCTATATAATCTATTTGTCAAGCATATCCTTAGTGTTTGTGTTTCGGCTCCAGTATTTGTTGCACAGAGATGGCATGTACTAAAGTGATGACAACGAAGATGACGAAGAACTGGAGAGCAGCCATTGATTTTCCTCCAATTGACAGATAAAAGCCAAGTAGCAGAGCTTCAGCCTGACATTTATGAAACTTGCTTGCATATTCCAACCCTATCTGCATATTTAACTCGAGCATTTTCGATAAGAAAGATTCAGTGAAATTGGTGAATTTGTATGAAATTTGCTATCCTCGTCTCCATTGTTACAATCAAGGTAATAGCTTGTTTGATTTCCTAGTCTTCACTCAACATCTTGCAAATCGATTCACCTACTACTGCCGAGTTTAAAAAGTAATATGGGGTTAATTGTTTTAGAGACCGTATATTGACAACACGAAAATCGTCTATTAATAAGATGAATTTTGATAATTTACCTTCAAGTCCTATACTTTAGAAAATATTTACAAATCGGATTGAGAGCTAAGGAAAACCAAACAAATTTATCCAAATACTTAACTTGTTCATCCAAATGTAGTTGAATTTCTCTAATTTCCAAAGCATGCTAAACTCGTCGAATCTCGATTCATATTTTTCTTCCACTCTTTCTTTCGATTTTGGTGGTTTTCAGCAAGTTTTCAACAAATGTATTTAGTGTAGTTGTGGTGTTGATTTCATGAACGGTCTATAAAGTGCTCGAATTTGTAAGTCGAGGGACCTGCAAATTAAATGATCGGCCAGTTGATCGAGCTCCAGTGGCGGAGCCAAGGGGAATTAGCGGGTCACGTGCCCCTTTTCTCATTTGACGTACTACTAGGTGTATTTCTCTTCGTCAATAGCTTTGTTTGATATAAAATACGCCTTAATCAGATATATGAGTAAAAGTTATGAATTTTTAAAATTTAAAAGTTATATTAATCATTTTAATTTTATTTCAGTAGACTATAATGTTTTTATATTTTACTTAAATTAATATTCACATACTATAATTCATCTCGAGAGCTTCGAAATAAGAGATTATACTAATCATTTCGACAATGAGATAATAAGTTACGCAAGTTTAAAATTTTTATACATAGTTATACATTATTATATATGTTAAGAATGCAACAAGTTACATATTGATCGACTAGGGTTGATATTTGAGCTGAATAAGTCTAGTATTGCTTGATTATATTTAGCTCATTTAGAAACTATTCGAGCTCAAGTTGAGCCTAAATTTGGACTTAAGCTCATACTTGGCTTGTTTAGTAAATCAACGAACTCGATCTAAGTTTTTTTTTCAAGTATTATATATATGCAACCTTACTTGTTTATGGGATAGTAACTTAAATGAAATTTTATAAATTTAAAAAAATTCTAGCTTAACTCGACCTGAGTTGCTCTTTGAATCACGCTTGAAAATGTGCAGATGTGCTCATACTTAACTCATTTGATAAAGGAAGCTCGAGCCGAACTTTTATTAAGCAGAACCCTCGAGCTACTCGACTCATATAAAAATCCTAATGTTGACTTAATGTTTATTGTATTGTGTTTCATATCCTTATTTAGTTAAAAAAATTCTGGATATTTTTTTTAAACGGGAAAATATGATAGTGTTTTTATCATAAATCAATGACTCATATTCGTCGGAAAACCATCATTTTTGGAGGCCTGAAAACCACCCTCTTCGGATGTCGGAAAACCACCCCTTTGGAGGCTTCATAACTACCTCTTCGGAGGCCTGAACATTGTTAATCCGTTGAAGTCCATGTTCTTCGAAACCCTAAATTTGATCCTTTTCTCATTGTGTTGGGGCTTTTGTTGATTTGGGGTTTTTGTTCCTGATTTTGCACCAGTCTTGACCAATTTTGGGCAAATTCTTCCCATATCTCAAATCGGGTGGTCCGAGTGGCTCTCGTGCTCAACACATACTCTCTAGTTGGGTTGGACCACAACCGCATCGGTGGCACTGGGCTGACAATGTGGCAAAGGAACCCAATACAAAAAGGCCACGTGGACTGGGTGGGAGTTTGATCACGAGATGGGGCAAATGGGCAGGCAAAGATATTTGTGGAAGATATTTAATTTGGCACATCAAAAACATGTGAGAAGGTGAAATAATTTTTTTTAATCAATTTTTAACATGTTAAAATTACTTTAAATAAATTATAAAAAATATATTTAAATAGACATTAATTTTATCTATTCATAGACATCCATTTTGCAATATCTTTGTTACAATTTTTTTATTAAATTAATTTATGTAAATAATATATATTAATTATAATATAAGTTCGATTAATATATATTAACGACAATTTTTTCTATAAATAGATGTACCTATCAACTTCATAACTCATTCCAACTTGTCTAGTTTTCTCTCTTTTTAAGCTCAAATCCCCCTCTACCAATCGAAATGGATCCGAATCAAGCTCCACAAAACTTTCCCCAAAGCTTCTATGATATGTTGTCTCTATATAGTCAACAACAACCCAATACAAACTCAAACTATCCTAGCTTGAATCCACCCCCTCTTAATCTTTCACATTCATATAATCTTAACACGCTGCATCCCATGCAGTATTATCCCCCTCTAAACGTCCATCACATGCCAGATTCATCCGAATATCCAATATTACGTGGTACACAAGAGAGAATCCCAGCTTACAGCACACAGGACTACGTCCAAGAAGATGAGGTGGATGAACAACCTGCTCAGGGGCGTACGGAGAGAAGGCCATGGAGTGAGAAGGAAGATGAGTTGCTTCTCAGTGACGAGCAAAGATGTTGTAGAGGGCAACAACCAATCAGCAACCCACTTTTGGTCAAGAATAACACCATAAGAGGCACGCGTCATTTAAGAATGAACACGCATGGCGTATTCTAAAAAATGAGCAAAAGTGGCAAATATCATAGCAACACCGTGAAGAAGGTGCCTCGAAGAGAACAAATGTTAACGCATCAAGATCATACACGTCCGGATCCAACACGACCCCCCCCCCCCCCCCAACTCTAGGATCCATTTTCATCTATATAAACCACAAGTTCATTTACCCGGTTACCCCCATCACAAATAGCCCTTCTTCTCCCTCTTATTAGCCAAACAACGAAAATTCCAAAGAAGCCAATGTCCTTTGGCTGTCTGTCAGAATCCTCCAGCTATTCATCTTCAAGCTCTTCATCTCCAAAAGATCTCCCTACCCCTAACGATTATGCTCTTGAAAGTTTTATGCTTCAGGTTCAACTACTAGCCAAAAAAAGCCAACACCTAGTTGTACTTCAACTCGACGACCACGTCGAGTGAACATTGACAGAGATCGTGAAGGAGGACATGCTCGGCTATTCCAATACTACTTCGCCAATTCACCGACTTATCCAAAGGCAATGTTTAGGCGTCGTTTTCACATGATACGACATGTGTTCATGCTTATTGTCAATGCACTAACTAGTGCATATCCATACTTTCAACAACGTCGGGATGTCATAGAGCAACTAGGCTTATCTCCATTGCAAAAATGCACTGCTGCGATGCGCATGCTTGCATATGGAGTTGCGGCCGATATGATCAATGGCTACGTCCATATTGGTGCAACAACAACACGAGCGTGCTTATCAGGCTTTGTTGATGGGATTATCTCCTTATTTGGAGATGAGTACTTAAGACATCCCAACAACGCGGACATGCAACGCCTACTCCATGTGGTGGAGCAACGCGGTTGGCTAGGAATGATCAGGAGTATCAATTGTATGCACTAGACTTGGAAGAACTGTCCAACGACATGGAAGAGTCAGTAATACGCCCGTGGTGATAAGCCCCCAATTGTTGTGTTAGAAGCAGTGACGTCATAGGATCTATGGATCTGGCACACTTTTTTTAGGACTCCGGGTACGTGTAATGATATAAATGTTCTTGATAAATATCCTGTATTTGATGAAGTATTGCACGGAAGAGCTCCAAAGGTGACAAAACCGGCAATAAAAACATCTGTAAAACATAAAAATAAAATAAAACACAACAAGTTGGCAAGAAGTAGTAAAAGATTATCGCAAAGGTCATCTCAGACAGATTATCAAGGCCGTCCGCGGATGGACATCCAAATGAAAAAACTGCAAACTCACTCGAACGAAATCATCCGCGGATGGAAAAGAGGGGCACGTGGGAGACATGCCCACTCCCCACGAGTAGAACACATGTCGAGCAACAAACTTCACGTGGCATATCATTTGAAGATCACCTAATGCCTATAAAAGCAAGAAGTTACATAAAGAGAGAGGACTTTTTGGCGGGTGGGGAGGAAGAAGAGGGAGAAAGGAGCGGATCAAAGCCAAGCAAACCTGAGAAAAGGGAGGACAAGAAAGAGCAGAACAGAGAGAGTAATTTGAACACACCAGAAGAAACCTCTTCTCAGGAAGAAGTAATTGCTCCGCGGACATAGACCTTTATTCACCCTTTGAAAACCTGACGCCTGAATCAAGAATCTGTTGTTGTTGGTCCCCAAGACAACCAACGACGACAGGTAAGCATCTGATTCCCAAATTGTCTGAGGAAAACTCGATAAGGGAATGATACATCAGAATTCATAGAAAGATTGTTCCCGCGGCACAGGTTGGGCCGCATCGATTATTTCGATGCGGGTCAGGTAAGTCCGTTGGGAATATTGAAGGCCCCACTGGGTATATTCCCGGGTCCCACTAAAAATGGTGGCCTTTTGATTTCGAGTCTTTTCACTTGCGCCGTCTATGGGAACCCCCTCACACTAAAGGGTTCCTCTAAAAATTCTTTTTGTTCGATAGAATCAGGCAAAGAACCTCTGAACTTTGAAAGAAACAGGGGTCCGCGTCTGAATCTAGAAGTATGAATATGTGCATATGAAAGTCTTTCACTGTGGCAGAATTACGACGCTGAAAAGATGAGTGATAACCAAAACACCGCAACACAGAGCATGAGCCAAGGGATCCACCAGGATCAGGAGGCCTCAAGCATGTATGTTTCATTGACACCTCAACCTAATCCTGATGGCGAAGTAGGGGACCAGCACCTCAGTACCCCTCCGCATCACCATTACAATCAGCATGGATTAGGGGGAGAACACATACCACATAATTTCTGGTATTATGAAGCGCATCGTGAGCATCCTAACCCCTTTCAGCAAGAACAATCACAGTACTATTATTATGATCATTGGGGGCAGAATCCGCATCAACAAGGGAATTTTCATCATGAGGAGCAACGTGGAAATTTTGATAGATATTATACTGCATACGACAACCCAGGCAACTTGAATTACGGCTTCCAGAGTCAGGCGATGTCGCGCCAAGCATGGCAGAATGATCAGTGGCGGCATGAGAACAAACACCGACGTGGAGAGAGATCCACGAATGTTTCTACCTCTATAAGGTCCGACTCAGCAGAAAAAAGAGCAGAAGACATACCAGCAGTTTTTCCACCAGTATTCACTAAGGAGATCTGTTCCGCGGCAGTGCCAAAAATGTGGAGGGACGTGAACCTCATGAAGTATGATGGAACGACTGATCCCGAAGATCATCTTTGCCATTTTACAACCGCGATGGGGATAAATGAGTACAACGATGCTATGTTATGTCGAACGTTTCCCTCAACCTTGACAAGATCGCCCTAACCTGGTTAACAAACCTGCCAAAAAACTCCGTGTCCAGTTTCGCCCAGCTGTCCCACATCTTCACATCCCATTTTGGAAGTGCGCGGTCGAGAAAGAAGACCATGCTTGATCTGAAGAGTCCTTGGGACACTTTTTCACTCGTTTTACCAGTGTGGTGGTGCAAATCCCCAACTTTAATCATGAGTCGACAATTATTATACTCATGGGAAATTTGGCAGAGGAAGACTTCAAGACGTATCTATTTCGGAAGAAGCCAACTAGTTACGACAATTTGAGGGAACGGGTGTCAAGACAGATCGAGGCTGAAGAGGCAGCCGCGTCCAGTTCAAGAGAAAATGCGGGCAATTAGGGTCTCTTTGGGAAACTTGCTGGAAAGTTGAAAAAGGAGAAAGCCAAACCACCTAGACATCAATCAGAAGCAGTTGATTTTCGTCCCCGCCGCGATGAAGTACACATGAATTCTGAAAGAGGCCAAGGGTCTCATCGAAGAGAGGATCATCCGCGGTCCCATCATCCAAGGGAGAACCCCTATAAGGATCAAGAAAGGAGATTTCCACCAAGGAGGGAAGATCGACCCAATCAGAGGCTGGATTGGGAGGACCGTAACCCCAGATTTGATGATCCTCGTGAACGACAGAACCATTACCTGGGGCATCAGGACCAACGCAAAGATCCTCCTCTTTACAACCAAGGAAGAGGTAGGGGACGTAGAGGGCGCGGAGGTAGACACAACCGTGTACCTACTGTACAGAGATCCGTTAATCAAAGAGAGGCTTGAGGACAAGGAGAAGGTCACATACTGGAACCCGAGGGCTTCATCAATAACCTCACAGGAGGGAACTCCATGGCAGGGTCAAGTAGACAAGAGAAGAAGAACTACGAGCGAGAAGGTAGGCAACCGCCCTCCGCGTCAAGTAGAAGGATTGCTCTGTCACAACATGAAGACATATCTTTTTCGCCGAAAGATGCTGAGGAAGTGAGGATGCCCCACTCAGACCCTTTGGTAATTCATGCACAGATAGCTGCCAAGACAGTTAAAAGAGTGTTTGTTGACACCGGTTCGTCTGTTGATATTTGATCATGGGAAGCATTCTCTCAGATGGGGATTTCTGCGGCATCATTGAAACCATACTCAGGCACATTGATCACGTTCTCGGGGGGGGGGGGGGGGGGGAAGTACAGGTGGCAGGAACGATCGAATTGACAATAGTTTTGGGAACAGCCCCAAAAAGGCGCATGGAAAATATTGTATTCACGGTAGTAAAGATCCAACCGTGTACAATGCTTTGCTGGGTCGCGTCTCGCTCTATAAATTTCAAATGATAGTGTCAATTTATCACTTCGTTGGAAAGTTTCCCTTGCCAGGAGGGGGAATCGGGGAAGTTCGCAGCCAGCAGCCAGAAAGCAGAACCTGCTACTTGACTTCTATCAAGAAAAGGAAAGAAGTAATGTGTATTAGTGAGAAATGTGAATCCATGATGGGAGACAGCGACCCGTCAAGACTCTAAGAGGCTAAGCTTGAGGTAAGACCGACAGAAGCAAAAATACCCACCGCGGATGAAAGAATTACCTATACCCCATTTCCAAACCCTGAAGAGAAGGTCTATTTGGGACAGGCGCTAGAACCAGAAGAAAGAGATCGAGTCTTGGAAATCATAGCAAGATCAAGAGACGTTTTTGCATGGACTCCGCGAGACCTGTTGGGAGTCCCATCCACAACTGCTTTGCATACTTTAAGAGTTCATCCAGGAACAAAGCCAATAGTACAAAAGAAAAGGAAAATGGCTCCCGAGAAAGCTGCCGCGACAAAAGAAGAAACAGACAAGCTGTTAGAAGCAGGATTCATAGAAGAAGTGGAAGACTCGGATTGGCTCTCAAATGTGGTTCTGGTGAAGAAGTCTAATGGGAAATGGAGAATGTGCATCGATTTCACTGACCTTAATAAATCTTGCCCTAAAGATAGCTACCCTTTGCCATCCATAAACGAGCTTGTCGATGGGACCGCGGGTAACAAGGTCCTCGGTTTTCTTGATGCTTACTCTGGATACAATCAGATAAGCTTGGACCCGCTAGACAAGAAGGCAACTACTTTCATCACCAACCAGGGGATATTTTGCTACCGCGTCATGCCCTTTGGACTCAAGAATGCTGGAGCTGCCTTTCAAAGAACTGTTGACCGGATCTTTTGTAAACAGATTGGGAGGAATGTGTCGATATATGTGGATGATATTGTAGTCAAAAGCAAGAAAGCAGAAGATCATGCGGCAGATCTATAAGAAACATTTGATTCCCTTCGCAGAGGAGGTTTGAACCTGAACGCAGAAAAGTGTGTCTTCGGGGTTGATTCCGGAAAATTCCTTGGATTCATGGTTAGCCATCGAGGAATTGATGTAAATCCTGAAAAGGTGGCGGCAATCCAGAATCTTCAACCACCGCGGACGATCAAAGAATTGCAGTCTTTAAACGAAACGGTAAATTACCTAAGTCGATTTTGCTCATGCCTAGCAGACAAATCTTTACTCTTCTTTGCTTTACTCAAGAAAAAGGGACCAATTCGGTGGACTCCAGAATTACAGGAAGCGTTCGGGAGTTTGAAAAATTTCTAATCAACACTCCCCACTTTGCACCAACCCGAGAAGCAGGAGGCTCTACACCTGTACTTATCAGTAAAGAACATTACCATCAGCGCGGTTTTGACGCGAGAAGAAAAATACCCGGTGTACTATGTCAGTCGCGTGCTACAGGATGCTGAGACGCGGTATGAACCAGTGGAGAAAATGATTCTATGTCTGGTATTCGCGGCAAGAAGATTGAGGCCCTACTTATAGGATCACATCATCAGAGTAATGACTGACCTACCGTTGCGTCAAATCCTTCATTCTCCATGCTTGTCAGGAAGGATGATGAAGTGGGCAGTTGGGTTGACAGAATTTGAAATAGAATATACCCCGCGGAAGGCAGCACTGGCTCAGGCTTTAGCCGATTTCATCAGCGAAACGAGTTTTGAACTAGGTGCACAAAAAAAAAGAAGCGAGTGGACGCTCAGGGTTGATGGCGCGGCCAACAAAGACGGATGCGGAGCAGGGGTTACTCTCACTGCACCTGATGAACAACAGTACAACTACGCTTATAAACTGGAATTTCAAGCTACGAACAATGAAGCTGAGTATGAGGCCTTGCTCGCGGGCCTGGAGGCAGCTTTGATCAAAGGCGACAGGCAAGTGTCAGTCTACACTGACTCAGAAGTGATGGCACGACAGATAACAGAGGAATATGAGGCCAGAACTGGTTTAATGCCGGACTATCAGAGAAAAGCACGGGCATTATCAAAAGCGTTCTTGAGTTTTTGCCAAACGGTCGTTTCCAGAAACGACAATCAGCGAGCGGACGCGTTGGCTCACCTAGGGGCAGTCATGCCTGAAGAGGTAGGAAAGGAGGTGATCCTCGAAAGAATGAACAGTAGCAGACTCATCCAAGAGGTCTATCAGGTCCAGGGGATTGAAAAAGGAGACTGGAGAACGTCGCTCGCGGAGTATCTGGGGAAGGGCATCCTACCCGAAGAAAAAGACGCGGCCAGGAGGGTGATCACAAAATCTTCTCGATTCACCATTAGATAAGGAAGGCTTTACAAGAGGGGTTACTGTCTCCCGGAGCTGCTATGCATATCAATAGAGGAAGGAAGTCTCGTCATGAAAGAGTTACATAACGGAATTTGTGCACATCACCAAGGGTGGAGAGCCATGACGGCCAAATCAACCAGACTGGGATATTACTGGCCGACTATGAAGCAGGATTTTCATAATTATATTAAAAAATGTGACGAGTGCCTGAGATTTTGAAACTTGATACACTGCCGTTCTGAAAGAATGAAAAGCATAACTGGTGCTTGCCCTTTTTCAGTCTGGGGAATGGATATCCTTGGTCCATTTCCCACTGCCCCAGAACAATTAAAGTATGTGCTTGTCTTGGTCGATTACTTCACAAAATGGGTTGAGGTCGAAGCAATGGGACTAATCACCGCGGAAAAAGTTAGAAGGTTTTTGTGGAAGAACATCGTCTGCCGTTTCGGAGTACCCGACTCGATAATTACAGATCATGGATCTCAGTTTGATTGTGAAGCGATCAGGGATTTTTGCGCGGGATTGGGCATAAACTTCAAATTCTCATCTGTGGCCCATCCACAGACGAATGGACAGGCGGAAACGACCAATCGACAGCTGCTACATGGGATTCAAAAGAAACTTGGGAGCACAGCAAAAGGGCGATGGGCTGAACTTCTACCTTTAGTTCTTTGGTCCTACCGCACATCAGTAAAAACTCCAACTGGTGAAACCCCATTTTCACTAGTCTTTGGTATGGACGCGGTTATTCCAGTCGAAAGGCTGGTCCCCTCGGCGTGAATAATAACATACAACCAGGAAACCAATGATGAAGCATTGGAGCTTGAACTCCATCTTATAGAAGAGCGCAGGATGGCAGAGGCCATAAGGGAGCAAGAATATAAAAGGCGGGTATCAAAGTATCAGGATAGACGAGTTCGTCCGCTGCATCTCATGGAGGGAGATTTGGTGCTCCGACAAACCACCACCGGAGGAAAACTGGACCCAAACTGGGAAGGGCCTTATGTGATCGTAAAAGAAGTCCAGGAGGGAGCGTACAAACTCAGCACCCCCGAAGGCACTGTTCTGAATAAAACCTGGAATGCAGATAATCTAAAGAAATACTATGTATAATAGCCAGGGCTTGTATGTAACGGGAAACTTAGTCGCCCCCGCGAAAATTAAATAAAGCGGTTAGAGGGCGCTATTATTATCTTCCTTCGGTTAAATTCCTAATTAAGTCCCAAAGACGCTAGAGCTTAGCTCCGCGTCGGGCCTCCGATCGAAGCTGCATTCTCGGAGATGAAGTTTTATTAAGTCCCAAAGACGCTGGACCTTGGCTCCGCGTCGGGCCTCCGATCGAAGCTGCATTCTCGGAGATGAAGTTTTATTAAGTCCCAAAGACGCTGGAGCTTGGCTCCGCGTCGGGCCTCCGATCAAAGCTGCATTCTCGGAGATGAAGTTTTATTAAGTCCCAAAGACGCTGGAGCTTGGCTCCGCGTCGGGCCTCCAATCGAAGCTGCATTCTCGGAGATGAAGTTTTATTAAGTCCCAAAGACGCTGGAGCTTGGCTCCGCGTCGGGCCTCTGATCGAAGCTGCATTCTCGGTGATGAAGTTTTATTAAGTCCCAAAGACGCTGGAGCTTGGCTCCGCGTCGGGCCTCTGATCGAAGCTGCATTCTCGGAGATGAAGTTTTATTAAGTCCGAAAGACGTTGGAGCTTGGCTCGCCATGCATGAAACGACAATGAACACTATTACTGATAAAATTCAGAAGACTCGTGAACAATACATCACGACAAAATAGCATCAAAAGACTAAAACCATTCATATGGTTAGCATGCGTGACCTCATATGGTTTACAATTAATGAAGGTTGTAACCGATCTTTCGATTACCTCTGCCTAAAAATTAGGCAGCTCGTGTCCGAAAATAGATCAGTTCAAGAGCTAAAAGAAGTTTTGACAGAAATGCAGACACATCCAAGGGCTAAATAAGGTTGACAAACGAGCTCTAAGCTTTGTTCTATTAAAACATCATAAAAGACTAAGCTTAAAAGTCGTTCGAAGTTGAACCACGGGGAGAAGAATCATCATGACTAGTCTCATGCTCACCTCCGCGTAGGTCCACCACCTGAACTTCAAAACACCCCTCTCCCATGTGAGTAAAGATCATAGAAGCCCCCCTCTCAAAGTCGTGCGACTCTACAAAATCTTTCCATCCGCGGCCCAAATAGAGAAGACCACTATCATGACGCTCTACACAAACCGAGAAGTTACGCAACAGATGAGAAGAGAGCGATACTCGACTAGGGACAGCATCCGCGTACACCTCCTCAAACCTAAGTGGTAGCAGCTGGAAAGTAGGAAAAGATGAAAGCAAAGAAAGAATTTATAAAGGAGATATGGAAATTAAATATAAAAATCCTACCAAGCGCAGGAACTGTTCGGGGTAATCAATCGCTTGGAAAAAAGCCCATCGAGGTTCTCGCCCAAAAACCCTGTCAGCCCTAAATGCTAAGGGAGGAACTATAATGGATCCCCGCATCTCGAGAAAAATGGGAGGAAAACAGTAAGTTCTCCCTCTCTTGTCTCATCACTCACGAGGGAACAATTAAGTAAAGAAAGAAGAGTTGCATGCATGGCGCGCAACAGGTGACACAGTCACCAAGAGCACGCATCCTCTGTTTTCTAAATTCAAAATTAATTGACTAAGGAAGAGGCCTTTTAAAGCAATCAAAGGTAAGTCGAAAAAAGAAAAACTAAAAATTGCTTTTCGATAAAAAGCGATAAGACCGAGGGCGAGAAAGCCTCACTCAACGGATATAAAGCACGCTAGAACGACCTAAAATGATGAACATCCTAAAACAAGATGGATCCAGGGTTGCCACCAAGGGCTTTCTACAGAGTCATCATGAGGGAGGAGCAACTTCAAACACTTCGGCTCCCTCTCATGTACGTCCTAATCGATGAAGATGCTCACACTCAAGCCAGGCTCTGGTCTCGCTCCAACTAGGAACACGAAGTAAAGGTAGAAAGAGATGGAGACGGCCTCTTCTGGTTAACACAAGGATGGCGCGACTTCACACAAGCAAATCGAGTCAATGTAGGATCAGCTCTGATTTTCACCTACATGGGAGACTCCATCTTTGAAGTCGATGTCGTCAGTCCTGACAGCGAGGAAAATGGAGAAGTAGGGCGTCCTTAAGCTTCTATTTTATCCATCACGCTACCATCTCCAGTATAATGTATCAGGTTTAAAGGGATCCGACCTCTAGGAAGGTTTCTGTATGCTACTTCGTATTATGAATAATAAAAGACCCCCCTCTAAGTTTATTTAGAAATCACAAAGATACGATAGGTAGTGAAGGAGAATCGTGGATCCCCTTTTCTTCACTCGCGAAAACATAATCTATAACCAAATTACAAACTCTCAAAGCATGACGTGGGAGAAGCTCAATTTGAACTACACGAGGAAGAAACTGAGTTAAGAGTAGTCTCATAGTCGTCCCCAATTTCGCGACGCGTGCAGACTTTGAAAGAGACATTGCCCCTATGAAAAAACATCATAGCACTTCCTATCCCAAGATGGTGAAGAATAAGAAACTCGTCCCAACCGCTGTCGATCTGAAAAAGACCGTTCTCACTCCAGGACACGGCCACTGGAAAGTCGCGAACAAGATACGATGAAAGAAAAGCCCATCGAGGTGGAAGCGGCCCATATTCGGCTTCAAATTGAGGAGGCATAACCTGCACGCGTATGGAATCAAAGCCCAATAAAGATAGCCCAAGCTTTTCGAATGAAAGCAAAAGAAACTCACCAATCGAGAAAGCTGATCCACATTCTCAATCTTTTGAAAAAAGGCCCAAGGGTTGAAGCTCCCCGATGACATAACGCATACGACGGTGCGATTAGTTATTTACACATAAGAAACAGTGAGGGGGATGAAAGGATTGAGGCTTTAAAAAGGAAAAAACCCCACCTTGAAGCATAAAGACAAGTTGAAAAAGACTTCGTACATTCGGACTAACCTTTTCAACACTTGGAAAAAAGGTTAGAACATTAACAGGTAAAAATTTACAGCAGGCAAAATATACAGTGATACCAAACTTTGTCCAAAGAGATCTCAAACCCAAATTCTCAAAAAGAAACAAGTATCTCAATGGAATGCCAAAAATAGGGAACAAACACAAGTTCCCAAATCTAGAAAAGTTTCATCCAACTAGAATTAAAACATCAAAAGATCAATTGACAGCGGATGTTTTTTCAATTTCGTTGCCAGCGTCCTCGGCATCCTCATCCTCAGAGTAGGATTCTTCCGCGGCTATCTCTTCCTTTGAAAGCCCCCAATTAGCACTAATCATACTAGGCTCGAACTTCTCTAGGGGAGCTCCGGGATTAATCGTCGAATGCGCAACACTCTGATTGATCCCCACCACCATTCCCTTCCGGAACTAGCTAAAACACTTATCTTTTAAAATGCTGGCACCTTTCGGAGTCTGGAGACAAGCTTTGGCTACGGAAGACATGAAAGAAGCGTTGGCCTCACTCAGAGGACAGATAAGCCAAACCCTCCGGACTCTGAAGCCATTGAAGAGCCGCGTCTCGGTCTGAACGCGCCTTGATGGTATCGAGTTCTTGCTTGGTGATGGACGCCTCCTCACGAAGGATGGAGAGATCTTCTTCCAGCTTGGCAATGCTGGCCTGCCTAGCCTGAAGAAGTTCCCGCGAATTCCCTTCCGCCACCTCAAGCTCTTTGACGCGGGAGGTGGCAACATCTAGGGAAGCCTTCAAATCGTCATATTTCTTCTTCAAAACCGCCATAGCTTCCTTTTGTGCCTGCACTTCTTCATGGAGTTCCACTGACCTCTTTTTGAACTTCTCCACCGAGGCCGGGTCACCAACAGTGTTCCCCATAATCCGCAGCTGATGAGACAATTTCTTAATCTCCTCCTCTTTCTTTCTTTCTAAGACTCTCTTCACCACACACCAAACGTTTTTCAACGTCCGGTTGAATCACCCTCAGCTAAGACAAGAATAAGTAGAGGAGGAAAGCCAAAGTTAAACCGCGTCAAATTATTCCAAAAGGAAAGACAAAAGGCAGCTAGCAAAGTGAACTTACCCATTGGATAAGACGATCAAATTTGGTCGAAAGAGTAACAACATCCAATCGACCGAAAGGCAAGGCCTTGCAGATCAATCAAGTCGAAGCCTGGGATGGGAAACTCGCGTAGATTTGCTTCACCCTCCAAGAAGAGCCCCCTTTCATCCGCGGCCGATGGCCAAACAGCGATGCTAACCTTCCTTTTCTTCGACTTGGAGGTTTCAGGAGCGGATGGACGAACGCGTTTTTCCCGAGACGCAGGAACCATTGAAGAAGACCCTACCAGAGCACCAATCTCTTCCGAAACTGGAAGAGGGGCAGGAGGATCACTGATCTCCAAACTTGTCTTTTTCTTCTTTTTAGATTTAGCTTTATGTCGCTTCAGAAGTGAGTCCAAATCCATTTTATCTGAGTACAAAAACATCCAATGATAAGTTAACCATCAAAAACAAGACAAAACAAGAAGCACAAATCCAAACACCCAAAGAAACAATAAAACAAGAAGAACCACCTAGTTGCGGATGAGGCAAACTCAAACCAGCCATCTCAAGACGGAACGCGGATAGCATTCTATCCCGAGGGAACCTAGGTGTATGTGAAAACGATTGTTTGAACTCAGGAAGATTGGAAACATTTGGTTTTTCACAGAGCAGAAACGCCCTGGAACGGTCCAGCAATTGAAACCCTTTCCAGACCTGTCGCGGACCAGAAACCACTTATACTTCCAATTCGGCTTGCTAGACAACCTCTCCATATATCCACAACTCAAGTTGCACTGATAAAATCTCGAATCCTGGGTCCCCTTTTTTAAGGAAAAGATGTTGAACATCAACTTCAAGGAAGGAGCAACCCCAATCTCCTTACACCTCATAATAAAACTGATAAAAAACATCCAACCATTAGGGACAATCTGAGCAGGGCTTAGATTATACTCATTCAAGAACCCTGAGAAAAAGGGGTGTAGGGGAAGTCGGAAGCCTTGGGACAGACTAGCCGCATAAACAACTAAACAATCCTCATAAGCATCCAAACAACATCCCCCCTCCTCAGGAAGGCAGAACTCTACTCCCGCGGGCCATGGAAAGATACGAGAAATGGCATCAAGATCCTCCAATTTTAACAAAGTGGTACAACCCCTCAGCTCCTCCACAGGAGATCTCCACGGGTGAATCCTATCAGTTACGACTAATGGACGGTCGGATGGAGGCGGAAGAGGTTTAAAATCTCCCAAGAAGAGGCAAGTGTCCAGATCCCCTAGGTGATACACTGGGGTATCCAAATCGGTCAAATTCTCCTTAGAGCGGATCTTCTTCGGATTTTCCGCTACACCAATTGGGGGAGCTTCATAAGGAATCCAAACATTCTCTACCTCTTGATCTGCAGAGTGAGAAGTGGTAGAAGGAGCCGCGTCCACTGAAGAACAAGCACCTGATTCATCCGCATCCCTCGAATTTTCATCTCCCGTGCATCCCTTCGAAGAAGAAGAAACTGTGTAAGGAGAAGAATAGTAATCAGGGTCAGTACGCTTTCGGCGCCTTCTCACCTTAATAGGACTGCCCGTAGGACCAACCCGATTCGGAGTCGACGTGGATATGGCGGAAGACGACTCTGATGAAGAACCACTAGAGCTAGAAGAGGAACTCTCAGAAGAAGAAGAGAGGATCTCTTGAGCATGACGCGGTTGAGAAGATGAGGCGACATCGCCCTTCCACCCTTCACCTCTCTCGAAGTCTTCTAACGGGTCGTGCTCCCCACTGAGACTAACTGATGACATCTAATTTAGTCATATTTTAGGGTTGCATTTGCATATTAGTTTAGATCATTTTCATGCATATTTATCATATTTTATATTTTATTTAGTTTATTTTGCATTTTCGGAGTCTACACCGGGTTTTTATTGATTTCAGGCACTTTGAAAATGATATTGTGGAAATTCGAGACTTGATACGAAAGGACTAGCAGGATCGAATCGGACCCGAGTAGCCGAATGACCAAGTGTGAAAATTGCTAGATTTGGAAGTAATTTATGTGGGCTGAAATTAGAATGAAGTTTTGGGTTAGTTTTTAATTCTATAAATTGCTGGGTTGAAATTGTAATTTGGTTAAAGTTATTATATATACTCACGTTACATTGAGGAAAGGGGGTGCTTCTTCTTCGGTTGAGACTTTGAACGCCGTCGGCCTAGGCTTCGGCCGATTCGGTTTGTTTAGCTTTAGGTTTTACTTTTCTTACTTGTTTTCGGTATTGCACTTTAGATTGAAGACAAGATTTCTGGTTTGCAATTTATTTTAAGCATGTCTTTAATTTATTCCATTGCTTTCTATATTATGTTTGGTTAAATTCTCCGTTCTAGGGTTAGGGTGAACCCGACAATGTCACGAATTGTTTGATTTCGATGTTTGCTTGAACTTAGTCTGAATTTTATGTAATGATTTGATCCTAGTTGCTTAACCTAATTGATGTCAATCGATTAGAACCCTTTTTCGATTCAAGATGCTACCGCTGCGAATTGAAATTGGATAAATAGATGAAATTCATGAACCCGAAAGGAGGATTGGTTTCAACGGAACCCTAGGATTAAACTTGAGAAGTTAACAATTGTTATTGTGACATTTAAACAATTGTTGAGGACTCTTGAGGATTAATAAATTATCGTAGATTCTTAGGTGGGAATCGGTTAGGCGGAACGCGACAGCGAAAGTTTAATTGATTTTCTCCTAAGGTCTATAAAGAGCTTAAGGGGTCTAGATTTGGTTAATTTAGACACAATCACTACAACATGCGACAGCTGAGTAGTGGTGACTTTAGATAATTTACCTTCAATTTGACATACTAAGAAGATGAAGTTCGAGTGAACATCGGGTTGAATTCTTTGTGGCATTGTCGTCGGAATCCTTAACTCTAGAATTATTTCTCATATATATTTTCCTTATAATCTTTGCTTGTTTTTCTTAGTTTAGTTGAAAATCAAATCCCTCTTTCTTGGCTTAGCTAATTAGTTCTAGATAACAATTGATACATATATAATCCCCGTGATCGATATCCGTATACTGCAATTGATCTCGTATTCTTGCGAGGTTGGTTCAGGCTACACTATTCTTGTGTTGGTTTAGACCACATCACTAACCATTTCTAAAGAAGCTAGAAGAAAATCGTATGAAGATTTACTTACACAAAGCGAAACCTCGTCCAAAAACACATTCAGAGACGAACTCACACCCTAATTTTCGATCTATCCATCCAAAAATCAAAGAATTGAAAAGGAAAATCAAGAACAGCTTATAACAAGAAGAATTACCTTGAAGATCTAAAGAACCTTGCCGGAAACTTCAAACGAGCAATCGGAAACCTAAAAAGACCGCCACTGGAAAACCAAGAAATGGATAAGAACAGGAATCTTTGGAAGAACAGAAGAAGACAAATGTGAGATGAAAAAACGGAACGGGGTAACTTATAGGAAATTACCGACGGTTGAACTTCCAGACATAAATGGGCCTAATGGGCCCTAAATGGGCCGAAACTCGGTAGGAAAAAGCCCATCCTCCATTAACGAAAACCAAAGTTGAAGCGGCCACAAAAGTACAGATGTTTTCTCAAAAATCTTTATCGACCCGCATCGGGTTGAATTCTTTGTGGCATTGTCGTCGGAATCCTTAACTCTAGAATTATTTCTCATATATATTTTCCTTATAATCTTTGCTTGTTTTTCTTAGTTTAGTTGAAAATCAAATCCCTCTTTCTTGGCTTAGCTAATTAGTTCTAGATAACAATTGATACATATATAATCCCCGTGATCGATATCCGTATACTGCAATTGATCTCGTATTCTTGCGAGGTTGGTTCAGGCTACACTATTCTTGTGTTGGTTTAGACCACATCAAGTTTTGGCACCGTTGCCGGGGATTATTGATAGTATTGGTTGTTTCTATAAACTAGTTTGCTAAGTCTTTCCTTTGCTTTTGATTTTTTTTCTTTCTTTTTGTGATTTCAGGTGTGTTCTTGTAGAGATGAATTGCGTTCCTTATTGTGGTGTTTTTTCATCGTCTGGTCATGCCACTTTGGAAAATCAATTCTCGACGTATGGGACTCATCCGCATTGCGAGTTTTGCGGAGGTTTTGGGCATATGATCTCTGAATGCCCGGTGTTGTGGGCCCCTGACTACGAGGATGCGGATGATATGTACCATAGGTGCGGTTCTGATGAGTATTGTGAGAGCTATCACGTTCATGAAAGGGCTCCGATAGGATTTCAGTCTCGACCTCCACAACCTCCTCCCGAGCAAAGACCTTATTCATACCTATCAACGGAGGAGCTACTCACTAAGATTGCGGCAATTGAACCCAAAATTGCTCACCTTACCATGAATGCTCAAACTGTTCCAGAGAGCCTCCCGAGCCAAACAAGTGACAATGACGATTGCACCGTCATATCTATTGAGATTAAGGAAAGTCTGGAAGAGCATATACATGAGTCTAAGATGCCTGAGATTGATGATCCTGGGGAGGAAGAATCCAGAGAAGAACCCGGAGTGGTTGTTCCCCGAGTATACATGTCACCGTCGCTATTTTCTGAAGTGATGGCTCAAGAGAATGTTGAGGAACAATCCGGGGCGTTTGCTGGACTACTCTCCAAGTGGCATATGCATGACCCTTCAAAGGAAGCTCTCATTGATATACCACCATACACCAAATCCCAAGAGGAAGTCTTTCTATTAAAAAATGGTGGTAACGGTGACCATACAAAGGGACAAGATACTAAGGAGAAGAGCACATCTTTCGGGAGTTGGAGCTTCAATGGATCACAATTATATCGTCCCGATAAGACTTTACTAGATGGGTGGATCGAGCCATGGACCATCCATTCGGGAAGGTTCAAACGTTTTCGAGTCAATCTAAGGTAAGTCTTCTTTTATTTTATTTTATTTTAGTTAGAATCGTTTTCTTACACAAAAAAAAAAAAAAAATGCACGCCCGTGTTTCATAGCGCACGGCCGCGCGTTCTGCCACTGTTTTCCATGATTGTTCGAATTTTTTTTTTTTTTTAAAAAAAAACAAAAACAAAAAAAAAAACAGGTCTTTCTCTTCCTCTCTCCCCGAAGACCCTATCGCATCCTCTCCTCTTCATCGCCTCTCCTAAACGTCACCGGCTTCCTTTCCGATCTCCGTCCTCACCCTCAAACCGCCGGCTACAACCTTCGCCCACCGCACCACGGATCTTCTTTTCCAGCGCCGCCTCCATCGCCTCCCTCCATGGTTTCTCCATCGCGAATCTCTCCCGTCGCCTACAGGGCCGGCCACCGCCCTCTCCCATTGCGAATCTCTCTCCAGTCTCAGATCCTCCATTCATCTACCTAAGTTGGCGTTGCCTCACCAGCCCCTGCTTTCTATTTGCCAGAACCCTAACCTTTCCGCCCCCAGAACTCCAGCAGCCCGCCCCGGACCGGCACTGCAGAGCCCGCCTTTCTTTCTCTCTTGGTCCGACGCCAACACCCAGCCCCACCGCCTCTCCTCACCGCAGCCGGGAACCTTGCTGCCTTCCCTTGCTTCACACCTGCCATGGTCTACTCCTACTGCAAATGTCGAATGGTTCACGAATTAATCGAGCCATCGATTTCAATCCTTACCGATATCGGGTATGTGCAGGTATGGCTTCTTTTCCCCACAATTACCCAGGTATTATAGCTTATTTGCACTTCTGATTTAGTACTGCACGGTTGGAAATGGTCCATGTAGTTAGAGCAACCCCAACAGCATCTCTAAAATAGAGAAAAGTGGAAATTTTGGAGAAAAATGAGTGTTTTTTGCCCCAACAGCTTTTGTATATCCATCTGCAAAATAGAGAAATTTGGAGAGAGACTACATTTTTCTCTATATTTGTAGCAAGACAAACTCACTCTAAACTTTAATTGCTTTGGGAGATAGAGGAAAAATTTAATGCTCCACCATCTCTTTTTGGTAGGATCCACCATTTTTGGGAGAGAGAGTGGAAAACATTAAATGTTTTGGGAGAGAGAGGGGGAAAACATTAATTGCTTTGGGAGAGAGGGAAGAAATTTGTATTTATTATATTATATAATTAATGTAGAAATCTGTATAATAGAGAAGCTGTTGGAGTTTGAGGGTAAATTTTTTAGAGATTTTGATATTTTGATCTCTATTTTAGAGAATTTTTACAAAACCTGTTGGGCTTGCTCTTATGTTGGTGTTTGGTACTCGCCTGTGCAATGTGTTGGGAATTGGGATGGATTGGTTGTTATCTGATTTTTCGCATTGTATACACTGGCTAATGAGTCCTGTCCTAACTTGTTGCATTGATATTTAGTATAATTTTCTAGACAATTTGATGCAATTGAAGTGTTAACTTCGGTTAACATGAATTGGGTACTTGCCTCACTTCCTTCACTTTTGATCATTCTGATGGACTTGCTAGACTTGAATGTTTGTTATATTTGATGCTCTCATAGAGTCTGTTTGATCTTAAGTAACTATCTCTTAATGTTTGCTTGTGTTATGGTGGGGCTGATTTTACTAAGTTGATGTTTGAGGTGTTATAGTGCTGAATTTTATTGATTATTGGATCCTGATTGCTGATGTGATATTGTTGTACTTGTGAGGCTTGCATTGCTGTTGTTTTTGTGTTGTGTACAGACCCACAAACAAAAGGAGATGCCGCTGAAATTTGATCAGAAATCACATATGGTTCCAAAACAATTCTTGCACTATTACCTCAGATTTGGATTGCTTGAATTTTCCTCGAGTATGCCTGATTTTTTAGTAAGTTTCCTCTTCCCTTACTCTTTCTTTTTCTCTACTTTGAGGACAAAGCAGATTTTAAGCATGGGGTGGGGGTAACTCACTTGTAATTCACATGTAGCTCATGTGTAACTCCGTTTTTCCATATAATTTTTTGTTTCTTTTCATTTTTTTTTTCCTTTTCATGTGCATTTCATACATTGCATTTCATTTGCATCTAGATGTCTTGAGATGAACCCTTGCTAATAAAAATTCCTTGCTCTTCTTGAAGAACATGTCACTTCCTTGATTGAAATTGGTTGAAGATATCCTCTAAGGCATATTAAAAAAGCTTGTGATGATTTGGATATTTGGGTTTATGCTATAATTCTTTCAAAAACTTATCATTGCTTGAGACTTGTTAAGATTGAGATTCTAAGACAAAAGCCGTGAGCTTCTGAGCCTAGGACTGACATACATGAGTCCTCTTTTCTTTTGTGTGTGAATTGCTCATCTTGATTGCTTTATCTTCAAAGCTTGCATTAGAACCTGTCGAGGTCACATATATGACTTGTGTGCATTGCATAAACATGATTGAGGCAATTTTTGTTAGCCTATTATTCCCTTCCTACCCATGAATATATCCTTTGCTTGAAGCCCGTCGAGCCTAATTGCCTATTCATTTTTAGCTCCACGAGATTATCTTTAAGCCTGTTTTAGCCTCATTTACCCATCCGGGAATTAGGATAAAATAGATTTATCTATAGTTTTGTGGACAAGAAGAAATTTGTGCTTTAAGTGATTATGTATTTGAGTGAGGGGTAGGGTTCTTAAATTGTAAGTTTCTTGTGATGAAAAAAATAAAAAAATGAAAAAGAAAAGAGACAATGGAAAAGATGAAAAAAAAAGAAGAAGAAAAAAGTGAATAAAATTCTTCATCACTTGAGAAATGTTTGTGAAAAGGGAATGTGTTTTCAAAGTTGTGAGTTCTGAGCTGATTTGATTATGTGATGTGGTTGTTGTGAGAAATTTGGTATGCTTGTGGGAAAGAAGTTCAAATTGTGGTTGAAGTCTATGAAGTAGTCTCCTATTTCCCGGATTTAGCATCACATGGCTAAAGAATCCATACCTTTTGTTTCTTACCTTGGCCCCATTACAACCCATGAAAAGACCTCATGATTTATGTTTTTATGCATAGTCTAAGTGATGGAGAATAAGGACGCTGAAGCAAGCCTATGGTAGATGAGTTTTCAAGATTTGAGCTCGAGCGGAACATCTATACCCTAAACACAAGAGTGAGAGCGTTCCACAAAAAATGTCCTATGTGAGGTCTTGGAATTGATGTCTTGAATTTGTCTCTTGTATGATTTGCTTGTTCTTGTTTTGAACCCAATGTCTTGATCTAAATGAGAAAACACATTGCTTGGATAGAAACCGAAATCTTTCTTGTGAGATCCTTACACTTGTTCTTGCTTGAGGACAAGCAAGGTTCAAGCATGGGGTGATTTGATGACATCTAATTTAGTCATATTTTAGGGTTGCATTTGCATATTAGTTTAGATCATTTTCATGCATATTTATCATATTTTATATTTTATTTAGTTTATTTTGCATTTTCGGAGTCTACACCGGGTTTTTATTGATTTCAGGCACTTTGAAAATGATATTGTGGAAATTCGAGACTTGATACGAAAGGACTAGCAGGATCGAATCGGACCCGAGTAGCCGAATGACCAAGTGTGAAAATTGCTAGATTTGGAAGTAATTTATGTGGGCTGAAATTAGAATGAAGTTTTGGGTTAGTTTTTAATTCTATAAATTGCTGGGTTGAAATTGTAATTTGGTTAAAGTTATTATATATACTCACGTTACATTGAGGAAAGGGGGTGCTTCTTCTTCGGTTGAGACTTTGAACGCCGCCGGCCTAGGCTTCGGCCGATTCGGTTTGTTTAGCTTTAGGTTTTACTTTTCTTACTTGTTTTCGGTATTGCACTTTAGATTGAAGACAAGATTTCTGGTTTGCAATTTATTTTAAGCATGTCTTTAATTTATTCCATTGCTTTCTATATTATGTTTGGTTAAATTCTCCGTTCTAGGGTTAGGGTGAACCCGACAATGTCACGAATTGTTTGATTTCGATGTTTGCTTGAACTTAGTCTGAATTTTATGTAATGATTTGATCCTAGTTGCTTAACCTAATTGATGTCAATCGATTAGAACCCTTTTTCGATTCAAGATGCTACCGCTGCGAATTGAAATTGGATAAATAGATGAAATTCATGAACCCGAAAGGAGGATTGGTTTCAACGGAACCCTAGGATTAAACTTGAGAAGTTAACAATTGTTATTGTGACATTTAAACAATTGTTGAGGACTCTTGAGGATTAATAAATTATCGTAGATTCTTAGGTGGGAATCGGTTAGGCGGAACGCGACAGCGAAAGTTTAATTGATTTTCTCCTAAGGTCTATAAAGAACTTAAGGGGTCTAGATTTGGTTAATTTAGACACAATCACTACAACATGCGACAGCTGAGTAGTGGTGACTTTAGATAATTTACCTTCAATTTGACATACTAAGAAGATGAAGTTCGAGTGAACATCGGGTTGAATTCTTTGTGGCATTGTCGTCGGAATCCTTAACTCTAGAATTATTTCTCATATATATTTTCCTTATAATCTTTGCTTGTTTTTCTTAGTTTAGTTGAAAATCAAATCCCTCTTTCTTGGCTTAGCTAATTAGTTCTAGATAACAATTGATACATATATAATCCCCGTGATCGATATCCGTATACTGCAATTGATCTCGTATTCTTGCGAGGTTGGTTCAGGCTACACTATTCTTGTGTTGGTTTAGACCACATCACTAACCATTTCTAAAGAAGCTAGAAGAAAATCGTATGAAGATTTACTTACACAAAGCGAAACCTCGTCCAAAAACACATTCAGAGACGAACTCACACCCTAATTTTCGATCTATCCATCCAAAAATCAAAGAATTGAAAAGGAAAATCAAGAACAGCTTATAACAAGAAGAATTACCTTGAAGATCTAAAGAACCTTGCCGGAAACTTCAAACGAGCAATCGGAAACCTAAAAAGACCGCCACTGGAAAACCAAGAAATGGATAAGAACAGGAATCTTTGGAAGAACAGAAGAAGACAAATGTGAGATGAAAAAACGGAACGGGGTAACTTATAGGAAATTACCGACGGTTGAACTTCCAGACATAAATGGGCCTAATGGGCCCTAAATGGGCCGAAACTCGGTAGGAAAAAGCCCATCCTCCATTAACGAAAACCAAAGTTGAAGCGGCCACAAAAGTACAGATGTTTTCTCAAAAATCTTTATCGACCCGCATCAATCCCTGAGAGGAATCGACCCAGCCCGAGGAGCTGTGACAAAACCGGCAATAAAAACATCTGTAAAAACATAAAAATAAAATAAAACACAACAAGTTGGCAAGAAGTAGTAAAAGATTATCGCAAAGGTCATCTCAGACAGATTATCAAGGCCGTCCGCGGATGGACATCCAAATGAAAAAACTGCAAACTCACTCGAATGAAATCATCCGCAGATGGAAAAGAGGGGCACGTGGCAGACATGCCCACTCCCCACGAGTAGAACACGTGTCGAGCAACAAACTCCACGTGGCATGTCATTTGAAGATCACCTAATGCCTATAAAAGCAAGAAGTTACATAAAGAGAGAGGACTTTTTGGCGGGTGGGGAGGAAGAAGAGGGAGAAAGGAGCGGATCAAAGCCAAGCAAACCTGAGAAAAAGGAGGAGAAGAAAGAGCAGAACAGAGAGAGTAATTTGAACACACCAGAAGAAACCTCTTCTCAGGAAGAAGGAATTGCTCCGCGGACATAGACCTTTCTTCGCCCTTTGAAAACCTGACGCCTGAATCAAGAATCTGTTGTTGTTGGTCCCCAAGACAACCAACGGCGGCAGGTAAGCATCTGATTCCCAAATTGTCTGAGGAAAACTCGATAAGGGAATGATACATCAGAATTCATAGCAAGATTGTTCCCGCGGCACAGGTTGGGCTGCATCGATTATTTCGATGCGGGTCAGGTAAGTTCGTTGGGAATATTAAAGGCCCCACTGGGTATATTCCCGGGTCCCACTAAAAATGGTGGCCTTTTGATTTCGAGTCTTTTCAAAAGGCAAACTTTATAGTGAATGGAAATGAGTATGACATGACGTATTACCTCGCGGATGGAATTATTTATCCACCATGGCGAGCATTCATCCCATCGATTCGACATCCATTTGGCGCAAAGGCCGGACATGTTGTTTTCCCAAGTTCAAGAGTTGACTCGTAAAGATGTGGAGCGTGCATTTGGTGTACTACAACAACGTTTTGCTATTATCCATCAACCGGCACTTGTTTGTAACTTGAATTTTCTCGGAAAAATAACGATGTCTTGTATTATATTGCATAATATGATTGTGGAAGACTATGTAGCACGGAAACGGAAACGGATACAGGACACGGACACGGGAAGACACGGGGAAACGGCAATTTTAAAAAACATAGGACACGGACACGGCAAAGATATATGATATATATATCATTTTAAAGGTCTTGCAAAGATGTATACATTTATATTAATAAGAGCCACCTAGATGTTAAGACCAATGAGCTATAAATAAATAATTAAATAACATTTCAAATCAAAATATATACAAATAAACATTGCTAAACTAAAGTATAGAGAGGAGGTGGTCCACCACCATGTCTTGTTACCCCCCTCCCGCTGTTCTGCTAACTATATCAAGTTATCAACATAATCCCAAAGTGGTCCACTCCACCTCCACGTTCTGTTTCAAAGAAACACCCCTTTGCTACCTTCATTAGTTTGTGAGCCTGAACCATCATCAATTTCTAGATCCAACACCTAAATCTCATATAAATTGAAATCAAACATCACTCAATCAAAGTAACCCTAAATCTGAAAATAAATCAAGGTATAGAGAGGGAATGCGATAGGGAGAGAAGAGTTGAAGGAAGATTGACAGGAACGATACTCGTTTGTGTTTAGAAAGCCCGGCGATCGACGGTGGCTGGTGCAGATCGGAGAACGACGGTGGCTAGTGTAGAACAACGCTCGACGGTGGCTAGTGCAAAAGGACGCTCAAGAAGAAAAGGGCAAAGGTTGATAGCCGGGTTTTCTTTTTTCTTTTTTTCTTTTAATTATGAACCAGGTTTTTTTTGAATTCCAAACCGTGTCCATTATTTGTGAACCGTGTCCAAGGCGTTTCCATCGCGTTTCCATACGTGTCCGAAGTTTGACCGTTTCGTGACTGTGTCTTGACCGTGTCCAAGCGTTTCCGAGGTGTTTCGTGTCGTGTCCGTGTTTTCGACACGACACTGTGCCCTACATAGGCGTTTCCATGCTACATAGGTGGAAGACGAACGTGATAATCACCAGCTACACATTCACACTACTGATTTCGACCATTTGGAAGAGCTCGAGCCACCCGCTTCAAGAATACATGCCAATATGACCGCATTCTTATCAAATAGGACTCGAGTTCGAGATTCGGCTTCAAATCATCGACTTAAGTCTGACTTAATTGAGCATATATGGCAAAAATTTGGGTCTTCAAGACATGACACTTGAATTCGGGTGTTAGCGTGATTCTTTTCGTTGAAGTTTCGCGTCTTCTTTTGATGTTTATCATTTTAGATCATGTGTAATATGTCGGGTGTTAGCGTGATTATTTAAATTATATTAAAATAATAATATTCTTCTACTATAAATTTATTTTATATGATAAAATTAAATAAGTAGATGTAATATGTCGGATAATAAAGCAAGTATTAAATGATGAAAAAGTTGATGTAGGGCTCGTAAGTGGAGTGGAGTAATGTGAGTGAAATTGATAAAAACTTTAAGGTGTGTACTTGTACTGACGTGACAGAAAAAAAATGGGTTAAATACAAGACTAAATGTACATGGATGTGGACGGTCGTACAAATTTTGGGTCGGACGACCGACCAAACTACCCTACCTTTTATTGGTTATTTTCTTCCTACCCCATTCCACCTAATTCCTTTTGTCCCTATCCCTCTCCAATATTATATTTATCCATCCACCCATATTTGGTCGTATATTATCACGAGATTCACGAGATTATGAGAGAGGACATATCCGACCTCTCTCCCGAAAATAGATCCGGTGTATGGGTGTTATTCGAGCTGAACGAGCTGAGCTTGACATGTTCAAGCTTGTTCGTTTGTTAAACGAGATCGAGCCGAGCCGAGCCTGATTTTTAAACGAACTTTTTATTTTGTTCAAGCTCGGCTTGTTTAGGAAATGAACGAGCTCGAGCCGAGCTTTAAATAGTTCTACTTGGTTATAACATGTTAACTTAAAGGAAATTTTAGAAATTTCATAGAATTCGAGCTACTCGAGCTTTATTCGAACGAGCCGAGCTTTCAACCGAGCTTAAAATTTTGTTCAAGCTCGGCTTGTTTAAATAAGTGAGCGAGCTCGAGTCGAGCTTTTTCGGCCGATCCCGAACCGAGCTCGAACTGTTCAGTTCATATAACAGCCCTAATTCGGTGTAAAAAAGGTTTATTGTATAATTTTTTAGAACATCAATTTTTTTTTTAAAAAAAAAAAGAACGCGATAAAAATAACTTGTAAACAATAACATTATTCTTAGGTATGAAGTCGTTATTTACATGTATCTATTTTAATTGATCATTTATTACACTTTATGTAATATTTGGTGTTACACAAAATTATTTTAATCATTGATAAAAAAAAATTATAAATATATTATAGCTGATTATTTCTTAAACATTTGAAAAAGTTATTTAAAAAAATATAATTTAAAAAATAAAAATAAAAATATATTATTTTATGACTTCCACTCATATTTTTTTAGAAAAATATTATTATGAATTTTAAAAACATTTTTTTCACATGAATTATCAATTATTTATAATTTTTTTTAAAAAAAAATACGGAGTAATCAATAATTTTAATCTAAATAATTTTATATAATCGTGATTTGGTGAATTTTGTGGGACAGTTGACAACAGGTCAATTTTGAAGTTGGTAGGCTGACAATAGGTGAATTTAAAAGTCTCAGGTGTGACAAAATCGTTACTACCATTTTAAGAGCTTACAAATTTGGGGTTTGATTATCGTGCGCCTTTGGTTATCCTACGCCATTCCTCTTCCTTAACCCCGTCTCTCTCGAATCTCCACGCATCAGTATTCAGTAGCACTCTTAACCAATAACCAGTGTTATCATCACGAGATTCACGACAAAGACGGGATATGGTGATTTCATATTATCCTTTGTTTCTTTCCCTTTCCATGAATTCTTCACATTATTGCTTAAATATAGTTTTGTTGACGTGCATTGATTTCGTTTTCTTCGGATCAATCTTTATTCGCTCTCGATCTGCATTTTGCAATTGAATCTGATCGTTTTGCAATCGATCTGTATGTATATGCGTTCCAATTCAGACTCTTCGTTGTTGTTGTTGTTGCAGTACGTGCTAATCTGACAACGGAAATGGCTCAGAGCTTCCGTAAATCTTTCAGATCTGAGTGAATCGATGATCGCTGAATCAATTCGATCAGCCATTGAGATTTGAAATGAAGGCAGCTTGTACCACTGCAATCCTGCAGGTTCCATCTCCGGTGAGTCTCGGACTACCGAAGAGCAGATCGTTTGTTGGCCTGCAACCTCAATCTAGAACGAGATGCTGCAATTTCGGACGCCATTTTGCGGCCGATGACGTTTATAGTACAAGGAGGATAAAGAGGGCGACCAACTGTAGCATTTATGGATGGAGATTTTGTGTCAAAGCTTCTTTAGATTCTGATCAAGGTAACTCTATTAGCTATCTCCATACATTAATTCATTTCAATTGCGCTGCACCTTTCAAAAATCTCAACCTCTCCTCAGATTCATTAAATTTGTTGCTTTTTTTGGTGTTCAAATGTAATCTATTTAAGCATAAAATGTGTTAATTTGGACATTCACATTCTCCATGTTTGTAAACTTGCACAATTTTGGAGACAATCAAGTAAAAATATAAAAAGTAATTTGTATTTTTACCCACTTTATTCCGATATTCACTGGACCATATGCTAGACAAGGTTTTGCCTTTTTAGATGTTACAGTTACATTTATCTATTTATGTATCTTTGGTGATGCTATTGCGATGTACTATTTTGGTCGTGTGATTAAAGAAGAGATAAACAATAATACAAATTATTGAAATTTCAGAAACTTCAAACTTGTAACAAAAAAATGGACACCTTATCTAAGTCGAGATTTCGGTAAAATTTGAACTGCAAAATGTACAGCTACGGCAGACACTCGGATCCGCATTGGAATCATGGGGTGCGCCAACATAGCCCGCAAGCTCTCCCGCGCCATCTCCCTCGTTTCCACGGAGGCTGTCATATACGCGGTGGCCAGCCGCTCCATTGACAATGCTCGCCGCTTTGTCGCAGCCAATGGCTTACCACCCGACGTGAAGCTGTACGGATCCTACGAGGAGCTCCTCAATGACCCCAATGTAGAGGCAGTGTACGTGCCCCTCCCCACTGCCCTCCACCTACATTGGGCGGTGCTCGCCGCAGAGAAGAAGAAGCACATTCTCCTGGAGAAGCCCGTCACGCTCACCCTTGCGGAGTTGGATCGAATCTTGGAGGCTTGCGAATCCAATGGCGTGCAGTTCATGGACGGTACCATGTGGATGCATCACCCTAGGACGCGGAAGATTGAGGAGTTTCTTAAGGATGACCTCAACTTTGGGCGGCTTAAGAATGTAAGTAAATTTTGCCATGGCTACAGATGATATTGGGTTCCATCCTAAAACCAATTAGCAATAAGAAAAGTAGTTTTTTTTCATATTAGAAACTCTTTGATCTCTTCACATCTCTCAACAGATACAAGTCATCTTCCATTTTGCCGCAAGCGATGCCTTCCTACAAGATGACATCCGCGTGAAGCCAACGCTTGATGGACTTGGCGCTCTAGGTGACGTGGGCTGGTACTGCATCCGAGCGAGCTTGCTGGCAGCAGACTACGAGCTCCCAAAAGTTGTGACAGCCTTTCGTGGCACTGTCACTAACGATGCAGGAGTGATCCTATCATGTGGAGCGTCTCTGCTCTGGCCAGACGGAGTGGTAGGCACCTTCCAGTGCTCCTTCCTGTCCCATTTAACCATGGACATAACTGCCATTGGAACGAAGGGAACTCTTCGCGTCATAGACTTTGTCGTTCCTCAAGTAGAGAAGATCGCTGCATTCTCTACTACCTCAAACACATCCTTCAGAGACATGGAAATCGGGTGGTCTCCTGCGCCTAGTGTGCACAGTGTCGCCACAGAGCTTCCGCAGGAGGCTCTTATGGTGAAGGAGTTTGCGAGTTTGGTTAGGAATGTAGCTCGAAATGGGTCGGAACCGGAGAGGAAGTGGGCAAATATAAGCAGGAAAACACAGGCAGTGCTTGATGCTGTTAAGGCCTCTATTCAGAGAGGCTATGAGCCGGTTGAAGTTGGGTTTTGAAGTAAATGTGCATGTGTAGTAATTTTTCTTGTTCAAACCTTTTGCTATTGCTCGCTATTACTATGGTTACCCTTTTTTGCTATGGAAATAATGCCTTAGTTTCATAGTTTTGCGGTACTCCTATCTCTGTGTGCAGGGCTATCCCTGTGGGTAGCGCGCACCACTATTAATTTTTAACTGTAGTGTAGAATGATGGAATTGATGTAAAGTTCTCCTTAAGGTTTCCATTCATTGATATAACATATATATATATATATGTTACAAAGGTATTGGGCCTTAATGGGCTTTTAGCCCACTATACAATATTAAGACCTATGTAATCTATCAAACCCCCGCAGTCGAAACAGGAGGGGTCCGTACAGTGAGACTGGAACGAAAATCAATGAACAACTGTCTAGGTAAAGCCTTGGTGAATATATCAGCGTACTGATAAGAGGACGGGACATGTAGAACGCGGACATGTCCAATGGCAACCTTGTCTCTGACGAAGTGGAGATCAAGCTCAATGTGCTTCGTGCGTTGATGCTGGACTGGGTTGCTAGCCAGGTAGACGGCGGAGACGTTGTCAGTGTAGACCAGATTGGCCTTCTGCAAGGGGCATCGTAGCTCAAGCAGGAGATTGCGGAGCCAAGAGCACTCGGAGACAACGTTAGCAACACCCCTGTATTCGGCTTCAGCGCTGGAGCGAGACACGACGGACTGACGCTTGGCTGACCAAGATACAAGAGTGTCATTGAGGAAGACACAGTAACCAGACGTGGAGCGACGTGTGTTTGGACAACCACCCCAATCCGCATCAGTGTAAGCCACAAGATCAAGCTTAGAGGAAGGAGTGATGGTGGTGCCGAGCTCGAGGGTGCCGCTGATGTACCGAATGATCCGCTTCAAAGCCTGAAAGTGAGGTTCCCTAGAGGCATGCATGAACAAGCAGATCTGTTGAACGGCGTAACTGATATCAGGCCTGGTGAAAGTGAGATACTGAAGAGCACCAGCGAGGCTCCTGTACAGTGTGGGATCGTCAACCAAAGGACCAGAATGAGCACTGAGCTTGTTGGATGTATCGACTGGGGTCGCGACGGGATTACAGTTGACCATCTTAGCCCGAGCAACAATCTCTGCAGCATACTTACTTTGTGAGAGAAACAGAACAGACGCATGCCGCTGAACAACAACTCCCAAGAAGTAAGACAGCTGACCCAGATCAGACATGGCGAATTCCGCACTCAACTGCGAGATTATCGACATCCGAAGAGCATCAGAAGAGGCGGTGAGAATGATGTCGTCGACATATAGCAGCAGGAATGCCAAGTCTGAGCCTCTTCGATAGATAAATAGAGACGTATCCGAACGGCTGCCAGTGAAACCCAAACGGAGGCTCCGTTTGGGTTTCACTGGCAGCCGTTCGGATACGTTGGAACCACGCCCGCGGAGCCTGTTTCAGACCATATAGAGAGCGCTTGAGGAGACAGACATGCTTTGGACGATCAGCATCAGTAAACCCCGGCGGCTGAAACATGTAAACTGTCTCGTTCAGATGACCATGTAGAAAGGCGTTCTTGACATCTAACTGATGGATGGCCCATTTGCGCGACAGAGCCAGACTTAGGACCACTCGGATAGTGGCAGGCTTGACCACAGGGCTGAAGGTCTCATCACAATCAATACCGGCCTGCTGAGATCTACCGTTCACCACAAGACGGGCCTTGTAGCGCTCCAACGTCCCATCAGAGCGGAACTTGTGACGAAAAAGCCACATACAGCGAATGACGTTCGCCTTAGGAGGGCGAGGAACAAGAACCCAAGTATCATTCTTCGTAAGGGCCCTATATTCGTCGAGCATAGCCGTCTGCCAATTCGGGTCGAGGAGGGCTGTTTTGTGGGAGGTGGGAATGGGGGAGAGGGAGGTCTGGGTGGGGGCAGAGGGTGAATGGGAGTCGGGAAGGACGGGGGCAAGAGGGGCTAAGCAAGGGGAAGAGGCGGCGGGCGGGTCAAAGGCGGCGAGGGTTGCGGCGGGCGCCGCATGACTTGCGGCGGCCGCCGCCAGGGAGGGGTGTAAAGCTGCGGGCGCAACATTTGTACATGCGGCGGGCGCCGCCAGGGAAGGGTTTAAGGCTGCAGGCGCAGCATTTGTACATGCGGCGGGCGCCGCATGCCCTGCTGCGAGCGCCGCACGTAGGTGACGGGAGGCTGTTTGGCGGGGTGATGGGAGGTGGATAGCGGGGTGATGGGCGGTGGTCATGGAGACGATCTGACGGGGTCGGAAGACACCGGAGACGCTGCGGGTGTGTGGTCTGGTGGTAGGGGGTGGTGGTGGCGGTGGTGTTGGGGGAGAAGCAGGAGCACCGGGAGAGCTCTGGGGAAAAAGGAAGTGAGGGAATGGTGACTCAGACTCTGACGGAGACACAGGGGGCGTGGGAGACGCAAAGGGAAATCGCGACTCATCAAAGGTGACATGACGTGAGAGAATGATCTTGTGGGTCTTGATATCGAGGCAAATGTAACCACGATGATCAGACGGATAGCCTAGGAAGACACATGGAGTGGAGCGCGGGTGAAGCTTGTGCGGGGCTGTGGAGGACTGGTTTGGGAAACACAAGCACCCGAAGGTGCGAAGGTGATCATACCTAGGCTCGGCATAATAAAGTGTCTGAGCTGGCGAGCGATGGTGTAGGGTAGTGGAAGGGAGAATGTTTAGGAGATAACATGTGGTGGATAAGGCGTGAGGCCAATAGGGAAGGGGAATAGATGCGTGGAAGAGGAGAGAGCGCATCATGTTGGTAATGGTTCTGATGATTCTTTCTGCCTTGCCATTCTGCTGAGAAGTATAGGGGCAAGACAAGCGATAGGAGATCCCATTTGCGGCAAAGAAGGAGTGAAAGTCTTTGTTGTCAAATTCACGGCCATTGTCACATTGGAAACATTTGATGGACATGTGAAACTGTGTTTTGATGTAGGTATGGAATCTGGCAAAGACAGGAAACACTTGGGACTTGAAATGCAACGGGAAGACCCATAAGTAATGAGTGTAATCATCAAGAAACAAGAGGTAGTACTTGTGACCCTCCTTGCTAGGCACGGGAGAGGTCCAAATGTCGCTGTGAATGATATCAAAGGGAGCAAGGGTAGAGGTCAAAGACCGTTGGAACGGCAGTCTGGTATGCTTGCCTAGTTGGCAGGAAGAGCATAAACCAGAGCGTGGGTCTTTAGTACATGTGACAAGGTTCTGGGAACGGAGGACATCTAGAACGGCAGCGCTGGGATAGCCCAGGCGTGCATGCCACAGGGTGGACGATGATGCCGAGAGGGCGACCGGACACGACTGACTGGACGCAGGAGGTGGTGTGATAGGGTAGAGCTCCCCGGTGCTGTTACATCTCATGCGAGTAACCCCCGTAGTAAGATCGTTCACAGAGAAACCATAGGGATCAAACGTAAGGGAAACGTTGTTGTCAGTAGTGAACCGACGGACAGAGATAAGGTTTTTGATAATCTTTGGGGCAATAAGGACATTGTTGAGGTGTAGTGGGTGGGTTGGGGTCTGTAATGTGGCGTGGCCAATCCCCGAAGTGGCAAGACGACCACCATTTCCGACGATAATAGAGTGGGCAGGGCCCTTAAAAGAAATAGATGAGAGGTTACCTGAGGAGTTCGTCATGTGGGAAGTGGCACCAGTGTCCATGCACCAAAAAGAATCTGAAGATGTCGGTTGCATAGAGTCTGAAGATGTCGATTGCATAGAGGAGAAGACGGCAAGGCAGGACAGGGAGGAGGAGGACGTCGAAGCCGGTGAGGCGAGGGGACGACGCCGGCGGCGGAAAATGAGGGGTGGGGTGGGAGGATCAAATTAGGGTTCCGTTAGGAAGAAAAGGCTGTGATACCATGTAGAATGATAGAATTGATGTAAAGTACCCCTTAGGGTTTCCATTCATTGATATAACATATATATAGGTTACAAAGGTATTGGGCCTTACTGCGCTTTTAGCCCACTATACAATATTAAGACCTATGTAATCTATCATATACAATTGTTTCTATCAAAGTCCTACTCGTACCGATAACTGGGGGTCATAGGCACGGACGCACACGCGCTAATAGCTTAGCATAGAAGTCGAGTGAGGTTCCATTCTAAAACCAATTGGCAATAGAAGAAGTAGTCTACCGACTTATATACTAAGACTTGTTATGTTTGACTTTCAATGTGAGACTATTTTGGTCACCTTCACATCTCTCAACAGTTTCATATATTTACTAGTATGAGTCACGGGTATTTATTAAAAAATTTGAGTTACATTCTAAATTTCTAATATAAGTATTTTTAAAAGTTAAGTAGTAGTGATATGTTAAAAAATGCACAAAAGAATCCCCCAACAACAAAATTTGCAAAAGTGGCAATTGGGCCCAAAACTTGGCAAAACTAACCGATTGCTCTAATTGTTATAGAAGTTAGAAAGTTCTAAGGAGAGGAGGACGGGCCATCACGAGGCCGACCGCTGCCTACGCCCATCCATACCCTCCACCGGTTGACTCTCATCCATACCCTCCGCCGTTGACCGCTGCATACGCCCATCACGAGGCCCACACTGCCGGATCTGGCGGCGCCGGAGGGGAGCAGCACCACAGTTTCCACCGCCCTCATATGCCTGGTTTCATCGCCGATCACATCCACAACCACCATGGACACCAATCCGAGGGCGGGCCTATCCCTGAGCTTGCTAATAGGCCCTCTGTTAGGGTTTTTACCAAGGCTGAAACGAACTTCATGCTTGCGATTCGCAATGGGATCGAAGGTCATTCTCGCCCGTTCCAATCCCAACGATCCCACTCGAGTAATCGTCTTCTGAATTTTTATTATTTTTGTTCAAGTTTCATCCTTTCTTTTGGTATTGTTGTCTAAGGTTTGTAGATTGAAATTGAAGTCTCAAAATTGATCCTAATTTTTCACCGGGCCCTAGGGGTTTTGTGTTTCTGATTGAAATTGAATCCTCGAATTGATCTTGTTATTGATTTCTCGAGCTGATGATGATTGGTTGTGTGATGAAGCACTGGGTCAAAGATGAGAAGTACAACACAAAGGTGAAGGACCAAGATGGGTTACCTAGTTTCGCTTTGATGCTTGTAGGCAGTTGATAGTTGTTTTCTTATCTGGATGCTTATAGGCAGTTGATAGTTGAAATGATGGGTTTACTTTGGTGCAGGTGCAATTGATTGCATACAAATATGATGTTCTTGATGAGTCAATCTTATGGACAGTGGGCAAGGACATAGGTGACGGCTACCGACATATTAGGATGATTAATAACATTCGCCTAGTGGTGGATACGGTCGATGGTGCTAAGAAGAATGGTGGTGTCCATATGAACGACACTCTTGCTGCTGCTACAGATTGGAAGAGGTTTCTGCCTCCTCGTGGCTGCCACCAAAAGTTGTTCTCTTTTTAATATTGTAGGACTCGTACATTTGGTTGCTTTTGTCGTTGTAGAACTCGTACATTTGGTCTCTTTTGATGGTTGTAAGACTCGTACCTTTGGTTGATTTTGATATATACCTTTACTTCCTGGGTTTATTGCATGTTATTGTAAAACTTGGTTTCATCTGTCCGATTTCTATGTGTTGGCAAGGTATACACCTTTACTGGCAAGTAAATAAACGTTATTGGCACAAATAATATCGAAACTGGCACATAATAAATTATCATAAACTTCTGAACACAAAAGTTAGAAGCAAAGTCAAGGTAGTTCGCGTACAAGTAAGTGTCAGGGGTTATTCTTTTATCGGCATAGACTTTGATTTTATTAGCTAGGGAAAATCATATACTGGCTAGTAAACAAAAAACCGCATACATTTGTCTTTTGCATTGTCGGCAAACTAAACAACCAGTTATGTACAATTAAAACCACCCAAACCCCAAAGTTTCCTTGAGTTACAAGCAAACTACCAAAATACTACATGTCTTTGACCGAAGCGTACAAGGGAAAGAGTCATGCTCCATCTCCACCCATTGAGTTCTAATGCTTGAAAGCATCCCAATCACTTTCATCATCCACTTGAATAGGGTGACATTCCTCATTCTTCGTGTCGAGTAGGTATTTCAACTTCAACTCGGATCTACCGCGAGCTTCCCCGTTATCTCCTCTATGAGCATATTGCCTTGTGAGAATTTTGACCTTTAAATACCCATCCCCCTCCTCTATGACCATACGACCTCTTCATGTGCGTGTGGAAACAACCCTCCAACTTCAACAACAATCCCTCGTGAAGGTCGGTGTTGGTTCATCGAGGGTCCCCTACATGCGGAAGAGTTTTGTCCAACGTCGCCTCCACATCCTCGGTGGACATCCCTGGAGCTTTCGGCCTCAAAACCACCCGTTCGGCCTCCTGCAACTCATTATCAGATGATATTTTCATACATCCCATTGATGATAGAAATTAAGATAATTGTTATTGTTATATTCAGACTTGAGTTTATCTGTTAGAGTCAAAAGAGTTGACACGGGATATCCCTATACTTGCACATAAATAGACGTTAGTGGCACGAAAAACATATTCAATGACACGTAAGTCCTGTATTTCTCTCTCTGTCCAAAAAATAATCTTACTTTTTTTTCCATAAACATATATAAAGTGGGTGTCTATAAATAGATAAAATTAAATTAAGTTCAAAAATAAATTTATTTTAAATTTTAACAAATAAAAATAGTTGAGAATCAGTTTAAAACAATTAAAATTTAAAACTCCCCCTCCCTCTCTCTTCAACTTTCTTGCACACTCTCTGACACACACATTTGGTCAGCTCACATTCATTCCTAGTAAAACCCTAGTTGCCTCAAGTGATTCATCTTCCTTCACCTCCTCCGGCGGTCTTCCGGCCCAGATCCCCGGCGTCATCAGCTCTTTCTCCATCAAAAACCCTGCAGGAACCTCCGTCGTCGCCGATGGCCTCTTTACCGTTGGCCCTGTGGGGTTGCCCTCGCACCAACCCTGATCTTCTTGCTCCTTTTCGTCCCCCTATCCGTCGCTTTCTCGTAGTGGTGGATCTCGTGGCGGCCTTCTTTAGCTTCCTGACCGCCTGCGCCTCCCCTTCCGTTGGCACACTCCTCCTCAAATCCTTCTGATCCCCACTTCCAACCTCTCGATCCGCTTCCAATCTCTGCCTCCCGGACCTAGCTCCTCCCCCATCATAGTGCCGGTGTTATCGACTCCCTCCTCGTCAACCTCCGCCTTTCCCTCTCTCGCCTCTCCGGCACCTACTCCGGTGACTTGAGCTACTGGGACCACAACACCCACATCTCTAAACCGAAACCCATCTGCTTACACAAACTTTCCCTACAAATCTCACAAAAAAATCTTTTATTTGTTGTCGAGCTTGCCCGTTGGCCGTTGTCGTATTCGCAACTAGAATTACAGCTGTCTAAACCATCTGGAACCAGAATCGCAGTCGTCTAAACCATCCGGAACCAGAATCGTCGTCGCATCGACCAGCCTGCAGGCAAGTTGTCTACGCCACCGGAGGGTTCTGATAGCATGCATTTAGGTATGCATAATAGGTAGAAAATTGTAGGTAGAATTGCTTCTCCAAATTGTCTAAAAAAACCAAATTCATTTACTTTGCTTTCTTTACTTCGCTTTGATAAAAGGCGAAACTTTCACACACAAAACCCCCCCAAATTGGTTACTTTAATTGACACTTGAATCATACTTGAATTACAAATTTCCCTGTGGATCGACCACTTGCTTATTGCTATACTAGCTATAGGTTTGAGTTTTCTTTGGCGGATCAACGACAGGTTTTCCCTCCGTCAGGTTCTAATTTTTTAGATGTTCTTACATATAAATTTATATACTTGTAAATACTTTTTTCTTTTTTTCTTTTGACCGGAGGCCCTCTTCGTAGGGCCTTTCAAGTCATTTTTTTGATGGCTTCAAGATCGCTTTGTCGATCTACTTCTAGCTTATTGTAAAAAAAACACATGAGATTGAATTGTAGCGCTAGCCAACGGTGCTACCGTGGTTATGCTTGGCTTGGTTCTTCGTATGCTTTTTCGACATTGATAGTCTTTGCTTCGCCTTGGCTCCGTTGTTTATATTACGGGGACATGCCTATGTTGCATGCACCTCAATTTTCTAGTTAGTATTGTTGGCTTGTATTGTATCATAAGGGTTACTCCGTCTATCGATCCGTTGACCTCTCAAGAGACCGGGTACTATGTTGCCTGATCTCGTGAATGTTTTTCTGTATAAAAAAAATGCTTTAAATCTCACCAGACCTGTTAGAAAAATTCACTCGGGCGGCAAGATTCAACGCTTAGAGCATCCGCACCGTGGAGCAAAATCACCCCATTTGCTTGATTATTTGGTGGGGTCCTATTCATTTGCTCAAGCAAAATCATTTCAGAGCTCGCACCGGTCTTGAATTGCTTGAGCAATCAAATATTTACATTTGCTCCACCAATCACTTGAGCAAAATTTGCTCCATCGTTTGCTTGAGCAAGTAGTAATATCTTGTCTTTCTTTTTTGCCTCATGTTTTGTTTTTATTTATATAAATGGGTTTTAGACTCGTCATTTGCTTGAGAAATGGGTGTGTGAAAATTTGTTTTACTTTAGTAAAAATTGCTTAAAGCATTATTTGCTTTTGGACCCACCATTTGTTTGAGCAAATACAATTTATGGGTGCAGATGCTCTTATGTGTGGAGGTGAATTACAACAGGTTACGTGGAACCCCAATATAAAACTGGGTGGGCTGCTTATATATGCTTCTATGATGCCCTTTTGAATTCCAAGAGGTATCACGCTCGATCATCCTAAATAATGCTTCTTTAACGATTGAGATGACAAACTCTTCATGACTTATATATAGGGTGTCGTTCATTTTCGGTTTTCGAACAACTTCCTTCTTTTCTCTCTCATTTTCGATTTTTGGGCACCAATTGAAGTGGACGCGAACATGTTTGCAAGACCCTCTTTTCTTCTTTCCCTCTTACTTTAGCTGCTACCTTCCCTCCAGGTCAACCTTTTCATTTTGCAAAACTAGATCATATGTTAGTTTTGCAATTGTCAAAATCCTAGTGTATTATTGTTTGGTTTAGTTTTGCAAATGACATTTGGTTAATTTGGTAGAGATATGTTGAGTGAGAGGAAGATGTATACAATGTAAATAATTTGTTTAAAATACTAGAACAGTTACCGCATCAATTTCATGACGCGATTTTAAAAATAAAGTTTTAATAAATAAATAATAAAGTTTTAATAATAAAATAAATTATATTATATTATTAAATAAAATGTCAATGTAATATTTTTAATTAAACTTATAAGAATAAACTCATAAAAGAATGATATAATAAGCTCGTTCAAGATCGATTCCAATATAATAGTTTAAAGATTTATAATTAGATGTAGACTATATATTATTTTAATATTTTGAATTAATCGGTTAAAAAAATTACAGGCCATATACTTTAACCTAAAAGTTGGAATGCTATTGTTGCCTTCTTCGATCCTTCAAACTAATGGCTTCATACCAGTAGCCTTCTCGTCCCACTAAACCTTACCTGGCTCCCTGACCGCTCCACCTTTGCCGTCACTAAGCACCACCGCCCTCCTTTTTCTCCGGCAAACCTCACGATTTCCTTTACTTCCTCTTTCCTTGTGTCTCCGTTTAAGGTATGCTCTTTCTTCCCCTTTCCTCGTTCCTTGAATGTCGATTTTTGTACTCGGATTTTGAACTAGGGATGTGCTGCTGAGATTTGAGCTCGATGTTATATTAGGGAAATAAAATCCTATCTGTTCGATCTTTTTTATTATTATTCACACGCAGCCAGGTAGGAAAGAACATGCAAACCGCAAACGCGAATCCAAGCCCTTCTCTCCTCATCCGGCTCTCCACCGGCCGCCGCCCTCTTCGACTGTTCAACATCGACGCTGGCCACCTTTGACCTCGGTTGTCCGCCTTCGACTTTTCGATATCGCCGTCCAACGTCTTCAATCAGGGATTCAAGATTCATGATTGATTAGAGCTGTTATCTGAGCCGAACAACTCCGGCTCGACTAGGAAAAGTTCGAGCTTAGCTCGTTCGAAAATATAAAACAAGCCGAGCTTGAACATGTTTTGGGCTCGAATCGAGCCCAAGCCGAGCCCGAGCCGAACTCGGAAGCTCGATGTGCAAATTTACGATATTGCCCTAGGGTTATAAAGCGCTTCATCTTCACTGCTTCAGCCGCTTCTCCTTCTTCAAGCTTTAGCCGCTTCTCCCCCTTCTCTTTCCTAGTCTCTCAGTCGCTCTTTAATTAGTCCTTTCTTCCTTCCCTCAGACTAATTTGCTCTTTGCTCTTTAATTATTCCTTCAATCGCCGGCACGTAGAAGGGTCGAACTGCTCGCTGGAGAACTCCAGCAGCAACATCGTTCGTTCCTCCTCTAATCCTCTTTCGTCGTTGTTCGTGGTTAATTCCTTAATCCCTCCGTGTTCATCTTCCTTACTCCCTCTCGGCTCCTCGTGGTTCTTCATTCAACGCTGCTCGGCTTTCTCCTGCAGAACCACCAGGTTTGTCCTGCGCGAGTTCCTAGAACGGGCCACTGTAAATCTGAAACTTTTGCCTAGATTGAAATTGAAATTTTGCCTAGATTGAATTTTTTTTTTTGCTATGTTGTTTATCTTCTTGTTCATCTTCCTGCGCGAGTTCCTCACTGTAAATATGAAAATTGTAGAATGAGCTACTAAAATTTGTAGAAGTGTAACTTGAAATTTTGCCTAGATTGAAAAAATTTGCTATGTTGTTCCATCTTGTTGTTCATGTTCCTGCGGGAGTGCCTAGAACAAGGTACTGTAAATCTGAAAACAGTAAATCTAAAATTTACAATTAGGCATTGAGCTCGAAAGAGCCCAAGTGTCGAGCTCGAACGAGCCTAAGCTAATCAAGCCGAGCTCGAGTTTCACCTTGGGCTCGCAAGCCGAGCTTGAGCGCCAGAAAAAGCTCGAATAATTTTTGGGCTTGAGCTCGGCTCTGCTCGTTTTCCGTTCAAGCCAAGCTTGACATGGCTCGTTTTCCGTTCAAGCCAAGCTTGAATGTCAAGCTCGGCTCATTCGGCTCGAATATCACCCCTAGGATTGATTAACCACTTGAGTTTCGATTCAAAGGTACATTTCCACTTTCTTATGTTAAAGTTTATGCATTATGAATTAGATTGTCAATTCAATTTGAAATACTTGAAAGTTAGAAGGTTAGATTTTCAAATTGAAGTGCAATTTTTTAATATGGATAGTTAGGGTTTGTGAGTTTTCAGCTGGTGTATCGTCTTATTGTGGTGGTTTTGGTCTTGCTGGTTGCTACTGATAGTGTGAGTAGATTTGCGTAATAGGATTGGGAGATGAGTCCTTAATGATTCTCTGGTTTGGACCATTGAGAATGAAATTATCCTCAAACATTTTTAGAAAACGAAAACTCGCAAGATGATATTACCCCCTTATCTTTCCAATGAGCTCGTTTGTAATATTGAATTGATTCGTAGTATCGCTTGTAGTATTGAACTGATTCGTAGTATTGAATTGGTGTGTAGTAATGTATTTTTTTCGTCTTTTCTCATTATGTCTAATTCCTGGCTCCACCACTGCAAACAAGGTCTCGCTTTCTCTAATTGTTATTAAATTCTAATTACTGATTCCAAATTTCCAATCCAATTTTCTAGATTCATACCTTGCATGTTCAGTCATCTGTAGTGTGTTAGCAATATAAGTTGCGTTTGACGACTTTTCTGCTTGTTAATATTTATTACTTCTGATTTTAATGATGCTAATAGACTTAAAATTTATTGTCAGCAATCTTATTCTCTCCATCGAATCTCAAAATTGTTCTTTTCCTTCCCTATCAGATTTTGATGATTAATTGAGCTATGGTGGGTTACATTTGCAGGTAATTTGGGAGCAACAATGTCATCATTCAGAAATGCTATTCCCAGGAGGGCGCACAAGGAGCGATCTCAGCCGTGAGTCCCCAAAATCCATCTGAGTGCATTCTTACTCTGGCCTTCGGCTGATTTGTTTGTGTTTATTTAAAATCACATGTACTTGAATATTTAGCTGGATAATACATTCAAACGGGTGGGACAGATAATGCAACCTTACTAATGTTAATCAACTACACAAATGCAAATGCAACCACAGCCAGTATGGCTGGATTCACTCACCTGTTTAATCTTATATCATGAAACTAGGTTCAGGCGGGGGCTTTGTTTATTTCTAAAGCGGGGTTATAAATTGAGTATTCTGAAATGGAATTGAAGTTTTACATAATTTCTGGTATATCAGGGATTCTAGAAAAAAATTTGGGCTCCTTGAGAAGCATAAGGACTATGTCCAGCGTGCCAAAGCATTCCACCAAAAGGAGGAGACTCTTCGTGTAAGTTTCCTTAAATCATTTTATACTTGCAATGGAATGACTACATATTTGCTTGCTTATTTTATTGTGGTCAAGGAAGGCCTAATTAACTTACTGCCAACAAGCTCAAAATTTAGGTTGTGTTTCGACATCATATTGAGCAATTTTGAGTTATAAATAACTTATCAACATGTGAATGACTTACAAGTGACCATATTAGCCACTCATGAGTAATTTATATTCAAAAAGTAACTTTTAACCATGATTACAGACAATTAGATTCTTGATGAAGACGATCCACTGATGCATGAATTATATTGGGATTCTGCGACGCATTCTTGTTTTCTTTGCATGCTCTTATTCGTTCCATGTAATTTTCATCTTTCTTTCAGTGACATGTGCTTTTCTTTGGTACATCTACAGAAACTCAGGGAAAAAGCAGCTTTCAAAAATCCAGATGAATTTTATTTCAAGATGATTAAGACAAAAACGGTTAATGGAGTCCATAAACCTGAGTAATGTCTCCCTTGTTTTCTTCTTTTAATTTTCTAATCTACATGATATGATCGATTTGTTAATCCATTTTTGTAACAACAGGAGTGAAGCAAATAAATACACACCAGAGGAACTCTTGCTTATGAAAACACAAGACATGGGATATATCCTCCAAAAGTTACAAAGTGAAAAGAAGGTAATTAGTACTTGCTGGTTCGACCTCGTGATGCTTGCTGAGTGGCATTTGCTCAAAGGAAGCTTCTGAGTAACAATAATATTCCATGTGCTGCAGAAGCTTGAAAAACTCAAAGCTTCATTGCATTCTGTGGATGGTCATCCGTCTGAAGGACATTTTTACTTTGCTGAGGACAGGTTTGAGTTTCCTAACACGTGGATTTTCGTTTATATGTTATTTATGCTTCTGTGATATTATTATACAGTAATATATTAGTATGTATTGCAACATGTTTTCTTCTATGCCTGATGTCCCTTCTTCTTGATCACAGTTACTCATCCTTTTTTGTGTGCCATTATTTTTCTTTGCGATGGAAGTTTAGTTTGTCCCACCAGTTGATATGGCAGAAGATGTAGGGACGTAGATGGTTTCATCACCTAATGAAAAGTAACGGGCTTTGGCAAAGGGACTTAGGGGGCATTTGTTAAGAGTATATAGATATCACTATCAGGCATGGATATGGATATCACACATGCCATATCTTGTGTTTGGTATATTAGTGTATGACCATATGGGTATCAAGTTGATATCTCCATATACTGACTTTGTTAATTTTTGACCCTTTTGATAAATTTATTTTTGGGGGTATATAGCCTTTCTCCAAACTCCTCGCCAACTCTTCTCTGTCGTTGCTTCTTGTGATTTGGTGTTTTTATTTGGTTAATTTCTAGCATACTTAGTAACATCCTTTAATTTATCCACGTAAATCAGTGCATTGGCCAGTATTTTTAAGGTCAAACACTCACGAGAGATCTAAATCAGTCCACAGGTTAAACTCATTTGCGAATATGATATGAAATACAATAAACTCCTGAATAGAATCCTTGACTCTCGGAACAACATCCATTCATGATTGCCTGATAATCAACAATTGTTTGATGGAATCTATTTATTAAATTCTATTCATTTGGCCTATACTTTACTCATCTTCGGATGCAATAGTTTTTGACATGTCATACCTTTTTTCTTTTCTGTACATTAAAAATATCTTGAATAACTGAAGTACTGATTAACATTTTGTTAAAAAGTTGCAGTTAAGTTTTGATATGTAATTCTTATTTATAAAGGATTTCTGATATTGAATTTATTGATATAACAAGGCTTACTTGCCTCTTTCCGGCTCTTTTTTAATGAATTTTTTTTTACAGAGTAGTTTGGATTAATTATTTTGTGCTTCGAATCTTACTTCCATTCCATATCATTGTTTGGTCCATCTCTTTCATATGTTCTTTGTTATTATTTATCCGACCCTAGTATTCTCATAGTGTCGTAGGAGGTAGAGGAGTAGGATTTTGATAGTTGTTATCTATGTGATTAAGAGTGGTTTAGATGTGGAAAGAAATATTTGGGGTTTTGAATATGCGTGACCAATTAGAGTTTTTCCCTAGTCCATGTGTTATGATGTTTGCAATTTATACCGGTATGATCTATTTTTATAAGAGTAGGGATGCTGATTATCCTATCAAAAATTAAGGGTGTACATCAAATCAAGGAAATGATTATGATGGCTGTAAATGATAGTGATGCTGACAATGCTGTTTGCTTTTAGTTTGCGAAAATGATTTGATCGATATAGTGATATGAATACTAGAAAGTAACCAGCAGATCACAACTAAAATCAACAGACCTTATTTTCACATCTTTTGCGCTACTTTACTGCCAAACTTTCTATCAAGTTAAGAGGAATTCATGTTGCTTATGTTTGGTGTTATCTTTGCAGTCTACAAAATTGCCGTTTTGATTAGTTTGCAAAGTTCTTGCATTTGGTATTACATCTTCAGGAGCATAGTAATTATTTTAATGCATCCTCTGTTTTCAGTGACGAGGCTGAAGAAATCCGATCAAGATCTATGAAAAATGCAGAGTCTGATATGCAGATAAATGTACCTCGTAAAATCAAAAGGTGATTTAATATTGTCAATAACGCATTATCATGTTTGCGCTTTTCAGTTTCAATTCATCATTTTTTTGTTGCGTCAGTGAGTTTGGATTTTCCATATATGGTCTGATCATGTTTTTTTTTTTAAAAAAAAATATACAAAGAAGTGAAAGAATTATTAAACTTTAACAGATTTATAAAAATGGTAAAATAAAATTTGAATATATGGCCAACTGCAATTTGTAGTCACATCCATGATGAGGGGCCAATGGGAAAATTTTGTTGACTGCAATGCTTCTGAAATGACTTTTGAATGCGGGCTGGTGAGGATTTTCTGCATGAATTTTGATAGATATAGTTTCTCTTTAATGCTTAAACCGTGATCTATTTGGTGATGAACCATGCCTAGGAGTCTAGGACCTTTATTTTGAAAAATAACTAAAGTATTCAGTCTCATCCCACTAATATTCCAAGAATAAATGAGTAGGCCTCTAATTTTTGTCGATTCCCTATACCAGTAAAGATGGTTGTAGAACTTTCCATAGGCCACTGCCAACTAAATCTTGTAGCCTTAGTACCAGATCCCTCATGGCTAGGTCTAGCTGTCTAGGTGGTCTAGGCAGGAGTCTAGGTGTTGGGCCAGGTGGTTGCCTAACTGGGCTAGGCAGCTAGGAGATTAGGGGTTTTAAAATATCCATTATTATCTCTCTCCTCAGTCCTTGCTCTCGAACCCAAGCCTGGCCCTACCCCGAAATTAGTAAATTAGCAATTGTTTCCTAATTTTTTTTATTATTTGTTGATTTGCTCGGTTAGGTATCACCATGTCCCACTTATCAAGTGAAAATGCTTCAGCAAAGGCTAATTTAGAACACTGCAATGCATGATTTTGAGTTTATTTTCCTTCAGAGGTTACCAAGGCCCATGACTTTGAGTTTATGGACGATATCATGAATTATTTTTAGTCTGTATAATATGGATTGTGGACATGTGCAAAGGGTTGAATTGAAACAATCAAGATTGCTCTAGGTTGAAATACAAAGAAATGATCAAGATTGTTCTAATTCCACCTAGGCCCCTGCCTAATGCCTTTTAGAACACTGCCATAACTTACTAACCAGACCTACCTTCATTATGCCCATTCTCTTTTATCCTTTACCTTTTCTTTCTAATCCTTTACATTGTTTATCTCGACGTGTTTCTAATACGTGTTTTCCTAATCTTTTTTGGAGACATGTATATACATGTATATTTACTGATCGCACGGGGACTTACTGAGATTTTAACATTTTGTTCACAGGAAAACAGATGCTTCATACAGAGAACTTGAGGAAAGAACAAAAAAAGTGAACGCATTGGAAAGTATCTACATGGAGATGGCCCTGAAGAAGGAATTGCAGGTACTAGCATCTTTTTCAGTTATCTATATTTGGGGGCTTTGTTGACTTAGTGTCTTGGGCATTGTTTCTACTTTCTATGGGTGGCAAAAGTTTCTTCACTGACCAACAAGTTCATTTAGGACATGTGGTAAATCTGACTATACTGTTTATTACTCCTTGTATTTCAAAATTTAAGTCACCTTCTATTCCGCACATTTTTTGAAAGAGGATAAAAACTATATAAAATATTAACTTTTTTTTATATAATTTCTTACCTATTACAAGTATGAAATTTACATAAAAAATTAATTAAAAAAAAAGTTAACGTTTTGTAGAGTTTTTAGTTTCTTAAAAAGCCTCTCAAAAAGTCAAACGACATGAATTATGAGATGGAGGGAGTGATTGTTTTACTGTTCAGTAATCCATTGTTATGGTTATCAATCAACCAAAAACTCGAGTAGATATTGTTTCAGTTGTGGTTATTTGGTTACCAAATCCAAAAAATTTTAGACTGTTAATTTTTTTGGTTCAGCTTTCTGTTGCAGTTTTAGTTGGACACTTGTTATTGTCTCCTTTGAATTTGTAAAAATTGATGCCAATTTTCATTCTGGTCTAAATGCAGAAGAAGGGCAAGAAACGCAAGCTTCGGGAAGATGAGCTTGACTGCCCAACCTCCATGCCTGTCTACAAGTGGCGTGCTGAGAGGAAGAGATGAATGAAGCTCATCGCATCCCCTTGTCCTCCATGAAGTTCAAGAATTACTTGTGAGTTGTGGCTTGTAGGTTCAGGTGCTGTTCCATTGGAAGCCCTTTTTTTATATATATCAAGACTCAACACCTCCATAATGATTGATAGTTTTACCATATTGGTGTTAAATTTCCTTTAAACTTGATAATACTCGAAAAGCTTTTGTTACATACAAATACCAAATATACTCAAATCACTATTAGTAAAAAGTAACATCTCATTGCCAAGTAGAAAACATAAAGAATTTTGTGTTATAAACAATTGATTGAATTTTGGAGTGAACAGAGGATCTCCATCGGATTTTTCTTTGTGGATAAGCAACTAATCGTGAATAATTTGTTGTTTTCAAAGTCAATTATGGCTTTATGATCCAAAAAGTCAGGTTTATAGTACTCCCCTTATCCACCGATCTCCATGGGAGTAATATCTTGACATTTCCCTCCCCTCATCCACCGAATTTTTATTTATTTGATGAAACCCTTATCTACTGATTGCATAATGAGTAAATGAAGAGCCATCATTGTTGAAGTCCCCATTCCATTAATTGACCGATCTTTGCCAGCTGTCACAATAAATGAAAGCCATCATTATTGAAGGCTGCAACATTTTTTGTTTAGAGTTAGGTTCTACTCGCTTTGTTCCCACCAAAAAAAAAAGGTTCTACTCCATTTGTTCATTCGTGAAAACTTGTCTTTTTAACTAAGCATAATATTTAAAAAATATTTAAACTAACTAAATTATCCCTATTTTTATCTTAATTATCTCAAATAAAAATACAATCACATTTTTCAAAGTAATTTAAATTTTAAATAATGAGGGTAAGTTGAGAAATATGTGGGAAAATATATAAAGTTTTTTAACAAAATTAAAACTCTAAAATGACAAATTTTTACAAACGGAGTGAATAGATCATTTGACTTCCTGGTTCGAACCCCAGATAGTCGCTCTCTATTTACCAAAATCAAATAAAACACAACCTTAATTACAAATTGTTTTAATTTGGTTAGATTTAATATGATAATAAATGGATAACTGATACTATCTGCTTAATGTTTGATTTTGGGGACTGTTATATGGACGGAGAATTTTGCGCCACGGTTCTGAAGCCGACATCCTAAGTCGCCAAAAAAAAAAAGTGTCCAATCTGACTCCTTGAGACATCAGTATTGGGATTGGTCAACCTGCAAGCTCCGCGTTCTATCCTGTCGAAATGAGCCGGTGAAGACTTCCTAGGTCGGCAGTCTGAAAAGCTGCAAGATTCCCGTGAGCGCTGCAAGATTCCTAAGCTGTTGTATTATATTGCATATCTTGAACTGCATGCTGACCTAAGAAGTAAGCACCTTACACTCTGTATGCCGACCTAGGAAGTAAGTACATGTATGTCGACCCAGAAATCCGACACCAGTATTGTGCGATCGGCGAGATTTTTCCGTACGAATAGCATAACCGCTTATTTTTTTAGTATATATTTTCAGCTAAAGATTATATAGAAGATAGTGAACACCAAAATGACACATTTCAGGGATGTCGCCAAGTTTTTAAATGTGAACATAAGCCCCCCTTTTTTTTTCTTAAGACTTTTTTCCATGATTGAGCCTTCTCCCTAAATAACCCTTAAACTGATCTTGATTCGTTATCTTTGAACCAAGGTCAATGTTTGATCAAAAAAATCAATCTTAATTAACTGCATTAGTGATCACTGAATTTCTCATTGTATAAAATATTATTATTTTTGTAATATTTTCTTAAAACTTTAACTCCCGTATTAATTAATTATTTTAAAAAATTAATATTTTATTTAAGTATTTTTTTTTTAAAAAGTCTATGTTTCAAATGGGGCAAAGTACTCTAGAAGACTATGACTAAAATTAAATCCGTTGGAAGTCACTATCTATTTCACAACAGATATATGTATATGGCAATGGGTGCACCCCAATTAACAAAACCCCACACTTAATTCGTTTCTTTGAAAGAAATAAAATGGCGACTCCCGGGAAGAACCTGATGTCCACCGTCCTCTGCCTACTGATCATCTCAACCACGGTGGCGGCAGCCGCCGTGAAGGAGCGGTGCAACCCAGAGGACAAGAAAGTGCTGCTGAGCATCAAGGCCTCCTTCAACAACGCCTACCAGTTCGCCTCGTGGTTCCCTGACAGGGACTGCTGCACCGACTGGTACATGGTTGCGTGCGACACCACCACCAACCGCATCATCTCCCTCACCGTCTTCGCAGACTCCAACACCACCGGCAACCTCCCTCCCGCCATCGGAGACCTCCCTTACCTCCAAGACCTCACCTTCCGCAAGCTCCCCAACCTCACCGGCACCATCCCCTCCACCGTCGCCAACCTCCAATACCTGACCATGGCTAGGTTCGACAATAACCAGCTCTCCGGCCCAATCCCTTCCTTCTTCCAGCGGATGAACAGCCTTTACACCCTCGACCTCTCCTTCAACCGCTTCTCCGGGTCCATCCCACCGGAGCTGTCCCTCGCCACCAGCCTCATCTCCCTCGACCTCAGCCGCAATCTCCTCACCGGCCCCATCCCTGACAGCTTTGGCTACTTCAAGATCGGTGGTAAATCACCCGTATGTTTCTCATCTCCATACATCCTTTTTGCTTTTAGTCCAAAAAAACTGGTTCAAAAGAAGCTGCTCATAGGGATCGACTCGATAAACTGTGCACATTTTTAAGCTCAGTTTGCTCGATTTAAACTCAAATAACTGAAATTTTATAAAAATTTAATTTTTTTTTAATTTACTATATTTTGACTTTTGAGTAAATAAAGTTACTTAATGCTCGGAAAACATTCAGTCTAAATTTAGACTCGGCTTGAGCTCGGTTCGTTCGAGCCCTAGCGACTGACATTTTAACAATGGTGGGGCAGGAAATCTACGGAACGGCATTCTACCTGGTGCTATCGCACAACCAGCTGTCAGGTGCGATACCGAAGTCACTGGGAAAGCTAAACCTAGGGCGGTTCGACGTGAGCTACAACCGGCTGTGTGGGCCCATCCCTAATGTCGGCAACCTCACCAGCTTTGACCAGTCTGCGTATTCTCACAACAAATGTCTGTGTGGGGCTCCATTGCCGCTGCCCTGCAATTCTACTTCTAATTAATTCCTACTGTATTTGGCTATTTGCTACCAACACATCCTGACATACGTCAGGGTGCTGCGCAGGGCATCGCTTCACTACAATAATAACTCATGATTTATGGATCACGTGCGTTTATACATTTTATCTTACTATATAAAAGCATAAGTTTGATATTACTGTTGATCAAGTATAGTTACACAATTGTCCTTCCTTTATTTCTGATTCCCTCATCCAATTTAAGGATTTTCTTGGTATTTCCTAGCCCTACCTTCCCTGTTCAATTCACCGTCTTCTTCCTCCTGCCCCCGAAATTTTCTTGAAGCTGACACAGCACCAGTAAGAGAGCGAGGGCTTGGAAACCCCCTCTCTCTTCCCCATCCCTCTTCCATGGTGCTTCCCCGCCCAGCATGCATTAGGGTCAATTATTCCTCGCTGTTTCCCCTTCCAATTCTCTACCTTAAACTTCGATTCTCCCTTCTTCCTGTCGTCGCATATCTCCCTTCTCGCTCCTTCGAAGCACTCGATCGCTCGGAGGAAAACCTGTAATTTCTTTCGCCAATTAACCGCTTCTTCTCTCTTCATTTCTCTTTCGCCTCTCTGACAAGTCTACAACTTCCGTCCGGATCTAAGGTTCGTCACTTGAAATCAAGGAGAGCAAAACCTGTAATTTCTTTCGAAAACCCTAATTTTTTACTTCGTTCTCTATAATTGATTTGAATCGAGCTGATCCAGAGTTCAATTCGGAGGTCCTGTTGTTGAATCAGAGCATCTTCTCATCCATGTAAGTTTTGATTCTTTCCCAATTTGTGATTTTCAGTACTACCGATTCCTGCTTTTGTTTTCTTTGTTTTGAATCTAAACTTTTTAGACCCAAACCTTTGGAATTTGATAGGTCTCTATAAGAAATGTATGGAGTTATCACTTAATTTAAAACAATAATTTTAAAAAAAATCATTGCTTTCCCAACCTTGATAAAGCAATGGTTTTTTCCTGTCATTATAATCAACCCACATCTTGTTGTTTACGCGTTTTTATTTGGAAGCCACTACAGATGATACTCTTAATGGTGTTATTAGAATTTAGAAGAGCAGTTATGCAATAACTAGCTTAGCTCATGAGAATAGTAGCAGAAAATCAGTAAGGGAGACAACACTGTGGATACAAATATGGAAAAAAAGGATGAAAAATTCGATTTGCTTGAAAGCACCGCAAGGCTTCCTTCACTCTGCAATTTCTGAGACTGGCTTAGTTAGTCTTTTGTCTTTGTTGACAGCTATGCTACTACAGGCAAATATCAGAACTTATTAACAAGTACTCCGTAGTTGACTAACTGTGCTCGATCGGTTCTCCCTTGATTATTATTTGTGAAATTTATAATTAGATTAATTTGTGTCAATGAATGGTATTGGCCTGTTACTTCTTGTAGGTTGGATCTAACTGTGCTCGGTTCTCCCTTGATTACTATACGTGAAATTTAAAATTAGATTTGTGTCAATGAATGGTATTAGCCTGTTACTTCTTGTAGGTTGGATCAATGGATCTGTAGAAAAAGCAACTTCTAATAGAAAGTCACCTTTTTCTTGTTATTTTGCTATTTCAGTATTCATGTTTATTTTTATTTTATCCTTTTTTGATGCCAAAAAGTACAAAATGGACACAATTTCAGTTTCTGGCTAGCTTTCATACTGTTTGTTAATATAATGAGTAGTTGAAAATATATATGCGGGGAGCATCGTAATTAACATTTGCACTAAAAATTTGTGCCCATCATGCTGCAGTTGTGTATGTACTGCCCTCAAATTTCGAGGAAGTGGCGATTGGAGTGCTGAAAGTCTTGAATATTCTGGCATTGACAGACCTCTCATTCTTGCAAAAGTCGCTGGTAAGTAACATAATCATTGGTGGGTAAAATGTATATTGTTTTATTGAGGAGTGAAGAACCTTTGAGAAGGGGACTAGAGAAGAAAAAAACGAAAGAAAAACATTATCCTCCGATTAAAGGGTTATTTTAGTTACCTGTAGAATGAGTTTGAAATTTTCTGATAGATTAGCCTGAATATGATGAATTTAAATTTAAATGTTGAATCACAATATGTATACCGGCTAGGCCAGACCTCAAAATGGAGTTCTTCCACATAATGAGTTTCCTTCTGACCCATTGCACCAGCAAATGGAAATCATCCAGTGATCAGGCAAGTCATCAGCTCTTTTTTCCTTGCTTTTTTTCCCCCAAGGACAGGGTTTTTTTTTTTGTTGGCGTAAGCATTTCTAGCATCTTGATGCAAATTTCCCACCAGGACTAAGCAGTTTGGTTTTGCTTTATCAGGTCGGTTCGCTTCTGTTTGAATCTCTACTTCTTCTCAACTATTTCTCCTTGTTTCATCCTGGCAATCAAGCTGTTCTTCGTTGGGGGAAAGGTACAACAATCCTTCATAAGGTACAAAAATCCGTCCGTCTTGGTGCCAGAGCCACCTCCCGCTCTTCTTTGGCAAGGAGTGGCATTCTGGGTTTTTACTTCTTAGTATGTTATTCATGTTGTTGGTTGTATTTCTCGGGGAAAGGTACAACAGTCCTTCATAAGGTACAAAAATCCGTCCGTCTTGGTGCCAGAGCCACCTCCCGCTCTTCTTTGGCAAGGAGTGGCATTCTGGGTTTTTACTTCTTAGTATGTTATTCATGTTGTTGGTTGTATTTCTTATTCGGATTTGTTTAAGTTTTAATTCAAAACAATTTTTTCTATTGCTTTGTTTGGCTTGTGGATCTGAGATATACGTATTTAATTTACAGTGAGAACAATACATTGAGTACTTCGGCCTTAGACCTATGGTTCATCCGTATGGCTCAACCGCCTCCTCGAAGTCCATTCGGTGTCCTTCAACACCGCCCTGTCAGCCTCGATAGGGTAATAATTTTAAAATCCATCATTTTTCATTGATACAAATTACTTTACCTATTTTTTCATCCTTATGCACTGTAGTTATTATTAGGTGATTTGCTTAGGCTACCAAAATCTGCTTCAACTGGAAATTAATCTCTTTTTTGCATATCTATCACGAACATGCTTCCCTTGCTGTCTTGACTGTCCAATTAAGAGGTTCCTTATGATGGCATTAGTCCTCGTAAGGGAAACTGGAACACTCTTAAGAGCTGAAGGTGGGTTTATATGAAGCATAATCACTAGATTTTTTGTCGTCGTTGGTTGGTCTCCTATGTGAAATGATTGTACGGATATTTTTACCATTTCCAGTTCCCTTCCTTCTTGGAAAGTGCATAGCAGAATGACAACCCTTATAGGATAAAAAGGTATGCTAAAGCATTGTCATTGTGGTAAACATTACCATTGGATTTGGTTAATTTTTTTATGCACTACTACACTATTTCATATGTCTGCACGACCTCTCAAAAACCTGTGTGGTGTTCTTGTTTTAATGGCCAGCTCCATGATTTCTTCTCCCTGTTCTTTTGAATGCATTCTGGTTATTTGTGTGGATGCTGTTACAAATGTATGAAATTGCCTGAACTGGGTTAGTTTTGGGATTGGGGAAATCTTGGTTTATGGTGAAAAGAGCTGGTCATTCCTTACCTTCATTTGGTATTTGCATCAGGATCAGCAACCAAGCCATCTTAGGGGAAACTCAAGCAACATTAATCTCAACCAACTTCTTGCGCATTAGTTAAAAATAAACCTAATCTTATGGCCTATCTCTGATGCACTAATAGCAATTGTGACTATCATCTACGCCTTGAAGCTGAACTTAGAAGTTGGCTTACTCATGTTTTTAATATATTTAATAATTATTGCTGGTTTTTCTAATACATAATGTATTCACTTTAATTTTTTGGTTCTAAGGGTCATTTTTTATTGCAATATATTTATAATGTTTGCTGGTAATGACATACTAAGAAAAAGGTCACTAACATTCACTTGCACAGGGAAAGATTTGCACTGGTAGTCTGGTACACCGGAGATAAGAATTCTCAAGGTGAGGATCATAATGCACTTAAGGCAGAAATTCAGAGGGTAAAAGAAGAGGAGGAACAGATGAGGAGGGAAGCTATTGGTATAGCTCCAAAGCATGCCAATCACCCTAAAGGTAATCGGAATAATAAAGATGAGTTCTCTGAACTTGTGAAGCGTGGGTCTACAGCAAAAGATTTGGGTGCGGGTCATGCGGAAGCAGCAACTCTTCATGGTGTTGGTTTTGCACTTTTGCAAGGTATCTTGAATTTCTATCTTATAATTTCTTATTGGTGATTACTTTTGCATGCCTTAGAGATCAAAAAATTATCTTATCATATTCGATCTGTACGTCTTCACGGATAAATGGATAAATGTCCATGGACAATGGGCTATTTTTAAGAACCGATGATCTTTTGTTTATAGACAATGTAGCCAGGCAATCAACTTCCTCAAAATCTGAGACCCTTTTCAACTGGGGTGACTTTGGTAGCCTTCTTATTCAGAAATAAATATCACCAAACCCGTTCTAGATTCAACCTTCATCATTTGCATCTTCTTTTGCCACCCTGAACTTCTGCTTCTCCCTGGTACATGAAAGCTAAACAAGGGCACTCTCCTCTTTCATCAAGAGCAATCCAAGATGATCCGATGACTTAGAAATAAAAAAAAGCCAACCCTGTTGAGTTTCAGTGGGTCTAATCACAACTTGACAACTGCATTCAATGTAATTTGTTGACAAATGAAAATTGGGTTCATGTTCTTGATTGTTGACAAATGAAGATTGCATACGGACAAACTGGCTTAGGGAAAAAGTACATAATGGTAAGTATCAGTGAATCCTGTATCCAGGTTGCATATTACGAGTTAAGGATTTTGTTTTGGTAGTGTTATTACATTATTTTTTAATAAAATTTCTACTGATCCTTCCTCAATTATTTATTTGGTTGATCTATGTTTTGTATTGTACTGAAATCAATGGAAAGAACAAACGAGGTTGAGTTGAATGAGATGGATGAATGAAGGTGAGACTAAAGAGTTTGGCGTTGTTTCATAATGCATCTTTTGTTTACTAGCGCTATAAGATTTCAATATAGCATGCAGAGTTACAAATATTTGACATAGTGCATGAGTTGTTTGAATCGTTGTTTTGAATTTGGTTAATATTTTTGTAGAGGTTGAGTTGAATGAGATTCGTTGTTTTGAATTTGAGTAATATTTTTGTAGAGGTTGAGTTGAATGAGTTGCATTGATGAAGGTGAGACTAAAGAGCTTGGTGTTGTTTCATAATGAATCTTCTATTTACTAGCTACGAGATTTCAATATAGCATTGCAAATATCTTAGGTTGTTGTAATTTTTTTATTAATTACTTTAAGTGAGATATTATTGTACATATTTGCCTGTAAAACTTATGAAGTTGTTTTAGATTGATTGAAAGTGCATCTGGATTATATACAAGATGACAACACCGCGCGCATTTGCGCGCGGTTAATGACCTAGTGTATGCATAAATACAAAAGTTTGTGTAATTTCTCCGGTTTTTTTATTTGTCTTTTTACTATTCAAGCACGTTTTTTAAGTTGATAAAAACTACTCCCTCCATTCCAAAATAAAAGTCATTTGACTTTTCTGCACGCATTTTGATGAGGTAAAAACTATATAAAATATTACTCCTTTCGTCCAAAAATACATAGACTTTTACTATTCATGCACGCTTTTTTAGGAGTTAAAAACTATATAAAATATTAACTTTTTTATTAATTTTTTTTAATAATTACAAACTTATTATCAATAAGTTCGTAATTATTAAAAAAAAATTTAATATTTTATATAATTTTTACCTTCTTAAAAAAGCATGCGTGAATAGTAAAGGCAATGTATTTTTGGACGGAGGTAGTATTTTTTTTAATAAATTTGTTTTTATAAGTTTATCCTTATGAATACCGACTATGAAATTATTAAAAAAAATTGATTAAAAAATAATATTTTATAGTGTTTTTACCTCCTCAAAAAGCGTGCAGAAAAAGACAAACGACACTTATTTTGGAACGGAGGGAGTATTAGTATTAAGTTTAATATTATTAAAAAAGACAAACGACATTTTTAAAATATTTATTTTTTTAATAATTTTTTTTAATAATCTCATACTTATTAGTATTAAGTTTAATATTATTAAAAAAAATTGAAGAAAAAAATAATTTTTATATAATTTTTATCTTTCTAAAAAAACGTGCCCACTTTAAAAGTGTCAAATATAAAGGAACGAAGGGAGTATTGTGTAAGTAGATAGGATAAGAATAATTGTGAAAGAAAACCTTGAAAAAAAATGAGTGAACTCCATAATATAATTTAAAAATGGTTAATTTTTTTAAATAAGGTAATAATTCGAAGATCAGACATGTCTGACTCATCGAGAGGCCGATAAAGTCGGCGGACGGCGAACCGTCAAACATACAACCTAACAAATCAAAACATAAAACAATCAAAACGGTGCAAACTCAGGCATACACACTCTGCAAAAGACGAAACCTAGCAGACCTAAACCATACTGGATGAGGCGAAGACGACGGACGAAGCCAAGCTCCACACTGAAGCAGAACCGTAGGCCAGTGATACATCAAGATCCGATCATCATGTGGGCAGTGAAGACGAAACTCTAGGGAAGCAGTCAACCCGAGTAGTGGAGACGCCACAAAACACACTACCAGGACCCCAACCTATCCCGACTTCGACAGCAAAAACCAAATCCACGGAGAAGAGCGCCAAATCACGCAACCGTAAAGCTGCAAACCGCCTGAGAAAAGAGCACCAGATCGAAATCGATGAAAAAATATATAGTTATTAAATATTTTCAAATTATCTATTTAGATTTACGTCTGCTATTTAAATATGATTAAATCAGAAAAACCGATGAAAAAATATATAGTTATTAAATATTTTCAAATTATCTATTTAGATCTATGTCTGCTATTTAAATTTTTTTTTATTAGGAAAAAATTCGAGGTCAGACGTACCTGAACCTCGATTGCCGACAAGTCGGCAGACGGATAAAACCGTCTATTTAAGCAAACATAAAAAAAATACAAGGTTGGTACAAAATACAGGCGAGAACTCTACGACAACGAAACTAAATACAACTAAACCGAAACAAGATGAGGACGTAGACGAAGGACGAAGCCAAACACTACCCCGAGGTCAGACGTACCTGAATCTCGATTGCCGACAAGTCGGTAGACGGATAACCGTCTAATTAAGCAAACATAAAAAAAAATACAAGGTTGGTACAAAATACAGGCGAGAACTCTACGACAATGAAACTAAATACAACTAAACCGAAACAAGATGAGGAAGTAGACGAAGGACGAAGCCAAAGACTACCCCGAAGCAGCACCGTAGGCCAGCGGCACATCAGGAGTCACATGTGGGCAGTGAAGACGAACCTCCAAGGAAACATTATTCCGGAGAAAGGAGACACCTCGATACACACTGCCATGACCCCAACCTATCCCGACTCCGACTGCCAGAACCTCATCAAACGGAGAAGAAAATCCAGTCGCGCCAAACGTAGAGTCACACAACGCCTGAACCACAAGCACCATAAACCCAAGAGGGATTTTTGCAACCCCCACTTGGAAACCCAAGCGGAATTTTAATTAAGCCATTTCAGACGGTTTTAATTAATTTTATATACATATCCAAAACTTATATATATATATATATATATATATATATATATATATATATATATATATATATATATATATATATATATATATATATATATATATATATATACCGTTTTATAATCTATATATATTTTTTATTTTTATTTTTATTTTTATTTTTTTTTGTTTTAATTAGGTTTTCATGTTTCGGGCCAGCGTGGAGCTTGGCTTCGTCCGTCGTCTTTGCCTCATCCAGTATGGTTAGGTCTGCTAGGTTTCGTCTTTTGCAGAGTGTGTATGTCTGAGTTTGCACCGTTTTGTATTGTTTTATGTTTTGATTTGTTAGTGTTAATGTGCCTTGAACGACTGTTGACCGGCGACGCATCGGGGGGTCCGGGGGGCGGAGCCCCCCGGCGGTGGTCTCTTCATATACTCATGGAACGCCGACCCCTGTAACCTAATCTATTTTCGCTTCCTCTAATAAGAAATCTGGTTCTCTGCCCGTGGACGTAGGCAACACACCGTTGCTGAACCACGTAAATCTCTGTGTCTTTCTTCGCCTTTATCGTTCTCGTTATAACAAACTGGTATCAGAGCTTTGGTCGTTGAATTCCGCCGAGAATGATGTCTGGTTCTGTGTTGAAGATCGACAAGTTTACTGGAAGAAATTCTTTCAGTCTGTGGCAGATCAAGATGCGGGCTTTGCTGAAACAGCAAGGCTTATGGACACCGTTGGCCGCCGACAAGAAGGGGGCAGATACAACCACCGCTGAGTACGGCCTTCTGGAGGAGAAGGCTCATTCGACGATTATGTTGTGTCTCGCAGACGATGTCATAACAGAAGTTGCTGATCAGGAAACCGCAAGCAAGTTGTGGCTAAAGTTGGAGTCTTTGTACATGACTAAGTCTCTGACGAACAAGTTGCTTCTGAAACAACGGTTGTTCGGGCTGCGTATGCAGGAAGGTACACAACTCAGAGATCACCTTGATCAACTTAACACTTTATTGCTTGAATTGCGTAATATTGATGTTAAGGTGGAGGACGAAGATGCTGCCCTAATTCTGCTAGTATCCCTACCCCCCACATACGAGAACTTCGTTCAGTCGTTCGTCGTTGGGAAGGATACTATCACGTTGGAAGAGGTTAGATCGTCGCTTCACAGCAGAGAGTTGCGTCTGAAGGCAACCGCGTCGGTTACAGACAATCAGGCTTCCGGGCTTGTGGCAAACGGAGGCAAATCTGATGGTAGAAAGGGCAATAAGAAGAAGCATCGGCAAGATCGCAAATCAGGCCCTAAACCAAACGATGTTTGTAACTACTGCAAGGAGAAAGGTCATTGGAAGAATGACTGTCCGAAAAAGAAGAAGCAAGAGGAAGAGAAATCTGGGTCTGCAGCAGTAGCTGATCGTGGCAATACTTCTGAGGAGGATATTGTTCTGTTAGCTGATGATCACACACACAGGGCTGATGTGTGGTATCTTGACTCTGGGGCGTCCTATCATATATGTCCTAAAAGGGAGTTGTTTGCAACATATAGCCGTGCTGATGGGGGCAATGTATCCATGGGGAATGATGCTCTCTGCAAGGTTGTTGGGACTGGCTCAGTTAGGTTTCGGACAGATGATGGGAAATTTCGCACATTGGAGGATGTCAAGCACGTGCCATCCATGACGAAGAATCTGATATCCCTAACAGTGTTAGACGACAAGGGGCTCAGGTACACAGGTTATGGGGGAAAGTTGCGTGTGTTCAGAGGCTCTGATGTGGTTCTGCAGGGAGTCAAGCGGGGAAAGGGAACTTTGTACACCCTACAAGGTTCCTCAGTTACAGGTGCTGCAGCGGCTGTTTCTGCTGGGGTTCAGGAAGCTGATCTGACCAGACTTTGGCATATGAGGTTGGCTCATATGAGTGAAAGGGGGATGCAAATTCTCTCGAAAGCAGATCTTCTGGGAGGCCATAAGGCCCAGAGCCTTGAGTTTTGTGAACATTGTGTGTTTGGAAAATTACATCGCAGCAAATTTCCTAAAGCAGTTCATCAGACAAAGGGCACGCTGGATTACATCCATTCAGATTGTTGGGGTCCTTCACGTGTTCAGTCCTTGGGCGGTCACAGGTATTTTTTGTCTCTGATTGATGATTACTCTAGGATGACTTGGGTATTCATGATGAGGCATAAAAGTGAGGCATTCAGTAAGTTCAGGGAGTGGAAGACTCTAGTAGAGAATCAGACTGGAAAGAAGGTCAAGAGGCTGCGAACTGATAATGGTCTGGAATTCTGTTCATCTGAGTTTGATGGGTTCTGCAGAGATGAGGGCATTGCTCGGCATCATACAGTCAGATACACACCACAGCAGAATGGTGTGGCAGAACGAATGAATCAGACTCTTCTGGCGAAAGCAAGGTGCATGCTTTCCAATTCAGGCCTTGAAAGGAGATTCTGGGCAGAAGCAGTTTCAACGGCTTGCTATCTCGTGAATCGGAGCCCACACACAGGTATCGACTGCAAAACACCTTATGAGGTGTGGACTGGAAAGGCTGCTGATTACTCTAATCTGAGGGTTTTTGGGTGCATTGCTTATTATCATGTTGATGAGGGTAAGCTAGAGCCAAGAGCTAAGAAGGGAGTCTTCATGGGCTATGGTACTGGTGTGAAAGGGTACAGGATCTGGTCTAACAGCAAGATTATACTTAGCAGAAGTGTAGTCTTTGATGAGAGTTCTTTGCTGAATTCTAGGAAGAAGACCAGTGATGCAGTTGAGAAAGAGGCTGTTGCTGAGGAGGTGGAGTTGAACTTCACTCCATCTGAGAGTCAGGTACCTGATTTGGTCACAAACCAATCATGTACTATTGAGTCGGACACTGCTGAGACAGAGGCTACACCACTAGACACAGGAGCAGGTGGAGCGACACATCGCAGTATTGCTCTAGATCGGCCAAGAAGGGCTGACATCAGACCTCCTGCGAGATATAGGTCTGATGAGTTGGTGGGATATGCCTTGCAGGTGGCCGAGGAGGTGGAGGATGATGCTCCGTCCACCTACAAGGCTGCTATTTCTGGAGATGAGTCAGCACAGTGGCTTGCAGCAATGGGAGAAGAGATGGAGTCTCTTCAGAAGAATCAGACTTGGGAGCTTGTCAAATTGCCTGCTGATAGGAAGGTGATTACTTGCAAATGGGTCTTCAGGAAGAAGGAAGGACTATCAGCTGTTGAGGGTATTAAGTACAAAGCACGAGTAGTTGCAAGAGGTTTCAATCAGCGAGAGGGAGTAGACTACAATGAGATTTTCTCACCAGTGGTCATACATACTTCTATCAGAGTGCTACTAGCAATGGTTGCACATCAGGATTTGGAGCTTGAGCAACTAGATGTGAAGACAGCTTTCCTACATGGAGAGTTGGAGGAGGAAATATACATGTCTCAGCCGGATGGTTTTCAGGTTCCTGGAAAAGAGAACCATGTTTACAGACTGAAGAAGTCTTTGTATGGGCTGAAACAGTCACCAAGGCAGTGGTACAAGCGATTTGATAGCTACATGGTGCAGCTGGGATACAACAGGAGTTCATATGATTGCTGTGTTTACCACAACAGTCTGGATGATGGTTCGCGTATTTACCTAGTATTGTACGTGGATGATATGTTGATTGCTGCTCAGAACAAGTCAGATGTCCAGAAGCTGAAGGATTGTCTCAGTGCAGAGTTTGATATGAAAGATCTGGGTGCTGCTCGAAAGATTTTGGGAGTAGAGATCTATAGAGACAGGAAGCAGAGAAAACTCTTCTTATCTCAAGAAGGGTACATCAAGAAGATATTGAGCAGGTTTGGAATGTCTTCGGCTAAGTCTATAGATACTCCAATGGCGTCTAACAGCAAGCTGGGAATGTACACACTTCAGACTGAGGAGGAGAAGGAGTACATGTCTAAGGTCCCTTATGCCAGCGCAGTGGGGAGTCTGATGTATGCTATGGTCTGTACTCGACCAGATCTAGCATTTGCTGTTAGTGTGGTAAGCCGCTTTATGGTTCAGCCTGGGAAGGAACACTGGCAAGCTGTGAAGAGGATCTTCAGGTATCTCAGAGGCACTACTGATGTTAGTCTGTGCTATGGGAATGATACAGAGTGCTTGGTTGCTGGGTTTTCAGACTCTGATTATGCCGGCGATGTGGACAGTATGAGATCGATGACTGGCTATGTTTTCACTCTTGGGAGTTCTGTGGTGAGTTGGAAAGCAACTCTACAACCTACAGTCACTTTGTCTACCACAGAGGCAGAGTACATGGCGTTGACAGAAGCTGCTAAGGAGGGAATCTGGCTGAAAGGCTTGGTCAATGATCTAGGCCTACATCAGGATCAGGCTTTAGTGTATTGCGACGGCTTGAGTGCAATATGCTTAACCAAGGATCAAGTTCATCATGAGAAGACGAAGCACATTGATGTCAGGTACCATTTTCTGAGGAATGAGAAGAGAATCAGGGTGAAGAAGGTGGGAACTGCTGATAATCCCGCTGATATGTTCACTAAGCCAGTTCCAGAGAGCAAGTTCCAACATTGTTTGGACTTGCTTAATATCACCAGCTGTTGAGTTGCCCTAAGGGGCAGTCTGGGTCCTTCTTCAAGGACCAATCTGAGGCAGAGAACGTCTGGGCACTTTGTCATAGGTGCATCTGTTTATGAGAGGATTCAAGTCAAGGTGGAGATTTGTTAATGTGCCTTGAACGACTGTTGACCGGCGACGCATCGGGGGGTCCGGGGGGCGGAGCCCCCCGGCGGTGGTCTCGCTGACCGGTATGCGATGTTTATTGTAAACGGGCCTATCGTCTGTCTATTTTGGGCTTTCAGTCCATTGTCTGTTTAGGGTTCCATGAGTCTCTTCATATACTCATGGAACGCCGACCCCTGTAACCTAATCTGTTTTCGCTTCCTCTAATAAGAAATCTGGTTCTCTGCCCGTGGACGTAGGCAACACACCGTTGCTGAACCACGTAAATCTCTGTGTCTTTCTTCGCCTTTATCGTTCTCGTTATAACAGTTAGGTTGTATGTTTGACGGTTCACCGTCTGCCGACTTTGTCGGCCTCTCGATGAGTCAGACATGTCTGACATTCGAATTATTACCTTATTAAAAAAAATTTAACCATTTTTAAATTATATTATGGGATTCACTCATTTTTTTTTTAAGGTTTTCTTTCACAATTATTCTTATCCTATCCACTTGAGGACACACTATACAAACTTTTGCGTATTTATGCATACATAAAATATATAAACGCACGTGATCCATATAAATCATGACTTCGTATTATTGTTGAAGCGATGGCCTGCGCACCACCCTGACGTATGTCAGTATGTGTAGGTTTTCATATTTTTTTTTATTATATACATATTTATAAATACAAGGTCTGCTATTTAAATATGATTAAATCTCACCCGATTCAAAAATCCGAATCGATTCACTTGAATCTATTTTGGTTTCCCTTGTGGTAGCCTCTACGATCTTTGTTATCGTACTTGAGGGTGTGAGATGGTTTTTGGGATTTGTTTTGACAATGGTATGGCTTGGGTTTTGGTCTGCGAATTGGTGTACTTTGCTTTTCTTGCTGTGATACAGGTTTCATGTGAACGGTGACTGGGTTGTCGAGCTTGTAGACGCCGTGGAAATGCGATGATGCCTGTTGATTCTGTTTAGAATCCATGTTGAGGTGTCAGCTAGTGATCCCTAGAGTTCTCTGTGTGCGTCTTCCGTTTTGCTGGTCGGTCGTTGGTTCTGCTAGCTTGTTTACAGTGTTGATGGCTTGTACTTTATTTTTGCTCTTTCAATTCCGTCATTTGCTTCTTGTAATTTCCTTTCAGTCATTTGCTTATGTTATTTGCTTCAGGTTGTACAGGATGGTTAGTCCATCTCCCGGCTTGTCCGGACTCTCGGTTTCTCTAGGCTTGTCTAGATAATCGAATTTCTTTCCTTATATTCAAAAAAAAAAAAAAAATCTAGCCTCACACAAAATCCAAACCTGATCCATGCAACAACAAAAAAAAATCGCTAGTATCCTACTACACCCGAAAAACTTGAAAACACTTTGCAATCTAATCGTAATGGACTAGGATCCTTCCCTAATGAGATGTTTCCTAATATTGTCTTAGTAAACGAATCTTAGTCCTTGATTCAAATCAACAATTAAGATTAATAATTAAAATTAATAAATAATTAAATCTTATCGCAATCTTCTTCCTTGAATCCAATCTCACCTGTGGAACAAATTAGTTCCAAATTAATCAACAACTAATCCATCGTCTTTCTGCTCATATTCTACTGTTTAAAAACAAAACAAATAAAAGTATACCGACCATGATCGATTAGATGTTGTTTTAAATTGAATTCCCAAACAAACTCAAAACTCAATGCCAGATCATAGCTAGTCTTGGTAAATTCACTTGACAAAACTTGGTAATTAGGATAGGGACGATGCACAAGTTATTAATTAGATAATAGTCAATCGGTAACCGCATTCTCAAGAACAAGCTGACCATTTTGGAAGAGAGGTCTAAGAGATGGCATAGGCAACACCAAACGCTGGTGGTGGATTGCCAACGTCCCAACGCAAATAGAGACATAAGTTGGCATTGAATTGATGGACGGATTGGAGTGAAATTGAATTTGGGATAAGGATAAGGATTAATAATTTAATTATTAATTAATCATAGGGATTTATTCTTGGCCAATGGCCATTGATTGAATTTAAGAGCTAAGATAAATTTATTAAGCATCCTAACGGATGACGGGATGAGATCAACAAGATCTGGATGAGTGATAAGCGCATTACCTCACAAAGGGTGACTAAGGTGTGCAACTTTATCTGCCACTCTGTTACTAGTGCGAAGCATATGCGAAATATTTACTTCAGAAAATTGCTGACACAGCGTGAGAATATCCCCTATTAAAAGTTCAATCTCCCATGGGCATTTTCCTTTTTTTGTTGAGAATGTTAATGATAATTTGCGAATCATCTTTCACCTCCAGTTTCTTGATTCTAAGTTCCAAGACTTTCATTATGCCACATCTCGAAGAGCAACAGCTTCGGTCATAGTAGCTGTTTTTACACCATATGAGTTGTAACCTATTGAGACAGAAAACCCAACCAATCTCCGATGATGAAGCCAATATGGCTATTCTCTCTAGGGATGGCTGAACCATCAAAATTTAATTTCAATTTATCGATGGAAGGTTTTTTCCACTTAACTTTATTTACTTTGGTACTTTTTTTTTCCTTACTCTATCCATTTTAGACTCTTCGTCATCTTCTTCAAAGGCCATCGCCTTGCTCCAATTTTCTTTATTAAATAGGATGAACCTTGAGATTTCTGTTTGACTTGGGATAGCTTGATCTCTAAATCTGACTTGGTTCCCGAAGAACCAAGTTTCCCACCATTTAGTAACCAGATCTCTCTTTTTCTCATAGTCTAACTTTTTTCCAAGCAAAACCAGAATTTTTGACAGGTTCCTGGTGGTCGGAAGGATATTTTGTAGAATTTGTTGTACTTTAGGTATGCAAAGGGACGTCCCATGTTTGCTGAGAAGGCACTCGAGAAAGAGACTGGCATCGTCTTTATATTGACTAACACAAAGAATGCAAGAAGTGGGAACTGAGGCTCCACGTTGGGCAAGTCTTACGGATGTAGACAATCCAATTTAATTTGGCTTACTTTTCACATAAAGTTTTAAATTTTTGGAGAACAATGAACATGCCAAAGCGGCAAAGCCACTCATTTGGATAAGCATGTACCTGATCTAGGTTTGTGATTAATCTCATCGCACTAGCTGTGGTGAATGAACCATTCTTATCCGGCCACCAGTATAGTCTATCCGGCATATTCGACACCGGCAACGGAATCTCTAAGATATCCTTAACCAGGTCCTGGTCACAAACGAGGCTGAGTTTCTCCACCCACCATTGACCCCCTAGTATGTAGTCGCTTACTTTTTCTATTAAATTTATAGAGTTCGGGAGGTGCAATTTTTCACTTAAAGGTTTTGTATCTACCCAGTTATCGGTTCAAAACTTAATGGATTGACCGTCACCAACCGACCAGATCAGTCATGAATCCTGATTTAAACTTAGGGGTAAGTTGACATAGATGCCTCCATTGCCAAGACATGTTTCCTCTCTTTCTGTATCTCATAAGTTCTTCTTCTTTCAAATATTTTTGTCTAATAACCTTAACCCACATGTTGAAGGGTTCAGCTAAAATTTTCCATAAAAGTTTAAGTTGAAGTGTTTCGTTCATATCTTTTGTTTTCCTAATGCCAAAGTCTCCTTTAGTTTTTGGTTTACATATCCTGTCCCAACCAGTGGCAGCCACAGAGAGGGGGGGGGGGGGGGGCGCCCCACCCTCTGACGACGGAACTTCATAGTATTTTTTTAAAAAAAAATTAAATAAAAATAAGGTAAAAAATTGAAAAATGTGAAAAAGAACACAAGAGGTCATGAATTCAAATCTCATTCCTCCCTTTTTTGCACTACTTTTTATTCCTACCAAAATTTCCCTATTAATTATTTCTTTCAAAAATTGTGATTAATTATTTCTTTCAAAAATTGTGATTGACTCATAAAACTACTTTTAAGGAGAAGCTGTCACGTGTCTCAGACGACTTCTCCTTTATTATATATATATAATAGATTTATATATTCTTTATTTCTTTTAATTTAAATAAATTTTATATTAATGCACATTCTAAAATATATTAATATATTAAAATCAAATAACTTCTTTAGAAAAAAATTGTGTCGTATGAATAGTATAATTCTAAGAAAATTGTTTATACCTCTAAACAATTTGATATTTTTATATAAATATAATATAAACTTTAGACAACTTATTATTTTCACTTTATGAAGTTTTCATGTCTCATGCAATAGATACTATTATACATATTCGCTCATAAATAATATTATATATATTTTTAAATTGAGTGAAAAGAAAGTTGATAGAATATATAGGTAGATAAAAAAATAATTGGGACCATATACATAGATTGATACAGATTGAGTTTAGTAAATAATAATAGAAAAAATTTGCAAAACAGGCAATTTATTTGGACGTATTTGCAAAATAGCCACGGGTTTGGACAATTTAACAAAATAGCCGCTATATATACTTATTCTCGGATTGTACGGACATTTTTTTTCTCTCTCCCAAATCCTCTCGCCCTCTCGATATGTTCTCTCGCTCCGCCGGATCCGGCTCCGATGGCGGCTCCCAAATCCTCCTTTTCGCCGGACCTCCATCTTCCTCTCCTCCTCCTGTCCGCCGCTGCTGCACTCTCCTCCTCTCCTGTACTCGACAAGGACGACGCCGTCGCTCATCTCTTCCCTCCCTCTCACCGCCTCTTCCTTGTCGTCTATCTTCACTCGCTGCCTCTAAACTCGCCCTCGCTCGTAGCCTCTAGTCCTCGTCGCTCTCGCACGTTGCCTGCAGCCAGCACTTTCGGGTATTCCTCTCACCGCTGAGGTATTCCGTCTATGCAAATTTTTTCTGTTCTTGTTGATTGGAATCCATGATAACTGGAATTCAGTGCTTTTGGGGGGATTTTAGGAATTGCTTGATTTGCTTCTAGAGTTAGGGATTTGGGGTGGATAAAAATGAATGTTTTTGTTGTTGTATGTTCTTGTTGATTAGAGGTTGTCGTTGAAGGTTGCTCGGGTTGTATAGTTGAATGAGAATTTGAGGATTTTATGTTTTTGTGAGATGTTGCTCCTGTTATTTTGACCTGAATTTTTTAGTTTGCTGAAATTGAGATTGTACTGATAGAATTGGAATTTGATGATTGTGATTTGTGAGAATTTGATGATTATGATTTGTGAGAATTCATTTATTGATGAAGAATCTGCCATCCATTTGATGTTGAATTCGTATTGTCGGTCTTCATTTCCTCATCTGTCATCATCTGTCATGTACAATTGATAGCTGTGTAGGTTCTACAATTGTATTACACTAGCTGTGTAGGTGAATTAGGAGACTGAATATTGCGTTTTGATTTAAGTCTACTATATAACAGCTCAAAAAAATTGAAGCTTAAAATTGATGATAAAGCATCAATTCCAGAATTTACCAATGTTTCGTAGGTTGATTATTTTGACTCGTTTATATAAGCTTAAAATGTAGTTGTGGCTGCTGTGAGTTGTTTGCAGCTGTGTGTGTACAAGCAGAAGCCGAGTACAGGCCTTTGATGACGGATGTTGTTCAGTCTCTAATACCCTTGGTTTAGAATTTCCCCTTCCAATCAAACTCGTCCAGATTCCAGAGTCGGATGAGCAGTCCTATGTAATCAACCAGCTAGTATATAAGACACCGAAATCGCGAGTTGCTTGTCTGAACAGCTTGTCCTGTATCATCACAAGGGCATCAATCTTCACAAGGAAAACTCCATCGTACCCAACTCAGATCTCATCACTGGAAAGCTGGATTCGGGTTAAGCAACACTCGTCAGAGCTTACAAATGCCTTATTTCTCAAATGTACAAACATATACTCATCTGATTTTTTTTTTTCTGTCTATTTGATGGAATCATGTCTGATCTTTAGCGTGAGTAACGACTTTTCGAATGGCTTGGCTCTTTTGATCCCAACACATTTAGACTTGTGAATTCGCTACGATTGATTTCGAGTTTGCAACTTCCTTGAGAATACGCCAATCTACAAGCTATAACCTATATGTTAACAGCTTACTGTATGAAGTAAAAGCACTAAGAAATGTTCCTTAAAAATCCATCCCGGAAGACATTCAAGTACTCAACAACACTCTGCTTGTTACAGTCCATACATTACTAAGCAGTTTCAATTCAAAAGTCGCAACAAACATATATTAATAATCAAAACACACAAGACTAGTATATGGTTTCAAAAGTTGCACAACCAAGGAATGTAGCTCTAGCGACGACGATGATCAAGGCTTCGAACAGGGTACTTGGGGTAAATCCCATTACGAAATCCGCGGGTAGGATGAATGACCCTCCTCCCTCGATGGTTTGAACAGTTGCAACAACCCGCAGTAGTTTTTCCTGCCCAAAAAAAAAACACTCGTCTTGAAGCAACAACATGCTCTTATTTTTGCTCATCAATACTTTATTTTTGTTCATCAATTCTTTATTTTTGCACAACATTCAAGACTTGTGAAATTGTGTCTCAACATGATCTTACTTTTCGTAAATCTCCACCCATCTTGTTTTATTATTTTGTGAAGCCTATTAGCTCAAATTGGTAGAGCGTTGTGTACAAACCCAAAGATACGGATTCAAATCCCGTATAGGCTATCGTGGAAAAAAATGTGCAATTTTCGTTTCAATGTGCAATTTAGAACTTAATTGTGCTCAACATGATCTTATTTTTTCTCAATATTATTTTAAGAGTTGCACGACTCTGTTTTGAGAGTTGCACGACTCTGTTGTAAGAGTTGCACGACTCTGTTTTGAGAGTTGCACGACTCTGTTGTAAGAGTTGCACGACTCTGTTGTAAGAGTTGCACGACTCTTTTTTTAGAGTTGCACGACTCTGTTTTAAGAGTTGCACGACTCTGTTTTAAGAGTTGCACGACTATGTTTTAAGAGTTGCACGACTCTGTTTTAAGAGTTGCACGACTCTGTTGTAAGAGTTGCACGACTCTATTTGCACAACTTACGGATAAGTTTGCACAATGTACTCTTATATTTGCACGACACAATGTACTCTTATATTTGCTCATCAATAGACTATGATTGCACAACATGGGGGATTGATGGAATTATGCTCAATATGTTCTTATTTTTGCTCAACAATAGATTATATTTTGCAAAACAATTGAGACTTGTGAAATTGTGCTCAACATGATGTTATTTTTTCTCAATATTATTTTATAGTTGCTCAATAGATTATTGCACAGCATGGTCTTATTTTTGCTCAACAATTCTTTATTTTTGCACAACAATCGAGACTTGTGAAATTGTGTCTCCACATAATCTTATTTTTTGTAAATATAATTTTATACTTTTTAATAGATTATTGCACAACACGGTCTTATTTTTGCTCATCATTACGTTATTTTTGCACAACTAGTGGTGAAAATTAGTGCTGACACTGATATTAGTTACAATTAGTGCTGACACTGATATTAGTTACAATTAGTGTTGACACTGATATTAGTTACAATTAGTGCTGACACTGATATTAGTTACAATCGAGTCATCTTCCTAAGTAATAACTTTGTAGTTCGGTATATATTTTTTCCGTGTCAGCACTATTTTTTTCTTCATGTCAGCACATTTTTTAGAGTTGCACAACTTTAGTTTAGATTTGCACACCTGTATTTTAGATTTGCACAACTGTATTTTTTTTGTGTCAGCACCTCCAAGCTAGAAACACTTTTCATTCTATTTGTCTCCAATTCAAGTGGATCAGTGCTTCAACCAAAGTTTACACAACCAACAACACGATAGCCTATACGGGATTTGAACCCGTATCTTTGTGTTTGTACACAACACTCTACCGATTTGAGCTAATAGGCTTCACACATATGCATAAATTTGCAATAATCCAACATTTCTTTCCACTTAATCATCCAACGCTCTACCGTATCTTTGTGAAATACAATACTAAGGAAGTCAATATTTAAACCTTTCCAGTTGAACCCCATTAACATCTATAAAAGTAAAAAATGTGCAACATTGGTAATAACTAGCAGCCATTAACCACTTGGATCACGCATAACCTGAGCATATTAGGAAAAGGTTAACCATTGAAACCTAGAAGAAAAAAAAACCATAAAACATAAAAGTTGTGAGAAGATAAAATTCTAATGATCACACCGTTAAAAAAGTTGAAATCTGGCAAAGTCTACAACTATAGAATTGCTTAAAAATAAATGAATAACCCACACACAGCACACTTTCTACAACATTTGTATTTTGTACAAAGAAACTCATTCACATATTCCATTTCAAAAACAAGTGCAACAGAACCTAAAAAACTCAAACCATGTAACATTTTCCCACTAACAACACCTGCAAAAACTAGCCCATTTAACAAAATCAGTTGTTTGTTCCACAACATGCTCCTACTTAAGAAAGAAACCAACTTTGTACAAATAACAGATCACCAACTTCAAAAGGAAGCCAAATTTGTGCAAAATACAATCTCTGAGATGATAAAAGTTGTGTAACTTACCGACAAGAAATGTAGAGGCAAGCTGCTGCAACATGTTCTGCTCTGCACCCCCGCGTGAAGTTCCTCTCAAGAGCTATCTTCAGAGCTCAAAATCATCAAGGAGCTCCAGTTACACAACTAGGAAAAGTAACCGTATATATTGATAAGAATTTCATATACAACTTATTGTATAAAGTGCTAAAGATGGTCTAGCTATTTGATGAGTTAGGACACTTTCGCGAGACCACAACTTCAACAGGACAATCATTTGAAGATTTTGAACCCCTTTGCTCAAGTTTCTGAAAGAATTCAGGGTTTAATTCCTTGTCATTTAAGGCAAGAACCTTTTTCTTCAGTAGCCCAACCGTTCTGTCTGAAATGTTTCCACTCTTTTTGGCAGCAGAATCAGAGATAGATCTATCACCATTAGATGAGTCCTTCAAAACTTTGTTCTCACTCAAATACATGGTTTTCTGTTTACTCTTGTCTGACAACACTGATAATCCAGATTTTTCTGAAACATCAGCAATAATTTTGGTTCATCAGCAGATTCATCCCCAGCTTTTCCTGCAATCTTCCTCCAATATTGCAATGCTTCAACCATAGTATTTCTAACAGGCTTAATCTGGCATCATAATGTGTGGCTCAAATTGGTGAATACCAGTGCCTTAAACATCAAGCTAATCAACTAAGTTTGAACTCTAAGTAAGTGTCATTTATATAAGTGTGAATTCTAAGTAAGTGTCATTCATGCAGCTACAACAACCAGTTCCCCGCCACAACACCAAACAACAGAGATATGAGCAACAACGTGTGTAACAACTCTAATATTCTTGCTAGGTCATGTATCTACTCTATTAAACATGAAGATACTTAGGAGTTCTCATTTTGAACCACTTATCAATCGATCTTCGATCAATTGATAAGTAAAATAGTCGAAGGCAATCACAGACAAAATTTGCACATCACAGACAAAATCGATGGCAGATGTGCAGGTTTTTAACATGAGCCTTGCTAAACAAATACAAAATCGAAGGCAATTACAGACAAAATTTGCACAAAGCAACCTAAAATAGTAGCTAAAACAACATAAAAACCATAAAACTCTCATCAACAATCGATTTTTCTTATCAATCGATCGAAGATCGATTGATAAGTAAAATAGTCGAAGGCAATCACAGACAAAATTTGCACATCACAGACAAAATCGATGGCAGATGTGCAGGTTTTTAACATGAGCCTTGCTAAATAAATACAAAATCGAAGGCAATCACAGACAAAATTTGCACATCACAGACAAAATCGAAGGCCGGGAGGGAGGAATCGACACTTACAACCAGATTTGAGTTGATGAAGAAGAGCCGCTCCCTCGAGCTCGCTCCGCCGCCTCGCTCGCTTGCTCTGCCTTGCTCGACCTCGCTCGCCCGCGCTACTTCAGATCTGGACCGGAGCAGGAGCACCGATGGAATTCGACTTCAGATTGGGACTCCCTCGCTCGCTGCCGCTGGACGAAGACCAAACACTCGCTCCTCGCTCTCGGCCTCCCTCGCTCCCTCGCTCGGCCTCCCTTGCTCCGGGATGGACGCAGATGGAGGAAGATGGAAGGAGGAGCCGGATTCAGGAATCGCTCGCCGGATATGCGGGAAGATGGACGGGGAAGGAGGAGCTCGCGGAGAGGACGGGAGAGAGAGCGCGTAGGAGCGCGTAGAAGGGTTTATATTGCGGACAATTCACAAAATTGTCCCAAAACGCGGCTGTTTCGCAAAATAAGCCCATTTTTGTGGCTATTTTGCAAAATCGCCCATAATAATATGTAAAAAAAAGAATTAAAATAAATGGACGAATAAAAATTATGGAGAGAATATCAAATTGGGACAAAATTTATCTTATTCATATATAGATATATTGGTTAAATAGAGTCAGAATGAAATTTTATCATATCCATATATTCATTAATTAGATTGGGTCTAATTTTATCTTATGCATATATATATAAATATATTGATTAAATAGAGTTAAAATAAAATTTTATCGAAAAATATATCTATATCTAATCAAATTAGGTCTAATTTTATATTATACATATATTAATTATTTCTTTCAAAAAATTTTAAAAAATGTGATTGGTTCAACAACCACTTTTTAAGGAGAATGCGTCATATGTTTCATCCTACTTCTCCTACGTTATATATAAAATAGATAATAGATTTAGAATACTTTGATGATGTGTCAACATCTATATAATATATATTATAGAAAAATCGTTATAAGATTATATAAGATAGAGTAGATATTCCTTGGTTAATTTAAATGCAGATATTTTCAACACAAAAACGTACAGATATAAATACTTATGGATATATATATATTTAAAAAAAAACAACTATCATTTATCATAATCAGAAAACTTTCCTTAGATACACCGAAATCAGGAAGATATAATGATTTGGAATTGGAGGCTATGTATTAATAATTAATTAAGTTAGGGAAAGCGCCAAAACTCCGCCCAATACCTATAAATACTTGCTTAATTAGTTGAATGTCACGTACTCTATCTCGTATTCGTGTTCATTTATGATTCCGATCAGAAACATGTATTCCGATCAACGGCAAAGGAAAGAAGGCGAGGGAGATGAGAGTGAAGGGATTGAAGCGCTACTCATGTTATCGAATCAGAACCAATGGAAGATCACCAAGAAACTCACGAAGAGCGATGTCAACCCCGAGCAGAACAGGCTTCTGATTGGGAAGTCGCTGGTTCAGGAGCACGTCCTTCCGCACCTAGACAAGCGCAGCAATGAACAGGTCCACTCCGACAACGGTCTCAGCGTTAGGGTTCGTGACGCCGACGACAAGGGCAAGGGCGAGGCTTTCCGCCTCAAGTTCAAGTGGTGGAAGTCAAGCGAATGCTTCGTGTTCATCCAAGGGTGGACCAATGATTTCGTGCACAGGAGGGGGCTGAAGAAGGGGGACGTCATTGGGATGTTTTGGTATGGAATCGATCGAGTCATCGTCTTCTCCGTTCTCCAACGAGCCCCGCCGCCCGACCTCTTCGCCACCGCCTGATTTTTGTTTGTGCATCTCCTGGGTTTTATTTTGCACATCTGTAAAGCTTCTACATACCCTATAATATCTGACCGGCCGTTAACAAACAAACATGTGTCGGGTTACATTGATTTATTATCATTTTTGCGATTATAAGGTCGGAATCCGCCAATACAAACTTAACACAAAAGTTTAAGCTGTTGTGTAGAGTTTCACCCTTCCTTATAACCCATCATTTTTAGTCTTTTATAATCAACTTGGAGATACACTCTCATACCAAACCTCTCAACAATCTCCTACTACCCTTTTCCTACTCCCTCCTCCTTACTTCTAAAAACACATGTATTACTGGACGGAGGGAGTATTTATATTCATAACATCTATTTTTTATACATTTATAAAATTTTATTCTGAAAAATCATATTTTACAATTTTTAAATATTAAAAAGGTATTATTTTACAAAATAAAATTTTATAAATATATATAATAGAGGTTAGAAATATAAATATAATTTTTTATGATTAAATAAATGTTACAAAAATTACTGTAGTTTTCTACAATCCCACTTGCTATTTTTTTGTTTGATAATTTTAAGGGTAAATAGTTTTCTACGATCCATAAAGTAGTCATTTTTTTTAGAAAACCACATCACATCGTAGTTGCTCATGAGCTCGCCTCATTTTTTTTACAAAGGTTTGTCTTCGGAGCTGAACATCAACTTTCATTTATGAAAACTGTTTGGCGACATCTCGATATTTTGACTTGTTCTAGATGTATAAAATTCCGATTGAGCCCGATGAGCACTTTTTGGAAAGATATTTTAAGTGTCTATAACTTTATTGAATGATGCAATCGTCAATTCAGCATGGAAGATGGCCGAAATCTGGGATCTTCGCAGCAGTCCGAAATTCTTGCAGCTCATCGAAAATGCAATAAATAAATACGGAATGCATTCAATAAAGTCGGATTAAATGATGGGGCTTTAGGGATTTCCGACCTTCCATCTCTTTGATGGCAACCAAGACCATTCTTTATCCCCATTATGGTTGCCCATATCTCCGTCATAAATCTCGGAAACCCTTCCGTATTATTCGTCATTAGTTTATCAATTTATTTTAATTTCTTTTATTTTTCATAGATTCAATGTTTTTCTATATAAAGGGATGTAAGAACTTCTTCTGAGACAAGTTGAATTTGAGAAAAAAAAACTAAGCTTTGTGCTTCCTTCGTTTTGGGTTAAGAAACAAATCTATCTTGGTGAGATGCCGGATAAAACCTCGTGGTGAGATGCTAAGAGCGATTCCCTAGCGAGAGACGACGGAATCAAATGGTCGGAAACACTCGGAGTGCGAGGCCGAGAGTGCGGAAGATCGAGTGTTGGAGATAGCTCGGAGTGCGAGGCCGAGAGCGATCTTGCATCACATAACCCTCAACCCCCATCCCCTTCTTTACCACCATTTTAAGGCCTTCCACAGCCCCATTATCACCCTCAATCACTCCCAAAATGTCCCTCCAAAACAGCCCATCAATCCCTCTCAAACAACCCCCGTTCGGAATCGTCTCTGCACAGGCGACGTCTCGGTAAAATGCGATTTCTCACTTCGTCTGACCTCCGATTGACAAGATCTGCCCCAATCTGCGACCGAGACTTCAAGATCTACAAAAGTAGTACTTACACGTCCCCAGAAACCCAGCCAATCAACGGGAAATCGACAATCTTTGAAGACTGATCTGTTGACTCAGAAGCTGCCCACAATTTCCCGACTTCTCGGAACTCTCGTCGCCGGTCCTTTTGCTCGAGCCCGGGCCCGAGCACGTCAACCTGAAAATATTTTTTTTTACAGAAAAACCATCCGTATTGAAGAAACGTTTTCATTAAACCACCCATGTGGCCTACGGTTCTGTCCCGTCTTTTTTTTTTTGATAAGGAAAAAATTCGGGTGGTGGTTAGCCAACCCGAGAGCATCCCGAAGGATGAGATCGCGAAAATCTGAAAGAAATACAAACACAAAATACATCAAAAGTAACACCTAAACCAAAACCGGAAAAACCCCAAAGCTTAAGCAAACCAACGGACATAACATTGAGAGGAAGGAAACCCGGCGTGGAGAAGTCGATAGCGAGCGCATGGGACAGCACCTGCTGACACGATGTCTCGCCGCCGGAAAGAGGGAAAGCAGAAATCCTCGTAAGGCAAAGACGACTCCTGGGGAAGTGTGGATCACACGACGTTCCCCCCACCTAGATGAAGGATCTTCGGAGACCACAAACACCACCAACACGATCACTTCGATCAACCAAGGCCGTAGAACTGCTCCTGTCCCGTCTTATTGTCTAAATGGTGTGTTGGTTTTGACAATTATACTCCTTCAATTACATTTTCTTATTTTCTTTAAATGTAAATCATTTCCCCCCTTCAACAGAGATCTAGATGAAGAAGAGATAACCAAAGAACCAAGTAATAATCGGAACACACTACGCCAACCAAATATCATAAAATGGAAAAAACTACGTGAAAGATTCATGAAACTGAACTTCGATCGTTCTTGGACCACGAATGAAAATGCCGCATGGGGTTTTGTTATTCGCGATGACCATGGCAGAACTCTCAATTGCGGGCTGCAGAGTTGCAGTAAGTCCTCGGTTTTACAAGCGGAGTCTTTAGGTCTTCATCATGGGATGCAAGAAGCATTTTGGTTGGGAATCACAAATCTTGAGGTGGAGGGAGATTGTCTGACGACTATTAACGCCGTCAAGGGGGTGTGGAGCTATTCGTAGTAGATTGAGATGAAGGTGTCGAACACGCTTGTCATTGGTCAATCCTTTGTTACTGTACGTGTCGTACTCCCATACATTTAGTGATTTAGAGGACAAGCGGGTTGTTGATTGGCTCGCTCACTTTGGTATGTTGTAGGGCTGTTATTCAAGCCGAGTAGTTCGAGCTCGGCTCGGCATCGGGTCGGAAAAAGCTCAGCTCGAGCTCGTTCGAATTTGAAAACGGGCCGAGTTCGAGCTCATCACGAGCTCGAGTCGAGCTCGAGCAGCTCGTTTTAGCATGTGTATTGACATATATACCCTTATATCTTAGTTATATCAGGCTCTTTAAATTTCTCCTTAAGCTCTTGGGCTTTCATTCTCAAACCCTAGTTCCCGTTCACAAGCCGTCTCGCCTCCCCTCTAAAGATCTAACGTCTCCAGTCTCCAGTCGCTTGATCCTTTTCATCCTCCCGTCTCCTCTCATTGCTCTTTGTTGTTTCAGATCTGGATCTGGATCCTTTTCATCCTCCCGTCTCTTCTCATCGCTCCTCAGCGTCCTGGTTGCTTCGGGTACGGATCTGGCTCCGCCTCGTCCTCCCATCTCCTCTCAGATCTAGATCTCGCTTCTCCTCTTCGTTCTCGTTGCTCTTCAAATCTGGATCTATCTCCTTGTCGTCGTCCTGTCGCCCTCCTTGCCCATATTTGTCCTCCGCCGCCCCTTGTCGTCCTCCCAACTCCATTTTTTGCCCACTCTTCGTACTACTTTCAGCTATTCCTCTCCTTCATTCAATTTCATGTTTGCTGATTCTTTCAATTTGTATGTGTAATTATGTTGCTTGTTTGTAATTGTAAGTTTTTATATTCATTCAATTGTAAGTTATTTGATTTCAATTTGTATGAAATTTAAATTAGTTTACCCTTTGTCTGTAATTGTATTTCAATTATGAAATTGAAATTATGTTCCTTTTCTGTAATTGTAAATTGAATGAAATCTGGTTGCCTTTACCGATTCCAGTTAGTTGAACAAATTCAGTAAAAACGAGCCTACGAGCCCAAATTCGAGCCCAGCTTGACTCAAAAAAATAAACGAGCTCCTCGAGATCGAGCTCGGGCTTCATGTTCAGCTCGCGAGTCGAGCTTGAGCAATAGTTTAGACTCGAATAGAAATTGAGCTCGAGCTCAAGCTCAGCTCGTTTGTAAACGAGCCGAGCTTTAACCCGATACTCGAGCTCGTAGGATCATATATCACCCCTAGTCTGTTGTCAATTCCCTCTAATTGGAGAATTGATTGTAAGGACCAAGATTTTTAAAAAAAATACTAGGCAAGTCATACCCTCGCTACGCGCGGGACATATTAGTTTTGATATTTTTATAAAATTATTTAAGAGATTAATTTATGTTATATTGTTCCATTATCTAAACTATATATGCACACAATCAGTAAATCTTGATTTTATATATATAATACCTTGATATGCCTTTAAAATATAAGATTAGTACTGTCAGGGGCGGAGCCAGGAATATGTCGAGAGAGGGCTCAAAAAAAATTTCGCTAGTTCATAAAAAATTGCAATAGATGGCTTCTTAGATTGTGTAATAAACTTATCCATAATCCTAAAAATAAAAGACCACAAAGCACAAATTTAAGTCATATATCAAAGTTCATACAATATTAGAGCAAAAATCCAAATTCAAACAGACAGGGTTTAGAAGGAATGGGGAAATGAATGGGGAAATGAATTTTATTAAGGAAAAAAAAAAAAGAGGCGAACAAGGGGTTAGAAGGAGTTTGAAAAAATACTGAATATTGAGGTCGGAAGGTGGATCAAACTCTGGACTTTCCCCTCACCATACACGCCTGCAAGGCTGCAACCAACTCTGCTGCACTACACTTCTGTCTTTAGCAGCAACTTGAATATATATATAGAGAGAGAGGATAGATCATATGTACTCAAGTCTTATTGTGTATCATGTGAACACATCATAGCCATTGATTTAGTGTAATTGAATGGCTGAGATTAATTGATAAATTAGATTAATTTAAAAAAAAAGAAATAAAAACCCCCAACCCACCTTTTAACTTCAGCACGTGTGTTATCCCAAACCCTACAAAATCCCCCTTTCTCAACCATTGAAGAGAGAGAAAATCAATTGGGGACGATCGATCAAAGCAAATTCGGAGGCGGTTGGTGAAGTGAAGACGGTCGGCGAAGCGAAGGCGGCCGACGATGGCGGCGTAGGCGAATGGCGAAGGCAAGTCAAAGGAGATTGATGGCAAAAACCAAGGCTGCAAGCGATGGCGGCGAAGGCGAATGACGAAGGCAGAGCCTTAAGGTGCAGCGATGGCGGAGTCGCGAGGTACAACCATGGCGGTCGGTGAAGGCGGACGACTGATGGAGGCGATGGCAAGTCAGAGGAGAGTGATGGTGGGAGCGAAGGCGGCCGGGGAAGGCGGCGAAGGGTAACGAAGGTGAGCGGATGATTGACGTTGAAATCGCCAACGATTTGAAGCAGGTGGACGGGCGAGAATCGATCTAGTCAAACATCTTCACCCGAAGCGGTCGTTTTCATCAATGGGTAAGTGTGTTTTAGGGTTGAATTTCTAGGTCTTGTTCTTGGCTGATCGAATTTGGGGTTTTGTTCTTGATTGTGGATATTTATGAGCGAATTTTAGGTCTTTGTTTCATATCGAATTTGGCTGATCAAATTTGGGATTTCTAGATCCTGTTCTTGGTTGATCGAATTTGAATTGGGGTTTCATATTCGATCGGGTGGGACTCCGGCGCTTGGGATTCCGGCAGTCGAAGGGGGTTTCCGATCACCACGAGCAACCTGCACCACTGAAGCAAACACCGGCGCAACCCATCGCTTTCTCCTGTTCGATTCGAAGCTGACGGAGTATTCAACTGTATCGCTCAATTATTTGACGGTATTATAAGATTATTCATTTGTATTGATAGATTTATCATAGATTATAAGAGATTTCTAATGGTGTATCTATTCTAATCTTCAAGTAAAATGGGGGTTATTCGATTGTATCGCTCAATTATTCGACGGTATTGTGAGATTATTCGATTGTACGTATTGATAGATTTATCATAGATAATAAGGTATTTCCGGTGTATCTATTCTAATCTTCCAATGAAATACGGGTTATTCGATTGTATCGCTAAATTATTCGATGGTATTATGAAATTATTCGATATTGTATCGATAGATTTATAATAGATAATAAGGGATTTTCATTAGTGTATCTATTTTAATCTTCTAGTGAAATGCGGGTTATTCGATTGTATCGCTCAATTATTCGACGGTATTATGAAATCATTCGATTATATCGATATATTTTCGAAAATTTTGATTACATAATCTTAACAAATCAAATCTAAATCCTAGGGTTTAAACCAATTTTTTTTTTTAAAAAAAAAAACTATCAATCAGGCCCACTACAAGACTACCTAAACAAAAAAAAAACAACGCACAATTTATTTGGAAGTAACTGCACACACGCGCCTCATGTTGGCAAGTAATCCAATATAGCATGCGGGCCCCACGTTTTTTATTATAAAAAAATCAGAAAATTCCCTAATTACCACAGCCATCCGATCAACTAAATCAACGGCCTAGATGTGTTCACATGATACACGTTAAGACTTGAGTACATCAGAACCAACCCCTATATATATAAGTATGGTTTTTCCGGGGGGGGGGGGGGCTTGAGCCACTGCATGCCCCTCCTCCCTCCGCCCCTGAGTACTGTAGTAGTTAATCAAACATATATACATCTCGGCAACTATTTTTGTACGTGTTTTACTATAGCATCTCAAAAAATTCTACATGATTTACTTCAAAAAATGAAAAGAATAAGAAGAAGAGAGAATGTAATGTTTACTAAATTTGGTAAATTTAACCATACCTCTTTGAATTAAACTTTGCCTTGTTTTGTTCCACTGCATGTACAAATCCTGCAAAATTATGAATTTAAGATAATCAGCGCTTGTATGGAAGAAAAAAATGAAAGTGATTCTCCTATATATATTTACCAAAAATTAAAATCAATTATTATAAGCTTCTATAATTTTTTAAAAAAATTATGCAAAATCCAATGCAATGAATTTGAACAGAAATGATAAAATAAAAAAAATCTCCAAATATTGAAAGTTGAGAGTGGGGGAGGATTAGAAAAATGGGTTGGAGGACTTGGAGCAATTGAGTAATCTCCCAAATGAAGATTGGAATGCAAATGGTAAGTTGATGCTTTATAATCTCTAAATAAATCTCTTAGTAGTAACTTTTTCCACTCTTATGCCTCTTCGCATCCATAGAAGTTACTGGTCATGGTTTAATATATATGACCATTGATCTCCTTTGGAATTAAGAAAAAACCCAACTAATTAATAATTGTCTATTGTGAGAACAATATGTTATGCAATTATATTCCTCTTTCCGTTAAAATTTGGTAGAGAATATTTATCAATTGTTAAATTAACAAAGGAGGAAGATAAAAAAATACACAGTAGAAGATAAAGAGTTAAAAATGAGTCTTAACTATATAAGTATATATATTGATCAATTTTGACCGAGCCAATTAAATCTCCGCTATTGATTTTACTTATTTTAATTTGGAAAAAAGAATATCAAAATTTTGTATTTGTATTCTTTTGTTTATGTTACAATAATTTTATTTATTTTTAATTTTGCAAAAGGAATATAAAAATTGTATATTTGTAGTTTTTTGCTTCTGTTACAATGTGTTGGATAAATTAAACTTAATTGTTGAAATATAAGAAGTTAGAAGATAAAGAGTTAGAAACGTGTGTTAATTAGGTATGTACTAATAAACTTTGATTGAGTCAATTAAATCTCCACATTTAATTTTATTTATTTTTAATTTTGATAAAGTAACATAAAAAATGTATGAATTCAAATGTAAAAACTCCACAATTAATTTTATTTAATTCAATTTTGCTAAAGTATCATAAAAAAATGTATGAAACAAACGTAAAAATGAAGTGATTTTTTAAAATTTTATTTCTAAATGTGTTCTAAGTTTAGGTTTAATTAGATTGGATTTGGACTAAAAATGGTTGTGCTAATTTTATTTCTAAATGAAATATAGAATGCATATCAATTACCAACTAACTATATTGTTTTTTTTTTACTTAATTTGCTAATGTACGTATAATATAGATTTTTGACAATTTAATAGGTGCAATAAATGGAGCAAAAAAATTGATTGATAAATATAAAAAAAAATATGAACAAAAATGATTTTAGAATTTTTCATGAATCATTAATGTTAAGGGTCATTAAGGTGTCTTGGGACACAATTTTTAAAGGTAGATAGATAGATAGATAGATAGATAGATAGATAGATTATTTTGTAATTATAGATTTTATTCTGATTTAAGTTTCATTTTATTTTTAAGACTTCAGAAAATTTTGAAAGTTTCTTACCTCGAGCAAGCGATTTTATTTTAATTCTTTCAAGAAAAAATCCGGCATGAGCTTGTTATTTGTTTTGAAAATGAATTTATTTCCGCCTTATTATTTCGAGACTTGAAAATAATTTCAGGCTTAGTTATTTATTTCCGATTCGAATGTTAATTTTAGATTTATTTAATCGCACCGAGTTAAGGACAAAAAGCGAATTTCAAAATTTATTTTCGGGTCTTTAATTTTTGGGGAAATGCGTTTACCCACTCCAACACTCAACCCTCACGTCACATCCGATCAAATGTACTTGTTGTAAGCCTTCCCTTCCCCATAAACCCATCTCCATCCCTCCTCCTTCAATTCATCCGTCACTACTCACTACCATCCTCATGCTCCCCACCTTCATCACCACCACTTCCTGGGTTGTCGCGCAACACCCACCACCAACACCACCACGTCACGTACCACCCTTCTCCGAAGCACCAAAGACCGAGCCTCCAAGCTCCACATCCTTCGTTTCTTTCTAAAATCAGCCACAACAACACCCACACATCCGACTCCTCCCTTTCTCTTTTGAACCCATGTTCCGACGGCAACCACAACCCCAAGCCCCCTTCCTCTGTTTTCAAGTCCGGACCTAACGCAAGTACCGACCTCCCTTTTTTTTTTACTTCGCCTCTCTAGGCCACAGCAGCAACAACGACTTCAATTTGACGAGCCCCGACGCCAGCCGAGAAAGCTCTTACAACCCAGCTTCATCGGGTGTTATCCTCCCCGGGTCATATAGTCATGAGATGAGATGGAAATCGAGAATGGGATATGATACTCTTGGCCTCCGTTGCCTATCCCATGGACCTTTATGTTGTGGGTCCATGATCGAGTCATTGGCCACTGTTGCCTCTGCCCATAGACGTCCTCGATGGGGTTATGGGTATGTGTATGAATAGAGCGATATGACGCTTGGCATTTTTTGGGTGCCTTTACAACTTTCTACGCGCGCGCACACACACACATAAATTGTCAGCATGCTTGTGTGTTTAATATTTCTACACTACATTAGCACATCCTTTATTTAGGTAAGGCGTATTATATGTCCTCAGCGAGGTTTTTAGGGCCTGCATGTGTCTCTTGGCCTGACTTCGTGGTTAGTTTCAAGTACCCGTTCCCTTGCTGTTATGGTAGGAATATCCTATGGCGCAGTTAGAGAGGGAAACATTGACTATGAACTCCACACTTTTACTACTTTATATTTCCTACATATTTTGGTTTTGACCGAATATGTCGTGACAACTATATATGTATCGTTTTATGTTTGTTGTTGTTTTGACAAAACTTGTTTTATGCGACACAGAGGTAGGACAGGTTATGGTCCCCAATGGACCTATCACGAATTTAGGGTATGAAATCCTTTCTTTTAGTACTAACACTGTGTTGAAACTCAACCCGTACTCGAATTGCAAGATCCGAACGAATGTATCCAATCCTTCGAAACGTAACCCGATTTCCTTAACTCGGGCCGTTACATTGATGTTGTCGTCGACGAACTCATCCGTAAAGATGCCCTTGGATGGTGACACAACCGCGGTTGATCAACCCCAAATCTTTGCCTTATATCTAAAAAAAAAACTTATTCCCTTGTTCATGAAGAAGAGATGCCAACCATTGTTGCCAAAATTTGAAGCTTTAGCATTTTATCTTTACTTCTTCTAAATTTGGGGGGATCCAGGGTAGTCTTTCATCTCAATACATCTTATAATTAATACAATTCATATACAAGGTATAAGGTAACCAACTTAAGTTTCTTATCAATCAAATTCTTATCAATCATCTTATAATTAATACAATTCATCTTATAATTTGGGTGATTCAGATGCGAGTTGGGTGTAGGTAAAATTGTTATATCTAGACATGTTAATCGGGTCATTTGGATTAGGTTCGGATTTGGGTCATTCGAGTTCTAGGTAGATTAGGTTTCGGGTCAATTAGGTTACAGGTCATTTTGGATTGAGGCAAAACTAGGTTTGTCCCGGTTTCAGCTCAACTCAACGGGTCAAAAAACTCAGACTTTTTAAAGATTTTTTAAGAATATTAAAATATTATCAAAATTAAATTATAATTATATAAGTGCTCTAAACATACAGTAATTATGAAATATATGCGTTATTTACCATATGAGTGAAATTAACGAACACAATTGCATGATGAATCTGTGTGGGGTATATGTGATGTGGCTTCTAAATTGTGATAACTCATTGGGTCTATTTTGACATAACAGGTCATTGAGTCTTAACCCAAAATTATCGGGTCATTCGGGTTTAAATTGTTTCGGATTTTGGGTATAAATAATCGGGTTCAAACCCAAAAAATTATTGGGCATTCAAATCAAATTTTCTAGGTCGGGTCATATTTTGACAGGTCTAACGTGGGTAATCCAAAATAAAAAAAATTAAAAATTAAATAAAAATTAAATTTGGATAATCCACCGGCCGAATAACTTTGGATAATGACGGCTTAAACGGGCTGATTACTTAGGCCCAGGTTGGGTCAAGCCCGACCCATACTATATAATACGTACTACGTATAAACTAATTTTTACAAAACAGATTTTTTTGGATAGGATTTGTGATTGATTTCGTGTGATTTACCCTTCCGAACAAATAAAATCAAATAAAAGGCGACTTGTTCTCTGACCTCTGTAGTCTTTACACTGCGCACATCATTCAGTTTCAGTCCACGCCCTCATCTTCTCTCTCCCCCCTCTTTACCGTCTTCGTAAGCCATCTCTTGTTTCTATTCTTGACAAATTCTTTGATTCTTTCTTCCGTTTCTTGTATTGCATCTTTTTCTGTGACCTCGATTCTTAGTGTTCGATATTTTTATTCTTTTTTTTTTTGGTAGGGTTTCGTGTTTTTTTGTGTATCCTTGAATCGGTTTGTTTGATTTTGCTCACACAGTGCAACGAACTTGATAATTGGCTTTCCTTCAAAACAAAAGTCCATTTTTTAGCATTTCTGTTTCAGGATTTTCAGCGCTAATTGTTTCTTTAGGCCTTAATTCTTGATTCCACGCAATTTGGGCGCAGTACAAAACTTTTTTATTGATCTATGTATTATACTAATTGTTTCTGTTGATATGCTAGAATCTTTGTGTTGAATTTTGACAGTGGCGATCTTCGTTGCTAAGTTCCTGATCGATCATTCAACCTCTGGACAGTGGATAAAATATCGGCTTCTGATGTTGAATCAATTTTGATTGATCCTTGTACTTGTACTTCGCCTACTCTTAGGGCTTTTTAACTTGTTATGAGTCAAATTGATATGCGGAGTCTCTTTGAGTACATGTGTTCTTTGAGTACAGGTTTTATCTTAGTGGCTAATTTTACCTAAATTTAAGTGTCTAGAATATATTTTCAGTCCCTCGAGTGCACCAGATATGAAGATTAAACATCATCTGACAAAAACTTGGAGATTTTGTGTCATGATTTCTTTATTTGGCATATAAATGAATCTTTTGATATTCATGATTTGCATTCTTTTAGATGATGCTCTGCTTAGCCTCTGGTAAATTCGTTTGCTTTAGAGGCATTTTGATTTTGCGCATCTCTCTTCCTTTTGTTTGATGGTTTGAATTCATTCTCTCTGTCTGACAGCACGTATACAGTATGGGGGGGAATTCAATAGAAGACGATTGGGATTTTCCCTCTCTTGCCAATGGACCTCGGACTATTGTTCTTGTTGGACGCACCGGAAATGGAAAAAGTGCTACGGGCAACAGTATTCTGGGAAGAAAGGTTTTTAAATCCAGACCAAGTTCATCTGGTGTCACAAGCACTACTGAGATTCAGAGTACTATGCTTAAAGATGGACAAGTTATCAATGTCATTGACACCCCAGGTGATGTTTACTTGATGCATGAATCTAACTCTTACTATATTGTAATTCGTTGATAAGGGATAACTTTGTGACTTTCGCAAAGGTTTTGTGATCCATTTACTGTATTTAACAGTTTACCTCTATCGTTGCAGGATTATTTGACTTTACAGTTGGACCTGAATTTATTGGCAAAGAGATCGTGAAATGTATTGACTTGGCCAAGGAAGGAATTCATGCTGTGGTAGTAGTGTTTTCTGTTAGAACACGATTCTCGAAAGAAGAAGAAGCTGTGCTTCAGAGCTTGCAGACTTTTTTTGGGCCCAAGATAACCGATTACATGATTGTGGTTTTCTCGGGTGGGGATGAACTTGAAGATAGTGAGGAGACACTAGAAGGTTATCTTGGCCCAGAGTGCCCAGAACCGCTTAACGTAAGTGTTTTCTTCTGTACTTCTGAATTCCAGTTTATGTATTTAGAAGTTATTTAACGAATACATTCAAAGCAGATTATGATAAGCATTCTTAGCAATAATGAGAATGTAAAGATGTATAAAATGAATGTGAGTGTACGAGGTAAAAGATAATGTGAGATTGCTCCAAGTATGGAATGATTTAGTAGCTACTTCCTCACAATACTGGTCTTTATAGCAACTCTAGCATTTTTTAAGGAAACCATCAAATATAATATTATACCTCATTATATATTTTAGGGAAATTCCGTTTGGTACCCCCGAGTTTTTGACAATTCCGGATGGTGTCCCACACTTTTTTTTTGTCCGGATGGTACCCCTGAGTTTTGTCAAAAGTCCGCCTCATGCCCAAAACTCATAGTTTCTTCTTTTTAATGAATAAAACCACCCATTATTTTTATTTTTTCATAAATATGCCCATTTACTTTTAACATTAAACAAAACTACTTATCATTTAACTAAATTCAAAACAAAATTGACAAAATCACCTTTATTTTTTAAAATTAATAAGATCACACATTATTGCCAAAGTTGTAGCAAAAAATACCCATTCTTTCCAAATTTTTTTTTGAAGAAAATCAACTATTATTTTTGACATTACACAAAAGATCTGTTACATATTTTTCATATTTCATAAAAAATAAATCTCATTATTTGTCAAATATTGCATGTACATAATCACCCATTATTTACAAAATTTTGCACAAATCCACTATCTTATTATGTGAACAAAAATAGTTAACCTATACATTATAAAAAAAATACTTTGTAAAACCATACTTTATGTAAAACCACCCTTTATGCTTTAAAAAATGCACAAAATCATTTCTTGTGTAATAAAAGAAGGTGTTATTCATTTCTTTTGTTTGGAATACATAAAACCTAATAAAATAAGAATGATTAATCTCTTATTATATTTTTCTTTTACAAGAAGAAAAATAAATAAATAAAATTTACTTTTCTTTTTCAAAAAAATTATAATCAAGCATTTGGTTAAATTGATCAATCACATTTACAAATGTTTAAAGTTAATGAGATATAAGTTAAATATTGTTTTGAAAAATAATATGTGTTAAAAATATTGCAATAAAAAATTTTAGAAATATTGGAATAAAAATTTTGGAAATATTGATCAATCACATTTACAAATATTGCAATAAAAATTTTGGAAATAATATGTGATTTTGTAAAATTTTAAAAAATAAAGTTGGTTTTGTCACTTTTGTGTTGGATTTTGTTAATTAATATGTAGTTTTGTTCAATGTTAAAAGTAAATGGGCATATTTATGAAAAAATAAAAATAATGGGTGGTTTTATTCATTAAAAAGAAGAAATTATGAGTTTTGGGCATGGGCCGGACTTTTGACAAAACTCAGGGGTACCATCCGGACAAAAAAAAAGTGTGGGACACCATCCAGAATTGTCAAAAACTCGAGGGTACCAAACGGAATTTCCCTATATTTTATTTTGCTTTGTATATGTAGTTAGTACTATTTACACAAGTGTGCAACAGAGAGCTGCTCAATTTGTTTCTCATTGTTGCTAATAGAAACACCAACTCTTTGCTAACCTAAGGCCCGAGTTTTATTCATGGCAGAATTTTCATTTGTTTCTTAATATGTGCAATAACTAGGGAAATAGTTACGTTTTTTTTAATATTGTTGTTTTTCCTTGGGCAGAACATTCTTCAAGTGTGCAAAAACCGTAAAGTCGTTTTTGACAACAAAACGAAGGATGAAAAGAAGAAATCATCACAACTTCAAGAGCTTCTTACCCTTGTGGATTCAGTAATAGTCGATAATGATGGACGACCTTACACCGACAGCTTGTTTGCTGAATTACGAGTGAGGATGCTATGAAGTTTTCACTGCATTTTTTGTTCTTCCATGATGTTAATTAAATCCAAAACAGAGTGCCATCATTATGTTGTTTCCATTTATTGTCCAGAAAGGAGCGATGAAACTTCGGCACCAGGAAGAGGAGGTTAATTCCTTACAAGGGTACACGAAGCGAGAAATAACAGAGCTGAAGGATCAAATGCACAAATCATATGAGGAACAACTTAAACGAATTACTAAGCTGGTATAGTTCTCCTTCTCATGCAATCTATTGGAAAACTCATTAATGATTTTATTTTTTATGAGGTAGTAGAGTGAAGCTTAGGCTTGAACTGGTAAATATATTCGCGATTAATCACAAACTAAGTAACTTAATCTAAAAATATGTAATTAGGCCAGATTAAGAGTTTTAGTGTAAAATCGAACAAAGTGATGTACTATCTCCAAATTCTTCCTATAGAAGCAAAGCTCTCACCATGACACCGCCAAGAAGCCCAAAATACCATATACTGATATACCCCGTCCCAAGTTAAATACATAAAGTAATACACCATCTCCTCTAGTGTTTTAAACTTACACATAGAGATTCCATCTTTACAAGCACTCCCAATTGAAGATGCCCATTCACAAGGGGAGCATTTGATGTTACAAAAAATTGTTCTATCGTGTCTTCTCCATGTGTGAAGTAAACTAGAGTACATGGACGGGTAGGAGGACTTAGAGAAACTATAGGAATCCTTTTGTTTCTTGATTCCTATTTTACATAAGACCCGAAGTCTGGTCTTATCCTTTTGTATATTGGTAATTCACCACATCTATTTATTAACCTTTTCAAGAAGTAAACTAGAGTGCAAAATTTGCATTGGAAAATGGTCTGTGCAAACCAATTCAACCAAACAATGATACTATCTTCTCTATGCAACAACCCCAGCCAATGCCACACATGGGTTGCCACCTAATATAGGAAGATAGGAACCAAAATGTGTCTCAGTTCACTTCATCTTTACACAGCTCACATAACAGGGAAATAGATGCACCCTACCATGAAGCTGCCCGTGCATCAAAAGGCTCCTCCTTAACCATTCCAAATAAAATGTTTACTTAACCCTTCGATCTTCTCAATGCCCCAGAAGGCAGCAAAACTCTTATGATTCCAGAAGCCCAAAATACCACCAATCACAGTTTTTATTAACTTCGTTCCTCCTGCATAGGAGTGAAGCGTAGGCAGTTCTAATAGGGTATGGAACTGTTTTGGGCATCCTCGTTCTATGGGGAAAGGACTTGAAGATTGTGTTTCCATTTAGAGAGAACTTAGTACTCTCATCCAAAAGGAGGAACAGAGAACATGAGGTTGGTGAATAGAAATGCAATGAAATGCCTTAGTTTTACCATTAATCTTTTCATTGAACTTCTATTATAGCTAATTATGTTATTTATGTTTTGCATACTTATGGTTATGGGCATCTAAAAGGCATTCTTTGAAATCAGGATTCGAATTTTTCCACATCCCTAATTGATGTACTCAACACAGGCCAAATACCATTTGATACGCGTAAAGTACTCTCACGAGATGTTATTGCACCGCGTTAGTTAGCCTTGGCTTTTTCTTTGTTTGTTTGTACATGGTTAGATGTATCAGGGTGTTGGAATAGAAATGTTCTGTTTGTAGGTTTTCCATCTTCTTAGTAATTCCTGATTGGATGTCTTAATTGGCTGATTCAAACTGTATGAGATTTGAAATGTCATCTTAGTTGAAAAAGAAACCCCAGTTTACTATCAAGCTAGAATGTCAATTCTGAGAATCTCTGTTTGAAATTTGTGACCTATTTAGGTGAACTGCTTTAACTTAAACATCTATACAGGGGTGTTCATTCATTGCTGTTATGGTGGTGATATTGCAATCATGAGCTTCGGTTCTCTTGCTTTCCTGCCTGAATAAGCTTTTCAGCCAACGGATAGACCATATACTGTCTAAACTTAATTGTTTTCCCTTTTTTCACTGGAGTTAATATTAACAAAATTCGTAAATATGCATGATAAAATGTAAAGAAGTGAATAGCACGAATATATGAGTAATAAATCATAACAGGCAAATATTCAATTTAGATGCTTTACTGTCCTTGCAATCCGACGAAATCAAATGTAAAAAAATGAAATACTCCCTTATGATTGTTGGGGAAGGTAAAGATGTATTGTTTTGTGAATTTGTCAGTGTGTTTTTTGGAAATAAGGATAATTTGAGTAGGATTGTGTAGCCCTACGTGGTTTTGTTTGTACTTTTCTCGGCCCTTGTTTTTAGGTTATGTTTTCATTAGTAGGAAAAAAACAAGGCCATTTTCACTAGACGTTGTAAATTTGGAAACAAAATCCTGCTAAGAGCTCTTTTTAGTATATATTTCACCAACTGATAAACATAGGGAATGGAAATCGTTAATATAATCCTCTGTTTGTTCTTTTTAGTGTACAGTTTTATTGCAATTGACGTAGTGGAATCTTGCAGAACTTCATTTATCTCTGGTCGAAGTTCAATTATATTTAAAACTTTGTTTACATTGTTTGAGTTGGGATTTCTATGACGTATTGCTACTGAATAAAGGTTGACAAATTTCAACTTTGCTTGTTGAGTTTCAAGAAGCAGCAACTGGTACCAAATATTGGTAATGATATCTTCAAGTAGTATGTGGATTCCTTCACTTCCCTTGGCCTGATATTTTAACATTTAGGTTGAGTCGAAACTGAGAGAGACAACCAAGAGGCTGGAACAGCAGTTGGCTGTGGAGCATGCTGCTCGTCTGAAAGCAGAAGAGCTTGCACAAGCTGCGCAGAAGGAATCTAGCGACGAGATCCGTAAGCTGAGGCAGAATCTAGAGAGAGCACAGAAGGAGACTGAGGAGCTCCGCAAGCAAGCTGCATCTGGAAAGTGCGTGATCCTGTGATGCATTACTGATCCCTATTCAGAGAACGCTCTTTTCATCAATGCTAGCGTAAGCTCAAAAACTCCCCTGTATATACACCTTCTATTGCTGTTTGAAAACCGAAACTTTTGCTGTGCAAGAATTTCAAGAACTTTAATTTGCAAGGGATTGATGATGAAATATTAGAGCTTTTCATGTTTCTCTCTCTCTCTCTCTATTGAACTGGTTTCTTATTGAATTGGTTTGAATTGAATGGGTATTTATAGCTTAGAGACTAGAGTTAGAGGCTGAGTTGAGACAAACTCTCAAGGCTGGTTTTATTTCTTCATGATTCGCCGTGGATCTATTTTTATTGTTGTTGTTTTGAAGACGATAGCCTATGTGTACATGGTTGTTAGCCCTATGTTGAGCTCAGTAGTACCACAGTTTGATTGCAGAAGAGTGAGAACGCATTCTTCATTGACGAGCCATGAGCAAGAAAGAGGGATCTTGAGTTGGCATAAAAATAGGATCTTCAATAGTCATAGACCAAAGATCACTATGAGAAAATACAAGGGGGCCTTCAAAAGATAAAGTTCAGGAATAGCCATTTGATCGGATCAAAGTTTACTTTGAATCCTTTACCAACCAATGGGATGCAAACAAAAATAATGTGCTCTCCCAGCGAGGCAATTCAGATCAACTTTTGTGTTACACTCCCTATTACACTTATTAAATTTGATCTAAATTATGATATGACATCGTAGTTTTAAACATATAAATAAACCTAAGTGGTTAAAGTATAAAAAAAAATTTGGATGTACATTTTAATGTTTTAGCTTCTTAGGGTTTATGCACCTAATTATAGGGTATCTTTTTATAAAAGGCTAAAAAATTATAAAAAGACATCTTAAACATCAATTTTTTTTAATGCTTAGCTTCTAGGGTTTATAGATTTAAACTAAAGTATCTTTTTTCTCAATTTTATTTATAATTCATATCAATTTAAAAGATGTAACACAGAGGGTAACATGAAAAGTGTAACAGGGGATTCATACCGAATAAATAGGTTGTAATTGGAATGCTTGTATGTCTAATCTATGCAGATTAGGCGCTCTATGCAATTCCTGTGTACGAAGCTACTTCTTGTCTAATTCGTCCAATCGTCTATGAACTATAAATATCTAGGAAAATTATATTGCAATTTCATGAGGCAATCCATGTTGTCATATTGATATAATGAAAGTGAAGGACTTACAACAATGACATAACACTGAATAATCAGCTCTTTTGCCACCCTTAGAAGACGCAAACATACGATAAAACAAGGATGCATAGTGTATGATGATATAGATGAATGAAAGGGAAGTTTATTTATGAACCAAAAGGTTTTAATTTATAGACTCACATAGTCTGATAGCTAAATGAGGAACTGAAACCGGATGGAGAAGATGCTTGAAATCATATGTTGCCCATCACTTTTTGATGCTACAATCGCTTTACATATTCAATTCAATAACTGTTGAGATTTATATACTTCCTAAGTCATGTATTTATGTTTTATTATGTAATGTAATAGCTAGTACTTTTAGTAACTACAGTATGAGTTATAATATAAAGGTATGGAACTTGGGTGTTATTAGGCTTGGAGTTGATTGAATTGGGTCAATTGATGATCATGAAACTATCACCCTATTTTCAACACATCGTAGACCCAATTCCTTGCCACAAGACCAAAGCGAAGCGCTAGGGCTTCGACTATCAAGGCCACATCATGCCACAATGCGAGCTGTTAGATGTTGTGATCTAACAAGTAGAATTTTCGATGACGAGCCCTAAAGTAACAAGTCTAGACAAGAGCTTGGAGCCATCAAAATTTATCTCCAAGTGGCCTGTTGTAGGTATTTTCCATTGAAAGTTTTTTTGACGGCTAAATGGGTATGGTGGTCAATTGTCATGTATCCATTCTGGTGATGTCTTCCGAGAATACTTTTTTGGAACCTTATATTGTAGTTATTGTAGGAGTAGTCGTAGGTATCCCTCCTATTTCTTGACATCCATAAAATTATCATAATTGAAGGCCATTTTGTTCTAATGGTCCAACCCCCTCCTCCCTCATATTGTTTCTCTAATGAGTGTAATAATAAATTTAGAAAAAAAAATTGTTTCCCTAATGATAAATAATCCAGTTAAATCTATTAAAACATAATCCAACCCGAAAAACCCGACTCGAATGCCTACAAAATTCTGAGTCAAGACCCACAATTTCACACCCGTTAAATTAAAAATGAAATTGTTTTTTTTTTGGGTTAAACAAGTTCGGATCAACCCAGAAATGTTTTTTTTGACACGGACCCAAAAAACTATAAATTATCCCCGACAATTAATTTGTTCCCCACACACCATCAACTCCAATTTTCACATACCATCTTTTACCCCAAAATTGAACACCGAAGTCACTAGTTGAAACACCCAAATAACTAGATCTAATACCGAAACATAAAGATTCAATACCAAAACCTCTAGAGATTGGACACTTAAACATGAATTGACATTCAAAATTCAAAATTTGAGTTGTAGCGGACAATTAGGTTTGGTGAGAGATTGTAGGTACTTTGTTGATTCTGTGCGACTATCCACGGACATATTTTTTTTAGATAATAACTCAAATGTCAGATCTCTTACTCTTCTTATATACGATTTAATTTTAGAAGTAGTAGTAATAAATTAAATAAAATAGAACTATTTTTTTGTCTAAATAGAATTCACTCCATTCATTTAACCTTTGATAACTTTTCATTTTTCACCAAAAAATAAATATAAAATGAAAAAAAAAGACAATAACAAAATGTCAGATCTTTAGAGCATGTTTAACGGGGTACTTGGAAGGGATACTTGAACTTTTTAATAAAAAAATATGGCCTGGAGAGCAAGTATCCCATGTTTCCGATACTTGAGGTAGTATCTCTCCTAGTATCTCAAATGTGGGCCCTGGTGGAAAGCAATTTGTTTTTTCCACAATGCAAACAGAGCATTCACAAGGGAAAAGGTTGGTGCAATGGCAGGGAGGGGGGACACGTGTTAGGCATGGGTAGGCTGTCGAATGGACGGGTGTGATGAAGAGGAATCGACGACCCAGATTAAACACGCCGTGTGTAATATACAATTATAAAATGTGATTTTTGACAATGAAAATATTTAAAAATAAAATAAAATAAAAATTATACCAAATTACTAGATTCATTTTTCTCTACCCATAGACATCAACTTTGAATATGTTTTATTATATTTCAAAAAACAATATTTTTTTCCCAAATACAATTACATGTAATAATACCTTAAATAATATGATCATTAAATTTCATTAGTAATAATTTATTATCATTTGAAGAATTTATAATGTTGTTTAAAAAAAATACTATGTGATAGTATATAATAATTTTCATGATTCATGTAAGAATATGGTAGAAATTGATGTTTTTATGAAGTGACTTGTCATATAGAATAGCATGCACGGTCTCCTATTGATGCATTGAGTAGTTTGATCTTTGCATTGTGTAGTCTAATCAGTTTGGTTCAGATTTTTCAAGTTTAAATATTAGAAAATATGTGAGGTTTCTATGAAGTTAATTTGGTCTTGTTGTTGATGCTTGTGACGAGTACCTTCGTCTATCCGGGGGCACAACCAGATTGTGCTTATCACATTTTGTTGATGGCATGCATCATCCAATTTTTTGGAGACGAGTATCTTCGTCGACCAAATGCAGTAGACATCCAACGATTACTAAGCGTGGGGGAGTCTCGTAGCTTTCCAGGGATGTTGAGTAGCATTGATTGTATGCATTGGACATGGAAGAATTGTCCGACTGCATGGAAATGTCAATTTGCTCGTGGAGATCATGATCACCCAACGATTATACTTGAGGCGGTTGCCTCTTATGACCTATGGATCTGGCATGATTTTTTCGGCGTCCCAGGTACTAATAATGATATTAATGTTCTTGATCGTTCCCCTATTTTTGATGATGTTGTGAAAGGTCGAGCTCCAACCATTAATTTCACTGTTGAAGGACACGAGTATCGCATGAGATACTATCTAACCGATGGGATTTACCCGGAATGGGCTACATTTGTGAAGTCACCAAAGTCTCCTCAGGGAGTCAAAATGAAATTATTTGTTGAACAAGTAGCTTCCATTCGGAAAGATGTGGAAAGAGCATTTGGAGTGCTACAATCTCATTTTGCAATAGTTCGCAACCCAGCACTATCTTCGGATCCAGTAATGCTCGGGAAGATAATGCGAGTATGCATCATTCTACACAACATGATCATAGAGGATGAGCGAGAAGACTATAACCACCATGGATACGAGATTCCGCAGTTTGAAGAAGGCATAAGTGGCGAATCTATCCCGGTGGAGAAGTCTGCTTGGACGCAATCGACTAGGACTCCCAACGTCATGCGAGATTATATACAAGCTAGGAATCAACTACGTGATAGTATTAGACACCGTCGTCTTAGAGAAGACTTGAAGGAACACATTTGGCAGAAATTCGGGTCCAATGTGGGAGATAATTAGTGGTTTTTGAGTTTAGTATTATGTTTAAGTTGGAATTTAAGCTTATGCATTGTACATAGTGTAATGTCTTTTGAAGTAATCATTGTATTTCCACTTATTTAAATGAAATTTATATTTTAAGTTAATATATAGTCACCGATTTAGTTTAATAAATAATACTCCCTCCGTTAATTAAAACTTGACGTTTTAATATTAACATACGTTTTTTGAGGTGTTAAAAACTATATAAAATATTAACTTTTTTTTAAAATTTTTTTTAATAATTTCATAATTGTTACTATTAAGTATGAATTTATAAAAACAAATTTTAAAAAAATTAATATTTCATATAGTTTTTATCATTCTAAAAAAGCGTGCATGAATAGTAAACGACAATTTTTAATTAACAGAGGGAGTATTAATTTATGAATAATATTTTTTAACGGGAAATTAATATTATAAATTAATCTAGATTGGAGAAAATGAGTTGAGAGGGGTATAAACGTATATTGTTTTGCTAGTAAAGGATGGAAATAATTATGGGAGAGGGGTATAATTGTAAATTGAATTGATAGGAAAATGCAGGTTGGATCTAGTCCGCTATCATGGTCCATTTTATAGTACGCATTGTTTTATTAGTTGAAAATAATTATAAAACTACCCTATTTATTAAGAAAAATAATAAAATAATTCGGTGCATCCAATCAAGCGATACAAACTGTATAATTGACCATAATGGCGGACTAGATGATCTTAATCTGGTTTTGGAATACTAGGGATATTATTGATAAAGTGGGAAAAATGAGAATGTGAACCTATGACTTATTTAACCTTTGATAACTTTTCATTTTTCACCAAAAAATAAATAAAAAATGAAAAAAAAAGTTTTTTAGTCCTGCAGTGTTCTATGTAAAAAAATCATCACATGATTTTTTTTAAACAATACAAGGACAAACTGTATAAAATAAATATTGAAATATTACTCCGTATTATTTTAAAACGGTATATTTTGTTTACATCACTCTTATGTAATTATGGTTTATGACCCATTTTCTATACCAAGAATCTGAAAATATTTGAAAAAATTGCACAATTGTTTTGTGTTTACAGCTGTTTCCAAGCTCTATGAACAAAAGAGTTGTTGAGTTGACCAGCGAGCGTTCTCCAAAGCTATTTGTGATTTTTTTTATCATATATGCTAATTAGTCAATTTCAACTTAAGTGTCAACTAGATTAAAAGTGGGCGATTTGCAAAAGTAGAGCAAAAAAAATATTTGCAAATCTAGACTAGTACATTGGTTTTTAGCTAAGGGTAAAAAGTAGTCTAGTTTTGCAAAAAAAAAAGGGCAACCAGATGAGGGAGTTGCAGGTGAAGGGGGGCCGGCAATGTAGCACCATCTGTGGGAGAGAGAAATTTGGAGGGGGGAGGAACTGTAGCTTTCAGGAGAATTGGGGATGTAGTGCCAAGAAAATAGGGAAAATGGGGTATTTATGAGAGAAAGTTGAAATGATTGGAATTAAGGGTGTCAATCAACACTTTTATAAGCTTGATTGATGAGTGTCATTCCTCATTAAATGCTCTGCGAAAAGAGAGGCATCATAGGAGACGAGTGGAAAACATCCCCTTCATTTCTGGAAACTGGACACTTTTTGTCTTACCAATAGAAGACATTTGTCTTACCAATAGGCCACACATGTCCTACCATACCTGGAGATTTTGGAGATAATATGGAGGGGATTGACCGTAGCTGTTTTGGCGGGCTGTTAGTGTAATATTGGCGCCAAAACAGGGTTCTTCGTTGGGGGAAAAGGGATAGCATTTGTCTTACCAATATGATACAATTGTCTTACCAATAGAAGACATTCGTCTTACCAATAGGCTAAACATGTCCTACCATACCGGGAGATTTTGGAGATAATTTGGAAGGGATTGACCGTAGCTGTTTTGACGGGATGTCAGTGTAATTTTGGCGCCAAAACGGGGTTATTCATTGGGGGGAAGGGGGGAGCATTTATGAGGGGAAAATGCAATCATTGCATTATTGGATATTCCCCAAGCACATATATAAGCTTGAGAGGGGGATCTGAAACACCCCAACATGCCCTGCAAAAAGTGAGGCAGAGCAGGAGAGAAGCGGAAAGGACGGGGGAAAAGCCACCCATGCATCAGAGGAAACGATACAGTTGTCATCATACCAATAGTGCAGTTACGGTCTGCCAATAGTGTTCGACTGTCTTCCCATTCCCGGAAAAGTGCAAGAAGTTTGTTGGTGGCAGTGGCGGCGAAGGGTAACTCATCTTGTACCTTTCCTTTGTAGTTGTTCCCCTTTACTATATCAGAACTACTCCCCAGGCTGATACTCTTTTCCCGTAATGTACCCCAGATGATAGGGTATGTATCAATGTCGTGTTCGGCGGTTGGTGGGATTCCGTGAGTGAGAGCTTGGTCTTCAAGGGAGAGGCACGTACTGCAGCAATGGTGGTGCCACATAATATTTCCTACGACCAACTAAAGGAGAAGATAATTTCCAAATTCGACGTGGAAATGGTGTTGTACGACATTGAGCTCACCTGCCTCCCTCATTCGATGGGTCGGGCCACTCCGTGAGTGTGTAGCGGGGGAGGGAGACTGTTGTAGGACTGCAAAGGACAACGTGAGTGGGATGCAGGGGGGCTTGCTAGGAGTGGTATACAATCTGGTATACTAAGTATGTAGAAGCTAAATATATATTTTTAAAAATTTTTAACATTAATTTAATGACAAAATAATTATGTGGGGCGGGGTTGTGGGGCGGAGAAGTAGGGCAGAGGATTCACACTCGTCCCCCCCCCCCCCCCAATCTTCTAAGATTCAAGTGCGATTTGTTTTTGCCTTTTAAATTGTGATCTCTATGTTGTTAACATATTAACTCTTAAGAAGACATGTCAATTTTGGTGGCATTTCGTAAAGAAGGAATTTCAAACCCTTGAAAACAATTGTACGAGTCCATTAAGAACTTGGACTTAAGAATACTAGATGGCAAACAATGTTATGTCAGGCAGTGGGAAGGTGCAAAGCAGAGTGGATCTGCTGTCCCGAGACCCTACCTGTCTCCTTACCCTCTCTCACAATTCACCCCTCCCTTTATCCTTTTTCTTAATTTTTTCAAATTTTTTTTTTAATTTTTTTTTTTTTTTTTAAATCCGGGTGCTGAGGGACAATCAGGGGTAGGGTGATTGTGGCACAGGTGATCCCATTCGGGTGCAGAGGGCTATGTAGTGTGTAATGTAACAAGTCCTTGCATTCTATATCTGCTGACCAAGTCAGGCAAAGATGAAATGTGCGAGTAGCTAAGAGTCAAGCTGCAAGGGGGGCGTCTTGCAAGGTTATCTTGTTGAACCATGTCATTACCTAACTTGGACTTGCAGCTCCATTTTTTGGATGATGTTATGTCATTTCTTAATTGTGTCATCAAATCTCAAAACTCTTAAACTGATGTGCATTGTGCACTCTTAGCATATACTATCATATCTTGATGCATTTGAAAATTTATTGTATTCTGGATCAAGTAGAGTAAGGTGTTGCACATTCAGAACTCAAACTGTAACAAATACCCTATACGATAAAGTGAAACAGAAGGATATTAAAAAAGAAAACAAGTCTGAGCTGTTTGAGAGGCATGAATGAACTTCACAAGGGAACTTCAATGACTTCGTGTGCTCGTAAGTTCAAGTGTCGTCTGCAGATCCAAGCGATCTGGCCACTGTCTCGGTACCTGACCCTCCACAGCCCAAACTTGTCTGCAATATCTCTACCTGTGGAGCATCTCCTCTCCCTCAAGAAGTCCAATACCCACTGCTGAGCTGCCCTTTGTTCTTGTTGGATATCCCGAGGATTTTGCCTTGCCCTGCTGCCGCTGCTTCCCACTGCAATCGCCCCAACAGCCCCAGCAGCAACAGCACCAGTGAGCAGCGAAGAGTCCACCAAGTGCCCAACTTCTCTGCTCAGGTCAGGTATCATTTCTCCCATGCCAACTGCCAAGTGCGCGCCTATTTTCAGTGCAAACGTCAACAGTTTCATGAACTTGGTCATGTAGGGAGCTAGGCACTTGACAGCCGTGTTGTCCACCTGCATTACCTCGCAGCCCATTTGGTCTTCCACCACGTGCATTTCTCTTCTGAACTCGCACAACATATGCAGCCGAAGTGCAGCCATGCCTGGGATGATGCTGCTCACCAGCCGCCTTGAGGAGTTCTCTGTTCTCACAAAGAAGAACATGTTTGGCACTTTTCTCTCCTCGAGCTGGACGTTGTAGTTCACCAGATAGTCTACCTTCCGATGAAGCTCAATCAAGAGCCTGTGCTCGTAGTACCTAAGACCTTGGATCTCCTGCTTCAGATCTCTTATCTCTTCCTCGATGATCTTTAGTCGCTGTAGAACTTGTTCCACTCCCTTTGCGATCCCATTGAATGACGGGTCTACTTTGATGTCATTCGCAGCTACAGACTCATGATCATCGGGCTCATCTGAGTTATTTTCGGCTGGGACTTGTAGCTCGGTTGCAAGGCTGTATAGGTCATGGTATCTCCTGTGGAGCACTTCACGGAAGTCATCTTCCGAGAGGAGGTCTCTTGCAAAATCAAAGCCTGCTCGGACAACAGGCTTGCCTGAGTCAGAAACAGCGCTCCAGGTGTGCTGATAATCGTACATGCTGTCTGCTGGAACGGACAACAGTGCTTGCTTTAGCTGCTGTAGCGGAACAGATTGAGTTTTTCGGTATCTTGGAGGGGTGAGAAACTGCACACATTCTGGCCGAATAACGCTCTCAATCAGCATCAATCCATGGCATAGTTTCTGGATTGCTGGGATTATGAGCTGCTGGAAGAGCCTAAGAGTTTCCGTAACGTTCTTACTCGAGCACGCCAAGACATCAATGTAATAGCCAAGTCGGCCTCCAAGTTCAACTCTCACATGTATGCCATTGATATTGATAGATATCAGGTGTTTTTCGAGGGTGTAAGTTCCTCCATACTGGCTCTTCAATGCCATAATCTTATTATGGAGGTGCACCTGCAACACAAAAACAAAATGCACATCTTCTTGATCAGCTTGAAAACATGAAAATTTGAAAGGAGGAAGGCGTGTGGCGTAGTCTTCTTGCCTGTAGTCGAGGAAAGAAGCCTGGTGTCAAGAACATGTGGCTTGAATCGTCACACTCGAGATGCCTCCCAATGTAGACACATTCAGTGGTAGCAAACTGCCACCTTTGAGGCTTTTGCCAGCCCTCTTCAAGGAGCAATGGGATCAGTAGTGGGGAATTCGGGTCAGAGGGATCTTGCTGATAACATAGCTCCAGTTTCAGCATCATCCTCACAAGATCACCCGGTTGCAAGTTCCCGAAAATCTTGTTGGTCATCCCTGGAATCTGACTCTGCAAGCTGCCTTTGAGGATTTTTTCCAACTCCTTCCTGCCAACGAATCCATCCTCTTCCGATCTTTGCCTTTTGCTGCTTAATCTCACCAGCTGCCCGAGAACTTCCTCACAAAACCATTCGCAATCCAAGATCAGGAACCCAGGGTCATCAAAGTAAATCACTTCACCTATATGATGAAGGCAGCTGGCAATAGCCCTCCTCCTCATCTCGGTCTTTTCTACAATGTCATGCCTAGACCGTATCCTCAAGGGCGGGACCTTAGCTTGGCAAAGCTCACAGAACTCCTTCCAGCTCATTGCAGGCTTGTTGTTGTTCTCCCGTCTCCAATCTGATATGATTTTGATCATATCGTTGCATAGCTGGTAAACTCGAGGCACCCTTTGTAGTATTGTCTTGCTTGTTTGTTTAATATGTTGACTGAGCTTGCTCACTGATGTCGATGATCTTGCATCAACTGTAAACACAGATGGATAAAACTCAATGAAGCCATGAAACTTATCCCTGGTTCTTAGGATCGAGTTTACAATGGCCTGCAGGTTGTGTGATGACTGGTTGATCTTGTCGTAATGAGTTAGTACTATGGTTACACTTGGTAGCATGCATTGTTGAACTGCCCTTTTTGAATTCGAGACTATGAATCTGAGCCAGTACTGAAGATCTTCTTCGATCTCCGTTGGATTCTTAGGTTCTTTGTTGTTTGGTTTTTGGAGCAGGCTAAGTATGATGAGGAAAAACGATGCACTTTCATGCCCGGGAAACATAAGATCATGAAGAGAATAGACCTCATGGTGACCCGCCAGATTCCATACAGAGATCTTCATATCTTCATCTTTGAATGTTCTTATCTTCATTCCCTCCACCCTAACCACTTGCTCAACCGGGTTTACAAGGCTCCGGACTTGGTCTAGGTAGGGAACCTTTGTTGGTGAAAGATTGTGTGCTATTGAATTGCAAAGAGTTGTTTTCCCTGCACTCAACAAAAGTAAAGAGAAACTCAGACAAACTCATATCACATTCAAGGCCTGAGGCACATGGTGCAATACCTCCTCATCGGTTTGAACCCTGGCATTGTCTTTGTATGACAATGAGCCATCAAAAAGGAGTTAGAAGCTTTGTGTTTCGGTGAATTCGGGAGCTTACCTGCATACTCTTGTCCACAAAGGAAAATCCTGCAACTTTTTGGCATGGTCATTGGCATGTCCTTGAGCGAGTCTATATCCGGCTCAGGCACCTCATTCTGACCAAGCTTGCTGTAAATCTGTTCAGCTTTCCCCGAGATTTGAATTGGGGTCCGGGCTAGATCAATGTCCTGAATCCAAGGATTCACTTGCAATGCACCCATAATGGCCTTGAACACTGCCTCTCCATCAACACCCTTGCATCTCTGTAGTGACAAGTGCTTTAAGTCCGCGTTCTTCTCCAATGCTTTGAAGATCCTCACAACATCTTCACACTTCAAGCTCTCATCGTCGTTTATCCCAAGATGAGTCAAGCTTTGATTTGTCGATAGCATTTGTAGAATTGCCGCAATCCCATCTCTCCCAATCTTGGTCCTGCATCCTCCAAAGGATAAGCGCTTGAGTGTCACATTAGCCTGGAACTGTAAAGCTGAGAACCTGCTTAGTGGGCAAAGCAAATGCTCTACTCCAACACCAGAGAAGCAATTCCCATCAAGGGATAGGGTCTCTAAGTGGCGGTTCTTGAAGAGTGCAGCAGCTATGTACACAACTGCTTTGTTTTTAAGCCCACAGTTCACCAGCTTGAGCTCCTTGAGAGTCTGGTTCTGCTCTAGGGTCCACCTCAGCTCCTTTGCCCACCTTGACCTCAGCCTAATGCCAGTCATATCAAGTGACTTCACAGTCGTGTTAAACCCGAGTGCACAGGCAATCCTACAGGCTCCAGATACTGCAATCTTGAACACCCTTAGTGTGCCATTCTCAGGCACAAACTCAACCACCTTGGAGGTACTTTCTTTACTTTCACAGCTCCAAACATGAACCTCTGTGGCCCGGTTCCTGGCTAAGATGGCTGATACAAGTGGAGTCGCGGTGTTGGAGCTTGAATCAAAGATTGTCAACAGCTTCAAAGACGGGTTCACCTCAATCATCTTGGAGAGCTCCTCTGCCCCTTCCGAACCAATTGAGTCCTCCCATATTTGGAGCTCCTCCAAGCTATCATTCACCGTCAGAGCAGATGCCAGGAATCCAGCTCCTGCAGCCCCAATATTCGATTCAGAAAACATGATCTCCTTGATCGCTCGATTCCTCGTCAATAAATCAGAAAGCACCTTCAAACACTCAAAGCTGAACCTGTTCTTGTAGAACAACATCTGCTCAATGCTGGTGGTGTTTGACAGCAACTCTGCAAGGCCTTGAATGTGGTCAAACTGCCAGTCTACTCGATGGAACTCAAGAGTCCTCAAGGAGGCGCATATAGTGCTCTTGGTGGCTTTCGTTGTCGACATCTCCGCAAGGAGATAAGGGAAGAGCGCATGGCTGTCCTTTGAAAGGGTTATCTTGAAAGAGGTCTCAGTCTCCTGGTAGCATGTTGAAGAGTGATGGTTGAGGTAAAATGAGATGTTTTGGAGGTTCGAAATGGTGCCGGATTCGAGCTGTTGAAGTACCCATTGGATATCTTTGAGGTTTTTATCTTCTTCTAATGCCATCTTTTGCAAGAATAAGCTTCAAAACAAGGTACATTCTATGGTACAATCAATCCTCATAACCCTCCAACAAGGAACTCAAATCCACACCACAGAAATCGAATTTTTGTTTCGTATCACTGACAAAAGAGAGGGGTTCTTGAATATTGACACAGTAGCTGTCCGCCTGTGCCTGTGTAAAATCACAACTTGAATTTGTTAAATTCAATGATTAATCAGTTCAATGAATTTAACAATATAGCATTTCAAATTGGCAATGAACTCAGTATAGGATTTCAGACTTCTCAAACGGCAATAGAACATTATAACCGCAGGACAGATTACTCAAATTGGCAATGAATTAATTAACTCTACTAAGATTTCAAATTCCAGGAATCTCAGATTTCTCAATGGGAAAAGAATTAACTATACTAAGCCTTCTCAATCGCCTGTACTGTACATGAATGAGAAGTAGTGGACATAGGTGAGATTTGAAAACGGCACACAACTTGAATTGGGAGAAAGTAATTGAAAATTAAAGAAAGAAGAGCACATAGCACAAACCCTAATTAGTTGCATCAGCACCAAAATCACACGGAAATTCTTAACAGCAAGGAGATGAAAAGGTGATAAAAGCAACCCAGTTCAAACCCTGAAGAAAATACAGATGGGAATTAAGAAAAATCTGAACAAATTCAACCGAAAATGAGAATGAGTGAGAGCCTAAGTGACACACCTCTAGCTTTAGCAGCCTTCATTGTCTATTACTTCAGAGTCCAGACAAGCATTTCTGAACAAACCCAGTTTCCCACCTTGTTGTAGTATCTATGAATCTATCTATCTCGTATTTATTTATACATTTTATTATTATTATTTGAAGCGGAAAGCGATTCGAGTATGAATACATCGAAAGACCCAAATCATATAGTATGATGATGGGAGGCATTAGGCAATGTGAAAGCGTCTTTGAAAGTCTTGTTTTTTTTTTTAGTTTTAAAACTCCTTAATTAGGCCTTAAATTAAGGTAAGATTGAGGATGGGTTCCACAACCCGCTTTATGAACTCATTTTTCCCGCCTTTTCCTCTTGTTTTATTTTTATTTTTAGTTTTTAGTTAGAGAAAATGGTACGAAATAGACAAGTTTTTAGGCATATTTGCAAAAAACACATAACAGGCAGCAACCCATTTAATCTACTCCATCTGTTAAGAAAAACATTTCGTTTTAGAAGTAAAATCTTATTAAGAAAAACATGTCGTTTTAGGTATTTTGGTGTTCACTTTCCAAAATTACCCTTGTAAAGATTAGGGATTTGTTAGTTGTAGTTTTCAATAAAGTGGAAAAGTAAAGTAATAATTAGGAGTATAAGGGTATTTTTGTGTGCTTTTATTTGCTTTCTTAAAAAATGTGCAAATGTCTAAAACGACATGTTTTAATTAACGGAGGAAGTACAATATAGACCCGTCTACCCCAAGCAAAAAAAATTATCGGTAATTTATCACTGTTGAGAACCGGTTGTAGCAGGTATGCAATGCGGGAGTTCTAAAATCAAAACGAGGGAGAGAGAACCGTCATTCCAGATTGAAGCGAGAGAGAGAGACACGAAAAAACAAAAACCAGAGAGAAAGGAGGAGCGACAGGAGGAAGGAAGCGGTTGGAGAAGAAGGGCGATTTCACCCAGAACTCTACCAAGGAGGAAGGAAGAGGTTGAAGAAGAAGGTAAGCAATTGTGGAGGTGTGTTTTGAGTTGCGATTTTGGGGTAATGATGGTGCGGTTACTGGCAGCTTTGTGAAGAAATTGAGTAATGGGGGTGTCGTTGCAGTTTCCTAGCAGAAGATGAATGAAGTATGAGGGGTTAGGGGCGCGTTTGAAGAGTCGATTTTGGGGAGTTGGGTGCAATTAGGGTTTGTGGGTGTCGGAAAACGGATGGGTAAGGGTTAGGGGATGTTGGGTAAAAAATTGGGGACAAAAGGGCAAGGAGGGGGTCGGATGGGTAGGGAATCCACAAGATTGGAGGTAATCAGTAGGGGATGTCTGCACATCTCGTATGACAGATTATCGAAGGTTATGTCTGAAATTTTGGTAGCAGAGTTCGTAGGACTGGGTAATGAAATTGGTAGGGAAAATTTGAACAACTGATATGCCGAGTGAGGTGTAGGAATTTTTGCTTGATTGGTTTTGTAGTTTTGAAAATGTTAGTGCCCACCAAGTTTTTGATGAAATGCCTATATATATGATTAATATTTGGTGATTTGGTTATGGTGAATCTCCTTGCCTATATGTTGTGTTCTGAGAGGTAAAATCAACAAAAACATGTAAGAAATGCGAAATAGGAGTGGCTCGAGGAGGATAGCAGATATGGTAGGATATGGAAACGAAATTGGTAGGACATATTTGAAAAGTTGGTATGATAAAGTAGGTGTTTGGCTATATGTTTAAAAATTTATGTGTGATAGTAAACTTCCCCTTTGATGAAATGCCTATATGTTTGATGAATCGTTGGTAAATTGGTGTTGGTGAATTACTTTGGCTATCTCTTGGGTTGGGATAGAGGTAAAATGAACCAAACTTGTCTGAAATGCGAAATTGGTAGGACAAAAGAGGATAGCCGAGTTGGTAGAAAATTAATATGCTATTGGTAGGATATATTTAAACTGTTGGTATGACCGATTTGGTGACATGAATGTCTGAATGCATGTGTGTGGTGATTGTGTTGCAAGTACCTATTGTTCAATAAGCAAAATAAATGTCAAAGGCTGGAAAGAAGAAATTTACGGGAGGTCCAAGCAGCCAGGGGGTAAGGAAACAGAGATAGTTACCTTGTTGTGGTTGTAATGATTGGGAAAAAACTTTGGAATATAAGATTGTTACATGTATTGCAGGTTGTGCTGGCAGTGGCGGAGAAAGATCACTTCAATGGGAGGGCGTTATCCCATTCCAGTTTTGAATGTCTTGAAGGACTGGACATAACCATCGACCGAGAGGATTACAAGGCTCTGACGAAGAGCCAATTTGGGGGCATAGTCAAGATGGGGTCCATAAATAAATGTGTCGCATAGTTGGTGCACTTCTGCCTCCTCTGTCAGCTCAAGACGCGGAAGCAACACGAGACGTGGTACGCCATCTAGGGGCATCACGTGTGATTCTCGCTTCAGGAGTTCGCCTTGATAACGGGGCTCAACTGCTCACCACCCCCGACGAATGTGATGGAAGGCGACCACAAGGACGCCATTTACTAGCTTTTCAAGAAAGAGAAGGTGCGTCTGAAGGATGTCGAAAGCGCGTGGGAGCACAAAAAAAGAAACTGACTCGGGCTCCCTGATGAAAAAATACAAACTTGCCCTCATAGTCATAGTGGAGTGCATTTTGTTTGGGTTGGAGAATAAGACTCAAATCGGAGGGTGGGTTGTGAAGCTGCTGCTAGAGGACACCACACGTTTTCTGGACTTCCCTTGGGACCGGCTGGTGTACGAGAGGCTACACGACAGCCTTGCTGAGACGTTGAAGGACTTGATGGCTGCAAAGAGTCACCTAAAAGACAGGTCAACGTACGCGCTCTACGGATTCCCCATGGCCTTCCAGGTTAGTGGAGTTTTGAAATATGTTCAAAACCTTTCCCATTTCACACTTTTTGTGACTGTGGGGGATGCCAAATGGGGAATGATATCCTACCAATGGGGTATTTTTATCCTGCCAACTGTAGTTAAAATGCAATCTTACCAACAATGTGAAGTTGTCATGCAAAGTGTGTGCTAGTATCTTACCATATTGTGTATGCAACTGTGGATGTATGAGACTTTTCCAGGGATAGGGAATCACTTCGGGCGGAACATTGACGACACCATCATCCCCAGGTGTCTGAGATGGGAAACCCCGAGCAGCCACATCTTCACACTTCAAGATGCTGAGATATTCTTGTTTTCGTTCATACCCTTGTCCCCCGGAGAAGGGTATGAACGGCCATTGAGGAGCCACCAGAGAAGACCACCAAAACCAGGAAGAAGCGCCACTCTTGGAAAGGGATACGATGGCGCTAGGGTTTCCGGGCGAAGCCTCGAACCCTCTCTCTTCTCTCTCTTTTTGGAGCTTACCAAAGATGTGAGTAGTAATAGTGTTCAAGCAAGCAGATGAATAAATAGACAAGCTTGGAAAACCTAACCATAGTCAAAACATAGCGTTTCAACTTAGGGTTAGAAGGAGCACCGAGCAAGCTTCATGCTCAACACATAAGGCCGGCCTTTTGTGTTGGGCTCATCAGAGCTTGGGCGGCCCAAATCTAGCTTGGGCTCTAACGAGCTAATTACACCCGAATCTAAACAAGACCTGGCCCAATAAGGGTCTGTTTGGATTCCCATTGTATTTTAATTATAATCAAAATACATGTATTAAATTGAAAAGTTCATTATAAGCATAATTGATGTGATTTAATGATAAAAATAATTATTACTCCGTACGTTTCGGGAAGTTCTCGATTCTTCTCCCTCAACCCACCCTCCCTCTCTGTTCTTCCCCCTAAAACCCTCCCTCCATCTCATTCTCAGTAACTCTAATCACCAATTCCAAAGGAAATTAATTTTTTTTTTATGAAATTGGGTTCATCTTGTCCACATATCTTCGATCAATTTCTCGTTGTTCTCCCTCTCTAAGCTTCTCGCTCACGCCGGAGTTCCGATCGGGGTTCAGTACATTCGAGTGGTCCTCCATCGTCAATTCATCATCCCACCACCACGGCACCACCTGCTCTCTTGCTTCTCGCCCAGTTCTTCTTGCTGAATCCGGAACTAGGGAGACCATTTGCCGAATCTAGAATCGTAGTAGCCTCCATCGCCACCTATTTTCCCGTCAAAGAATCCACCAGATCTGGACTCATTGCCAATCGCCATAGCATTGCACCTCTTCAACGTCTAGATGGCAGTCGAAGCGACTCGCGTCTTCAAACCCTGGAGAAGATCTATGGCAGCGTGTGAAGAGCAACACCAAAGCGGGGGCGGTGGAAGGTGGGCAACGGGTGAAGAGGTCGGCGGAAGGTGGGCAACCTCTTTGTCCCTGCCAACCAATTCCCTCTCTCCCAAGGGTTGGGTTGATGCCGCAGGTGGTGGCCGGCCGAAGTGTACGAGGAGGAGCAAGGAGGCGGAGCTGCCAAGGGGATAGGAATCCAAATAATCCTTTCTAACTTAAAACATTTTTCCACATAGGTCATCCAAACAACATTTAAATTTTAATTACATTATAATTAAAAACAAGTGTTTATAAGCATAATCTAATAGGAATCCAAACAGACCCTAACTCTTTTCAATTATAGCCCATGTTAAATACATATTCTTTTACGCATAGCATAAAATACATATATAGCTTACAAGAAATATACATTAATGTCACAAGAAGAAACTGCAAAAAAAAATAAAAAATCAGGTACATTCTAAAACTATTACAGAAGGTAATATCGAGGTCGATATATATAAGGTTGCATTGTGATGAATTGTTGAGAAGAAGGAAGGAAGAGTATTGTGTGGGATTGATCTCGTAACTATTGGTTTGTGCAAGAATTTGCTCCCTCGTATAAAACAAGAACATGAAGCCAAACCAATTCACTTGAAGCTAATGATATACTTCTGTATATTCATTTTTAGCAATAGACTTTAAAATGTCTTTTTTTTTACTCTTCTAACCGACATTATAATCATCCAGCTTTGTTAAGGCTCTATAACAAATTGACTCAATTGCTACACAATATAAGTAATTCTAGTATGGTAAGTATCAAGTAAAATAATCTTTCAAGTTTCAACTAACCTCTTATACCCTTCTAGATTTGGACACCTCTCCATCATTTGGAGTTAGTTTCACACATGTTGCATGGAAATTCTAATTGGTTTGTAGTCGGAAACCCCACCCTAGATAGGGGTGTGCATAATTGGTTTGTAGTCGGAAATTCTAATTTAGACACCTCTCCATCATTTGGAGTTAGTTTCACACACTTTGAGTGCACCTGGTCGACGTCGAGCACTCCTGTCAGCTTTCAACATTCAGCTCCGTCTTGAAACACACTTTTCCGAGTCCTCGTTTGTCCGATTGACGCATATGAATATGCGTTGGAAAGCTCATTTCGAGAACTAGAACTCTCATGAAGGAATCGGAACTTGATTCAAAATGATGAATGACGAAAAGTGGGCTTTTCTTCAGCTATATCATCTTGTGCTCTTCCTATTTAGCTTCTCCAATGTCTTCGTGATTTTCCTTTAAGCTCCAAAGTGCGTCCAAGTCTCTCCAAATCAACTATAATACTATATGTCTATATATACCTGAAAATTACACCAAACTTTGTGTAGACTCCATATCTTGCAATTAATTAATAACTACACAAATTCCATACTTTTTCAATATAAAATATGCATGAAAAAACTCAAATAAGACTAAAAACATGACTCTAAACAAGACCAAAAACGAGGACATCAAATAATATTCATTTAAGCCAAGTTCAAGATCTCCACAGACGTCGGAAGATCCTTTTATAACGGTCTTTGGTGTTAAGAATAAAGTTAAGAAAAGTTTATTGTCGAACCGACGGTTTTTGGATAGTTTCTACTTGACGACGTCTCAGTAAATGAGTCGTTTGAGCTCCTGAAAATTCGGATCGAGTCGTTCTATAGTTTGTCAGAAAGATAATTTGAAGATCTATAACTCTCATGTTGAGCCTTTTGACAAATTCGGCCTGCAACATAGAGAAATTGAGTCAAGAAGTTGATGTCGACCCAAAGTTCCGACCCGATATCTAAAAGTATCGACCCGGAACTATGGATCTGTTTTGGGCGCGCGCGGGATTTTCCCACTAAATGCCAAATACGGTTGTGCTCTAGCGACGCTCTTGAACGATGGGCTAACCGTAGTTGGTCACCCCAAATCCTTGCCTTATATCAAAAATAGAAAAAAATTATTAACCAAACCAAATAAACGGCTTCTTAATGATGGATGTCAGATATGTATGTCGCTATAAACATATAATAAAAACAACAAATATTTCAAATTATTTAAACTATATTATACAATAAATTATAAAACTATTAACTATAAAACTATATTATATAACTATATTATAAAATTATAATACTATTAATATAAAATAAAATAAAATAAATAATTCAAATAACCTACCGGTGGGGTCGGGACGGGCGAAACCTCCGTGCAACGCCGCTTCCGCGGCGGTAATATGGCCTGCGTATCCGGCACCACCACCTCCGCCGCTTGCAACTCTCCGGCCGCCACCACCGCTGGCGCCAACCTCCGGTCCTCAGCCGCACCACCACCACCACCCTCTGCTCCTCCTCCGCCACCTCCCCCACCCCCCTCTGCTCCTCCTCCGCCACCGCCGGGAGCACCTCAGCCTCCCCACCACAACCACCCTCCACCGCCACAGCCTCCCCACCACCCTCCACCGACACTCTCTGTGCATCCACCGTGTCCACCTCCATCGAGTCCACCTCCGCCACCATCTGGATCTCCGACTCTCTCTCCATCTCTTTCTCTCTCTCATATTCTGGCTCTCTCTCTCTCTCTTTCTCTGTCTCCGTTCGTCGCCGGCGTCTCTCTCTCTCGCTCTGGTTGGATCTGGAATTGGGAATGGGAACGACGAAGCACGTTTTTTCGATTTTTAGAAGACGGGCATGCACGTCGAAAAGGACGTGCAATTATGCACGTCTGGTATAGGTGGGTTGCAAACTCACCTGCACGTTGTTAAGGACGTGCATGCACGTTAAATCTGACGTGCATGTACGTCCTTAAGAACGTATGATTTGCGGTGTATATAGCCGAAACGTTTTCAAATTTGGTTTCCTTTTTTAAATTAAGACACTCGTGTATTTGTTGTGCAAAATTTATAATTAATGCACTGTGGGAGGAGGGAGAAGCACGGCGCTCACAACCTAAACCTCTCGCTCTCGCTGTTGCTGTCGCTCTCATGGCCTCCATGACTTGCTCTCGCAGCTACTCTTCCCCCGCTTCTAAACCTTCCTCTCCCGCTCTCACTTTCACAAAATCATCGCCAAGCGTCCATTGTTGCGGATTCCTCCGTCGCCATGCCGTCGTAAGTCTCTGATTCTACCCCCCAAAAGTTGCTCCTTTTGCATTCTTTGAAATTTTTGTGTGTAAATTTCACAGTATGTTTGGGCATAGGAAGTTGGAATTGGAGCTTAAATTGAAACTGAAACTGAATTTGTGTGGATTAGAGGTGTAGTTTGGCTGAGCAATTGAAAGTGGAAAATGGAAAACCTCGGCCTCCTCATTCCGTGGAAGTGGTTCAGCCGTCGTTCCCAAGTTTTCTGACTTCCAGTAAGCATTTGGTTGATCCGATCAACAAAAATGGTACTCCTACTCGGCTCAAAATATTCTCTGGCTCAGCAAACCCAGCTCTTTCTCAGGTAAAGAGTTTTTGGCTTTTTCCCTTTTCTGTTCCATTAATATAGGTTCTTTTAAATGGTCGTATCTTTGAATTTTGGAGGATCTGAGAGCTGGAGGCGGTTAGAGTACTGCATGGTGAATGTTTACTTGGTCTTGGTATATCTGACAACCTTGGAAGGTTTTCACTTTCACAGTTAGGGACCAGTCTTAATTTATCGTCCATATCTCTCAAATTTGTCTGGTTCATTGACCATGACATATATTTGAAGTTTTATTGATAATGAAGTGTGTGTTTTTGTCATGACCTTTTGGTACAATTTTCTTTTGTAATTTTGTTAATTTCCCTAATTTATGTCAGGGATTGACTCATCCACGGATGCAACCATCATTGCATTTACCTGTAGTCTGTTCTGAAGGATCATTTTGTTGACTTGACTTAATTGGTTTCTCTTTGACTGGAGTGAGGGAAAAAGAGGCAAGTTTAAACTATGAAAACCAGATGTTTTATGAAAGTAACATTTGGGTTCCTTATTTTTACTCATTGCTTCATTACACAAATGCTTTAAGCAGCACAAGATTGTTTTTTAATCCAGTAATCCTTATATGGAAGCATGTCCTACTCTATTCCTTTAGACGTTTTTCATAACCTTTCTTTTTTAAATGAAGGTAAATATGTAATGAAGACTATAAACTAGATTTTTTACAATTTTATCAGGTGCCATTTGACCAAACTACAAGTGTATCCTTTTTCACTAGCCTTATTTGCACCCTGAAGACAAGCTATAGGAATGCTTCTGTTACACATAGTATCAACTATCAACTACATTCATTAGCTTATTGTTTTAGGTTCCAATGTCGCAAGTTGCAACCACTAGCACGTATCTTGCTTCCACATATTGGCTTTGCCTACCCCTTCATATAGAAGGGGTTGTGGGATCATCACTGATCTGTTATTATACTTTGCTGATCTTGTTAAAGGTTTTTTTTTCCACTGCCAATCAATCCTTGCCTGTTTTAATTTTGTTTTTATGTGTTAAATTGTTATAATGCATTGGTGATTGATACTTTAAGGTAGAACAGTGAGCGAGCAATTTTTTGCTGAAAAAAATCAATTAGGATGCAATGTTCTCATTTATTCTCTTCTGTAATTCTGTAGAGCATTGTATAATCGGGGTACATTGATTGTTGCAGATCTTAGATGCATGAAGTTGGAATGTTACAGATTTTGACATATTGGTTGTAAAATTATGATGTTTGATATATTGATTATAACATTATTATCTTACAGGAAATTGCATGCTACATGGGTCTAGAGCTAGGAAAAATCCAAACAAAACGCTTTGCTGATGGTGAGATCTATGTTCAGTTGCAAGAAAGCGTTAGAGGGTGCGATGTGTACCTTGTTCAGCCCACAGGCCCTCCAGCAAATGAGAATCTTATGGAGCTTTTGATAATGGTAGATGCTTGTAGGAGAGCGTCAGCTAAAAATATTACAGCTGTCATACCCTATTTTGGTTATGCTAGAGCTGATAGAAAGGTATTCTATTTGTATCTTGTGTAGACTGTAATTTAGCTGTATGACGGATAACTTCATTTGATTCCTAACAGAACTCGAATTATAAAATGCTCATTTTTTTCATTAGTTGAGTGGAACCCGACTGTGGAAGTTTTAAATTTGTAAATGAGATAAAATGGAGTAATGAGTCTCTTAACAAGCGTCTCTTTATATATACAAATTAAAAATTTACAAGCACCAAACTTCATTAGTTGCCATAAGCATTATTTATGGAAAGACGAGGTAAGTAATTTCTAGATACTCCCTTTGCCCCATAATAAATGTCATTTTAGACTTTGGCACATATTTTAATGAAGATAGAAAAAATACCAATGCATCTCTAATTGCTAATTCGCACTTCTCTTCATGGAAAACTACTACTAACACCGTTTATATTTTGTAATCATTGCATATGGGTAGTTTTGGAAAGGGATGCTAAAAGTTCTTAAATGGAAAGTATTTTTAGACAAAATTAAAATGATAGAATGACATTTATTATGGGACGAAGGGATTAGTAGAAAAGTATGTTTTTCATTGAAATTAACATGTAATCTGCATAACCGCTGGCGCTTTTCATCAAGATTACCTTTCTTTCAGTCATTTTTTCTCTCTGATGATTTAGAGAGTGCAGGGGAAATGCTCAGTGGAGATTGATTAGCAGCTCCTTTGGTTGCTTACTGAGTTTGCAATTTTTTTTGGCTTGCTATACTTGAACCACTTATTTGTTTTATTTTAGACACAAGGACGAGAGTCAATTGCAGCCAAACTAGTGGCAAACCTGATAACAGAAGCAGGTGCCAATCGAGTTCTTGCTTGCGATCTACATTCAGGACAGTCAATGGGTTATTTTGATATTCCCGTGGACCATATATATGGCCAGGTAAATCGCTCATCAAATATTTTATTTTGTTTGGAAACATCATACCATTGTAATTGCCTTGTACTGTTAATGAGCTGCTCTTATTGCATAAATGCGAAGTTATTCGTTTTTATATTTATTTCAAATTCACAATACACTTTGCTAGAACAATTTCTGAAGAGAGGACAAAAACACACGAATGAACACAAAGATTCAGTTAACCAAAGGGATGAACCACCATTTGGCCTGAAGTACCAAGCCACCAGCAGAGACTATTGGAATAACACTCTCCCTGGTCAATACAATCGGGCTATATTGCCTCTGATTACAAAATATCTCAGCATCATCCTACATTAAGACCTAACCCCTTTATTTATACACATGTCCATCCTTAAGCCACCTGACATCCTCACAACCTAACTGAAGTGATTCTAGACCCTTCTCAAGTTAGTAGCTTCCTGACAGTTTGCCCGTATATGTAAGAATGTCATGGAATATGGATCCATTTTGATAAAGGAAGTAACGAGCGATAATAGTAGCAAATGATCTGTTGGATTAATCAACTGATGAGAAATAGATTTTGCCGACTTTTGATGGGCTGAAGTCAATTTTTCAGGCACTGGGATTATTTTCCATCCATCATTAGCCAAGTAGAGCGTGTGATTTATTAGAAGATCCATGCATGTAGTGTGCCGTCATGGAGAAAGAAAGAGGAATTCCTTTTAAAGTTATAAGTGAAACTATATTAATTTTTTCGTCCTTTTGTGTTCCAACTACATGTAAAAAAGATTTTGGATTGAAATCGAGAGATTTCTTGCTTTACAGAAATAGATAATGGGAACAAATAAGTTGAGTCAATATAGCTTAAGCCTTTTGTTATTTTAATAGGATGAGAAAGAAAGCTCTTGAGGATCGTGGTTGTTGGATAAGCTGTGTAGCTGACTGAGACTGAGAGAGATGTTGTGATGAAGTTGTGAAATTTTCTGGCTTTAATGAAAGAGATAAAGGGAAAAAATAAGTAGATAAAATATAGCTCTTTTACACATATTATTGAATGTGTTCATGGAGAAAATGGATACATGTAATCCTTTGAGACAATTTATTGGTTTACTCTTTTGCTCATAAATGACCTCTCATTTGCTTGATGCTGTTTGATTGTTCTTGGTCCACTCTGATTTGTTTCGCGGTGGAAAAGGTGCAACCCTGGAGGCTGAGAATTTGTATTGTTTCAAAGTTGTGATGCAGTAATAGACCCATCTCTATATCCATGTGCCAAACCCAGTGATTTACTAATTTTAGCATTGATTTTTGTTTGTGATTTGTTGAATTACTCAGTTCCTCATCTCTGCCTTTAGCCTTGACGCTCTTTTATTGTTCTTGCTCCACTTTGATCCAGTTTCAAGGATTGAAGTTTGAAATTTATAATCTGTATAATTTTCGATATTGTGGCACTTTGCTTCTCATGATGTTGTTGAAATATGGGTTCTCCTTTGAATTTGAGGTTGGGATAGGTTGTTTGTGTGGTGAATTGTAGTTATGGGTTGTTAACTGTTTCACTCCAGTCAAGTCCATTATTTGAATGATGCACAACTCTAGCTCTACCTCATATGTCAGATTGGATTTGCTATTGTGCAGGTGAATAGGTTTCAGTAGTTACACATTTTTTTGCTTCTTTAATTTATCTTTGGTGAATATTTTTATGCATTTATGTCAATTATTTGTTCACTATAAACCATAAAGTACTCCGTTTTCAATAACTGATGTTTATGCAAATAACACACAAATTAAGGAAGCCCACAATAAGCATGATTATCTCCCAATGGCTCTGCAATTTCCACCTATTTTACTCTTATTTTTTAAAATTTACTGAGTATATAACACTCATTGAATTTTATTTTGGAACTTTATAATTATACAAATTAAAAGGGAAAGGAGGTGGGATCATAGTAGATTAGTAGTGTAAAAAATGACACTTAATTTGCTTAATTGTAAAAACCTTAAAACGTCAGTTATAATAAAACGGAGGGAGTATTAAAGTTATTGATGATCTAAAGTGACAAGGAGTGGCTCACATCAAACACCTTTAACCAACCCACATTTTGAAACTGAATCAATGCATATCCCCTGATAAGACAATCCAGAATCTGTATACCTCCTGCAAAATCATTTCAAATCTTTGCCACAAGACTTTCTGAAGGCTTGGGGATAATCTCATTGAGGACGCAGTTGGTCACTATGAAGTGTTAAAGTTATTGCTGGTTTGAAGTGCCAAGGAGTGGCTTTTACATTCAATTAGTTTTATCCTGCCCCCCTCTTGAAACTGAATCAATACAAGTTCTCTGATAAGACAATCCAACCCCCCACAACATCATTTCCAAGCACTGTGGCAAGACCTGATGAAGTGTATTGCATAACCATTACCTTGATTTAGTACAGGGTGTTTCCTTGTTTTGTTGGTTTTCAAACACAAAAAAATGGCTTTTTGAAATGATCTGTAATGTTTGCTTATCAACCATGCTAATAAAAGTGGATGCAGTTCCATGATCTGCCATTTTGTCTCTGAAGTTGGTCTGCTTAATTGTGCATATTTTGTCCTCCACTAGGCGGTCATACTTGATTACTTAGCAAGCAAGACCATTTCTTCAGAGGATTTGGTTGTAGTCTCTCCTGATGTTGGTGGGGTTGCTAGAGCTCGTGCTTTTGCAAAAAAGTTGTCCGATGCACCACTAGCTATTGTGGATAAAAGGCGTCACGGGCACAATGTTGCAGAGGTAATGCTCATCGATTCTTTCCCTATACACTTAATAATTTTGCAGAGGTTTTTATAGTAGATTGTCAGACCTGAAATACAAAGTTGTTTCTTTCTGGGCTGGCTAATTTCTTTAGGACTACTTCTCATGGACATCATGTATTTCTTATGTAGGTGATGAATTTGATAGGTGATGTCAAGGGCAAGGTGGCAGTTATGGTGGATGATATGATTGACACCGCTGGTGAGTTCTCTTTTATAAGCATCCTTGAATTTGAAAGTGTTGTGAAATGATGTGGAGTCCTTAAGATTTTTTTTTTTTAGTTTTACTTTCTATGTTGTCTATTATCATGGACACTATGGATTTTGTTCTGGGGCATTAGTTTGGATAATTCTACTTCTGTTGCCGCTCTATTATAGGAAGAGAGGGAGAAAGGGGAGTAAAAGTTTGTGGGATGGGCAAGAGAGGGGATGAGATTGCTTTCCTACCTGACGCGAACAAGACCCAACCCCTCCCTATAATTACTTTAATTTTCTCATTTTTAAACACTTCAATAATGTGAATTACATATAATGAGACCTAATATAAGTAAATAAATGAAGTTTAATAGTCAATAATTAAAAAATAATCATCATTCTATAATCAAGCTAAATGTGACCCGAGTCACTCGACCAAACCCGAAGTCCATTTGACTCGAACTTACCCGATCTGAACATGATCGAGCATATGATATACCCGACATATGACCTGACCCGACATATAACCGAACCCGACCCGAACAACCCGATTGCCACCTCTAGCTACACGGATGCATATTGTTGCTCCATCGGGTATTATTACATGTATTACACCTCACTTGGGGAATGGGTTGAACCAACAAAGATGTTGGCACTATATCTGCTTGTCGAGTTTTGAATGAAGCTAAATGCAATACTGGTTCAATTCAACTATTTCTTTCTATATTATTATAGCAAGCAGATTCTTTTGTTTTTCCCTTCTGAAAATCTCTGTCCATCCATTTTCCTTCAATTTTAAATCCAAAGTTTTGACATTTTAAATTTCAATATGTTAATCTTATTTTATTTAGTATGAAAGCAGACCACTTTTGTCTTGATCTACCATTATTATTAAAGGATGTATTTCTTCTTCTTGTTTTTTTTTCTTGTTTGCTTTCAGTGTCAGGGGTTTAATTTGGTGTAAGGATTTATTTGGAAAGTTTTCTGGTCAAAATTACCATATGACAATGTGAATTCTTAAAATTTACTTATCTATAAAACATTTCATCATTTCCATCTGTATTGTAGGTACAATCACCGAAGGTGCATCTCTGTTGCATAAAGAGGGAGCCAGGGAAGTCTATGCTTGTTGCACCCATGCTGTATTTAGGTATGTAATATACAGAGTACTTGTATTGTATGACTTGCTTCATACTTTATACCTTTTGAGCAAACATCTTACATGATGTTTGGAACTCATTTAAGGTGAAATGTGATTTTGAATTGTGTCTCACTTTAGTGATAAATTGAATGTTGACTAGGATTTTTGTTGTTGCTGTTTTTTTCTTTCTTTTCTTGCTAGTTCATACCTGTGCTTATGGCCTGTTAATTAAAATTAAACTATTACATAATTCTTAGTGAAAAAATAAGTCATTATCTTATTCTTAACAAAAAAAATCTGTTGCCTGAATTCGTATGTTAAAACCAAAACTCATTCAATTTAATTTGCATCTAACTTAACCTAAATAATAATCATACTAGTACAGTTCTTGCACCGTTGCGCGATTTTTAAATAAAATCATAATAATATAGCAAAATAATATTATAAAATTAAATACTCCCTCCGTTCGCGAAAACTTGTCGTTAAAGCCTCGGGCACAATTATTAAGGAATATATTACACTGCCTAATTTGCCCTTACTTAAATTTTGTCTTTATTATCCCTAAAACAAAGTACAATGACACATCAAATTAGAGCCAAGATTTAAATGAACAAATTCAAATTCAAACAAGGGGTAAAATTGGGAAATAAATGGAAAAATATCTAAAATGACAAGTTTTGTTGAACAAAATGAGAAGTCTAAAACGACAAGTTTTCGCGAACGGAGGGAGTAGAAAATACTTATGTGTAACACCGAGTGTCACATGAAGTGTAGTAGGTGATTTCAACTCGTATTGAAGGATCCAAGTTAACCTCCAATAATGCATCGTGGAGAACTCCAACACTTCTGTTCACCATATGAAACATCTCTCGATCCAATTAACGAAGCACTCTCTTTGACAATTCTCACTTTCACTTTAAATTTGATATCATGTATAAATAGTTATTGGACGCATATTAAAAGGGATAGGATATTACACAATCAGTAGGGATCGACAAAACTTGTATGGATACTTAAAAATTGAAATTAAATTGGATAATGTAAAAAAAAATTGTCCGGAAAAAAGAAGATATATATACCTTGGGATGATAGATATCACATTCTTTTTGCATAGACTGCACAATGAAGATCGATCTTGCTGTTTTATGCCTTTCGCACAATATAAGAAGATATGTAGAACCAATTCTCAACGGTAAGTGAAATTAGATTATTAGCATTTTTAATTATAAAACTTAAAAATGAGATATATGAAAAATAAAAGCAATAGAAAGTGTGTTGATATGTAGTATTTAATGAGAATATTAGTACAAGTGTCCAACAGCCATAAAAACAGATAAAATAATGTGAAAATAGTAGATATAAAAATTATTGTAATATGTGCCACAACATTTACACATGGCAGAAAAACATTTCATGGAGAAAATGGGCGGGGGAAAAAAATCAGAAGCTGATAATGGCAAGTCTTCCGATTTAGTATTGTATAAGATATAAGATATAAGATATAAGATAAATTCAAAAGATAGTTTGATGTTAGTTTTAAAAGAAGATAATGCAAGGGAATTTCTGTTTTCATTTTAATTTTGGTTTTAAAAAAATACAAAAGGAACTTCATTCCTTTGTTTTCTTCATATTTATATATTTGAATATGCATGGCTCGCAATTTTCAATTGATCGGATCTGACTTCATTTCTTGGTGTCACCTAAGTGAGATGCAATTGGAAACCTCATATACCCTAAGTACATTATAACCCTATGTGAGATTTTGCCAAACTTCATGGTATTTAAGTTGGATTTTTCTTAAATTTTACGAGATACACAACACTAGACTAAGTCTAGCTTGCATTATATGAGTTTCATTGACTTGAGTTTTAATTGGGTTATGGATATGGTGTAGAGGGAAATTCATGTTCTATTTTATAGTGGATAGAGAAGTGATTTCTTGTGATTAGGAAGGACAATCCTGCAATTTTGTTTGATTTCACTAGGACAATCCCGAGTTTTGGTTGTAATAGCCATGGTATTAATGTGTTATATTGGCTTGGATATTATGAAAATGAAAAGCTTATTACTTGTCTTTAGTTCTATTTCACTGGTCATGAAGAAAATTGGTGCTAACGTTTGTAAAGTCTCAATGGCCCGGCTTATTTAGGCTCTATTTGCATGACGACTCATTATGATTTATAATGAGTGGCCATGCAAACAGAGCCTTAGTAATGTCCAAGGCATATTCCTTAAGATCCGGTTAAACCTTTTACTGCAAAGTGGGAAATATTTCTTTGAAGCCCAAAATGCTTTCTGTTCTTGACAGTGCTCTAAAAAGCACATATACACATATCGCCAAAACATATGATATTTACTATACAATTATGGTTTTTGATGTTTACATTAGTCCTGAAGTCGTGCTTCTTGCACTCACAGGAAAATTCTCTTCCAATATCCACATATGCATATTTACATATTGCCAAGGCATATGATATTTACTACTCCCTCCGTTCGTGAAAACTTGTCATTTTAGCTCTTAGCACAATTTTTAAGAAATCCAATAATCTACTCCATTTTTTAATAATTTACCCTCATTTATTATTCTACTTTTCACTTTATCGAAAACTACAACTCACAATCCATCAATCATGTCAAAGGGCATTTTCGTAAAGTGGAAGCTAAAATACCTACAATGACATGTTTTTATGAACAAAATCGAACCTCTAAAATGACAAGTTTTCACGAACGGAGGGAGTATAATCATTAACTGGTGTTACTTTTTTCACATATTACCTATTTGTTTCAGCTAGAAAGCCTTGGATTATGTAATTCATGCATTGTTTCTAGCCCATTTTTCTACAGTTTTATTCAACAGTAGTCCAATGTAATGTTTATACGACTTTCCATGTCAAATTTTGCTGGTGCCCCCAAAACTTCAAATGTTTCTTGGAAAATATGATCAAGTAACAATACTATGCTTTTTCGGAGATCAGAGATTCTCGCAAAATGTGATCTCAAAACCATGTAATTAAAACAATTGGCTAGGGATATGTGATAATAATGTAAGATGTTTCTTGGAAGTAAAATTCCTTTTTTGTGAACCATGAAACACGTAGTAATAGTGTAGTACAAAAACCCAAGCCTTCTTGATACGACATTATGCTATGTTTTGATTTGTTTATATAGGTTGCATGAATGATGCATTTGGATTAGTGTCCAACATCAATGATTCCTTTCATAGTTAAGACTATAACCCTTTTATTTAGCTCAAGAATATATTTTTTCCCTCTAGAATATCCTTTGGTTATTGAATCTTGGGTGGGGGGCCTAAATGCCCAAATAAACTTGCCTAAATAAATCTATTGGCAGAGGTATAGAGTTTGACAAGCATTATGGATTCATTTGGCTTGAACTTTTTATTGACTGGATTGTTCTACATTTCCAAAAAATAATTCATCATTATTTTGATCAATCCTTGAAATATTTGCAGCCCTCCTGCGATAAAGAGGTTATCAAGCGGCTTATTTCAGGAAGTCATCGTAACAAATACCATTCCAGTTCCGGAGAAGAACTACTTTCCACAATTAACAGTCTTGTCTGTGGCAAACCTGCTTGGAGAGACCATTTGGCATGTTCATGATGACAATTGTTCTGTGAGTTCTTCCTTTCGATTAACTACTTGATACACAGAATTATAGGCTTTCTTGGATTTATTGCAGATTAAATATTTAAATGCTCCTTCATGTTCCCATTTATTATTTCCTTAACACCCATTATCGTTGTTTATTGATGCCGAAGAATGATTATTGATAATATTGTCCATTCAGTATCCATAAGGGCCAACATCCAAGACCAACACCAAAAACATAAAATCCTACCCTAAATGCCAAACTCTAAACCCCTATGTTTTAGACCATTGAATTTTATATGTGGTTTTTTAATGAAACTATATTGGATCCGAAATCTTATTTGATCCACCTTTTTAGTCATCCTGATGTTTGATAATAATTGGAAAATATTGAATCACTTATCGGTCTGTGAAACTCAAGAACTCCTTGAAGGAAAAAAATGTGAGACTCTAGGTGTGGCTTTAAGTTCATGATTTTCAAATTATGACTTGACTTAACTATTTGAGGATTTGTGCATTTATAATATTTATGCAAAGATACTATTGTTTGCTTTATGGAATCTCCTTTTGTCACTATTTTAATATTATTAAAAATATGTCATTGACATTGACTTTCCTTTACTCTCAGGGTGGCTTTGAACCCTACTCAAGCTTGGGTATTGATTAAACCAAATAACAGAGATGAGCCATTATGAACTTCCTGACAGTCTTATACTTCAAGGCTTGCTTGTATGGGAAAAAGTGGGAAGCTTCGTTTCCCTTCACTAGAAGAAAGATGAGTTAAATAATCCTCAATATTTATGTACTCTTTATCTTTGTGTTGGAACCTCTTGTTCTGGAACTTCCAGACCTCGTATTCAATTACTGAATGTTGCATGTCCTCTGAGTCTCGAAATGTTGAATTAGGTGAAAAATCAGAGATAGACGAAAGACGGCTTTCTTTGCCCAATGCATTTTGTTGTAGAGTCTGTGGAGACAAATTTTGATGTATAACGTCTTTGGAAGTTGAGAAATATTTGGCTAGAATCAAAGCTCAAATGCCTTGTCACTTCTAAAGGATTTTAGGAATTTTATGTTTTACTCCCTCCGTTCCAAAATAAAAGTCATTTTAGGCTCGGGCACAAATATTAAGGGGTAATTAATGCTAACAAATTCCCTCCTGATTTGAGAGTACGAACAAGGCTCATTTGGTACAGCCAAAATGTGGTTGATTCATTTTATTCTAGAAAACTCCCTAATCAACCTTTCACATTCCATTACTTTACATTGAGTAGGTTACAAATTCAAATTTGGAGCCAAAACAACAATTTTAAAAACAAATCAGTTTATTTATACCCACTCTAATTATACAAACAACATGGACATACAGTACACCACAATTAAGCATACTAAAAGAATGAATTTCAGCAGCTCCACAAATATAAGTAACGAGAATGGATACTTACTTGATCTAAATATCACTCCTTCACTTGATGATAATGAAGATGAAAGACAAGAAAATTCTCATAGCGAGCACTGTTTGCATGGACGATCAGGTGCTGAGATACACGAAGAAGAGGAGGATTCTATTCACCAGTTGATCAACTCATCGTCTACTAGAGCCTTGCCAATCGATTTGAATGTCATGCCGGATGAAGAGGCAGAACCTACATCAATGGAATTTGATATGCACCAACTATCGGGTGAAGAGATAGAAGAAGACTTCGAAGCTCATAGTCCTGGTAATTTACAATGTCGATAAATAATTTGAAGTTTTTTTAGGTAAATTGTGTCTAAAGTACTGCTTGCATTAGAATTATGTGAGGGATTCTATGGAGTATTTGATTAACAACGACTTTTTTCTTTATAAATGCCTTGTAGACATATCTCATGAAACACCACAAATGATTAGAAAAAACCTTTCAAATGAGCAACGATGGGCAATTTACAATGCTTTATTGGAGAAGAGTGTCAACGGAAAATTGAAACGGAATACAACTAACGAGGTGGCAACTTTATTTTCGGTTTCGTTGAGAACAGTTCAACGGATATGGAAGCGAGCAAATGATACTCCATTTGGGGAGTTTGCCAATGTTTCACATAAGAAAACGGGAAACTGTGGTAGGAAGAGAGTTGCGGTAAACATAACTCAAATAAGTGACATCCCTTTGCGTCAACGGACAACTTTAAGGTCGCTTTCCGAATCGTTGGGTATTAGTCTTGGAACATTACATAGACGATTGAAGCAAGGTGACCTACGCCGCCATTCAAATGCCATTAAGCCTCTCTTAACCGATGAAAACAAACGAGCCCGTCTACAATATTGCCTCTCAATGTTAGAGCCAACTAGCATACCTCATGTACCGAAGTTTGTCGATATGTACAATGTCGTGCATATTGATGAAAAATGGTTTTACATGTCCAAAAAATCTGAAACTTACTATTTGCTTCCTACTGAAGATGAACCTTTACGGACATGTCGAAGCAAAAATTTCATTGGAAAAGTGATGTTCTTAGTTGCTATGGGGCGTCCACGATTTGACAATGAAGGGCGTGAAGTGTTTTCAGGGAAAATAGGGGTATTTCCTTTTGTTACAACACAACCTGCTCGGAGGAGAAGTAGAAACAGAGAAGCCGGAACTTTAGAGATGAAGCCACTCACTTCCGTCAAAAGAGACACAATCAGAGCATGTTTAATTGAAAAGGTTTTACCTGCGATTCAGTCGAAGTGGCCTTCAGAGGAGCCAAGGAGAACCATTTTCATTCAACAAGACAATGCAAGGACTCATATTGATATCAATGATGAAGAATTTCAAAGGGTAGCTTCACAAAACGGTTTTGACATTCGAATATTCTGTCAGCCACCAAACTCTCCAGATTTGAATATCCTTGATCTTGGCTTCTTCCGGGCAATCCAAGCATTACAACACAAAGAGTGTCCAACAACCGTAGAAGGTCTTGTTAGTGCAGTCGAGAAGGCTTTTAATGAATATCCGACACGAAAGATAGATTGTGTGTTCTTGTCACTACAATTGTGCATGAGGGAAATCATGAAGGTCGGAGGATCCAACCAATATAAAATCACGCACATCAATAAAGCTAGATTGGAGAGGAATGGTTGTCTTCCGAAACAGATTACTTGTGATTATTCTCTAGTAGAAAGTGTTATGAATATGCTAGCACATTGAACTTTCCCATGGAAGACAAATAAAGTCGAAGCTACTGTTAATGCAGGTCTTGTTCTATCTCTCCTTCATACCAATATTTTTCTGGCTATTCACTTCTTTTTCTTTTTTCTTGTACAAAGTGTAAATCTCTGTTATTCAAATTTTGATCCCTGTTTAACAGAACATTTGCAGCGAAAGAATGGAGGTGGTTATATGCAACAGGAGCATGACAACCGAGACTTGTGATGGATAATTTACTCACTTTTGTGATGTATGTTGAAACTATATATGTAATTCGTCTCAAGCCAAACTCAAGCTTCTGCTTGTAGACAATCTGTTTTAGTTGAGATGATTTATGCTAAATTCTCTCTTATTTTGGCTTCTGTTTTTTAACAAATTGCTGCTGCTGAATCCTCTCCTATTCTGCTGAATTCTCTCTTGTTTATCTGCTTCAGTCGAGATGATTTACTCCTAGCTTGCTGATGCTGAATTATCTCTTTTGCTGCTAAATTCTCTCTTATTTTTCTTCCTCTTTTATAATTTACTCATTTCTGCTGCTGAATTATCTTTTCTATTGCTAAATGCTCTCTTGTTTTTGTATGTCAGTCGAGATGATTTAGTCCTTACTGTTGCTGAATTCTCTCTTCTTCTTATTCAGTTTTTTTTTTTATATTGAAACTCATATTATAAAAATCAGCAAAGTGAGATGTAAACTCAGATTTGATTTTCTGTTAAATTGAGATTGGATCTTTTTTGGAGTGATTATGATCTTTGTGAGATTGAGAACTGATTTTTTTATGTGCAGACTTTGTTAACAGTAAACTAAGATGAAAAATATAGAGTACAAAGTGAGATGAAAAAGTAATTCACCAATCAATACATTGCAACAAATATGGGGTACACAATGAGATGAAAAAGGCATTCAGCATTCAATCATAGACTTAATGAAACTTGAAATTCTAGCCAACCTTGTTGATGCTAAGTTCTCTCTTCTTCTTCTTTTTTTTATACTGAAACTCATAGCATAAAAATCAGAAAATTAGTGAGATGAAAAGCTGAGATTGAATATTTTTTGGAATGACTATGATATTTTTGAGATTGAGAGTTGATTATTCTGTGTTTAGACTTTGTGAGCTGCAAACTTAGATGAATAATATGGAGTGCTAAGTTAGATGAAAAGGTAATTCACCATTCATTACATTGAAACAAATATGGAGTACAAAGTGAGATGATATATTGAGCATGATCGATTACAATTGTTCACTAAACAATCTACAATTCTGAATTTCTGATACACAGTCTGCTACACAAGCTTATACTCCTTCACTCCAACAACAATTCAGGTACACAAAGTGAAAATTCACCAACAACTAACTCAACCATAAATGCCATCAGGAGTAAAATTTTCCCCATTCTACAGATCACTTCTTCATCCCATTAGTTGGATATCATCTCCTGAAATAAGGTACATATTGGACGATATTTCTGAAGCTGGTTGGAGACCTCCTCTTGGGTTAAAATTCTCGTTCAGTGTAGCTGTGTCAAATCAAATTGATATTCGTCAGTTCGACATCCTCTTGAACGTGAAGCACTTCAACCTCTTATTTGATTCACCCTTCTGTTGAATTTGATGTGAAAGGAACATCTTGTGGATATTAACACCTTCAATCTCTGAAAGCAGGTCAGACCGATAGTGAAAGCGTTGCCTTTCGGCCCTCCAATTCCAACGTATTCTAACCTACCGTGCTGGCAATAAAATTTTTGATTTTATTTTCTGTCAATTGATTTCAAAATCAATCGGTGCAATTCGTTTTTGGCTTTTAAAATTGTTCACATTTAGGAAAAGAATTGAGATTAAAAAGGAGAAGGAATTACCTTTCTTATATTTTCCGGTGGGTTCCGACAGTGCCATGGAGACTAGGGTGAGAAATTTGGAGGATAACAGAGTTGGGATTTTCGAGAAATTGGGGAACAGGTAAAGAATTTGGAGAAAGAGGAGAAGCTTACTGTAGTATAGAAGAGGAAGAGATATGGTGTGGACTAAGGAAAGATGAGAGTGAGAGGAGGTGGATATAGAATACGCCATTGTTGATCCTTCACCCAAAATACGGAGTAAATGGAGAACAGGGGTGAGAAAGAGAATGATTTCTTTTTTTTTAATTAGGGTGGGGAAGGTAAATTGGAAAGTGAGGTCTGACCGTCTGACCCATCTGATGATAGAGAATGAAAATACAAATGGTATTGTACGAACGACATTTAATATGGAACAAGGAAAAATTGCTAAAACGTCATTAATTATGGAACAGAGGGAGTATTAGGTTTTAAGTAGTTCGTATGTTATTGGGTTTTAACTTTTAACCGCTGTGTAAAGGAAAAACATTGCTTTAGCGATGGCTAGAATTTGGTCATGGTTATGAAGTGTTTTATGTTTGTGTATGATATGATATGGTCCCCCAAATTAGGATTGTCTAATGGTTAGTTAAAAGTTGGATTTGGAATCTAAGCAATTTTGCTATCAATCAATCACGGTCTTGGATGAACGTGTATGACCGGTTCCATGATATATGAGATGTCATCAAGATACTTCCCTTGAGAAGGTACACCCCAAGCCCAGAAATAATCCAATCTAATAGTGACCCAGACTTGCTCAAACCTCAACAGAGGAAGAAGTTGACAAAAAAGAACCATGACCATTGTGGTATACAGAATTTGTTAGGATTTCATTATATTATAAGCATGTAATTATTTCCTTATATTATGTCTATAATGTAATTATAAATATAATTACTTTTCAAATGTTTATCTAACATAATTCACAATATGTTAAAAATAATACGAATTTAAATAAAATAATTTCTAAATTGTTTCAATCAACTACATTGAAATTATAATATAATTATAAATCCTATGCAATAATGAGTGCTTGTTTGATACTGCAAGCTATTTTATTTTAAAATCACATTGTTTTAAACATATTGTGAGTTGTATTAAGATGTGTTTGGATTCCCATTGCAGTTTATAATGAATTTATATGTATTATAATGATAATTATGTTGATACAAATACCCCCGATTGTTAACCAATTCACCACAACTCTTTCCTCATTTTGATTGTTTTGCTCGACATCTATATTTTCCCCGGAAGCTCCACTAATGTTGCCTCTCCTATCACCTTCCTCGGTGCCATCACTAAGATCTGCTCCTTTTTCTTGCCTCTATTTCTCCTTCTCCAATCCACCAGATCTCTCTTCTGCCTCATTCTCCATCAAACCTTCTTAGAATTTTCATTTCAGGAATCAAAACCCCCCATTTAGTTTTGAAAAACTTAAACCCATTTCATTGGTTTTGAATTGTGGAATTGGAGTATGGTAATTTTGAATTTGATGCATTGTGTGATCGATGTGCGAAGTTGAATGTTTCATTCAGTGAACCCATAGACTTTGGGAATTTGTTTGGGCAATTGGGGTGAATCAATTAAAATTGTGATTCAATTTTTATGGAACTCAACGATTCACACAGAGGAGGAGACAATGATTTGAGGATGCTCGGAAATTGTTGGAAAAAAATAGGGTTTTCCACTTTGTGTTATTAAGATGGGCAAGACTTAAACTTTTGTATAAAAGTGGAACTTGTATTATATAATAGAAACACTTTACAAAAATACAACTCTCACTATATAATTTTTGTGGCTCACACGCTCACTCTTACTAGGCTAACTTGATCACTCGACTTGCTTGGTTTTTGGATGATGCTTGGATATATGATGGATTTTTTGGATGATTATATTTGGTACACTCATGGCTATTTATAGCCTTGCTATGTCGGTGGATTTGCACTCTCCATCACTAACCTTTACCTTTTTCAAAGCCCAAATTTTGCCCAAAATTTTCTAGGTAGTGTATGCATATTTCTAGGCTAGTTCCTAGGATTTTCTTTTTCTAAATTATTCTACAGATCTCTTGTATATGGGCTAGTCAAATTTACCATTAATTTGTCCTAATATCTTTTTAGCCCATTAAGGAGGAAGCCCAACCATTCTCCCCCTTCCCGACTTAATCATAGGTAGACCTGGGCAAACGCGGGCTTGGGACGGGCTTTAGTCCAAAATTTGTCCCGTTGATGCGGGCCGGGCTAAGTCCGCTTAACGGGTTGAAAACCTTGTCCGATCCCGTCCGCTATTGCGGTTGCGGGCAGCCCGCGGGTACCCGCTTAATTCCCTCGTACTGTTGTACTCGTTAATTTTTTTTAAAAAAAATGCAATAGTTGCTGCTGTACCGGCTGATAGTAGCTATTGTACACGTTAATCATGCAAAATAAAACTAATCTTTAGCGTATGGCCATGGGAGTATGAGATGGGAATGGGACTAATGGCGTCTGGTGGCGAGTTGCTGAGCAAAGGAAGGTTACCAATTTGCCAGTTAAGGTATGTTTTAGGCATTTAGGGTAAAGTAATCTTTAGCGTACTCTTAGACCGTATGCAGTAGCCCACCAACAACAAAATATATTGTAGGTATGTAATCTTTGTATTAATATTTTATTTTATTTTCTTATAATTAATAATATATATATATATATATATATTTAATAATATATATATATATATTAAAAAATTAGCGGGTACCCGTTACGGGCCTAGCGGCCCGCAACGGGTAGAATGGCTTACCCAATCCCGTTCCCGCTGCGGGCGCGGGCCGGGCCTAGTGGCCCGCATGGGCTTTTCCCCCTACCCAAGCCTGTCCAATTTTGCGGGCGGGCGGGCCGGCCCGCGTTTGCCCAGGTCTAATCATAGGCGTGTCACAATGTCGGAGCCTTGACAACATTCTTCAAACTTCTTTGTTGGAATCACCTTGGCCATCATGTCGGACCGGTTCTTCTCTGTATGCACCTTGTCGAGTTGTAGAATCTTCTCTTCAAGAACATCTCAGATTCAATTATATCGAATATCAATGTGCTTTGAGTGGGAGTGAAAGCGGGTTCTTTGCTAGGTGAATAACACATCGTTCCGGCTATATACACCCCAAATCATGCACGTCCTTAAGGACGTGCATGATTAAAAGGCTTGCACGTCCTTAAGGACGTGCAATATTAGTCACAAGGCTTGCACGTCCTTAAGGACGTGCAATATTAACCTTGTGATTTGCGGTGTATATAGCAACACCCATAACACATTAATTGTCATACTACTCTACACCCAACTCGAGTATGAAGCTCTTCATCCATATCATCTTTTTGCAAGCTTTCGTAGTTGCGATGTATTATACTTCAGTGGTGGACAATGCAACACTCTTTTATAACTTTGATTGTTAGGAAATTGCCCCCTCTACAAAGGTAGTTAGATAGCCTAAATTTGATTTTATGAAATCATTATCCCCGACCCAATCTGCATCTGTGTATCCTTCTAACGCAAGATTCCCATTTCCAAAGCATATGCGCCTTTTAGAAGTACTCTATAGATACCAGAGGATCCATTTCACTGTAGCTAGTGTTCCTTTCCCATAATGGCCAAGAAGCGGCTTACGACCCTGACTGCATAGGCGATTTCGGGCCTCGTATAGACTATTGCGTACATGAGACTACTCCGTAGATACTGGAGGATCCATTTCACTGTAGCCAGTGTTCCTTCCCCAGAACGGGCAAGAAGTGGCTTACGACCATGACTACGTAGGCTATTTCGGGCCTCGTACATACTATTGTGTACATGAGACTACCTACCACGGATGAATATGAGGTACTCTTCATCTTTTGTTTCTCCTTCTCACTTGTTGGACTTTGCTTCGAACTCAGCTCGAGGTGTATAGCAAGTGGCGCACTAACCGACTTGGCCTTATGCATGTTGAATCTCACCAACACCATCTCGATGAATCTCTCTTGGGATATCCACAGTAACTTCCCCATTCTATCACATGAGTGATTTTCATCCCATGGATTTGCCCTGTTGGTCCCAAGTACTTATTTAGATCAACTATCTTGTTGCGGTCACGTCCTACTATCAACATATCATCAACATAGAACAAAAGTATGAGAATTCACTGGTTGTGTACCTCTTCATGAAGACACAATGGTCACTCGTGGTTTTCTTAAAGTTGTGATCCGCCATGAAGGAGTCAAACTTCTTGTACCATTATCTTGGTGCTTGTTTTAGGCCTATAGAGACTTTTCGTTAGTTTGCATACTAGATTTTCCTTGTCTGGAACTTTGAATTCTTCCATGCATATCTCCTCTTCAAGGTCACCATGAACATATCATCATCATAAGTAGTTGTTTGTTGTGAGCTTGAACATGTCACCATTGTAAGTGACGCTTGCCTCTATCTTAATCCGCACGAGTTAACACTTTCCAAAAATGAACCTAGCTCTGATACCATTGTTGGTAAAAATCAGGGTTTGCCACTTCATGTGATTAAGATGTACAAAAGTGGAACTTGTATTACAGAGTGGAAACACTTTACAAAAATACAACTCTCACTATATAATTTTTGTGGCTCACACACTCACTCTTACTAGGCTAACTTGATCACTCTACTTGCTTGGTTTTTGGATTTTGCTTGGATTTTTTGGATGGTTACATTTGATACACTCATGGATATTTATACCCTTGCTATGTCGATGTATTTGCACTCTCCATCACCAACCTTTACCTTTTTCAAAGACCAAATTTTTGTCTAGAATTTTCTAGGTTTCTAGAATTTTCTTTTCTGAATTATTATAGAGATATCTGGTACGTGGGTTAGTTAAATTTACCATCAGTTTGACCCAATATCTTCTTAGTCCATTAAGAAGGGAGCCCAACAGAAATAAGGGTAAAATGGTAGTGAGGTGGTCGGGACAAGGGAGTAGCAACGATTTTCCGCCTGTGAGGGTGGAATGGGAGGTGGTTTCAAAATGTGAGACAACAACTTCAAGTAATATATTTATTTGGGAGTCAAACATATCTCGTATAATTGCTTTTCAAAACATGACATCCAAACATTAAGTATAATTAAAATAAAGTATTTTTAAACATAATCTATGAAAATCCTTAAACTAACACTTGAAATGTGCTTATGTTTTATAATTACATTATCATAATACAATGGAATCCAAACAAACCCTATAGTGACATGGGCTGGGCTTGAAATGGGCCCAAATCGGCCCATGTTGGTGACCGTCGGATTGATGCCAACCCTCCCTTCGTTATCTACTTTCAGCTCTGTAGGATTTTCCTCCATTTCTCCCCTTCTCTCTTATATACTCTCTCTCGCTCCAATCCTCCACGCCCTAGCCTCCGCCCAAGCCGCCTTCGACTCTCTCTCCTCTTCATTATCCACTCTCTCACTTCTTTCCTCTTCGACTAAGGTACACTCATTTGCTGCTTTTACGTTCTTCGTCATTTTTCATCAGTCGTGATTTGTGCGTTTTTATCTAGGGTAGTGGTTTTTCGAATCAGGGAATTTGGTTAGGGGTTTATGATTGCAGGTGCCAATTCGTCGTGCCAATTTGTGTTTCTGGATGTTTGAGGCTTCCATTGTGCCTTGTTATAGCCTTTATGTGGATGCTTTTTTTGTGGGATCTTATTTCCAATTGAGATTCAGTGAGTTAGATGGATACTTGCAGGATATGTTCAGTGTGAAATTGATGATTTTTTTTTTCTTTTCACATCAGATGAATCGGGAGAGGCTCATGAAGATGGCTGGTGCAGTCCGCACCGGTGGAAAGGGAAGCGTGAGAAGGTGGGCTAATGCTAATTGATGTCTGGTTTAATGTGTTTACGCTACTAATTGAGTCATGGATCCATCAAAAACCGAAAGTGGGTCATGTAGAACTGTCAAGAACCCACTGAAGTGAAGATAGGATTTGAACAATTCAGTGTCTTTGTTGTGCATCAAGCATTTGTTGAATGCCTAATTTTTATCCTGAGGTGTTAGCTACATGGATGCCAGTGTGCAGTCGAATGAATGATCATTTCAGTTCATTACATTTCTCTGTAAGGTTGTATGTGATAAATATCTGGTCCTGATTGCAGAAAGAAGAAGGCCGTGCACAAAACCACCACCACAGATGACAAAAGGCTGCAGAGCACACTAAAGAGGATAGGGGTGAACTCTATCCCTGCAATCGAGGAAGTGAACATATTCAAGGATGATGTAGTTATTCAGTTCATCAATCCTAAAGGTCAGTTTACAAGCTATTTTTTACTTGAAAATGTTTTTGCGGGGGTTCCGGTTCTAGATCTTCGGTCGTATTTGCCAGACTATTGACCCAGGCTTTTATTTTCAGTTCAAGCTTCAATTGCAGCTAATACATGGGTTGTCAGCGGTTCGCCACAAACAAAGAGTATGCACTTTCCTTTCTGAAGTGTTCTATTTTGCATTTCCCCCTCTATCCCTCAGGAATCCTTAACTTCTAGTTCTTATTGGCTACAGTCATGCCAATTTGTGGTCAATTTAACTTATTGAATATTTTCTTGTCCTCTTACAGAATTACAAGACATCCTGCCCGGAATAATCAATCAATTAGGTATACTTTATGTTCTCCCTCAAGACGGCGTCTTTATTTTTCTACTGTTGGTCTGCTGCTTCATTTGCAAAAGCTATTTAACCCTTAAAAATTTACCTTCTAATGCAGGCCCGGATAACTTGGACAACCTGAGGAAGCTTGCTGAGCAGTTCCAGAAGCAAGTCCCTGGAGCCCATGCCGATGCTGGTGAGAAGGTTGCAGGAGAGGATGATGATGAAGACGAGGTTCCAGAACTCGTCCCTGGGGAAACCTTTGAAGAAGCTGCAGAGGAAGCTAAGGCATCATCTTAGAGCCTTGTTGGGATTTCTTCACCCCGTTTCCCCCCTTCTGGTTTGTGCCCCCAAAAGTTCTATATTAGTTTTGCTCCTATTTGACTTTTCAGCACAAGTGTACTACTGAATTTGCTCAGGCTAATTAAGTTTGTGACTTGTATTTTACTTAGAAAGGCAGATTTTGATTATGCAAATTCACTGAATGCACTTCAAATTTACTATACAATGTCTTAAAATGGAATTGTCATGCATTGGAATAATCCAGTTGCGCTTGTTGCAACACATCCATGATTGATTCCAGACTCCAGTCGCCTTGGACCTTAAGGCTATTTATAAGCTTTTGTATCGTTCACCAATAGGACAATTTGATTGGCTGCGTCAAGTCTTTGTATTGTTCACTAATAGGACACTTAGAATGGCTGCGTCATCAGTCTTAATAAGCTTTAGAAAGATTAGAGACTAAGCTATCAATTCAGCAACATATAATGAAAGCATTCAATCCATTCATTGATTTGGAAATAAAGGAAGATACAATCGAGTGGTAGTTAACAGTATATGATGTGGTGCTATAATGGCAAAACTCAGCTCTTATTTTTTGACTACACAATGCTATGAATTACAACAATCACATTAGTCAAAATGGCGTTGTTCCAACTGAACAAAATCATCTTTATACTCCAGTGCCTGTTTTACAAATAAGTGGGTAAGCCATCAGCCATGAAGAGTCGTAGTGGCAAACTGGTTCTTATGACTTGGCTTTCCTCTTCTCATCCAGTGCCTGTTTTTGCGGTACAATAATTTAATTCAAGAAGAGTCGTAATGAGAAAACATGCACACTGCCACACTGGTATATTGGACCTAATTGAAAGGTGTAATCACAACCTTTGGGGTATATATGTTTAGTAGCACATTCAGTATATCCAGATCTTTTGAGAAACTATCTTTTTTAAGCTACCAATTTGGTCAGCACAAACAGCGATCAACAACACATGATATCCCAGGTTATATTCATGTTTTTCAACCAACATTTTTAACAAAACATCCCAGAACTGTAATCACCAACTGAATCATTCACAATGATAATACAAAGCGTAAAAAAAAAAACATGAAGATTACCTTGCTTTGAAACGTTCTCATTGTTAAAACAAGAGTATCACGCATTCTGCATACGATAAGGTGTTAACATGTCAGTATTGGCCAAGAAGTTCCTCTCAACAAAATAAAAGGGGAAAACAACTTTTTGTAGTGTTCACCAATATTCAATCCCCATCTTAAAAGATGCCAACTTTCAAGCTAAACATTCTTACCGAACATCATTATGTGTGTTGAAGGGATATACAGATCCATCTGAACATGTTAGTACAAACTGTGTTGATAATCCACATGGAACTTTAATCTGCGACCAAAAAATGAGAGAAAATTCTCAAACTAAAGAGTAAAAAGAAGATATGGTATCATCAACTAAAAGGAAACTATGACCTTCAAGCTTGGTCGTGTAAAATGAGTATTTTGTTTATTTTTATTTGTAAAACAAAGGATAATCAGAAGGGAAATCCTTCCAAGAGGACATAAAGACCAAACTTGTTTAGGCTGCTAATCACACGGGTTATCCCCCAGAAAGTAAAGTATTGATGGGATAAAATCCTACAGACAACATCAAGTTCCTTTGGAAATCTCATAGAATTAAATGGAAGGACCTTTGTCTGCCTAAATCTGAGGGAGGGTTAGGATTAAAAGACCTTAAAGAGTGGAACAAAGCATTTCTGTCTAGGATCCTCTGGGATATTGTTAGGAAGAAAGATAGTTTATGGGTGAGGTGGATCCACCACCAATACTTACGCCAAAACAGCGTCTGGGCCTCGACAGCTCACAAAACCAATGATTCCCCCCTAATCAAAAAGCTACTAGCAATTAGGGATGAGATTCTAACCTCTGCAGGGTCAGAAGATGGAGCTATACAACTCTTCAATTCATGGTCCTCAGAAGGACAATACAAGATTGGTGTGGCTTATGAGCATTTCAGAAGAAAGGTTCCGAAACCTACATGGAGTTCAGTAGTATGGGACCAACACATTATCCCAAAACATGCCTTCATTCTCTGGCTAGCTGCAAAGGGGAGACTGGCAACAAAGGATCTCTACAAACCAAGGGAAGTTGACATACATTGTGTCTTATGTAATCACAATTCTGAATCACATGAACATTTATTCTTCGCTTGTGATTTTTCCTCTATTATTTGGTTGCAGATCAGAGGATGGCTGGGAATTTGGAGGAGTATGTCCACCCTACAAAGTGCACTTAAATGGCTAAAAAAGGAAGCCAAAGGGAGAGGATGGCAGTCAAAGGCAAAGAGAGTGGGGCTAGCCACAACTGTATACTTCATCTGGAAAGCAAGGAACGATAAAACCTTTGGAGACAAGACATGGCATGCTGACGAAATCATCCACCTTATCAAGACACATATATACAAGGTCCTCAATCACAACTTTGGCCTTAAGTTCAGCAACACCCCTGAGCTACTGCATGGTCTTCTTCATGATGAGTAGGAAGGGAGCAATTGAAGGCTTATGGACGTCATAGACCACTCCTCAAACTCACAACAAAAGGGATATGCTAGCAGTAGTGAGGTGGCTCAAGCCTTGGTGATCCACGTGAATGGGCAACCTTTTGTACCTTGTTGCCCTGCTATAAAAAGGCTTGTAAGGACCGAATGTTTTTTTGTAAAACTTAGGAATGACCTTGGTTGTTTAAATTGTCTTAAGGGTGCTCTGAGTGGTAAGGTGTAGCACCTTGATGGCCGAGTCGAAGGGGTGCTACATCCTACTACTCATGAGAGTGCGTGTCCGACTTCCGATAGCTTTGGCTTGAAGAGAATGGAACCGTACAAGGGCTTAGCCCATTACACCCTAATGCCTACCTTACGATATGAGCCTTACTCATGATAGTGGTGCTCCCAGGATCCCATCTTGGGGCAGCTAAAGGCCTTTTTGGAAACCTTGTATATATTTCATTTCTGATTTCAATATATTTACATTTAAAATCAAAAAAAATATTTAGTAAATTGTGTTCTGAACATTAAATTAAGAGAACAGATTTTCCAATCCTCTGGATTCCTTTTAATAGACTGATACAAACCTAAATTGTGCAAGTGATTAGTTTTAATGGTCATTTTCATTTTTGAGCATTATCTACTTAGTTCATTCAATATCCCATATTTCATCTTTCTAGTTTTAAGGCAGTATTCCATCATACTGTCCACTTTTTCCATGCTTCTCATTATCCTGAATTTTCGTTATTAAGTTTTGGGAGTCAATTATTTTGTATTCTACTATAAGAAGAAGAGGAACAGTTGCAGCTTGTAATTTTTTCATACATGTAATGGAATCACAAAACTGACTTCCCTCATTGGCAGAGTGCAAGTTTGTTCTCCAGTTTTACTATATTTTAACTTTTAATTGATTGGTTCCTAACAAAGACCCTCCAACCATGCAACTAATAATGACATATAAACAGACATGAACCTGTAGTGAACGAAGCAGTTGCATTAGAAGAATTGCAACAAAATGGTAAAAAAAGAAAAGAAAAAAAGAAGCAGAATCTACCCAATACCACTCTACTTGTTCAATTGTTCAAGGATTTTGATAGTTCTCATACATGACTGTGACAATCAGATTAGAAGAGCGGGGTAGTACACATATCCCAAAAATTATAAAATAAGTTCAGTTTAGCTTGGGTAAAAAACATGTGCATTATTATCTATCCATGCAAGATAAATAAAATTCCATGGTTGATGCCAACCTTATGTGCAAGAATCCATTAGGGAAAAGCTTTCCTACTTGCATACAATCATAATGACATTTGAAAACGCTTGAAAGCATAGTTTTACATACCGATAAGTCCTTTGAAAACTTCTCAGCGATTTGTATGGTTCCTGTCATATCAATCGTAACTTGGAATCCTGAACTTCTGAGGGTAAGAGTTGCCGGTTCCCAATTTTCCGATACGTCCATCTAGTGCATACCCCATCAGAAAACATTATGTTATGGAGTATAATGGATGTTACGCACCATTCCAATGGAATTGAGATGCATGAGGCTATCGTGGCACATTCACTATGATCCAAGAACGTATAATATCATTACTAATTGGAATCTATTTAACACGAGCTTCATTGAGTTTGTTTCCAATTATACAACTTGCTCTATACTCTTGAATTATGTTATAGATAGATTTTTCTACTTCTAAATGATGATGGTCTTTTAAAATGATGGTAAAACATGTATCTGCTTGAAATGGACGTCTGAAAGCTAGCAACTAAGACCAAAATGAGATGGTCAATGATCACTATGTTGCACATAATGATGCTTCAAGGAAAAAAACGTCATGGAAAGATAATCACATTATAGAGTGGAGACGCCGTTTGGTTGCTTGGAGGTTTGCTAATCTCAATCTCACTGTCAGTAACTAGGCATTTTAGTTGTGAGTAAAACTGAGAGGAAGAAATAGGGCTACACTTGCCTAATAGAGTAATAGAGTGAAAAGTCCACGACCTATACCAGAATCATTATGCCTAATGGCTTATGGGAATACAAAGAGTTTGTCTAACAAGTATCATCATCAGTTACTTCAGCATATTAGTAGTATAAATAAGGGTGCTCTAACCCTAAATATGGGTACTTCAACCCTTATTAGGCATCCAGAAATTACTTTTAATTGTAAGGGTTGGGTCTCTTGGTGTATGTAATATCCTTTTCCAGGGGACTATTTCTCTGTTTTCCCCAAATCAGTGAACGTTTTGTGTAGTGCTTGTTAGGCTGAACTCTATTTTTTTTAGCGCAAACACACTGGAAACTGGTAACCACATGAAGTCATGAACACAATGAAATAAAGGACATATTTAAGGAAATTTCCCAGTTTATAAATAAGCAACCCCGCATAAAAGAATGTCATCAGGCATATGATTGATAATAAAAAAAATTGGCATGCAACATACCATCATCAAAACACTGAAGGCAGCATCACCATTAGAAATGTATGTGTCTAGCTCTGATTGCATCTCTGGGTCTACAAAGAAAAGATATTTCAGATAACCACAAGGAAATGCAGTTACAGTCATTGAGGATTGTCCAAAAAGTAGCAGTAGCTTTTTTTTTGAATAAAAAGTAGCAGTAGCTCAGTAACTGTAAACTAATGCAACAAATCCTATTGATTGAGAAACCAGAGAACGTCAATCATAGACAAAACAACTATATATACTTGTTCAGAAATATTATGGCGAAGTATCTAACAACAAAATTCTTGTCCAAGCAGAGAGGGATTGGTCCGTTAAATATTTTAAAGTACATTTCCCCTGCCTTAGACTGAGCTGGATCAGGATTCAGAATCATTTTCCCTCTTATAACCCTTAAGAATATATAGTGTAGAGGTCTATTATAGATTTTTAACTGGAAATTGGATATATTGGTTGTTTCAGTCAATAAAACAGTATGATTCAAGGGTAGCAGAGCTTGCCGTTGCTCTATCCAATCACACAAGGTGTTGATTGAAACTATTTTTACAAAGTAGATGCTTGTTATTGAATTGATAAGAGAGAATGAATCTTGACCGACAAACCCAGTGTTTTCTCAAAGTTTGTTCTCAATTTGCGTTATTATTTAAGTGATTAGTTAGCTCCTTAATTTTAGGATAGCTTAATTATACCCACCATATTCATTTAATCATTGACAATAATATTAGGATCAGCTAAATAAAGATGGAGGTTATTTAAGGATTAGCTGATACCAATTCCCATCTTCAATAAATTTTTATTTTAACAATTCCGGTTATTCATTAGTATAATAGGATTAGCTAGTTGCTTTGTGGAATGACCTTCTAATTGCCTACAAAACTAGGTTAACGTTACCATGGGGGTGAATTACATCAGGTGCATTCAGCACACATTGCTGGGGTGTTTCCTCTTTCATCTATTTGGTTCCAGGGATGATAATCTCCCCATCATGATTCCATATAGACCTCTTGCTCATTTATGGTTTAAACTTATTAGTTCTCCATTTATTTAATTCCAACTAATCCACAAATAACATTCTACATTATATACATCTCTTAGATTTATATGACTGACTCCAAGTTTTTGCATAAAAATGAAGCAGCTTCAAAAGATGGAAGAAAAGCAAAAACAAACTGCAAATATTATTTTTGGACTGAACTGTCAATGAGCATTCCAGCAACTATGCATATGAAAGCAAGATCTCTAAAAGCTAAATAAACATTTGAATGAAACATAAAGCTTACAATGTTCAGTACAATTCGCTTACCACATGTTATTTTATTCTGACCATTGGCAAACAGGTACACCATTTCTCCCTACTCAAAATAGTAAAATTACAACTTATTAGATACAAGTTGCAAAGCACAGTATATGCAAAGCACAGTATATACTCAAAATGGCAAACATGAAATGCCTTTGCATGCCACATTGTGCAGTGACAAAGGAAAGATGAAAATAAATTGTAAATTTCACCTCCCAGATCTAGCCCTCCCCTTGGGATTGGGCTAGCAATCCAAAAGTTGTACTAGCTTACCGACCTCCAAAAGTTGCATAAGTTAACAGAAAATGACATTCTCCTTAACTATATAAGAAAGTATCAACAAAAATATGCACCAACAAAAGCAATATATTATTTCTAAAGATTAGCTAATAATGGATAATGGAAGTGCAGAACTGAAAGGATAAACAGAACTCTATGAATCAAATACCAACCAAAAGATAGAAACGCAGGAAAACCAAAACTGAAAAGCTCACAGCGAGAATTCAAAGGGAATAATGCTATCCTAGACTACACTGGTATAAATGAAGATGGCTCTAAATAACTAGTAATCCACAGAGGGGTGGGGGGACAAACAAACAAAAAGAAAATTTTATGGAACCAGGTCAACCAGTACGCTAGACAGTTAACTGCTCCTCCATAAATTCTCAGATTTCTACTCCCTCCACAGTCTGTATATGAACATGAGAAGCTGCGTGCAGAGGATACCCCAATCCTGATCCTGCCCTCAGAATTAACAATGACATAAACAGAAAACAATATGAAAAGATGGTCACTGCCATGCCAAGACAAGGAAACAAAGATATTCCCCTTACATACACATCCAGCAATTGCTCTAGCTAACTCGAAAATATTGGTATCTCTCTACCAACTAAAGACCATGGCTTGTTGAAGGATCATTGATCTCCAATATCATCACTAAAGGAGAGCTATGGGTAGGAAAAAGAAGATTTGAATGTAAAATATTTACAAAATCACCTTAATTTTATCAACCAATAATCAAAAGAAAGATCTCTAAAGGCTAAGACATCCTCCTCCCATCAGAAAAGACATAGCAAGCAAACAACTATAAAGCATTCTGCAACAGGTTTTAAGGAGATCCCTTTAAAATGGTGTTACATGAGACCGCAGCTAGATAAACTCTCCCAGAAAGGCTCCTTTCGAATCCTATCCACAAAATGTCCTTTCTTGAAAGCCATAAATTCTGTTGATTCAAAAACTCAAGACACAAACAACTAAAATCAACAGTTCTATAAGATTCTTGATAAAGTGATTAGCGGCAATTACTTGTATGCAAGATATTTGCTTTCAATTTTGTGGATTTTGGATTCAAAAGAGCTTGGTGCAAGGAAACAGAATAGGAAGGGATTATGAAGATGGAGATAAAAAGATTATAAGAAAATCTGCCTCCCAACTGGAAGTCTAGAGCTCACCAACTCCCTCTTATGGGTGTTGTCAGGAAGAGAGATTAGAAGTTGATTCCCCATTTTATCCCTGAAAAAAGAAGTAAAGGGCACATCACATATGGAGAATAGAAGTAGATGAGGTAAAATATGTAAGAATTCAGAAGAAAATTTTGAAAGTAAGCTAGGAAAAGAATCTCACTTGGCAAGTGCAAGGCAAAACCCAAAAGTTTTCGGATATTCAATTTCCCTATTTAGCGGATAACCAACTCTAACAAAATAACCAGCTCTAAAGAAGATGCAACCAAACTGATGAATGCTGGAACCGAACGGAACTGAAGTTGAAAATACCGACTTGGTGGCTAATAAACTAGCAAGTTGGAAACTAAAAATAAGTGAAAATTTAACATAGTAGTTGAAACAAAAAGTGGCTACAATGTAGGAAAAAAGGTAAATAAGGAAAATCATCGAGAAAAATTGGCAGGTAGGAGTACTAGGTGTGTATCAGTGCATTCCCCATAGGAAGTCGCCTTGTCCATAAGGGGAACAAAATTTGAGGCAATATTTAACCATTTATAAACACGACCATTGGGTTGTAATTCCCCCTCTAGATATTGCAAGGCATGCGTCCAGAAATCAATGCTTGGGCCAACTTTGACATGGGCCACATGGCAGCCGAAGTTTTCGCAATACTCACTGATCAAAGGTACTCATTCGGATTTCGCAACTTTGGTGGCCCGTAGTACTCCTAAAAATCCTTTTTAAGTGACTTCCCATAAAGGATTTCCCTCCTGCCATTAATCCATGTGAATAGATCAAGCACATCACCCTCATAATGCTTGGAAACAACCTCAACTTTGAGATTTTCAGGGGTCGAAAAGTAACGAAAATACTTCTCATCCTTCGAAAGAATCAAAACTCATCCACATGGGTCACCCATGTACTTGGGGAAATCAACCTTGGCATGCCACATACGAATGGAATATCCCTTTCGGCTATCTGAAGCATTCTCCATTTCATCCCACGAGCAGGGAACCTCCTGGGCTAGAGTACTTGACCTGGGAGCTCTGCTTTAAGTGAGAACATCAAGGGAATCAAGCTCAGAAGAAGTCATGTGTGGATAATGGTTCAACTTCGCAGTTAGGATTCTGATTATTGTAAGTGGAGGCTGATGGGTTTGGTTGCCAAGGGACTTGAAGTTTTGGTGGGTGGAAGTAGTGGTATTCTCCATGTCACGTCAGCAGACTTATTCAAATTCTGAAGAAATTTTTTAAAGATAAGTGAGCTAGGACAAGAATCTCACATTCAACAAAGATGAGGCAAAACTCAACAGATTTCCAATAATCAGCTCAAAGATTAAGTCTGACAGAATGCTAACAACCAACAAGCCTTATAGGGCGACAAAATCTAAGAAATCAACCAACTCCTTTGCAAAAAACTCATAATGTTAGAATTGGGATGTTAAGAAAACTCAGATACATTTAAATTTGCAGCTGCAAAGATTGACTAGGTTTGTATGAAGATATTAGAAAAGTTGGATCAGGGAAGTCAAAAATCTTTACAAAATCAACTGCAGAATAGCTCCATTTTAAAACAAATTCAAGGAAGGAAACAAGATACTTCCCATCAAACAAAATTAAGAGAATAAGGACAGATGAGAGAACTTGTACACAGAGCATCATTCACTTGTTCAAATATATGTATTTCACCAAATTACCCAATGAAAATAGTAAATTAGGGATTCAACTCACTATGAATATAATAATATATTTCTATTCCTGAAAACAAAAAAGGACAAGCCATCTTTCACCTTGCACTGAGGCAATAAACTAACCCTATCAGCCTCTCCTGTTTCTTCCACAACAATCAATTATAAGCAAACTCTCCTCAACATTACTAATCTTTCTACAATCTACAATAACATGAAGGATAGCAACTGAACAAGCAAGTGTAATCGGCAGTCTCCCATCAAACAATTCATCTGAAACTCCGTCTATCACTATGCACGATTATTCGACGGATTAAACCAAGATAATTAACAATCCTACTTTGGGGAAAAAAGTAGTAAGAAAGTGATGCAGATCAAAGCTTAAGGCAGTCCCTACACACTTGAACTCACACGACATCCTAAGTATCTATTAGTTTCTAGAAATCTTCTAAGGCTCATCCTTATCATATGTAAGTCTAGATATTTCCCTTCCCATCCTTATCCCATCTAGATATTTTCACTTAATTCTAAGTATCCTCTAGAATCTTCCTTGGCATTAAGGGCTAAGCTTTTGTCACCTATAAACAGACCAAGGGTCAGCTATGTAATCATCTTTTGGAAATCAATCAAAAAGCCTTTTATTGAAGTGTCCTTCAATTGAGTTGGGTGTGAGATTCTAGCATTTCATCTTCGGAGAACCTTCAACTCTGCAAGAAAGCATGACTTAAATGTTCTAAATGACTTGAAGGTTATAAAATATTCAGAATTCTGATAAATGGTTGCTTGAGTTTGTTGCAAGTATGAGCATTAGGGACAATTATCGCTCAGCAATTAGCCATAACTTAGGAAAAAGAGAAAAAGAAACGACTACTAATCAAAAAATGTGGATTTACCTGGCGACCACTCTCATCCATTGGTATGCACTCAACAGCAATGTATTTGTCAACATCATCAGCAGTGACAACATACTCAGGATTTGTGGCACCTAAAGTAAAAGCCATAATAAAACTAATTGGTATGCAGTGTAGAATCAAGTGTAAGATACATCAACCAACAGCAGTTCTATTTTAACATAGTATTGCTCTGTATTTACCCTGTATATATTGTCTGGTTCCATCCTGAAGATGACGAACCCACTGCAATGAAAAATCAAAACCAAGAAGTTAAATAGCAGGCCAGAACACGGAAATTTTTTGAAAGTCTACCTTGAAAGAATTTCAGAATCGTTTACCTGAAACACACAGAGAGATGTTCCATGGACAGGAAATCCACATCCAAGAAGTTTACATCCCAATTTTGCTTCACCAATAATTTGGAACCCTTCTATTCCTGGTCCATCATCTAGTGTAACAAAGGTCAACCACTGGATCATTACATCATTTTAGATTTACAAAACTTAAGTTGAAGAGTACTTCAATCCAGATTTGAAAATCAACCAAGTAATCACATTTTATTCCTCGGAACTATATGCCAACCCTCTACCTTGATATAAAGATCCAAAAAGAGCACCATAGTTATGTTTTGTCCAAGAGGTCTATATAAACACTCAGTTTTCATTATGTCAGGCACTTTAGTTCATCGCAAGCTGCAGATGATTCAGAATCTTTCTTCCAACCCAGTCAATAACCTATTCTAAAAAAGGTCATTTCCTAATGCAGTCCGGCCAGTCTCCTGCCATAAAGATCTGGAACTGTGCCATGCAGCTGACAATAGCTAAGGAATGAACTCAGAGGCGTTCTTCTCTGGTATATTGGTTGGCTTCTTTACAGATTAATCTCTTTGGATATTGGTCTGCTGCTCTAAGGACTTAATCTCGTTGGCAAAACATGAGATGCACTAAATTTTTCTTTGAATTCACTTGACCAACTTCACATAGCATCAGTTTACTCATCCAGTGTCATACACTTTATTAGGAAGTACTATCTTCAAACTCAAACTTCTAAGTGCCCATTGGCCATGTGACATATAGACAAGAAAAAATATGAAAAGAAAGGACTTGTGGGATCATTTAATATAGCATCAGTCATATGCCTACTAGGCTACTTCAGTACCCAAGCTAGATGAATCACTCAGCTCACAGTTTGGCAGCCTAACCTCTTTAGTTCTGGTACAGGCCAACTTGTTGGTTAGCCACTTTCACTAAAACGTTAAAAAAATCACTAGAGTGTAGGGGCGAAAGAGAAAAGTAGTAATTGATCGTGAGTTGATAGAGGTCCTTTTCTTGTCAGAGGTCACAAGTTGCACCAAACATGGTACATTTATTCCAATCTACATTCTTTAGTTAAAGATGGATGGTTCCTATATGTAAGTCATATCATTAAGACCTCTTCATCTCTGGTAGAGTACTCATGGATTAGGATCAGATCAGTGTCACTGCCACGTTCATGGGTGAACTGATCAAACAAGCCAATCCAGTTTGTTCAACCCTGATGCTAAGCACTTGTAAAGCTAAGAAGCATCTAATAATTAAGGAATAGACTTACATGCATTCATAAGATGGTTGTCATTCATGGATCTTTGTTTGTCAGCATCAGCTTCAGGACTCAGTTCAGGATAGTGAAGACTAGATAAAGAAGACCATTCATTTTGTCTCTGCATAAAATAAACTAATATTAAAAATAATAAAAGGGAACGAAAGACAAAACAAATATTTGACTGTTGTGAAAATGCACCGGAGGCTGAAAATCTGGAGCATTAGGATGAGCGATATCTGTCTCATAAACTCCAACCTGAACACGGTTTCCATTCACAGTGTCCAATTCCCTTGTTTGCTCCTATTTTGAGAGAAAACTTGATATAAGATGTAGAATCCATTGTTGAAGTTCACCCATGAAATCCAAAAAGGAAATAATGGCCTAGAATTCTAGAAATTCATCTATACCTATGCATGCAATCAAATAAAGAGAAATGAATTAAAGCATGGGAAATATGGAATAACAGGGAGGAAAAGTGCACAAGCTACACAAGTAATTGCTAAAAGGTTTTGATATATGTCATTAAAGATGTGCAAGTTCGAAGGCTTCGTAGGTAATTGAAACACTATAATCAAGTGTGATACTCAGGAAGTCGCACAGAGAAAGTGAATTCTCAACAATTGCACGATATTTCAGGATTCATTGATAAAAACACAAATGTTCCATCATCAGATGAAAGGAAAACCCAATCAAATAGCTTCTGAGCCTTGCAAAATCAAGAGCTTCTCCCCTACACATGGGCAGAATGCTTCCCGTGATCAAGCTAAACTCAGTTTAAGGTCCTACAGACAGCAAACCCATAACATATACTTACCAGGGAATACTCATTCTCTCAAAGTAGAAAAGAGTGTACATCACCAATCTAATCGAACAAACAATGCCCTTTTGGTGTGTGATGACAGAAACATAGCTTTCCCATCACCCCTTTCTTAAATCATGACTACCCTAAACCTTTTCCACCAAGAGAGCTCTTCAACAAATAATCTTAAAAAACTTAAGCTTAGCACGATTGTCCTTGCACTGAAACTAGGTTTAACCTCTTTGTCATTTATATAACTTACCTTTTTCGAGACAATCTCTAGGAACATGACATTACCAGACACCTTATTCTATATTTTAATGTAAAATTTCACATCAATCTCATTTGAAATCACATTATTAACAAACCATCAACCTTGTATTCACTCCATAACCTCCCTGCAATGTTACCAAACCCTCCTGCTTTTAACCAAACACGTTCCAAAACGTCCCTTAAATTCACAACTTTTAAAATGAACAAAACCCTGAAATGAATCAAAAACTAGTTGATAGGAACTTCACCATTGAGAAATTGAAAGATGAAACATATCTTGTGTAGTTTTCTGATTGTATCCTGATTAAGGCAAAGGTTAGCTAGCTGGTATATTGTAGATAATTTCTAGCATCCACCATTATTCTTGTATTATTTTATTTCGATATGACCATTCTCTTAATCAAATGAAACAAAAACAATGAACAGTTGGAATCTCAATTTACACCCAGTTGTGCATCTTAAAATACCTCAAGAATTAGAAAAAGGTGTGTCTTTTCTTGAATATGAAAGCCATACCATAGTGTGAGTACATCAATATTATAATACTAAAGGAGAAGTCGCCTACGACATGTGGCGGCTTCTCCTTTAAAGTAGGATTTCTTTATTTTTTATTTTGAATTTGTTAATTAAATAATTGGATATTTAAGTAATTAGAGTAATTATTAATTAAAGTTTAGAATTTATCGATAGGATTTTGTCGAATCTTTGGTGGTTATGATTTTGGATCAGGTCAAGTGGTTAATTAATTAATATTCCGATCGATTACGATTTGATCACGTTTTTACGATTTCAATTCATTTAATTAATTAATTAATTTTCCGATCGGTTACGATTGGATCACGTTGTTACGATTTCATTTCATTTAATAAATTCATTAATTAATTTTCCGATCGGTTACGATTGGATCACGTTGTTACGATTTCATTTCATTTACATACACCCCCAATACACCTCCAATACGTAATTGATTGCAAATGAATTTAGCTGATTGTAATTGATTCTCTAATTGAAAGATACTCCGTATAAAGGAAGGTAAGGTTGACCACTTGAGGTTGAGGTAGATTTTATTTTCAACCGAGTTACTCATAATGACAAATACTAAAAGTAAGGCTTCCATAGAGAATAATAATCGGAAGCATCGAAAAAAACATACGTATGTTAAATATTATTTTAGTTTATGCGTTTGTGAGATTCATTTCGGTTTGACTGAGTTAAATCAATTGATGATGGAGTTCTTTAATCACGTTTGTGTGGATTAGTCTCGTTTTGATTAAATTCCTTCACATTTTTTTATTTATTTTATTTGTTTGTGTGGATTAGTTTCGATCGTTATGGAGTTCATTATGGAGTTTATGCGTTTGAATTAATCTTTTTTTTTCCAGAAGATGAAAAAGAGTGTAACACTAAAAAATTTCATTACCTGGACGAGTTATTACCACAACACCTAAACACCACACGAATCTTATAGAATATTATTGTTCGCGTATTAAGAATGTCTAGGTCCCTAAGCTACAATGATCTTGGAAAACTTCATTCGATTGACACGATTTTGATAGATGAAAAGGTAATCGTGTTTAAATTTTTATTAGTTTGTTTACACTGTCCGATCTAATCATGTATTCGAAATTGAAGGTGTCAATTAGGTTTTGGTCTCGATTGGATTTGATATATTGATGTGACGCCTTCTCCTTTAAATATAGGAATATTAACCAATTAGGTATTTTTCAATTTTTAAATAAACTATTATTTATTATAAATCAAATTACTTATTTAAATACGTAAGTAATTGATTAATTCATTTTTCCCTAAATCTTAACCGATTGATTTTATTTTTAAAATTCTTTTTATTAATTTCATTAAAATTATTTTGAATTGGATATTATTGTAATTTTGAATTTGAATAACAATTCGGATGAACTTAAATAACTAACAAAATCTAATTTTGGTTTTATTTTTATTATTTATTATAAATCATATTACTTATTTAAATACGTAATTAACTAATTCATTCATTTATTCCCTAAATCTTAACCGATTGATTTTCTTTTTAATTTTTTTTATTAATTTCATTGAAATTATTTTGAATTTGATATTACTGCAATTTTGAATTTGAATAATAATTCGGATAAACTTAAATAACTTTAAAAATCTAATTGGGTTTCTTTTTATTATTTATTATAAATCAAATTACTTATTTAAATACGTAATTAATTAATTAATTAATTTTTCCCTAAATCTCAACCGATTGATTTTCTTTTTAAATTTCTTTTTTTTATTAATTTCATTAAAATTATTTTGAATTGGATATTATTGCAATTTGGAATTTGAATAACAATTCGGATAAACTTAAATAACTTCAAAATTCAAATTGGTTTTCTTTTCATTATTTATTATAAATCAAATTACTTATTTAAATATGTAATTTATTCATTCATTTTCCCCTAAATCTTAACCGATTGATTTTCTTTTTTAAATTTCTTTTTTATTAATTTCATTAAAATTATTTTGAATTGGAGATTATTGCAATTTTGAATTTGAATAACAATTCGGATAAACTTAAATAACTAACAAAATCTATATTGAATCTTTTCAATAAGATTGTATACAAAAATACACTTGTGTCTTCAATTCTATAAATTAGATCATCTCTCCATCAATGTGTCTTCTTCACTGTAAGTTTTTATTGATCATTATAATTTATTTTAAATTTCTTGCAATCTTGTCATCGATCTAATTTTTAGCATTTTATCTTTCTACTTTGTTTGTTTGTTTATAATTTATTCGAATTGGCTCTTAATTAGTATGTGCATGCAATTGTTTGTTTATAAGATAGTTTAAAAGCAAAACCTTGAGAATCGACTTGATTTAGTTCAATTTGTGTTTTTCTACCCCACTCAAACGTTATAGTTTTTGAGGTGAGTAATATACAAATTTCTATTCTATAATTATAATTTACAAATTAACTATTAATGTCTTTCTAGAGTTTAGAGTTTATTTAGAATTTTTTTTAAATATATTTACTAATATTAAATAATAAATATATCGATTTAAAAAAAACCCGCACAAAAGTGCGGGTACTAAACTAGTAACTTTCATATATGGAAGGCATTAAGCAATAGATTAATTCTTATAGCGAGGCAACTAAAAGATATGTCCTAAAGTATTCAAAGTACAACAAACAAATACAAAAAGTCAACATTCAAAATCAAATCTCTGGAACGAAATCACTCTATTACAAATTGCGTCAAGAGTTCAATCCATTGTTAAAGCACTAGGGTTTTAACTTTGAGAAATTACTTGAATAATATTTGTTGTTGTTCTACGGAATTTATCATTCAAAAGCATGCATATAAGTCCATGTTTCCACTTTCCAGCCCCATAATCAGAAAGTCCTTGTCACTGAAAACTGACACAGTTTTCCAACCACTTGCAAAATTTGTAGCTTTGTCCCAGGAATGAATAAGTGCAAAAGAATCAGTTAGGAGCAACATGAAACTTAGAAAGTTCAATATTGTTAAACACTTACATCGGAAATTCTTATCTTCCATTGCAGTTGCTCATATAAGTGCTGCAAAACAAGTTTCAGGAAAAAGGAAAGAAATGACTATTAATCAAACCAAGTTGCACGGATTCAGATTGCAAATACCATGTTAAACTCCGGGAATCCCCGGTCGGGCCGTACAAAAAGGGAGTCGTGTCGGTTTTTTATTTTGTTTTTGATAATGAGGTCGGATCCACCCTTCTAATACAAAAACTTAAGCCATTATGTAGGGGCTTAACCCTCCCTTATATTTTGATATTTGATTTCCCCCAAACCAATATGAGATGGGCTATTTATTCTCATCAGTTCTTAATAATAGCATACAAGCATATTCTGCAGATAAGAGACTAGTCCTCAAACAATATTACATAAGAGAAACTGGCATTTACTCTATCAGAATGGACGCGTCTTTTAAATGAAATGAAATCCTCATTGGTGAATCTTTTCAAATATAATTTCAGCGATCTACGGGACATCCATTAAAAAAATATAATTACTTTTTCATACAAGGCATTCTTCTTATTTACTTTCACACATGAAACTATTTTGCTGATGCCATTTACTAGGTGTAGCATTAAAGAGGGATAATTTTTTGATCAAATATTTAGACATTACCTTGACACACATGGAAATGGAAGAAGCATTCACAACATTTGGCCATATGCCATATTCAGCCAACAAACCAAGTAGTGAAGTCATGAAAATATATTTTTCATCTTCTGCATCCTGAAAAGAAAAGTTGCAAGCTGAATAGGAATGAATGTGCATAAAGAGCTACATGGAACTTTTGGAAGAAACAACAAATGACTGGTATCCTTTTAGGAAAGAAATCAGGAGGAGAAAAACATAATGTCACACACAGCAAGTACAAGTAGCGTACATAAATTTCCTTTGATGCAAGAACTACATAGACATTAGAGTAAAAGAAGAGCATGGTTAACACCAATTTAAGCTACTTATCTCATCCAACCCTTCATCTAGTAATGCGATGAATCTGACTAAAAAATTCCAGATCTCTAATACACATAGAAAGCTTTTTCGCAAAGAAAATGGCAATCAAACAATCTTGACACAGACAACTAGTACCTTCAAATCATTGGCTAACCGCAAATTCTCACCAATGTCAACCTTTCTCTGAGCCAACTCCTTCAGCGCTGAAGTTATAGAATCCTTTTGTTTATCATCCATGGCCTATCATAAAAAACAATTGCATTACACAAACACCTTTAAGCAATTTAGAATGTCACAAGCAACAACCAAAGGAAAGTTATCAAGGATATGACTAAAACCATTCTAATATCCGATAATTTCCTCTCTGCTGCATATTTTTCATTTAGCAGCTGCATCTCCTGAAACATGAACCCACATAAGTTGTTCATTCAAACTAGTTACAGAAGAAAAAGGAATATCGAATTCAATGCATATAGTACTAAACCTTACTACCTTAGTATAGGATTGGGCTATTTGTCTACGAAGAAACAAGATCTCCTGTTCTTTATCCTTCTGTCGTGCATGTAGGTCCTGCATTACAAGAAATTCCTAAAACTTATAAAGACAAACAAACCAAAAAATGATTTCGACGATCAAAAACACCAGCATAAGAACTCGCATACCATAGTTTCTTGATCCAGACCGCTTCCCCACAGGTCCCTCTCTTCTGTAAATCTCCATGAAACAGAATTTATTTCAGCACCGCAAGGCAGGAAAAGAAATCTTGATTTCTTGTAAGAAAAACCCTAATTCTATTCAACAAATTGAATGCACAAGACTGAATTATCTATACCCGTTCAGCCTTGGGCGAGAATTATCAACAGGAATTGCTTGACCATCCATCATAGCCAACAAAACAATCTTAAATTGATTGGAAGAAGGTTTTCTACGTCACTCCCAAGCGAAAAGCTCACAAATTACGCAGAACAAACCATCATTCTGAAACTTTGATGGCAGGCACCGCGTGATATACAAATCAATTTCCTAGAATGTACCAAAATCAATTAAAAAGAATCAAAGACGAAAGTATTATCCACGAAACAATGAGCCAATAATTGAAATCGATGAACAGTCAACGAATTGAAATCGATGAGCAGTCAACGCAAAGTCATGAGCAATACAGTGAGATCTATTTCTGCAGTCATTAAACAAGAGAAAGTAAGGACCGAAATCGGAATGAGGTGGATGTCTGGATTAATCGCAGGGCGAGAAAGGCTTAGGCGCCGATGGGAGCGAAGAGGCGGTGGACTTGGCAGCGGCGCGGTGATCGTGTGTGTGGTGTTACCGGCATGCCGGAGAGCGCCTGACGCCTGTTGCAGGCTTTAGTTGAAGCAGTTTGTGGTAGTTGTTTACATAAATTGCACGAACCACCATTTTGTTATCTTTTTTATTTTATTTTTTTGAACCGGAAATAATTTGGCGACGAGGGAAACTCATACACCAAGGACATCCATACGGATGTAATCGCGAAGCACAGGATCGACAGGTGTCTGTGATCCAAAGAAAGCAAGGTGGAGATGCGATAGCTGGTCCGCAACTCGGTTTGCTTCTCGTAAGACGTGACGAATCTCAATAGAATGAAAAAACCGAAGAGAGACTAGACTGTCTGAGACAATTATTTCAGAGTCTCCCGAAGGTTTTCCACACCCTCAAAGGCTGTTAATTATGGTGAGGTTATCATCTTCGATAATTAGTTTTGTTATGTTGAGTTGTCGAGCTGCGTTTATTCCGTTCCAAAGGCCAAGATCCTCAGCACCCATAACAGACGCAATAGAGGCCGGGCCTGCCCCACAGTGAATTGGTTTTCTTGTGTGATCTCTGATGATGTATCCAAACGAGCCACCCGAACTGGGTGAGAAGGCACCATCAAAGTTAAGTTTATAGGTGCCTAATATGGGTTTTCTCCATTTAGCCTTTTGTCGTGCTCTCTTAGGTGTTTTTCGATGGACATTGTTGCTGGGATTAGAAAGTTCTTCATTTAATACGTTGTCATTAAGTCTGGTAATATTCCATAGATACATTTGGTCCTTAATAAAAGGAACTGTTTTTTGTATATTGGGTTTAGTATCGTCAAATAGTGACTTATTGCGTGAGTACCAGATATCCCACCAGGCAAATGCAAGTTTTGTGAATTTTTGTGTGCCCAATTTCTCCTTTACTTCTCTTATGACGCTCTTTAAATCGGATACTTGTGAGAAGCAATTATTTAGGGTTATCATTAATTTTGGATCCAGGTTTGCAATCGTCGCTCAAGTGATGGGGCAATCCCATAATAAATGTGCTAGATCCTCGTAGTTTGAGTCGCAATGTAAACATGTTTTTGGGACATCAATACCCCTTGAATAATTTTACAGTAGTTGGTATGCCATTTTTTGTGATTTTCCATAATAGTGTTTTGACCTTCGAGGGTGCATAAATTTTCCATATCCATGTCATATTAGATTTTGCGTGCATTTTCGAATTGTTTATCATATTTGTAGCGGAGCTTGTGCTGAACCAACCGTTTCTACTCCATTTCCAATATAGTCTGTCTATGTGGATACTCTTAGGTATTGGGGATAATATTATTGTGTCTAATGTTTCCCTGGGCAATATGTTATGGAGAATGGATAATAGTTTTCCAGAGTTCCAATTTTTATCTTGTGTTATCAAGTCTGCAACTGTGGTGTGTATAGGGATGGGTAAAAATTACCATGAAAATCGAACCAACATCTACCAAGCGAACCAATATAATTGGTAACCAATTATATTGGTTACCAATATAATTGGTTCGGTATACCGAACCAAGTTCCCAAACTTGGTACGGTAACGGTAATGAGAATGAAAAAGTTGGTATTGTCATTACCAACCAATTTGAAATTGGTTGGTACGGTAATACCAACCAATTCCTACCAAACCAATTATATCTAGTTTTATTTTTATTTTTTTAATTTATTTTGTAATTGTTTTAAGTTTTTAAGTTTTGTTTTTATTTTTTTAACTTTTTTTTCTTCAGAAAATGTTTTTAATTAAGGGAGGAATACTAACTTGACCTCGATTAAGACGAAAACCTATACCGTTAGTCGGAATAATACATTGATACTATTATGTTGCTTTTGCTTTAGTGTTTAAACACTTTGTAATAACCTAAACATTGGAATAATTTATATAGTCGGTTCGGACGAAAACCTAAACATTGGAATAATTTATACGTTTTAATTAAGTTGTATTATATTTGCATGTTTTTTCTCAACACTCGAAAGTTGGTAAATTACCATTACCAACACGTACCAACCAACTTAATTGGTAACCAATTAAGTTGGTACAACCCCTACGTTGGTTGGTAATGATAGGGGTTTTACGATTACCAATTCAAATTGGTTGGTACATGGTAAACGAAAAAATGAATTGGTAATGTACCAATTCCACCCCTAGGTGTGTATATCAATTAGCGTGGGGTCATTTATCATGTTTATAAGTGGTGCTTGGCCAATCCAATGATCCGTCCAGAACTTAATATGTTTTCCATCATCCACTGACCAACGTAATCCTTGTTTAAATAAGGGGATTAATTTAGTTAATTGGTTCCATTGCCACGATGCATCCCCTTTTTTATGGTATTGTAGTATGTTCTGGTTTTTTAGGTATTTGTCTTTCATTAAGGTAACCCATGGGTTTTCAGGTTCTGCTAGGATTTTCCATATGAGTTTTAATTGTAGTGCTTTATTCATATCCTCATAGTTTCGTAGCCCAAGGCCCCCGTGGGATTTTTCTTTACATACTTCAAACCAACTAATAAGTGGTTTATGGTTCGGGCCTTTGTTCCATAGGAAATTTCGGTTTATTCTGTCCAGTTGTATATGTGTTTGTCTAGGTATAAGAAAACATTGCATGAGGTGTAAAGGTTTAGTCGCTAGTGTGGACTTTATTAACCTACAACAATCAGCTTGTGATAGGCAATTAGCTTTCCATTTAGTAAGTTGGGTTTTTGTTGTGTCTAGAAGGGCTGAGAATGTATCCTTTGTTACTTTGCCACATATTATGGGGCATCCAAGATAAGGGCCTAAATTGGTTGTGTAATTGATTTCCAATTCATTATGAATTAAAGTTTTTTGTTGAGCTGTCATGTTTGATGTTGTTTGGAACTGCGATTTATGCATGTTTACTTTCTGACCTGATAGAATACAATATTGAGTTAGTATTTTATTAATCTGGTCACGGGCGGTTTTGGTGGCTGATGCGAAAATCACTAAGTCATCTGCAAACGCAAGGAAGGGAATTCTGGTGCCATTTCTTGTTAGTTTAAGTCCTAGATGACTATTAGGAGCTTCAGAGACCTCGTATAATCAACGAGCTAGTACTTCTGATATTATGAGGAATAGATAAGGAGATAGAGGGTCGCCTTGTCTAAGTCCCCTTTGTGGTGCAAAAATGTCAGTTGGTTCATTATTAACTAGAACTGAATAGATGACTGTGGTAATGCACTCCTTTATCCATTCAGTAAACTTAGGTGAGAATCCAAAACTGGACATGACGGTTAGTAAGAAATCCCAGTCAACCAGGTCAAAAGTCTTTTCCATGTTAAGTTTAAATATCATCCATCCGGATTTACCTTTTTTCTTTGAGAAAGAGTGAAATATTTCATTTGCAATTAGTATGTTATCTTGTATTGCCCTTCCAGAAGTGAAATCGCTTTGTAAAGGGTTAATTATCTTTGGTATGATTCTCTTGAGTCTAGCCGCAAAAACTTTAGAAATTATCTTATAAGTCGTCGAGCAAAGACTTATTGGTCGATACTGGGATGCAGTTTTTGGGTCATCACATTTGGGGATTAATGCTATAAATGTATGGTTTATCTGTTTCAGTATTCTGCCACTAAGGAAAAAACTTTTGACAGCTTTAGTGACGGTGGGTCCCACTATGTGCCAATATTTGCTATCTTTTGTTCTAAAAGTTACCAGTGACACAAGCTACATCAACTTCCCTAAAATTTTCTCAAAATGGAAATAAAATATATATTCTTATAGAAAGACTTTTTTATGAGGGCACACCTTACCATGTAATGGGGGAGAATGGTGAGTCATTGGATTTCTTTACATCAAATGGGCCACAATTAAATATTGCAAATAGAAAATGATATAGAAAAATTGGGTGGGGCTACACCATCTTTAAATAGATTCCGAAAACAAGGGCTGAACCTACACACCTTACCCTTTAAAGGATCACCTTTCACATAGAGGAAAAACACAAATGATATAGAAAAATTGACCGAATTTTGGTGCACCATGATATACTAACACAATACCAATGGCTGCTAGTTCAACATCATCTCTTCACTACCTCTGACCATTGTCTCATCACTCTTAAGCATGAGAGTGATGATCGCAAAAAAGGTTCACTTTTCAGATTTGAAATGACTTGGACAACTAATCCTAGCTACGAAAACCTCATTCGAAAAGTATGGGAAAACAAGCTAGATGGATCCTTTGCCTACAAACTAATGAAGAAACAAAAACTTTTTTAAAAAAATACAAAAGATTGGTGCCAAAACCACAAAAAATAACAACCAAAGGCAACTAAAAAAAGTCGAAAATGATATCGCTATACTTCAGCAAAAACTACCATGGGGAACTATCACAAACCAAGAGAAATCTAGACTCTCTAGATTAGAAAACAAGAGACATCAACTATTAAAATTCCACCACCTCTTTTGGAAGCAAAGGACAAAAGTCAAGCATCTAAAACTAGCAGACAAAAACACCAAATATTATCAAGTTACTGCGAAAATCAAAGCTTTCAAAAATAGAACAAATACTTTTCCAGACAAAAGATGGAATCACCTTAGACGGTAAAGAGGAAATTTTAAAAGTTATAACAGATGAAATAAGATATATTTAAGATACAAAATAAATCAGCAATAAATCTGGAACAAATAAGAAATATTGAATCTGAAATCACGCAAGAAGAAAATATAAGACTCATAAAACAACCTACGAATCAAGAAATAAAAGACATGATTAAGAACATGGCAGAAGAAAAAACACCGGGACCTGACGGATACCCACCGGAATTTTACTATAAATACTGGCATATTGTCGGACCATCGGTTTGTAGAGCGATTAAGGCCTTTTTCCATTCTGAAAAATTGCTCTCAGAAATAAACCAAACCTTCATTGCCTTAATCCTAAAAATTGACAATCCCCTAACTATAAATCACTGTAGACCAATTAGTCTATGTAAAACAATCTACAAAACAAAAACAAAAATCATGGCTAACAGGCTAAAACCCATTCTCCCGCGAATAATTAGCCCCTTCCAAAGTGTCATTGTAGAAGGAAGATTAATTCAAGACAACACCCTAATAGCACACAAAATCTTCCATAACTTCCACAAGCAAAAAGGTAAAAAAGGATGGATGGCACTCAAGTTAGACATGGAAAAAGCATATGATAAAATTGATTGGAACTTCATCGAACAAGTGCTAACAAAGTTTGGTTTTCACCCAACTTGGATCAACTGGGTTATGAGTTGTATCACAACCCCCACCTTTTCGGTCTTGGTCAACAACACCCCTAGGGCAACTTTTAAAGCACAATGTGGAATTAGACAAGGTGACCCATTAGCACCATACTTATTTATAATTGCAATGGAGTCTCTTTCTAGAGAACTTTATTAAGAATCCATACAGGACGATCCTCTAATTGGAATAAAACTCACCCCTCGTGGGGTGAGGGGGGGGGGGGGGGCGATTCCATTCCTCACCTTTGCAGATAACACTATAATTTTTGCAAATGCATCAAATAAAAGCCTTCACACAATACAAAACATGTTAAACAATTTCTCTAATCTATCAGGATTAACCATTAACTACAGCAAAAGCTCATTACAAGTCTAAAAAAACATTAGTCAATAAAAGGCAAGGGACCTAGCGCAACAAATGAATATCCCTGTATCTACAACAATGGAAAAGTATCTTGGAATACCAATAATTAATGACAGAATTAAAAATAGCGTCTTTGACGAGGCAATCCAAAGCCTATCAAAATAATTATCAAATTGGAAAGCCTCCTCCCTATCCCAAGCGGGAAGGGCTGTTTTAATCCGAGCCTACCTGAGTTCAAAGACTAATTATCTCATGCAGAGTTTTTTACTCCCCAAAGGGACTTGGAAAAAATTGATAAAATAAATAAAGATTTCTTTTGGAATAAACTGAGGTCACAAAGATATACCTCCTAATTAGCTGGGAAAAATTATGTACTCCTAAAGAATCAGGCGGACTAGGTTTTAGAAGAGCAGAGGAAATAAATATCAGCTTACAAATGAAACTACTGTGGAAAATTTACACAGACCAGGACAACTTATGGGTTAAAGTGATCAAGGAAAAGTACCTACAAAATGAGACAATCTTAAATAAAACAAATTATAATACATCCTGACAATTTGAACAACTACTCAGTCTTAGAGACAAATTCAACAATGGACTCCTCTGGATTATTGGTAATGGGAAACAATAAATGTATGGACTGATCCATGGATAGATAACCTCTCTCTAGATTCTTTTAAGGGACAACAAAATGAAAACCTTAAAGTTGCAGATCTATTAGACTCCAACAAAAAATGGAATAGGGCTCTGCTTCATGAGCTATTCCCGCCACAAATAGTGCAGACCATTCCGGCGATCCAAATCCCGGATTGGGACACACCAGATAAATTGATCTGGAAATTAAATCAAAACGGGTTTTCTCCACAAAATCAACACAAAAAATCATAAATACTACAAGTAGAGCCAATGAAGATTACAAGTGGATATGGAAACTAAATCTTCCACCAAAAATAATGAATTTGTTATGGAAGTTGATAAAAGATCGGGTTTAATGGTTTTTATTTTCACAAGGCAAGTAGATCGGACAATGAAGCCAAACAAGACACAATTGCAAACAAATCGATCTTACAAAAGGCCAAAACAACTCCAATTAGAATTCAAAACACTTGAACATCTTCAATTTGGGGTTTGATGATACAATCAATCTAACAAAAATATATATATAAAAAAAAAAAGGAAAGTCGAGCAACGAAGAGAAGAAAGAGAGATGTCGGTAAATCGAAGAGAAAAGGGAGAATGGACCATCAGAAGAGAAGGTCGAACATCGGTGGTGAGGTCCGTTAATGGAAACACTGTGCTGCTTAAGTTCATGTGCGAGAGCATGATAGGCAGCACTCACTAGGGGACTACGGCAATGCAACCCTCTTTCCCCGTTCCTATTTATCCTTGGTGCAGAAGTTCTCGCACGAAAACTGGCCCTAGACGCTGAATCGCCAACCAGCTCCGTGGGCTTTAAATTCGGTCACTCGGGCCCCCGGATACCATTCCTTGCCTTCGCGGATGACATAATCATCTTCGCTAAGGGAAATAACACGTCTTGTCTTACAGTCAGGCAAATTATTGACGACTACTGTAAATTCTCAGGGCAGAAAGCGAATTATCACAAGTCTTCATTCCAAACAACCCCTGGGGTGCCAAGACAAAGAGCACGCGAAATCGAAGGCCTGCTCAACATCCCACTAGAACGAAATCTAGAAAAGTATCTAGGCTGTCCGATTATCAACGGGAGGGTAACGAAGGAGACTTTTGGTGAAATAATTTGTATATCGAAAGATCAACTGGGTAAATGGCGTGCTAATGCCCTCTCTCAGCAAGGGAGAGCAACTCTCATCTCAGCCAATCTATCATCAAAACCCTCGTTCTCAATGCAAAGTTTCATGCTTCCAAAATCTATACACAAACGGCTTGATCAAATCAACCGAACGTTCTTATGGAACAAAGATGCACAACATAGCCCGCTCATTAGCTGGGACAAAATATGTAAAGCAAAAGCTGCGGGAGGATTGTGACTAAGAAAGGCCAGAGATGTGAATGAAGCACTCCAATTACAACTATTATGGAAAATCTTATCAGAACCAGAAAATCATTGGGTTAAAATTATACAGTATAAATACCTCGAAGAGTGTCACATACTGAACTACGATAAAAGGGGAAACGCCTCATGGCAATGGTCAAAACTAAGGAGACTTATCCCTAAATTTAAATCGGAACTCGTATGGTCGGTAGGAGATGGCAAATCCATTAACTTTTGAAAAGATAACTGGGTATCAAAGACACCACTAATTGATAGAATTAACCCTCAGCAGGACCTCAACACAATAGAAACGGTCAGTGAATATATCCTAGGAGGACAATGGTGGATAGAGAAATTGGACATTAGCCTGCCAAAACCCATCATAGAAGAAATCATCAAAATACCTCTCCCAAACACACTATTAACGGATAGACTATATTGGTGGCCTGCAAAAAAAGGATGGTTTACAACATCAAGTGCATACAACCTAATAACCCATAACGAACAAATAACCACAGATGACTTCAGATGGATATGGAAACTGGATGCGCCTCCCAAAATTAAGAACTTCCTTTGGAAGGTGAAACATCAAGGTCTTCCCACGGCTGATCGGTTATCACACAAGAAAGTTGCAGTACCGACGACGTGTAACCTATGTAACCAGGCCCGGGAAGACGATATACATCTCTTCCTTGAATGCCCTGTAAACAACTTCCGACACCAATTCCCGAGAGACGTAGCCCAAGATATAGAAACAATAATAGCCCAAAACAGAAATATGAGCCAGATACTTGAGGTGATAGGGACGTCACTCACAAAGGAACAAAGACAAACTACAAGTTTCAGATGGTGGATTATTTGGTGGATCAGGAATCAAATTATATTCAGAAACGCTAAAGTACCTTCGCATGAAGGAATTAAGAAGCTACTTAATGAAAAAATTGAAGACTGGGAAACAACGCGCAAATGGAATGAGATGTATGAGGATGAAGCCCCGTCTACAAGAAAAAGCAATGCCAATACAGACAGGAGGAAGAGTCTATTGGGTAAATGGAAGAAGCCCCCTAATGGTACATACAAACTAAACTTTGATGGCTCCTCCGTTTCGAACAAGCTTAGTGCAATAGGGTACATCATCCGAGACTGGAATGGCAACCCTGTGAGTATGGGGGGGGGGGGGGGGGGGGGAAGATCGACGGGTGGACAAACTCCGATTATGGCAGAAGCACTAGCGCTTCGACTAGGATTTGAAAAAGCAAAGGAAATGAGACTAAACGATCTCGTCATAGAGGGAGACTCCAAAATCATAACAGATTCCTTATAAAACAATTCCCATTGCACGTGGAAAATCGAGCTAATCCTGTCAGACATACGAACCACCCTCCTTAACTTTAAAGATATTAAAATCTCCCACATTCCCCGTGATGGTAACCGGGTAGCAGATAGGGTTGCACGCCTTAGCTACTCTACTAGGGGACCTAATTCATTTAACGACGAAGGTCTTTATGACCTCATCCGACAGGATGCCTTCGGATAGGGAAACCATCCGAATCCTTTCCTAATAAAAAAAAAATAAAAAATAAAGAAATGGGTCCCAACTCCCGACATACATGAGACATCTAGCCTGACGGTACACATTTTGTTACTTAAAAATTACCTGAACCATGGTTACAATTTCGCAAAAAATACACAACCATGAAACTGAATAGGTTTGCAAACCCAATAAATATTTACATCCAATTGCCAACTTTTCTCCCAAGTCTCAAAAGAAAAATAAAATAACCAAAAGATTCAAAACAATAACACCCCTACAGTCTACAGATGCATCAGGGTTTTAAAAAGCTAGGGTTCTTCGCCCAACACCAATCAGCCATTAGTTTCAAAAAATTTACAGAATGAATACCGACTGAGCATCAATCAAAGTCAAAGAGGTTTGGCAGCTGCTTCCTCTATGTATTTCCTGGCTTCTGCTTCAGATAGTTGATCTCCTTCTACCAGTCCCCGGATCAAAGTGTTGGCATACTCTGTCCCAGGTGCATGAGTGGGTACTTCTCCAGATTTGAAATCCGCGACATCAGAAAGTTCACACCTGGAATAAGATGAGACGACCGAAGAGAAAAAGGGTAGTTTTAGATGTGGCCATATGCTGTGCAAGCGTTTCATGTAGAATAGGAGAGGATAGGATCATACGTCATGGTGATTATGGGAACGCCACACTCCTCTCCCAAGTACACGACATTGTGGTACCAGCCATGCTGCACAAGTAGTTGCAATACACTCAAAAGAATCACAAGAATCCCAAAACACAGGTCATACCAAAAAAAAAAAGAATGCAGGTATGATAAGAGAGAAATCACTGCACAAAATATTCATATTCCAAATATGTAAAGAAAAAACATAATAGTTCTGCAGTCGCTATGCAAAAGATATTGATGTTTCACTCTCTAATCTCTACCCCTTCTCCTGATAAAAATGATATTATTTATTTTAGACACAAATTAATCACACTGATATTCAAACATACTAGGGAAAGGAAAGTGGAAAACTCGCTGAAGTCTGTGTTGGACAGATTGGTTTAATCTTTCAACTTTGCAGTATCAATGTATTATGTCTAGGATATAAATATACACTGTAGCATATATATCCCGTGCTTTTAGACGACTAAAAGCAAGCTCAATAACATCATCTCCAAGTACCAAAGCAATGCAATGTGGCTAGAAAGCAGATAAGCATTTTACCCCAAAAACATTGTTGTATACCTTAATAGCATCAAGTGAAGCAGAGTGGTTAGTTCTGATGTTCTTCAAATCTTCCGCATTGAACAAGGGAGAAGACATGTCATAACTTGAAATGTTTTCTTGATGTAGAACATCATTAAACTGCTCTAATCTGTGAAGCGCAAGAAGAAAGCAACTGTGAAATTTATTGTAAAGCTTGGTTTAACAGTATAGAAAATTCAACGAATCTAGACACTAAATAATGTACAAAATCTAGTTTGAAAATTCTATGAAACCTATACGTATAAGTCACTTACGTAATCCTATACATGCAGATGTAAGCTTTATCCTCTGAACTACTTTCAGGATGCAGAAAAGCAACGCCTCCAGGGCCCCATGTATGAGTATGCTCACGACCAAAAAATAATCGATGAGAAACAACCTTCCACATTATCTCTTTAGGTGAGCTCTTATCCTCTGATCCAGAACACGACCTTTGCATACCTTCCACCTACATTAAAATCAGCAGAATTAGGGGAGCAAACAAACTATAATTTTGTAAATATTATTTAGTAAAAAGAGTTGAAGGTAGTATGTTTCTGAAAGGCAAAGAAAATTGCATTCTTCAGAGTATCACTTGTTTGCCAGAGGCAGTGTGTGTGTGGTAACTCAGAGTTCTCAAGGATCTACAACACGTGCTCTAGTCTATGAAAAACCTAGAAAGCTAGTGTAACAGAAACTCAAATATCTAGTTTAGCTGAACAAGCAAACAGATTAATGTTATATAAACAACAAATTGGAAACTTTACCTGTCCACCTTCAACATAACAAAGAAATCTAGCTTTCCACATATTGGAGCCATAAGAAGCATACCAAACATCAATCTCTTTGAGCTCTTTTCTCCAGACAGAAAGACCTCTATCATTTTGACCTGTACAATGTTTTTGAGTAGTTGAGACACTTTCTGTGTGCAGGAGGGTTTAAAGAGGGAAAGTAATTCCAAGAAAAATGATGCTTAGAGGAAGTTATTGAATAAATTTACCATGGTTACTAACAGTAAGCTCCGAAAAGGACTGAATAATATCCCCAGAGGGATCCTCACACTTTTCATTTTCAGAATCAGAGCTCAGGTCAATAATCTGTGACATACATAACCGAGAAATATGTGAACTGAAGACCTTCTCCACTTCAATAAGAATGACTGAAATGTATGTCTACCCACTCTTAATTGGAAAGTTAATCATCCATAATTTAATCAAACTTCCAAACAAGTTATAACTAGCTGTTATTCATAAATACTGGATGCCGATTCAGAAAAAATTTACAAACAATATACTGTATTAATCTAATCTGCAACTTACATGAACCAGAAATATCCACTCTTAGTTGCAACTTGCAAAGTCAAATCATCCATAATGGAAGCAAACGTCCACACACCACAAATTGTTATTTTGCCAAATGGCTCTAAGGATCATAACATTTTCTTCATTTCATAAGTTCCTATTGTACTGGCTGATTACGATCACTTTCCAGATGCACTCCTACTCTCCTTAATTCTCTATGTGCCAATTTTCACTCTTTCAAGAATGTCCTCTGTCATCCTGATTATCTCATGGAAAATCACTATTGATCTGGTTGAAAAAAGGAAAATAACTATCGACGCCCAAGATTCCACTTAATCCGCTGAGTTTTTCATTTGTTTAACATGCCTCATTAGATTCCCTATCATCAATGTAGGATACTGTTACTGATTTTAAAAACAACTCTCCACAGTCCTCTAAAGTAAAACTCTCCACAGTCCTCTAAAGTAAAATTTTCACTTAAATATTCTGAATTTGACAAGGTTTCATGATATATACACCAAGCCCGTCTCTTTCAACATATATAGATGTTTGTAACAACATAATGAGGTCAGAATGTTACCTGGCGTGAAGATGTTGCATGGCTCGTCAATTTCTTTGGTAGCTCATATTCTAGGCTTGGCCAATATAACTTCAACTCTTGTCGAACCTATTACATATACATTTTACTTAGACGTAGCAATAGCATAATCAACACTTACACTTGTTCCACTCAAAATCTTACAGCTTCAATAATACGCCAAGTTGATTCGAAAGGATATGCCTCTGCAGATCCAGAAATAGGTTTCCCTTCCAGCAACACTTGAACACATGCAAGTACTGAATTTGCTAGGGACTGTAGATTATATCCTCCCTCCAAAGCAAGCACAATCTTCCCATCAGCAAAATCCATCAACTGGATAAAATGCGGAAAGCAGATTAGAAGCTAATACATTGGATAAGAAAATCCCAGAAGCAAGGTAAAACAGGGGATGTCAATTAGAACTTAATAATAACATATGAAACTGGCTAAACATATATGTACACATATATAAGGATAAAAACTAAAAAATATAAGGATGCTCACCTTTTTTAACAACATAGAATATCCATATGGTGTTACACGACAGCCACCAAGAGGATCGTTAACCGCTGCTCCAAAAAGTACATGAGCAAGAATTAGTATGATACTGAACTACAAATTCTTTTTGCATCTTTGCAATAATGGCTAAAAGATGACAATAGCTAGAACCTAAATATGTCCTAAATCAGTATATAAAAGACCCTTGCAAAATCATCATAAAGATCTGAAACTGTTCATACATGTCCTAAATCCGTATATAAAAGACCCTTGCAAAATCAAACACTCAAATGAAATTGATCAAATGACAAGCTTAATGAACCTGCGTCAAATCCAGCAGACACGATGATCATATCAGGATTGAACTCCTTTGCAACCGGAATTAAAATATGATCCCAAACGGCCAGATAATCAGAGTCACCACATCGGCCATGCTCCCAGGGGACATTTATATTGTATCCAGTGCCAGGACCCTCTCCAATCATAGTATAAGATCCATCATCATTAGCAGGGTAGAAAGTTCCAAAATCGTGTCTATCCAAAAGAAATACAAAGGTATGTGATTATGAATTTTTTATGTAGGAAGGGGATAGTGACAGGAAATTCTGCCATATGCACATGCAGCTCCCTTGTTCAAAAAAACCGTTATCATGAAGCTCAAAAAGGAAAACAAGGACATGGTACAAAATAATATGATTTCAAGGAAATGACACAAGTGTTCATAAATATGTATGTTTACCTTCATTGCAGTAGTTATAAATAATAAAAGAGTTTAAATGTTAGAGATAGTACCTGTGAACAGAGAAGAACAGAACACGGGAATCCTTCCAGAACATTTTTTGTGTGCCATTACCATGATGAACGTCCCAATCCACAATCATAATTTTACGAATACCTATATCAGGCTACAAATAGAACTTGTATAAGTTAACTCTCAAAAGGCATTTCATAATGATCATATTCCAATGCTAAAACTCATTTAAGTATTTACTAAAAATCAAGGCTTAAGCTCACTCTATTATTTAAAACATAGCTGGTTGCTAAAGCCACATTGTTGTAAAGACAAAAGCCCATAGGTTCATCTTCTTCAGCATGATGGCCAGGAGGCCTTACAATTGCAAAGGCAGAATTCAGATCCCCCTTAGCTACCTGTTCAACAGCCTGCTTAAACAATTGTCCAGAGTTAGGATAGAAACAAAAGATGATACATATTCAATACAATAAAAAAAACTTGCACACACGAACATGTGCGTGCACACAAATATATAAAGGCAGCATGCGATGCATATAAATATACTTGTAACTTGTATAACATATGAATACTGAAAAGGAGTCGTGTTTACCTCAATAACGGAACCAGCAGCAAGATAAGCAACTTCAGATGAGCCTTTGTTAAAGTATATGGAATTAAACTTTGATGCAATTCTGTTCCTTTTTGAATTAAACCCTTTGCCGCTTATGCTTTTAATTAAATCAACATGCTTTTCAGAATGAACCAAGCGTATGGCATTGTATACGTCTTCTGATTGGTTGCCATTAAAAACCGTACATCTGAAGCAGTTAGATTAGCTTTAATAAATGGTAGTAAACAATCAAATATATGCACTATCTTAATACCATAAAACTCATAGCTTGGAAAATGGATAAAATATCATTTCACTTTGAAGAAGTATTGAAAGATATGCCACCACAAGAGTAAGAATAGCAACTTCTGAGAAGCACAACAGGAATGCAGGAAATATATCTTTGTTATTAGTGTGCACAAGTATGTCAGCATTTAATATATGAATAATTACAAGGGTTGTACAGATAAAGTTGGTAACCACTCAAATTACCTCAAGTATCTAAACATTGCAACCATAGTTTTATCCATTCTTTACAAAGGACACAAACAAATAACATCATCAACTAGAGGGATGATTCAGTTGCATAACTAAAAATACATACTTGAATAAATGTCTTCATTTTATAAACTATTTAGAAGAAACACTAGAATATCATATTTACTAGACTAATGGTATTAGGAAAACAAATCTTGCTTGGAGGTACATGTAGACATACGCATTACATTATGTAATGAATATATTTCTGGCTTAAAATCATCTAAAAAGCCTTCAGGTCCATCAGTATTAAACTTTCATCATATCAAGACTTAGACTTGAAAAACTTAGTATATAGCAATGTACTCCACCATTAAATGAGGGAACCCTCCGTAATAGATTTTTTTTTCTTTCTGTGACTTCTTACTCAATTATTACTTTATTCCATTTTACCGGTATACCTTCTAGATTTGTCTTTAGTCTAGTATGTGCGATTTTTTTTCTTTCTTTTACTTCTAACTCAATCATATTACTCTTTCACTTTATTACTTTATTCCATTTTATCAGAATACCTTCTACATTTGCCTTTAGTCTAGTATGGGCTTAGTTGATTCCAACTACATAACATTTGACAATTTAAGTTTTGAAAAACTTAGTTTGTCACCTTCAGTACGACATGATTGAATTTAAAATACATCTCATTGATTCCTTCTCACACTCTTTCCCTTTGGAAAAAACAAACTAGATATGGCTTTTGAGCGATTGTTGTGATGTGCGCTTGATATTCAAAGCACCATTGGTAATAAAGGGTGCTCAACATTTTGCTGAGAAATGGCTTCTAAAGCATAAAGGCTGAATATTTAACATGATTTGAGCATCTCTACAACTTCAAGGCTTCTTATATTACTTGGAAAATATTATTTTGGCTTCAAAGCTAATTCAAGATCAAGGCAATTGACCACTAAGCAATAGCAACCAAAGAACAAAACAAACCCCTACCATTTGAGGACTTGGCCCAATGACTCTCATAAGATGGGACTCCTTCACTCACTAATCTCAAGATAGGCCACTGATTCGAGGTTTTAGACAGGAGATTGTTTACGAGACAAATACACAATGATGTCTATACATCGTATTAGTCAACTGGTTCCCTTCAACTGCAATTCAGCACACAATCCCCACCATGAACTATTTAACTCGACTATAAACCAAGTTTATCGACATCAACGAAACTTCAAACACAGAATAAACAGAAAAAAATCCGAAATACGGAATCACTAGTACGACTCTCAAAACTAGGTTTTAGAAAAGCAGAACGGAATGAGAGGGCAAGAGCAGAAAATGGAAACCTGTCAACTAATCCAGCACTCTGAAGCTTCTCCCAAATAGCCCTAACTCGATCAGGGCACTCGGGGTGGTGGTCATCATCTGGCGAGCTGTGTGCGCACATTCTCTCGTCGTATACCAGCCCGACGCGGCTCCGCACCGCATCGATTCCCCGAGAAGAATCCGCCATGGCTGGAAGAGGAGTCGTCAGTGACGGTCAGAGCTTCGCCGGTTCAAAGTTCAAACAGAAAATGGAAAGTGAAAAGAAACACAAACAACTGAAATGGTGAAAGCCAAAAGGGCGTGGTCCGGTTACATATGTACCCAATCGTCTTTTGACACGTTTACAGCTTTCTTTACGAGTTTAAGCGAGCACATACGGCAAGATTTCAAAAGAAAGTTAAAGAGTGATCCCTCTTTCTCAAATTAAATGTGTTTTTATTTTTCGACACGCTTTTTAAAGAGCAGAAAATTCTATAAAATATTATTTTTTTTATATAATTTGATATTTATTAGTAATTAGTATTAAAATATTTTAAAAAATTAATTAAAAAATTAATATTTTATAGAGTTTTTCGCACCTTAAAAAACGTGCAGAAAAAAGATAAATGACATTTAATATGAGACGGAGGGAGTATTTATTTTCGAAAAATTTATAAATTTGTTCGAGAGCAAAGTAGAAAAACATACTGAATTCGTTGAATTTTAGTGCCCATTTGATATAAAATTATTATATAAGGTAAATAAAATAAAAACAAATATTTTATGAGAAAATATATTGTAGATAAGTTTTATGGGTCTAAATGAGATAATAACCTTTTTTTTATGAAAAATAAGATAAGAGAGGTAATTATCAGAGGAGTACATAGGATAAGATTTACTTTCAAATGAGTGATTGAAATAAAGAAAACAAAATAAATTTTGTGTGAAAAATTGGAAGGTGGGAGTAATGATTAAATTTTCTAACAATTTGTCTTGAATTATAAATAAACTAAATTTGTTGTAATTTTAGTGGTAAACAATATAACCATGTTGTTTGTACTTGTAATCGTACTTAGTTTATCTGATTTCTTGCTTGATTTACAACAATCCGGATCCCCCTTTTATAATGGAGGGCCAACCCCATAACCACAAAAATATCCTTGATTTTGGGGGATATTTTACCATAAGGTAGGATATTCACCACACAATAAAATATCACAACACTCCTCCTTGAATATTCACCTTATATCATGAATCTAGGGGATTTACACAAGTTTAATCTTATTATACGCATTGATGATGCTGCCTCATTAAAAACCTTGTCAAGAAAAACCCAGTGGGATAAAAACTTGATCGAAGGAAAAAAGAGTGTAGTGCGTATAATTCTCCCCCTGATTTTGACATGCTTAATGAGCTTCACGAAGCTGACACATTCCGATCTTGCGCACAAGTTGCTCAAATTTCTTGGGAGGTAATGACTTGGTGAACAAGTCGGCGAGGTTCTCATCTGTTCGGATTTGTTGGACTTCAATTTTCCCTTTCTTCTCAAGTTCATGAGTAGAGAAGAATTTTGGTGATATGTGATTAGTCCGATCCCCTTTGATGTAGTCTTCCTTCACTTGAGTGACACATGCAGAGTTGTCTTCGTATATCACGGTTGGGCTACCTTTGATGAACTTGATTCCAGATTTCTTCTGTATATATTTTATCACCGATCTTAGCCACACGCATTCTCTTCCTGCTTCGTACAGTGCTATCAATTCGGCATGGTTTGACGATGTAGCATTTAAAGTTTGCTTTGTTGATTTCCATGATATGGCTATATTTCCATAAGTGAAAACATATTCATTTTGAGACTTAGCCTTGTGTGGGTCTGATAGATATCCTGCACCTGCATAACCAACAAGACTTAGCCTTCCGTTCCAATGTCTCCTTGTTGAAGCTGAGTTGTATCTTGACAACAAGTTTACAGCAAAGGCAATATCAGGCCTTGTATTGTTGGCTAGGTACATCAAGGCACCAATAGGACTTAAGTATGGTGTTTCTGGGCCAAGTATTTCCTCATCATCTTCTCGAGGACGGAATGGGTCATCGTGTATATTTAGAGAGCGAACGACCATTGGTGAGTTCAATGGATGAGCTTTATCCATGTTGAATCTCTTCAGAATTTTCTCGGTATAATTAGATTGATGGACAAAAATTCCATCTCGTACATGCTCAATTTGTAAACCGAGACAAAACTTGGTTTTCCCAAGATCTTTCATCTCAAATTCTTTCATCAAGTACCTAGTTGTACTTGCAATCTCATTCAGGGTTCCAACAATGTTTAAATCATCAACATATACTGCAATGATGGCAAACCCTGATTCATATCTTTTGATAAAGATACATGGACACCTTGAGTCGTTCTTATATCCTTCCTTTTGAAGGTATTCACTAAGACGATTGTACCACATTCGCCCAGATTGTTTCAGTCCATATAAATATCTCCTCAACTTTATGGAGAACATTTCTTGAGGCTTCGATTTGCAAGATTCAGGCATCTTTAGTCCTTCAAGGACCTTCATGTATATATCGGTGTCAAGTGACCCATATAAATAGGACTTGGATCCTCTCCTTACCTATATTGCCTAATATCTTCCTAATCCCTTCATCACAACCGTACAAATAAACCAATGGCCAGGATCTATTTACTATTACTAAAATCAATTTTCTAATTTCTTCTCCCGCACCTTGCTCTGCTGGGTGATCGCAAAAACTTGTCGGAATGAAAAACATTCATCCACTGCGCACAACTATGAGAGATGGCTTGCTTGGATGCTCCGATTCCTTCACATCAAAGTTTATACATTTTAATATTGACGTGCTCCTCCAAGTGTACGTATACACACACAAAGTCCCAAGAGTATAGTATAGACGTCAACAAAGCTTGCTCCCGAAAGTCGGCGAACCTCATTGGAGCCCCAACAAATCTCTTCGAGGGATCTGCAATAAACTCTCCACCTTCCTACAACCTCTAACGGCCGCCAAAATGACACCGAGATGGCCTTCATGGTCACGATGAGCTCGGATGATAGGTGCACAACAAACAAGACACATTGTCGCACCTCTCGATCCCCCAACAATGATCTCGGAGTGCCCACGGCTCAAATTTGCAAGCCTATGTCACCCAAAATGCCATCGAAAGCCAGCAACCTTCACCAAATCTGGATTGAGGCAGCCTTGAACACCGATCAAAAAGAGGCGTGAAAACTCAGATGAAATAACGAAAGAAAACAAAAAAACTGGCTAACAATCATGTTTGATGGTCTAGTGCAGGCAGTTCAAAACATTCCTAGGTGGACAGAAGACTCAGATCAATAGAGAATAATGCAAGGAGTGTGTCAAAATAAAAATCAGTGACTGGAAAGCAATGCATAAGCGGTGGCAAGGCCCAAAAATTGACCAGTTGACACACTTTTTCCGCAGATTTCGTCAGCGTTTTTCGTTTTCTTCTGGCGAGCTGCTGCATCGGCACTTTCTGGGCAACCTCCAAGGTGCTGGTGAAGTGCAGTAGTGGTGGTTAACAACCTTGGTTTCACTCGTGTGGTGATCGAGAGGATCCGAAACGAGAAAAAATCAAGTGGAAATCAAGGGACTATGAAGTAGGGAGTATGAAAGAAGATGGCATATCACACCAAGGGACTGTGAAATAAGTACCACAAAGCACTCACAACCACACTATCTACTTCTTCAATACACAATTTTTTTTTTTTTTTTTGGAAAAAACGATACACAGAAGAAATTTATTAGTGTTTCATAGTTCACTACAGTTGCAATCTTGCATCTCAATTTGCTGAATTGTTCACACTTTAATCTCATCCAAACTAGGATCATCGGCCAAATTTCCAACTTCAAGTCAATTTTCGCATCACAAAATACACAAGAGTACAGAAAACATTCTGCTTGCTTAATACATAGAAAAGAAAATTGCATATATTGATATGTTGGAAAGTTTATGGTTTTGAAAACAAATTTAATAAAAGTGTTTCGTAAATACAATTACATCTCAAATTTCTAAATTGTGTATACTTTGATCTCATCCAAACTAGGCATCATCATCCAAATTGGCTTCTAGGCTACGTTCCTAGGGCATCATCTAAAGTATGGGTGATCTCTGATTATCCCCAATATCACACACAGCCTAAGGCACGAGAGATCGAAGCTTCACCACCAGGGAACGACGGCGGAATGACCCCAAGCCTTCGAGTAGACGATGAGGGTGGTGGAGAATTGCATTGTGGTTGCATAGATCGAAAGGAGTGTGGTGATGCACAGGTCGATATATCTCATAAGTCATAACGTAACAAAACTGAAAGAAATGGAGAAATTAGGAATTAAATTATGGTTAATTAGTGTAAAATAGATCTTGACCCTTCATCTATTTGAATGGCTAGGATTTCTTTATTAGGAACATATTAGGAACCTCCTCGTTAGGAGAGGATCCAGATCCATATAAATATGCAGTCACGACATCCATTAATCGCATTTGTAGCTTTTCAGCCACTGCCAGGCTAATTAAAAATCTCAAGGTAGTTGCATCAACTACCGGTGAATATGTATCTTCATAATCAATTCCTGGCATTTGTGAAAAACCTTGTGCTACAAGCCTTGCCTTATATCTTGCTACCTCGTTTTTCTCATTTCGTTTTCTCACAAAGACCCATTTGTAGCCAACTGGCCTAACACCTTTTGGGGTCTCGGTCATAGGACTAAAAACTTCACACTTTTCAAGAGATTTTAATTCTGCTTGAATTGCATCTCGCCATTTAGGCCAATCTTTTCTATGACGACACTCTTCAACCGTTTTAGGTTCAATATCGTCGTCTTCAGCCATCATTTCAGCTGCTACTGAAAAGGCAAATATTTCATCGACAATGACATCTTTTTTGTTCCATTGCATCCCAGTGGATACATAGTTTATGAAAATCTCATAATTGTCGATTTTTCTATCTTCTTCAAGAAGACTCTCTTTTTCATCTTCTTTAACAAGATTCTCCTCTTCTGAGGAGTTTCCTTCTTTCAGGCTATCCTCATTGTAGATTTCTTTGCCTTTATTATTATCTTCAGATGGCTGAACTATTGTGAGATCACCAACATTACCCTTTTGTCTCCTCATTTGTCTTGGTTTCAAATCTTTGGAACCAAGTGGTCTACCTCGCTTTCTACGTATAGTAGATTCATTAGCAATAGATTTATTAGGTAGATCCATAGGTACTTCAATTCTTGCAGGGGCATTTACAGCAGGTATATGTGACTTCGTCACTTTTGCTATATCAGTAAATGCATCAGGCAACTGATTAGCTATGTCTTGTAAATGAATTATCTTTTGTACCTTTTGTTCACATACTTTCGTTCTAGGATCAAGGTATGATAAAGACATGGCATCCCATGTGATCTCACCTTTATTAGGGTCCATTTTATTCTTTTCTCCCCCTAGAGTTGGGAATGTATTTTCATTAAAATGACAATCAGCAAACCTTGCTGTAAATAAGTCACCTGTTGTTGGCTCAAGATATTTAATAATAGAGGGGGATTCAAAGCCAACATATATTCCCAATCTCCTTTGAGGACCCATCTTTGTTCGTTGCGGTGGAGCAATTGGAACATACACTGCACATCCAAAAACCTTCAGATGTGATATATTTAGTTCCTAGCTTACCGGACACAAGTTGCATTGGTGAGTATTTATAGTATGCAGTTGGTCTCAATCTAATCAATGTTGCAACATGTCCCCAAGCTGATGATGGTAACTTAGATTTCATCAACAATGGTCTGGCAATTAATTGTAATCGTTTGATTAACGATTATGCAAGACCATTTTGTGTATGTACATGTGCTACTGGATGCTCCGCTATAATCCCAATTGACATACAATAGTAATTAAATGCTTGGGATGTGAATTCTCCTGCATTATCTAGTCGGATTTTCTTTATTGCATAATCCGGAAATTGTGCTCTTAATCGTATGATTTGAGCAAGGAGCTTAGCAAATGCGACATTTCTTGTCGACAATAAGCTTATAAAGTAGCGAAATGGTCCACATGGTGGCGCAATCGGCCCACATATATCTCCTTGAATTCTTTCTAAAAATGCAGGAGCTTCGACTGCTATTTTATTTTTCAAGGGTCTAATGATCAGTTTGTCCAACGAACAAGCAGTACAATTGAGATCACTTATCTGTAGGCTCCTCTTGTCCTTTAATGCATGACCAAGTGAATTCTCAATAATTATGTGCATCATTGTTGTTCCTGGATGACCCAATCGGTCATGCCACAGGTTAAACATTTTATGGTTGTCTGGACTTCTCCTATAGACCATATTCATCTCAAATGGACTTATATGAGTAAAATATAGTCCAAAGGAATAAGCTGGTAGCTTTTCTACCACTTCCCTTTTTCCAGATACATGTGCAATCAAGCACAAGAACTCATTTCCATTTTCATTCATGCTTTCAATATGAAACCCATTTTGACGCACATCTTTGAAGCTTAACAGATTTCTCTGTGACTTCCTCGAGTATAGTCAATGTTCTAAAAAACGCTCGGCGGATGCTTGGCGGCAGGGTACCGCTAAGCGCCAAGACGGTTTGGCGGCCTTATTAGCGGTTCTTGGCGGATAAAACAGTTTTTTATTATTTTGTTATATTTATCCCATAAACTATGTATAAAACATATATTATGTAATAAACTATGTATTAATTTTAAGTTTATAGCATATCAAATAAAAAATCATCATGACCCTTTTTAAAGTTGTTTGAACCAAATATAAAATCATAGAGATATATTCAAATAAGTATCATGATTTCATAATAGAGAACTTTGAAAGCATAAAAACTAAATAATCTCAATTTAAAACCGCTAAGACCGCTAAGCCTCCGTCCCGTGCCCGCCAAAACTCTTCCCCGCCAAGGCCGCCAAGTCTCCGTATTGCACCCGCCAAGGCCGCCAAGGTGATGTTCCATTCCCGCCAAGACCCTCCCCCGCCAAGCTACACCGCCAAGGCCGAATTCGGGACGGTGTGGGTCTGCCAAGCGTCTTGGCACCGTCTTGGCGGCCGCCAAGACCGTTTTTTAGAACAATGAGTATAGTGCATCTTTTATTATGAGCTTTGTCCCTCTTGGAAGCAAGCGGCAAGCTTTTCCTGATCCTTCGATCAACTTTGCCACACCTGATATTGTGTTGACATTTCCTTCATAGACTGCCAACTGAATGAAGTACTCTTTGTTTTTCAGGATGGTGTGGGTTGTGGCACTGTCCACTAGACATTGCTCTTTATGATCATGATTAACTCTAGATGGATTCATAACTTCAGAAATTGAGAAAACACAGAGTTAATACAAGCACTATATTACATGGTCGATTGAAATTAAAGTTACACTTATATCATATACAAGGACACTTCATAGGACTCAGACAAGGAAATTGAAATTACACTACTATTATACAAGGACACTTCAAAAGTCGTAGGCAAATAAACATTCAACTTGTTAGAGACATAGAACTTAGAAATTAGTGCCTTCATCATAGGGAAACACCAGTCTCGACATTGTCTGCAAACATGTCTTCGAGATCAAGAGTGGGAATTTGTGGAGCATTGTTAGTAGAAAAGTTTGCTTCCACATCCTTTCCCTTTTCTTTCTGGGAAGCTTGATACAGCTCACACAAGTGTTTAGCTGTACGACATACTTTGGCCCAATGGCCAGTCATCCCACACTTGTAACATTGAGACTTAGGTTTGTTTGGGGTTCCTGTTGGACCCCTCTGGACCTTTTGCTTCATCCCTTTGGAGGAGGATTCTCCAGGATGGCCATGTTTTTGGGAGAAGTTACCTTTCTCATAGCCTTGTTTGCGGTCATTGCCACGACCTTTCCATTTCTTGTAACCCCGCGAATTTTTACGACCATCACCTCACTTTGTGTTGGCATTCATAGCATTCACAACATTCGCTTCAGGGTATGGTGTCGCGCCTGGAGGCCTCATGTTGTGGTTCCTCATCAGGAGTTCATTATTTTTCTCCACCACAAGCATCGCATTAATCAGGTCAGAGTACTTTTTAAAGACACTGCCTGTATTGTTGTTGTAACAACACATTAGATGCATGCATTGTTGAGAATATCTTCTCCATCATTTGCTCCTCGGTAATTTCATGGCCACATAATTTCAGTTTCGATGTGATTCGAAACACAGCGGAGTTATACTCCCTGATATTTTTGAAATCTTGAACTCGTAAAGAGTTCCATTCATATATGGCCATTGGGAGTAATATATTCACTTAATTGTCGTACCGTTCGGCTAAATTCTCCCATAATTCCTTCGGATCTTTCACCAATAAATACTCAGACTTTAAGCTTTCATGTATATGGTGGCGAAGGAAGACAATAGCTTTGGCCTTTTCTTGTGGAGTGGTGGTGTTATTTTCTTTGACGGTCTCTTCCAGACCATTAGCCTTCAAATGCGTTAAGGCATCCACCTTCCATTCGAGGTACTTGTCTCCTGACAGGTCCAGAATATCGAATTCCCTTTTGGTGATGTTTGCCATAATAGCACTAAACATAAAATCATATTAATTAAGATTAATTAGTGCATAAGTTAAAATTAATTAAATGTCAAATGAATCATATACGTATACAATTCAAAAGGATATAAGTATTACAGTTGTAAGTCTTCATAAGTCAAAAGTAAAATAGTAATTTTCAAAATTACCAATTCCATCAAATAGTAATATGTATATGTATACACGCTTTCTCTACTATGGTCAATATGAAAAAAAGAATGATTACGTAGCTACGTACTACTATGCATATATATCAAATATATCTATACGTACTCCATCCGAATGCTTTAGTAAAACATCAATCATATAGTAATATATACTTTTGTCAAAAGAAGAAGTAATATATGTGTATATATCATGTACTTTGTTGTGTGTATACATGTATATGATTTGTATTGTCAAATCAATTGAATGTACACAACTTTGAAATGGATGAAGTGAGCAAACATAATTAGTTTTCAACACCCGGTTAGAATACTCTATCATTCATGCAAGGGTTTTTTTACCTCAATGAAAAGAAACTCTCTTTTGAAAAACCTCAAAAACCTTTCAAAAGAAGAACTCCTCTTCTTTTTGAGAGGTTGATTATCTTCCATTTCATTTGTCTGCCTTAGTTATAGGTATAATTTCTTTTTACCTCTTTCACTTTTTCCCTTTATATACTCTCTTATCCTTCCACTTTCATCCACCACCACTCACATTCATCCTCCTCGTCTCCCTCTCGTCGATCTCCCCAATTTTCCGGCACCGTTCCCATTTTCCGATCCGAAAAAATGACCGATACCGACCGGGTTTTACTAAAGATTTTGGCTAGTGGAATGGCGATAGAAGTTTTGGTGGTTTCCTTTGTTGTGTGGGTGGTTAAAAACTTTCGGTGCTCCTAAGAGCTCTGACGAAGGTTCCGGTGAGGCGAGGCTCGAAGACGAAGTTAAAAACGGTATTGTATTATGTAATTTCTTAGCAAATCTCTTGTAATAAGTTTAGATCTACTAATTTTATTTTTAAGTGAATGGTTTAAAACTCAATGATGAAACTTCCCGTATTTTGTTTCCGAAAATTTTCGGTTTTGTATAAAAACTCATAAAATCGTGTTGAGCCTTTTATGTGTTCCATGTTTTATGAGTTTTGAAAACGGATCTGAACAAAAATGATGTAAAACGGGAAGATCTGAGAGTTTTTATGAGTTTCTGATGTAGAAGATCCCCAATTGGGCAACTACAGAGCATACTCCTCTAAAAAACCGATTTTAGTAAAACATTTTTCATAATTAAAGAGTTTGGATAAAAGGGTTTTACCTTCAGATCTGAAAAACTCAAGTGGTTTTTAGATCTCGTGCTGATAACGTGTTGTAATTTTAGTGGTAAGCAAGATAACCAGATTGTTTGTACTTGTAATCGTACTTAGTTTATCTGATTTATTGCTTGATTTACAACAATCCCGATCCCCCTTTTATAGTGGAGGACCAACCCCATAGCAACAAAAATATCCCTGATTTTGGGGGATATTTTACCATAAGGTGGGATATTCACCACACAATAAAATATTACAACAAAATTCATTTTGTTTTCATTTACCTTTCCAAATTTTATACCAAATGGAACCTAATCTCAAATGCATGATAAACTCATTGAAATGTATGAAGAAATGGCTCGATATGATTGCCCAATTATTTTGATAACTTAAGATGATTTTCAAATGGTTTTTGACGACTTTAATATGGTTTTCGATTACAATATCTGTCGAAACTAGGGTCAAGAATATGTGTTGTGGTGATGTGGATCAAGATGAGCTTCTGGGGCTCAAACCGAGATGACGTCATTTACTATAGAACTTCCAGGTTTAAAATCTAAGAGAGCACTTCACAGTTCACACCGAGATGAGATAATCGACCATAAACTTTATGAAGAAGACAAAAATGGGTTACAACGAAAATGTGAAATCCTCGCCTTTGCAACTAGTATTCACAATGGAAATGGGAAAAGGTAAAGAATACAAGGCAAAGAAGCAAATCATAGTTCATCGCGCACAGGAAGATTCAGAAATATATTGTCAGCACCAGCAATTTGAGCATCTTTACCCATACCTGCTTTTATCATCGAGGTGACCTTCCGTTGTAGCATCAACAGCCCAATTCGCTTCGAGACAACATAAAGGACGGCACAAGCAAACAACAAAAACCCAACTGATATAATTATCCTGCGAAAGCCATTCCCTTTCAGTTATGTTTGGGTGCATGATATTCTACAAGGAAAAGGTTTTTCGGGATCAAGTTCTTCACCTGTCAATTACATCTTGACGCTGCATAGTGGAAAGAAGGTTTCGAGTACGCATCAGCAATGAGCGATGACCCTTGTATTCCGTTTCAGCCTTTTGCAGCACTCCAGTTGATTCCTCTACGAAATTCAAATGTTAAATTGTTAGTTGCTGAAGACCTAAAGAGAATGTATATTGGAGATATCAATGGGCTTCATTATGATAAAGGTGTTAGTGCTTGAAGATACCGAATGTCATCAATGTGCTCGCACTCCTCTCCACTTCCTATAGAAAAGAAGCATATACATGGTAAAGCAGAGGTAAGTCATCCTACTCCAAGGTCTTAAATGACAAAACTCGGTTTTTGGAACAAGTTAAAACCAAACACTGACCTGAACCATCAATTGACGAGTGCGTCTGAGGCTCTCAGTGATGCCTTCTGCAGCAGAAGTCATTCCAGCCTTTGTCCTTCACAAGAATGATTTTAAAAAAAAATCATGTTTCCAAAAAAAACTTATTATTATTATACAATTTATACCCAATACATCAAGTCCCTCTTTGTCCGAGAACAATATGAGAACATACTGCAGATTACGTCGGCGAACTGTAGACTCCGTTCCACCACCCAAAAGCAGCTCCCTCTACAGCAGTTAGCATATTCACTCAGCCAAAGTCCAACAATATCTCTTGCAAACATATACAACATTTCACAAAAAGTTTAATTGCTAAACATCATCATACTAAAACACAACCTAGTTGCCTATCCTCACGAGTAACACCAAGGCAAAACGATCAATCACATAAAAATTAAAAGATGAGCACGGCAACAATATGAATATCATTTTCAGTATTAGCATAGGATCCGGAAACTTTTCCAAGGAAACAGTTGAAAAGGAACAGGAAACTAAGAAACATTAGAAGCCAATAATATTAAGGGGGAGCTTGATACGGAGATTAAACAAATGTATTACCTCTTCTTGAGCAGCAGTTCTCATGTTTGCCTTGGCTTGCAGATTTGCCTTCCTTAAAGCAAGTCGTAAACTACAAAAGAAAAGATATATGCATTACAGGAACGTCATCATCAACTTGTACTTGCCATGCATAAATTTCACATCGATAGCCGGAAAGAATTTGTCTTAGCCAATGAATGTCAGTTCATTTTCCCTTCTTTGTATACTCTCTTCCCTCTGGAAACCCCAGAAGGTCAAAAGACTGTTTTATGAGAAAGCAATACCTATGAGATTGTTGCTTCCAACTCTCAAGCAAAGACTGAGCTGACTCAACCTCATCATAGGTTGGAAGTTGTGGTGCCAGCACATCCAACTTGAACTGCAAAGAATCAAGCATGGCTAGCCCATCCTGAGCCAAAGCATTCAATCTTGGAAGGGAGCTCTTCTCTCCATCTGCACTTCTTGATTTTCCATACTGCTCTATCGCCTTGACATGTTCTTGAGTGCTGACCCACGTGTCACCCCATTCTTTTTTAACCTCTTCAACAGCCTTGACCACCTCATCCATGTGAAGACTAGTGTTTATTATAAAGACGTAAGTCGCTATCAGCTCCTTACTTCAGTTCAAGGACAGAAGAACAAAATATCAGATAGTACCATAAAACAGCAGCTTTTCAAAGTGGAAAAAACAAGGTTTGTAACTGACAAAAGACCAAAGTGCCCTGATATATAATATTTAAGGCATATTCAACAAAATTCTTCTACATCCCAAGTCATGTTCTAGTATTTTACAAAGAGAAAAGATCTTAGGGGAATAGATTTGGAGTTTCAATTCCATAATACTGAAGTCCATGTGATGAATGAATTAGCATCATCTATTCAACTGCAATCAAGCCATTACCAACCTAAAGTGTGAAGGCAACAAAAAACTACTCATATTATAATCCAGAGCCTAGGTGGTGAATACCAAAATTCAAACAGGTATATTATTCATACACCTATGTACTGGTGGGTTGGTGACATAGCTTAAATTATCTTTTAATCTTTAGCATACCCTAGTGACACACATGACTTTTTTTTGGTCGAAAGTGACACTCATAACTTGTAACCGTAAAGAGCGAAATATCCAAAACTTCCTGAATCAGGACACAAATTCGTGACTATTCTAACTCTAGTATTGATAAAAGCAACGAACACAAACTTTTACTGACCACGATTAAAAACCTCATTGTCCATCATTGAGATGAAGTTTCTTGAGCAATTAGATCAAATACTTTCAAATTTCTCCATTTGAAGTTACAGTTTCTCCCCTCTTTTATTTACAGAAAGTTGACATTGTTTAGTAATCTAGGGTTTGATCTAGTTAAAAAATCATCAGATCAGAGGGGGAAATTGAAGGGTTTTAATTTTAGTTAGCTGGTTTTTTGGCACTAGTGTACATTTTGCGTTTCTTGGCACACTCACAATTTGCTCAATGCTCCTTTTCTTTTCTAATTTTAACTCTACATACATTTTCAATTGAGAACATTAGTTTTTATGAGGAAAAAGGGATACGTTCAACTCAATTCACCATTCCAACATTTTCACACACAATTTCATCAAAATTTGCATGAATTGGAATCAAATTTCAATTGCCAGCCAAAGGAATGTGACATCAACCTCAGTTTTGGACAAAATACAGACAAATTCCCAACTTCTCCTGCAACCAAAATCTGAGATTTTGGCCATTCAATTTTCCATAAAAAAACTAGTTGACATGGTGCCAAAATTTACCTCTTTCTGGCCATTCAAGGGCTCATCCAGCATCCAGACTGGAAGATCGAGGTAGAAAGTGACCGAAATTGAGAGGTCTCTGAGAGGTTTTGGTGGGTGGGTAGGGAGAAACGCAGAGAGGGAAACTACTGAAAATTTTGGACTCGCCAAGGTCAACATCATCCAAACAAGCAAGGGTTTGCCAACTACTTTGCAATTGCACAAATGGACAGAAAAGGGCCATTGGACTTGCATTTTAGCCCAATTACTCTACCCTTTCAAATTGCACAAAAATATCTCATGCTCAAAATCCTAATTGGGACTAGCAATAACAACTCCAAACCACACAACATCAATAGCAATAACATCGAGGATCCACAAACAAGATCAAAATCAACCACCTGAGGGACCCAAAGCGCCAAATCGCAATTTTCCCCAAATCAATTACAACTATCGAAACCCTAGATATTGCAATTTCATCAAATCGCCAATGGAACTCCACAATAATATGTAAAATTAATGCAAATAGAATAGAGTGAGAGATACTTACAGATTTTTGAAGAACAAGGGCCAATTAGGAGCAAAATCTGAAAAAAATAGGGAAGATATTTAGAAAGGGGTGAGGGGGGGTTTTCGGGTGTGTTTGGGTTCCTGCAGGCGTGAGAGAGAGGGAAAAAGGAGGAGTGGTGAGGGTGGAGGCCGACGGCAGCGAAGAGAGGGCAAGTGGTGGTGGTTCTGGATGGGTTGCAGCCAGTGGCGGATCAGGATTTTTGCCTGGGTGGGCTGAAAAGTTGTACAATATCTTCACAAATTGCATCTTTTTTTTTTTTTTTTTTTTTCGTTTTAGGGCAAATTGTATTTTTTTTAGTTGCAATATAAGCTTAACTTTGCCCGGTCGGGGTGACCTAGTGGTGTGGATCAAAGGGGTTTCCATCCTGTCTCCGTCCCTTTCTCTGGGATTTTCATCTAAGGTTTACCTTGCCAGTCGTCGCAAATCGGTTTACCTGGTACGTAGCTCTTACCGGCTGGGTCATGTGCTCGGGATTTACCGTCAAAGGTGGGTTCCTCGTCATCAGAAAATATAAGCTAATTTCCTGTTCTACAATATCTTCACAATTCTGATGCCTTAACTTTGTAAATATGAGGTAACTTTCGGTTTTTAGTTGCTGCTTATGACTTTTGTTTTAGGGCAAATTGTATCAAGCAGTTTTACTACAATCAATCAGAGCATAGGATAAATCAAACACAAACAAGACTCGCTATAAGAAGTTCAAGTTTTACCCGATCAGTTCCCTCGCACTGTGGAGAGCCCTCATCCCCGAGGGGCTCAAGCTTTACCCGGTCCAGCTCTCAACCCATATCCCCCATCAACTCATCCTCAAGGGCATCAACGCATCACTCACCGTGCATCTCTGCACGCAGGCTGATTCTCATCCAGTCCATCTCATCGCATCGTATCGTATTAAAAAAAAAATTACCCCTAAACCACGCCTATCAACTCATAACAAACATATCACACATCTCAATCATCACATCTCATATCATAGTCAATGTCTCAAACAATTGCATTATATATCAAATCAAAGCATAGCAATGTCTCGAGCAATTGCATCGTATATCAAATCAAAGCATAGCAATCCATATGTCAAGCAATAAGATGCATCAAGCACAACCATATATCTCAATATCAAGTCATATATCGATGCAAGCGTCATAATCCTCAATCCCCACCTAAGACGTATATTGAGTGAGTGTGCGACCAACAAGGTCTTCCCAATGTAAAGCATATAAACAAGAGGGTAGTGAGTTATAAGTCAAGAAGACTTACCTAGAGTCTTCTCATAATCAACTAACATTTCAAATCACCAACTCACACTAGCAAGTCCAAATCAAGGGAAAAAATCATCAATACACATACTATTAACATAGAAGCACGTATTCGAGTCAATCTATTACTAAAACAATATTATGTTCAAGTGGTTTAGCACTGCCATCAACATACTCAAAGTTCATAAAACAGATGAAGTTCCCATCCTGACAATTATTCATATTCTCATCAAGTATGAAACTTAGTTCAATATATTACCAAGATAGTAACTCAAAATATCTCACTTCCAATCAAACTTAGGTTTGCTTACGTAAATCATAGATTATCACATCCTCATCAAATAACTCAACATGGATCTTATTTATCAAACCAAGTTCCCATCCTGACAATTATTCATATTCTGTTTCTGATATTGGATTGGAGTTGGAAGATGTTGTATTGAAAATACAGAAAGGGTTATCACCGCTATGGAATATCCAGCACAAAGCAAGCTCTAGGGGGTCAAGGTGTACACAACCCACTGATTCCTCGAGCGCCTTGAGTATGTTATCGAAAAGCCCATTGCCTATATATCTTTTTAATATATAAGGAGTATTGTATTAGAATACTCCACCATGGATGGATGATATTATTTAGGGCTTGTTTGTGATCGGTATATAGATATAGGCTAGGGTATAGAAAACCCAATATCTATATACCCTATTTGATATATCCATTTAAATTAGTATATGGATATCAATCCTATATCCCCATCTACTAATTCCAGGTTTTTTTTATCCTTTTGGATATCTGACAAAATTGGGGGATATAGGAAAAACATACGCACGGCCGAGCAGATACTTCTTCTCCTCCTTCTTCCCATCTGCTCGCCATTGCATCTCTGTGAAACTTGCATCTGCTCTGTTCTTCAATCTATATGAAACTTGCATCTATTGTTCGTCACTTGCTGAAACTTGCATCCGCTGTTCGTCCCTTGCCGAAACTTGCATTAAAAATTCTACAGCTGTTAAAATTTTTATGATTTACCGCTATATACCCTTTCCAACTATTCGAAATTAAGGAATTAGGGTTCGAAAATTCTGCATCTGTTCAAATTTTTACGCTTTGCAGTTGTATACCCTTTCCATCTATTCGAAATTGAGGAATTAGGGTTCGAAAATTCTGCATCTCTTCAAATTTTTATGCTTTGCAGTTGCATACCCTTTCCATCTGTTCGAAATTGAGGAATTAGGGTTCGAAAATTTTGCATTTGTTCAAAATTTTATGCTTGCAGGCTTGCAGCTGTATACTTTTTCCATCTGTTCGGAATTGAGAAATTTGTTCGAAATTGCAGTTGTTCGAAATTTTTATGTATCTGGTCGAAATTGAGGAACCCTAAAATGCATCTATTCGGTTCGAAAATTAGGGTTCAAACATTAGGGGTTCCCTAATTTGTTCGCAAATTAGAACTATTTTTTGGAAACTACATCACAATGGTCTCCCGACAAAAGTACGGCTTAGTAAAAAAGGGGTCTCCATTCCTTCGACATGTACCCTCTGTAACCACGCCATGAAGACGCCATCCATATTTTTTGGATTGCCCGTTTCACTCTATCAAATCCATCCTCGATGCTGATTTGGTAAAACACATCCTCCGCATCACATCCGGGGCCACAAATTTTAATGAAGTCCTTAACACACTAGGATCGCCCTGAAATCTCAAGATTTACAACGTCTTGCCTTTACCTGGTGGTCTACATGGAATCTACGTAATAATATGATCTTCAGATATGAAGTTGCCCCAACAACGGCATCAATGCAAATAAGAATCCAAAATACTATCAAAACATGGCGTTCTTCTGAGGAAGAGGTCTTACGCCCGCATGTGACAAATAAAGCCACCAGAAGTCATCAAACGACTACGCAGACTCACCCCATAAACAAAAGTAACAAAAAATCGTCTTGGAACGAACCACCCTTTGGTGTTCTAAAGTTGAATTTCGATGGTTCCACCCTATCTAATGGAGACAGCACAGTAGGGTTCATTATTCGGGACTGGAATGGCTGTCTAGTTCATATTGGATATGAAAAGGTTGGGATTCAATCCCCAATTATGACAGAAGCTTTAGCTCTTAAACACGGGGTTTTAAAATGCCTCGACCTACACATCTCAAGGATTCGTATAGAATGGATTCGCTAATAATCATTAATCACCTAAAGGTTAACAGCTCTTGCCCCTGGGAAATTGAACTAATTATGTCTGACATTAAACTCATGCTACAAAATCTGAGAGATGTTTCTTTCTCTCATGTGCCCCGTTGTAAGAATAGAGTGACTGATAAGGTTGCACATCTTTACCGCTCGTTCCGCGGGGACGATGTCCTGTGCGATTCAGCTGTTCTAGACCTCATCCGTCAGGAACTCCAGTTGCTATCGGTTAGATTATCCCTAACCGAATTCTTTCCTAGTAAAAAAAAAAGCATTTTTTGGTTGCATCTTTCGAAAGTTACAAGGTTTTTGGTTAATTTTTATTACATTTTCTCTTTTTATTTTATTTTGATATCTATATGTCATTTCCAAACCGCATATATAAGATATAGATATCAATCCGGAAACGATATCTCCACCGCTAATTTTTACTATTTCCACCGCTAATCACTGCATAGGTATGCGGTGGTCTTAATCCACCGCATAGGTATGCGGTGGGTCCGTTGATCGTATACGAACCCACCGCATACCTATGCGGTGGGTTATGGCGACGGTATACATGCGTTGGGTTTTTTGCAATTGGAAAGGGTTGTAGAAGTTATCCAAAAACCGTCGCCATAACCCACTGTGTATCTATAGTGGGTTATGGCGATGGTTTTGGACTGTTATGGCGACGGTTTTGAGCTGTATGGCAATGGTTCAAACCCATCGTATACCTATACAGTGGGTTATGGCGACGGTTTTGAACCATTATAACAACGGTTTTTGACATATGTACGGTGACCCACCGTATAGTATTACGGTGACCCACCGTATACCTGTGCGGTGGGATCGTTGACTGTAATTAAACCCACCGCATATCTATACCGATAGCTTGATATCTATATACCCTTTCCAAAAAAGTATTTATATTTCCAAAAAGAATTATCAAGCCTAATTGTTAAATCGTGGTGTTCTCCTCTCTGCCGTCTCTCTTGTTCTTCTTTCTCCATTGCCGCCGCCGGACTTGTCTCGGCAGACGCCAAGACCACCGGGCGACGCAGCCCTCCTCTGATTTTCCCTGTGAGTCGTTCTTCTATCTCGTCTCCTACTTTTCATCTTCTCTAAGGGCACTTTTAGTGTGAGTATATATTATATATATAGTCGATATCAAGATATGCCTAACCGTACCTAGTATCATTGAATTGGTGTAGGGTTCTTGTTTCTCTGTAATTCCAATTGGTGAAAGAAATTGATCATCTTTTGATCCTCCACAATCCACATTACTTTTCTTGTTTGAATTTTGTCACTAAGGCCTCTAATCGTGCTATTCTTTATTAATTCAGAGCTGCGATGAGTCTACTAAGAAAGGAACTGACAGCTGACGAGCAAGCTATTTATGACACGATTAAGAGCACAGCAGACATGGGTATAATCAAATCACTACTGAAAAGGAAGCTGAAAACCATTAAAGACGAAGGAGCATTCAATAACAGCATCAACAGCCTCCTAGAAATGCAGAAAATAAAACAAGTAATGGGTTTTCAAAACAAGCAAATCTATTTGATGGACAAGGAGATTGAGCCATCAAGTGTCCTAATTACTAGAAGCCCCTGGTACACTCATGGAACCCTAGACTTAGAATTGATACATGGGATGAAGAAGTTTTGTATTAGGATAATACGCAGACATAAGGTTGCAACTGTTGAAACTATCTCTCAACGGGTCAACCATTCTAAAGCTTTTGAAGTCGAGATTTCTAAGGGGCATATCCACGAATTACTTAAGGTACTTGTGTTGGATGGTGAGATTATGGAAGTGAAGAGCACTGGTTGTGGGGAGTATGCTTCGATTCCGACCGGGATGGTTTGCTATAAAATTGTTGGATCATATGATGCTACAATCAATGGCTAAGCTTCTCATTAGTCATTTGATTGTGTGCCTTTTTGTTTTTCACTCAATAAAATTAAGTTTTCATTATGTCTTCGATCATTTCGGAAACTGAGGTCAAGTTTAGCCAGTGTTAGACATTTAGCTGCCCTTTTCCTTTATCTACTTTGAAAGCCATACATTTAGCTGCCCTTTTCCTTTATCTACTTTGAAAGCCATGATCGTGCTTTCCTTCCATCTCATCTTGTTTATGCGCATCCTAATTTTCTTAGCTCTTGCTCTTGTGGTGTCATTTTTCCTTTTATTTTTTCTTTTGTATGTTTCTGGTGTGGAGTCTTGTCCTGCCTTTGAGGACTTGTCTTGGGTCACTAGGAAACACCCTCCCGACGAAAGGGTGCTTACAACTCGACCCCCAGACCCTGCTTTAAGCTGGACACACACGTTGTTGTCTAATAAACTTTCAAATGTTATTCTATTGTATATGATTATAAGTTTAGACTATAAGAAGGAATGATCTTATATCTATCATCATCAATATATAGTACTTCGCAACTAATTTTTACTAATTTCATCCATCACTAGACACCACAAGTTCTTGCGGTGGCTTAAGCACTCCACAAGATACAGTGTGGAATCCTACCGTAGTTTGTGGTGGAAATAGTAAAACTTTGGTTCCAAAACCTTAATCACTCTACTGCATCCAGTTGTCAAATGGAGCGATGCAGCTCAAGCTGTTAAGAAGATGAAAATTTAGGAGATCGACAACGATGGTGATTCTCAGATGGTAGACTGAGCAGGACATGGCAACTGAAGCCAGCACTTGAAAGTTGAAACTTATTGTTTGGGCTTTTCTGATTTTTGATGTAATCTAAGATTCTAGGGTGGAGTGAAACTCAAGTTTAATAGCTGCCTCTGCCTAAGATGTGTTTTTTTTTTTTCTTTTTTCAAGTTGTCCAATGCAGTAGAGTGATTCCTTAATTTCAGTTACTGATATTGGATTGGAGTTGGGGTGAAGGTGTACCCAATCCACCGATTCCTCGAGCGTCTTGAGGATGTTATCGAAAAGCCCAGTGCCGATATATCTTTCGGAAACACCCTCTTGACCTTCCCGGAGATAATAGCAACTTTGCAGCAGAATCTATATGGTTCAAAACATCACAGTAACTGCTGTAGAATAAAGGCAAAAGCTGCTAAACGCCCACAATGAATAATAAGGATTCACTATATAATGTATGTCAAAGAACTCAGCTTCTCAAAAATCTAGCAATACCCAGAAAAATGTTCCCTTCCGAATCAATTATTATGTGCCAACTGTGAATGATCCAGAAAGATACATGACATGGATCCATAATCAATTGTTTTCCCATGTTTCAAATACATTGTGTAGGAGAGAGCTCGTTCCAAGAGAGGGCATTGAAATGGCCTGGCAACTCAGTACAGGATGTACAGAGATAAGAACTGGTTTCGTCCTTCTCAAAGTTGCTCAACGGTAGCCTGGCAAAGTTCTATAAAATATCTGCAATTATTTCATAACCCTTTTCAACCTAAAAAAATATCACAAAGCTCCTTTTGGTGCACTAGTGGCAGTTCAAAGATTAATGTTGGTAAAATAAGCCAAAAGTGCCAAATCTAAAGCTCGTCATTTTGAAGGAAAATCCTTGAAAACCCCCTGATTCACATTAAACATGCAGTGTGCTTGTTGAAGACTGAACACCTAAAGCTCATCATTTTGAAGTACAAAACCTTTTTAGTTTCCGTTTTCATCGTTTTTATTAGGCTAAGTGGATGAAGCTACCAACAACAACAAGAGATGGAAACTTACCAAGATATTAGGCATTCCCTTTTTCTGGCTTGTGCACAAGACTTCAATCCTCATCACTATCATAAACAACTGCCATTCGACGATGGGCAGCAGGCTTCCTAGGAGGGGACTCTTCATCTGACTCAATCCCCTTGCGTTTAAGATTACCTCTCGAGTCCATAACTGTTGGCTGCTCAAAAGATACAAAATACACCAGGGTTAACATCTATACAGCCCGTCATATGCCTAAATTTCACCAAAAAGACATTTAGAAAGGCCACTGAAGGGCAGAAATTGGTAAGACCAAGTACAAAATTTAACTAAAAGTGTGACACTGTCCAACAATAAAGATTATATTCCCTATTTTTATCTGTCCGACAATTTCAAGTCCTAACTACTGCCTACACATTATGAAAGTGGTAGGTGAAATGGAGACAAGACATTACAAGGTTTGATATAGATTGATTGAATAAGATGCCAGAATCAAGGGTTAGACACACCAGGAATTGGTTATTTGCTTGACTTTTAACTTAAAAAGTGGAAGGGATGTTAATACCTCAGCTTCCTCTGACGCTCCATCATCTCTTGCTTCCTCTTCTTCCGGTTCCTCCTCTTCCTCAGAATCCACGTATTCTGGTTCAGAGTCCTCGTACCTTTTCTGCTGGGGAGATTCTTCAGCTCCTTCTCCCTCAGTTTCATACTCAGACACTTCCCTCTCACTTTCAGAGAAATCCACTGGGCGCCGTGAAGGTTTCGCAGCAGAAATTGATGATTTGCGAGGAATATCTTTTGGTGCACGTGCCTAACAGCAGAGTAGCAGACAAGAACCAATCAAGAGTTGACCATTTAAATTTGCAAGGCAATGAAATATTCAGTTCATTAGGTCCAATAACAAAACCTTCTTTGCATTGATAATACGATTCTCGGCTCTAGCTTCTGCTTCAAAATCTTCTTCAAAACGATGTCGAGCACTGCGACGATCATAATACTGCTCTTCATCCTGTTGAAACGGGAACTAATTAATTAATTATTGCTCACTGAGGATCGGACATAATCCCAAAAACATGCCCTTGCTTCTGAGTAACCTTGCTTATTTACTGATTTCCATTTAAGGAAACTTTAATTTTTTTAATATGGTGAAAAGTGCAAGATATGAACTTGCCACCAAAGAGTCCTGGCATCATCTGGATAACAATTTGGCGAGCAATTTTGTTTTACAATAAGATGAACATGAAATGAAAATGTGTATCACTTCTGGATTACCAGATACGGCTCCTCTTATAATCAACACACACGTCTGTGTGATGTGCACACAATCCATACATATAACCATGTAAAATATATGCTCAAGTAGTTGTGTGAACAATAGATTAAAGTAATAGACCTCCTCAAGGGCATCCTCCAAGAAGCCAGGTGAGAGCTGGCGTCCCCTCTGTACTGGTTTTGAATACTTCCGATTGACCCTTTCCCGCTTTTTACTCAGCACCATGTTAGCCCTGATAGTTTGACTCTCAACCTATAGAAACAAAACAGGAGGAAATGGATTTTGACAGAACTCACCACCAGTTGCCATAATTTGTCAATTAAACAAAGTTACCTTAGCTTTCTGTTCCTTCTCCCTCTCAGGGTCCACATCAGTGACACAATTTTTTACTTTGTAGACCTTCTTATGTCGTGAGTCAACAAGGGCAGTCAACAAGCGATGGGAGTTTGATGATAAGGACGAGGGCATAAATCTCATCTTCCTCTGGAGCTTCCCTTGTGATTGTAACATACCCTAAATCACAAAGAGAAACATCAAATAATAACGCCCTTGTCAACTTAAAATCATCATACAAGTTTCATAAAATAATTCAGAATAAACTATGCTACGGAGTATTAATTTAATGGTGGGCCAGAAGCATAGAGAGGATGCTTCACAAGTCCACAAGTATACCAAAGTCGTTGCCCAGCATTGCAACATGACGACAAAGAATCCATATACGAGATTGAGCATTGTACAAGTTATGACTTATGAGTTGGCAACATAATCATATACTCCATAACTTATCAGCATGAATCATTCTAATGGAATATCGACTATTCTTAGTTACCCTATCATGAGGATGCGGGGATACAAGCGTCAAACAGCTTTCAAGTTTCAGCAAAAAAAAAAAAAGAGAGAGGATCTGTAGAAGAAGAGCATGCCTGAGATGCTAAGGCTGAGCTGTAATGTACTCCTATATAACTATATATTGCATTTCATTTCTATCAAGGAAACTCTAAAATAATTCCAATTCCAAGAGGGCTATTGAGCCAAAACTGATATAGCCCAGTGATGCTAATAAAATTAAAGATTTGAGGATACATGCAATAGAAGGTCGAATCACCTTGAACTGAATTCTAAAGCATCTGATTATTCTGTGCCCACTGCTACATGAACATTAATCGAATACTGTTGTATTTGTGAACATTATTTTTTCCACCTTTCTCTTGAGATTTGTTGTTACTTCTGTTTGCTCTTTTCAACTTCTACTTGTTGAATTTATGACTGATCCTACTTTGTGATCTATAACATGGTTGGGAGATAGGACATAAATTATAGTTTCTTTTTTAAGAATATCGACAATTCAATCCTAAATAGGGAACCTTATTTATTTTTATGGTCCAAAACGAGGAGACGTAATTGATGTAGAAGGAAAAAAAAACAAGAGATCAAGTTAATCAGATAATAAGAATTAAGAAAGGTACATGTAGTGATGCAGAAAATGGTTGTGGCAGAGGGGAAAATAAAGTGGGTGAAATTGAAATCATGTATATTGGAGAAGATCCCTTTCTCTCCTTTCTACACTTGTTGCACAAATTACCTACTTACATACTAACTAAGCAAACAACTATAAAAGAACTGCATCAAAAAACAACACTCCCTATTGAAAGTTGTGTTAAAATACAAAACCTTTATGCAAATATATTATTTCTTAAACAAGGCTATGAATGGCAGAAAGGATATAATGATATATACTGTCCGCCAGTTTAGAACAATAACATCAGCAGCAATAGAGAGGCCTGAAGTTTTCAATTTTCACTATCAAATCATCAATATCCCTGGAATATTATGCAACTATGCCAATAGCAAAGAACAACACAGCATAAAGGTAATGTACTTTTCGCCTCTCATTTATGATTAATCACATCAAAATGATGATGCCACCACACAATCAAGTTTACAAAAAAGCAACCTATTTCACAATCTTGCGATTTTTTCCCGCTATTAAATGATTTGGGCCCTCCCAAACCATGCATCATTTTCACACATGTCATTGTAGTTCTATACAGACCTAAACCATTCTATTGTCCTACATTTATCTTCAGGAAATTTATAGGATTGTAAAGGATCTTCATGCGTTTCCAAAATTGACAACAACAACTAGAGTTACCTTCCCATGCCTAAGGAAAAGTGCTGCATGATCATGCTGTGCATCTTGTACTGATATATCAAGAACTTCCTTTCCAATTAAAAGCTGCAGACTTCCATCCGACCACCTCACAAATCGTGCATTGCTTTCATACTGGACAATGGACAACACAAAAGATGTTTCAATTCCATTTCTGGATGGGAAAGAGTAACTTAATGATTGATATATATCATGGAAATTAAATAGTGGAATTATTAGAAGACGTTCCAACAGTTTCCACTTACGGTGAAAGAACCATCTGCCTTTCTCACACTTCTCCAACGCACAATATTGTTCTCCAAACGAATTCGTTTCCTAGCTCCAGATTCATCAGTTACAAAGGCATCTTCTTCCACATATGTCTTAGGGTCAAAAGGCTTGGGATCGATGCCCATTATATTTGATACTCTGATAATATTCATCTACCAAAAAGAAGACGTTAATAAAAACAGCCAGAAAATGGATATATTCAGATTATTATAGCCCATAGTTATTTAAAAATAATAAAACAGAGGTAAAAAAAAAGCAAAAAAAAAGGTCAAGGGAAATAGACAAGAAACAAAAACACAAAACTATCAAGTAAAGATATCAAAATCATAACGGTCAGAAACCACAAAAGACCATTCAGTACAAATATACTTGATCGTACGATACAAAGACAAACCTGTTCTGGCTCTGCAGGTGGAGGACGTAGTGGTATCTCTAACTCCAAAGGAGGGCCAACGGGTTTGTCTTTGGATTTAGCCTCAATATTCTCTTCATCTGACTCATATTGAGCCTGGCGTGATTCATATTGATCATATTCATCTTGAACTAAATCATCTGCTCTGAAATTCTTCTCATCACTCTCTTCCTCTTCAACGGGGGATTTCTGGGCAAGCATAGTAATATCGCCTCTTTTACTCTTTTTGTTATAATGATGGAGCAATGACAAGAATCAACGCATAAAGTAATTAATGTGTAAGGTTTTACACTCATATATTCTTGCTCAACATTATTTTGCACAGCATATTCAGCCTCTTCTTCGTCAGAGTCCCCAAATACATCACGAATCTCATCAACTGGTTGTGGCATGTGGTTCTCATCCCTCTCCTCTTCAGCAGATCCTCTGATTAAAGCATTGAGGCCATTATTAGAAATACATACAAATTAAATCAAGGATTGATTGGTTTTAGGTAAAAACTTATTCTGCAGTTGGGAGTTAATAAATAACTCATTCAGAAAGCTTAGCAAAAGAATTTGAAGGGAAAAAACAGAACTTATAGTGACAAGCATCTATATGAACATACATAGATAATGCAAACAAACAAAATTTGAGATTAAAAAAAGGGAAAGGAGAAGGGGGAAAAAAGGCACTGGCTAATAAGAAATACTCTGTATTGCTTTAGAACCTCAAAATAATTGAGCTGGATAACTGCAAATAAATAACATCCAGAGGGCCAGAGATTGCAAACCAAGGCAATAAAGATTGTGAAAAACATGCAAGTATCAATTATCAACTGGAACATGCATTACGCCATTACCGGCAAGCAGTGTTTAAGAAAGCCAAGCCCAAGCGCGCTTAAGCCCGCTTAAGCCCAAGGCGGCAAGTATAGTGCCTGCCTTGGTCAAGGCGCAGCAAGGGTGAAAAAGCCCACCCAAATCACACCAGGCGCTGCTTAAGTCCCAAGTGCTGAAGCTATAGGCGATGAACTTTTCTTTTTTCTCCTTATTTTGGTTGATCATGATATATGAATTTAGAATTTTGGATACAATATTTCCATATCTTTCTTTTATTTGGAAAATATTTTGTTGAATTTTTTTTTTTAAGATTTTCGCATCTTTTTTTCTTCATAAATGTTCAGTCCTATCCTCTATTCTTCACGCCTCCTATTCTCCCTTTCTTCACTCTACTTTCCTCACAACTAGAAGGAGGAGGAGGAGGATACATGTTTGTGGACAAAGCTGATGGGGACTTCGCTCCATGTCTCGACATTGAGGAAGGAGATGATGCAGATGATGTTGATGATTTTGCTTGACCTACTCCCTAACCATCCTTCCCATTCAACTTAATTTCTTTCTATTCTTTAATCTTCTATGCTTAGACTTATATTTAGTACTTTGTGATGCTTTATATTTGGGGATTTTACTTGCTTACTACCCAAAACTTGGTTGTATTACAATAATATGTTTTCAATCTGGTTTCATTTCATCAAGGACTGGTTCTATACCATTAAATTTGAGTTGCAAGGTGTTTTAAGCTACAAGTATGTCTAATGCCTTGTGTCGCCTCTAGCTTTTTAAAACACTACATCCAAGAATACATAATCACACTCTAAAGGAACAGATCACTTATGCCACGACTCTTAGCAGCATAAAACATGAGATGCATAGTTGCATAAATTTGAAAGGCTCGAAGAAACCTAAGCATACCCGGAACTTCTAGCTAGATGACCATCATCATCTTCATGGTCAACATAGCGGTGATCTTCAGACCTATCTGATCCACTGTCAACTACAACTCTCCTCCTACTTGTCACTCCTCCTTGAACATACTCTCCTTTAGAATCACTGCCTGATTCTCTTGCCTCACTTTCATCTTGCCGCTCACCACCCTCTACTTCTTGGGAACTTTGTTCTCGTTCAGCCTCACTGTCTCCACCTTGTTGTTCTACTTCCTGAATCTCACCTTCGCTCTCCAAGTCTGCCTCACCTTGTCCCTCTGCATATTCTTCCCCTTCATGTTCCTGCCCTCCATCACCCTCATCCTGTTGCAACAATGTTTGGGACAAGAATCAAATGCAGATGTATGAAACAAAAAAGATATCAATATATGTTCAAATCCACCGTGACATTCAACGGGGATAGCAGCAAGTGATTTAAACCTCCAGCACCAAAGACAAGTGTAAACAAATGTGGCTCATTCCATTTTTCAATTTTCTGACCCTTTTTTCAAATACAACATGTAGAAAGAAAAAAGAAAGAAGATAGAAGCAATCAGCTATTGTGGTATCCTTACAGTGACAATTGTTTATTTCCCCACAAAATTTATGCTTTTGACCTAAAGTCTCGATCATACTAGCAAAATCAAACCCTTCCAAAGCAAAATCAACAACATACACGACATTAATATCAAAAGCTTCGAGATCCATCCAACAAGTAGCTAAAACCCTAACTTTCAAACATGAACGAGATCAGATTTTTTAACGGGATAATCGTTCAACAACAGTTTCTGGCAGCTCGAAATCCTTGTACTGTAACACAAGAAAGGGCTAAAAAAAAAAATCCAAAGCAGCAAGAGAGGGAGAAATGAATATTGATTACGGAGGGGTAATTAGGGTGGCGACTGGACTCGTGTTCAGAATCGACTTCAACTTCTTCCTCGTCTTCGGATTGATCCCCGAAGAGATTCTGCATCATCTGATGCCTCTTCTCTTCCTTCTTCATCTTTGCCCCCTTTCGAGAAAAACGAAGGGTGTCAATTTGCAGCTCCGCTGCGACTTGCAAGCAGAAGCACAAATACTTCCTTCTCTCGGTTTTCACTGTTCTGTTATGTTTACCAAGATACCCCATACATACATTAGGAATATTAATATTTTACCCTTTTCTTTGCGCCATAATTTCCCTGTCCTAGTCTAGCATCTCAAAATTCATCTTTTCTAACCACTACTCCGTATAATTTTAAAATATACTCCATTTTAATAATTATTTTCATTTTATGATTATATTATTATATTAATTTTTATTTACCAAAATATTATTATTATATTTCTTATTTTAAAAAATGACTAGAATACTATACAATTTTTTATATTTAAAAGTGACTAGGGTATCATCAAAGCATCAAGGAATATAGCGCTACTACTAATGACAATTCTTGATTCTCAGTTAACCCCTCAAGAAAAACAAACATTGACATTCCACCGATGGACTATCTGGCTAATTCGTAACCACTTAATTTTCCAGCAGCAAAAACCTCCTAATGTAGACGGTTTCTTACTAAGGGTTGAATCAAGTTTAAATGGCTAGAATAGAGCAGAGAAATATAGTCTAAGGAGTGACAATGGATCAACAAACCACAAAAACCCTCAAGGTAAAAAACATTTGCACATATGAAGACCGATAAATGGAAGAAACCGCCGACTGGTAAAATGAAACTAAACTTCGATGGGTTGGCCTCCATACATCGATCGAGTTCTATTGGTTACATTATTCGCAATGACAACGAACTACGTGAAGCAATGGGTTGTAGCTTAGTAGGGAAACAAACGCCGTGTTGTGATGTGTTGGAGCCTTTGTAGTTTGTCCCACATCGAAAAGCACGAGAACCCGAGCCTTGCATATAAGTTAGTGGGTCACTCCTCCTATTGACAATTGGTTTTAGGATGGAACTCCGCTGGTCTTGTGTGCCAGGCTTGGGTGCGCTTGATGCGCTCTAACGTGTGGACCCCCCACATTATATGTCTGACATTAGTTCTCTTATTATAGGGTTTAACGAAGTATCGTTCTCTCACATTTTTCGTAATGGTAACTGCGTGGCAGATAAGGTTGCACACCTTGCTCATGTTGTCGTTAAACCATCCCTACACACCGATTTAGGTCTGGCTGACTTCATCCGTAAGGATGCTATCGGATAGCGGTTTTTCGCATCCGAATTTTTACCCAATAAAAAAAGTGACTAGGGTATATGATTATTCAATGAAATAAATTTAAAATAGTAATCCATTTTATTTATTAAAATCATAGATAACCCAAAACACAACACTTTGAAACACACCAAACTACATATGAAACAAGGGCTGTTTGCATAAGTAGACCACTTTTCAAAAATGTTTGCACAAATAGACCATGTTTTGGAAAAATGAAAAAGTGGTCTATGGTGTTATTTGTGCAAATATAAATTGTGACTCAAAGGGGCGGTAGCAGGTCATGTGAAATGGAGGGAACAGATGAGAGGGAAGAGAGAGGGAAGAAAGAGTGGTCTTTAGCGCCAAATTGGAAGAGAGAGGGAAGAGAGAGGGTGATGTGATGTGATGTGATTTTTTGTGGAACCCTTTCCATTTTGTATGGTATAAAGGGCAAGCTTTTCATTTTTTTTCTTCCCCACAATTTCTGAAGTAGAAACCCATGGAGAGAGAGATGGGAGAGAAGGAGAATGTTCCACCATGGAAGACAAGCTCCCGACTTGCTGTTCCAGTTCCAGAGCACGTGTCGGCTTCAATCTGTGCACCTGTCACTGGTCAAAATCTCCGTGTCAATGTGATGCCCCAGAAACCTTTGATGGCAGAAGAAAGGGGTAAGTGTTTTATGCGAAGTACTATTCATCTATGGCGTTAGATACCCATCAATCTCTCTTTTGAGCTTTGGTGTTGTTTTTCAGGTGGCTACACCTTGGTATGCGTCACTCTCATCCTCCATGGTTCTTGGGTGGTCGAGAAAGGTACATGGGTCTATGTGGGTTCTAGGGCTCGGAAGAATATCACGATAAAACAGGACATCGACTTCAACTCTTTGAAAATTGTAATCAGGCTGAAGGGTGGCGATGGTGCCTCATATGCAGAGTGGGTGTTGTGGTACGTGCCGAAGTCGAAAGAAGGGGGTCAGCCGATCATTATTGTTGATGATGACGACCTCGAGACGTTTAAATATCTGAACTTGAAGTGCGGAGAAGACCCATGGCCCCTGGCGATATATGTCGGGCCATTGGAGACGGAGAGCTTTGAAGTGAAGCAACCTGCCGGGGAAGAACGCCTCAGTGGGCCACCCTCGTCGCAAAAAGTGGACAATTTGGCTGAGATTGTTAACGATGATGCATCCGGTAAGGCACATCAAACCCCCTTGTGTGTAGATGGTGTGTTACATGCTGAGGGAGAGGTGATCGAGGTCATACGGAAGAGTAAGAAGCTGGCAGCGATGGACAATCCTGACAAGGGTCATACGTCAGGTGATAAGGGAATTTGTTCAGGTGACAGGGTACATGGTTTTTCTGGGATGGACAATCATGACAAGGGTAATACGTCAGGTGACAAGGAAATGTGTTCAGGTGATAGGGTACATGGTCTGGCTGGGATGGACAATCTTGACAAGGATAAAACGTCAGGTGACAAGGGAATGTGTGTAGGTGACAGGGTACATGGTCTTGAGGTGATAGAGTTGGGCGACGCGGATACCTCTCCAGGTGAGACGGCGCATGGTTTGGATGTGATATGCCTTAGCAGCGAGGAAGAGGATGATGGGCTAACCTCCACGAAAGAGTTTTGGAGCTCGTTCGAGGCCAAAGATTATGAAGTGAAGCTCGAAGAAGATTGGGAATATGACTTGGAATCCAACGGTGTGGAGGAGGATAGGAGTATGAGGGAGTTGGTGGACGAGGAAGAGGTGATGAGAGAGCTTGAAAATTTTAAGCCCAGGACTAGCGTCTCCCCACCTACGAATCAGAACATTGATGCTATGATGGATAGAGCAACGACTCGTACCCAGGACCCACGACGCAACATTACTCAACTTTCGGAGGGACAACTATTCGCATCGAAGGCTGAGGTGCTGACTCGCATTCACTGGAATGATGTGGAGAATTGCTTCGAGTTTACGACGAAGAGGTCTACAACAAAGGTGATAGTCGTGGTATGTGTTGACCCAAATTGCACGTGGACATGTAGGGCTTCGCCTTACCGCCGCACCACTATGTGGACCATCCGCAATTATGTCCAGGAGCACACATGTGGGATCAACGTGAACTACAACCATAACCGACATGCTACGTCTGATATGATTGGCCATAACCTCGTGTCCAAGTAAGTTGGACGATAGTTGTGAACATTGTAATCCTTGTCACATGTTATATTTCACTTGTCACCTATCGTTTTTGTGCTGGGGAAAGTAACTCGGCCTATAACTTGTAGGTTCACCGGCACTCGGAAGAACCTCGTTCCCGACCAAGTGCAGGCACTGACGAAGTCTGACTACAGCGTCACGTGCAGCTACTGGAAGGCTCGAAGGGCACGATTGGCGACGAGAGAGGTCAAGCATGGGACCGATGAAGACAGTTACCGAGATATTATTCCATACTTGCACGTTCTGGAACAGACTAACCCCGGAACATATACTAGGGTAGAGTTGGACTCCTCCCAAAGATTCAAGTACGCCTTTATTAGCTTTGGGGTATGGCACAAGGCGACCCCCCACCTTCGAAAGGTAAGCCCCGTGTCACCTCTTTATTTGTACATGTCAACCAGAAGGATAGACCATGTCACAAATCCAACATTTATCGATGTGCATGTGCAGGATATTTCAGTGGACGGGAGTTTCCTCAAAGGTAAGTTCAGGGGTACACTTCTTTTTGCCACAGCCCAAGATGCAGACCACAAAGTGTACCCAATCGCATTTGCGATTGTCGATGGGGAGAATCACGGGTCATGGGGCTTCTTCTTCAGGAACATGCTACAGGTTGTGGAGGACACACCGGACGTCATGTTTGTATCTGATCGCCATCTGAGCATCGTCCAAGGTATTAAGGACCAGTATGGCAGTATGTGTTTGCGAAGCAAGGGTTCTGCGTTTGACATCTATTTTGTAATGCTAGGTGCAAGTACAAGGGTGTGACGGGGCTGCTGGATTTGTTCTTCTCGATGGCGAAGGCGTACACGAAGGCGGAGTTCGACAAGCTGTTTTCTGATTTTTGCGCACAATCCGCCCTGGCGGGACAATACGTGAAAGAGGCTGGTTTCCAGAATTGGGCCCGAGCGTTCTTCGTGGGGGCTCGCTATAACATATTGACAACGAACAAATCCGAGTGTCTTAACTCTGTCTTCAAGGAGCCACGCGGCCTACCAATCACTGCGCTGATTGATGCCATCATTGAAACCACCTCCGAGTGGTTTTACAAGCGACGGGAAGAAAGCAACGTCAAGGGTTTGAAGGTAAGCAAATTTGTTGATGATTCTCTGAAGAAGAACTACGCGATGTCAATTTGCTTGGTTGTCAAAGCGCTCAGCCCACATGAGTTCACTGTCCGCAAAGGTTTCTCCTCCTGGGTTGTCAACTTGAGTGCCCGTACCTGCACATGCAAGCGCTTCGACATCGACCAGTTTCCATGCACACATGCCATGGCCGCTGCCCAGTTCCGAGGGATCAATTTCTACACTCTCGTCAATGACTTCTACAAAGTCGAAGCATGGAAGGCGTGTTACGCGGATGTGCTATACCCACTCCCTCCAAGATCAGAATGGAGGATTCCCCCTGGCATGTCCAGCATTGCGTGCCTCCCCCCGGCTCTGAAGCGGCGGCCTGGTCGGCCCAAGACATCCGGGTACCCATCCCGGGGAAAGTTTCCCCGCGGGAAGCGTCGTCGTTCATAGCTATGTTGCTCTACTGGTGGTCCAACGGCTTACCTCATAAGCTGGGTTTTATTTTGCATTATCAGTTTTTGGGGTCAGGGGTTGGACCATTTTGAAAGGTATGTGGTTAAGAATTTCGTAATACTTTTGTGGTTAGTAGGTAGGTTGGTGTAATTTTGGGTAACTAGGTTGGGGAACGGGGTAAGTAGGTTGGAGTCCCCTTTGGGTCCATGCACATTTCACAAACTTCAGGTATTGGGCGTTGTAGTTTGGTGTAATTTTGGGTAAGTAGGCTGGTTTAAAACTTCAGGTATTTTGTGGATGCACAGTTACTTATTCTGTAAATCGAAATGGCATCAATATCAATTTCACATGTCACCTGTTATTATTCTCGTGCCACCTGTCATAATTAACGTGTCAACTTTTACCCGTGTCACGTGTTTATATGCCCGTGTCGCCTATAATATATTACGTGTCACCATTAATTTCACACATTCAATATGAAAGCAAGTACGTGGATAGAGAAAACCCCTACTACAGAGGATATTCATAAAAGTATTACATCTACTGAGCAATCAATGTCATAAATGAGTGAAACAAGTAACCAACTGATATGATAATGTCCTAAAAGTTGTAACCAACGACAAGAATCAACAAAGATCAAGTAACGGATGTTCGACAACGAGGTCAACCACACAGTCATATAAATTTCAAACTGGTTTATAACAGTCTGTCATGAAAGATGGCCATAGCGAGCATGTGCCTGTACGCCCCGATGGAAGATGACAATAGCAGGAAGCATGACTGGTCGAAGTGCTGCGACAAGTTAACCCCCATTACAACCCACAACATAGTCTAAGTGCAACCCAAATGCGTATGCAAGACGAATCATAATCAAATGTGATAACTACAATATACCAGCTTCGTACCTCTGAGTGGATCCAATTGCGGGGCGTCTGGAGAGTGGTAAAGAACTCCTTTGACAGGTCCCTGCCGCAGCCCGTTGACCGGTTCTCAGCATTGACTTCTACAAAGTCAATGCTGATATGCTATACCCACTCCCTCCAAGATCGCAAAGTCACAACATTGAAGGTGTGTTACGCGGATATGCTATACCCACTCCCTCCAAGATCAGAATGGAGGATTCCCCCTAGCATGTCCAGCATGGCGTGCCTTCCCCCGCCTCTGAAGCGGTGTGGAGGATGACACGGGTATGAGGGTGTTGGTGGAGGGGGGGAGGGGGGGGGGGAAGTCGAGGATGAGGTGATCAGGGAACTTGAACATTTTAAGCCCAGGACTAACGTATCCCCGCCTATATAACATATGACAAACTTTATCATTTTGTTAAGAAAGTAACCCCCGTCACTTGTTTGTATGGTCGTGTCACCTGAATGAATTAATGTGTCACAGTTTGGGGTTTCACTTTAAATTTGTTTTCGAAACGAATCATGTCACCTGTTTGTATGGTCGTGTCACTTGAAGGATTTAACGTGTCACTTGTTTGATTTTGACGTTTCACATTTCTTAGTGTCTGCCAATTTGTTAAGAAAATAACCCTTGTCACCGGTTGGTATGGTCGTGTCACTTGAAGGAATTAACATGTTACAGTTTTGGGATTTCACTTTAAATTTGTTTTCGAAATGAACCATGTCACCTGTTTATATGACCCTATCACTTGAAGGATTCAATGTGCCTGTTTTCCAGCCAAACATTTCAAAACCAAGTACATTCGTAAAGAAAACCCCCAAGTGCATAAAATGTTCATAAAAGACTAACATGTACTGACCAACCAATGTCATAAAATACTACACCTACTGACTAATGAAGATCATAACATCTTACAAGTTTTGAGCACCAAAGTTCAGAAAATACAACCCCAACAAAGTTCATAACAACCTAGGGGTATGAAAAGTACGCCCTGATAAAAAGTTGTCGGTGGTTTATTACAGTATATCATGGAAGATGACAATAGCGAGCAACTGCCTCTACGCCCCGATGGTAACGGAGATCATAACTCCTTCATAAGCTCCGTGTCGTAGCATGTCATCCACTTCTCCCCATCACCGGGCTAAACCATCGTTGTCGGACACAGATACAAGTCTCAGTCGCATCGCGTCCGCACTAGCGACATCGTCTTCTCCATCACCTCCTGGAGCCTTCCTAGTCTTCTTGTCTCGCACACCTTCAGTTTTTGCAGCCTCAACAAACTAAATAAACCCTATCACCCAATAGTAACAACCTTGTCACATGAACTAATAACAAACAAATTCATATATGACATTCCCAGATTTTTTAACCCGTGTCACTTAACCGTAAATACCATGTCACCTAGAAGAAAACTTACCTCCTCATCACGCCATTTTGGTGGTTGGTCATCCCTTTCAGGTGTACCCTCCGTCTCCCCGCCTTTGTGGTCGTTGTCCTCAGCCTCCTCATCTTTGTTCCTTGCTAAATCGCAACATCAACATCCATGTCCGGGTCCTCTCCACCCTTCCCCCCATCCTTGACAAGTACATCCACACTCTCTACCTTATTAACATCTTCAACACCATCCTTTCGACGGACCACAAGAGCTTAACTATCACTTTTTCCTTGTAGGGGCTTCTCCCCGACTTCAAGTGCAATCGTTGTAACCACATCGGCATGAACAACCTGGAAAACAAATTCAAACTTTAAAGTGGACCCCTGATTTCTCGTGTCACTCAACATAAAACACCATGTCACCCAAAAACAAACTTACCTCCTCATCCTTTCGTGCCCCCCTATCCCCTTCCTTTTCATTGAAAAGTTTGTCTTTAGCTCCATCTTTCTCAACATCACCCTCCTTCTCTGCATCAATATCAAAAGAAGCGCTAGTATCCCTTTCTCTTTCTTCCCCGGCTCTTCCCATCCCTTTAGCAACCTGCAGTCCATTGACGACCTCCTCCAACACTTTCATCTACGGGGATTAGGTTTTTAGCATCACTCATACGGACTAAGGTGAACAAAAGCGTTTAGAAAACAACATCAGCTAACCCGGGTATGTCAAAACTCATTTATGATTCAGAAACAAGCCCAATTAAAACAGAAAACGACATTGTTGTCCAGCAACCAATGAAATTGAAATAAAAAAAACAAGAGAATGACATCAAAGGAAATATGTGGTATTCGTAAAACTATTCAAATTCATATTAGATTCTAATCGTCGCTTAATTTCAAATTGAAATGATTATGACATTATCCTTTAAATATCAATATTTACGTGTCACCTTGAAAACGTCACATGTCAGGAGTCCATTTACCCTTGTCACCTAAGTTATGCAGATTCTACAGAAAACGAAGATGTGCAAATGAATGACATTTTTCCCCATCCAATTCGAAACCCATGTCACCCTTTTCGGTCTTCCTAAACCCTAACCGCTTATTTGCCCTAACCATACCCGGAAACCGCCCTCCTCATCCTTCAATCGCACCTACCATTGTCACCCATCCACAACCCATCACTCAACCCACCATTGACGTTCAATCCTTAAACCCCATAGTAGGTGCCTTCACCCATACACCCAACACCCCACGTTCGCACAAAACAGAGAAGAGAAGTGAAACGGAGAGGGGGCGTACCTTTACAGTGGGTGGCCGATGTTCTTCGCTTCTCCTCGACACTCTGACAGCGGCGGGATCTTTCGGCCTCCTCCCTTTCCAAATCGCCGGCGTCTTCTTCCCTTCCCTTCTTACGGTTTCTTTTTGAAATGAAGAGAGAGAGAGAGAGACAACTGATGGAGAGAGAGTGTGTAATGATGATAAAGTAGTCTTCTCTTTTTTTTTTTTTTTTTTTTTTTTATTTTTGGCTCCAGCCCTATCTCACATCAAGGCATTTAATGCCTCTGAAACTTTTTCCCCTTTTCCTTTATTTTTATCCCATTTTCCACATTTCTTTTTCTTTTCATTTTTTTCCCGCTCAAACCGGCTACCAAAGGTGGGGTGACGGGCACTTTTGTGCAAAATTTTGGAAAATTGTCTATTTTTGCAAATTTTCCCTTGGGTGTGCTATTTGTGCAAGTTTTGTCAAAAAATGGTCTATCTATGACCATTTTGCCTATGAAACAACAACACACATGTAACCAACAATGCATAACAACAACACATAAAATACAATACGAAATGAAAGATAGTTCAACCATAACACTCCAGACAAAATACTAAAAACATTTCATCTCCGTTGAGAAATTGATATCAGTCCCTACTCTCGTCAGTAGTGTTGTGAATTTCCACGAGTGAATATAGTGAAAGAGAAAGAGATTGAACAATAGGACACAAATGATTTCCGTGTTCTGGCAAGAACCGCGCAGAACACCCTGCAGAGAAAAGCCTCTCTGTAACTAGAGTTTCGTATTATTGTGATGCTCTGATAGATACATAATTTCAACCCTACATGTCTCTATTTATAATAGAGAACCTCCTATAGATAATCCTATAGATAAAGTATCGGATCAATATTGATCGGGCTCAGTTTCAGGTTATGCATAACACTAAATTTTCAAGTTCGATCAGGTTTCGGTCCTGGTAAGTCGGTCGAGTTTTTCGGTTCGGGTCAAACCTTGACAACTCTACCCTTGAGACATATGATAGAAAAACCAATAAAAAACTACAAACTAAAATTGGGTTAGAAATTTAGTGTTCAATTTTAATTTATGATCTTCTACCCAAAAATTACACCATTAAACTCATTTACTGCAAATTGCACCATTAAATTTTAGCATTTTAGAGTTGGTACAAAGTCGTCAAATCTTCAATTTTGATTGAAAAATGCAAAAATCAACTGACCCTAAATTGACCCGAAACAGGGATTTAGGTTGACCCAGATCCACCCAACCCAAGACCCGTTTTATCCGAAACTAATTTCACCCAACCCAAACCCGATAGATATGTTTAGGTTAAACCAATGCATTTTCTTACTAGTTAATGTTCTTTCTCAAGCGCCCAGTGCATATTTAAGGGACAGTATTTTCGACCAAGTCCAATAGAAAAGTTGACAAATCTCGTAATTAACGTTGCAAATGCAAAAGGCTGGACAATTGTTTATCAGATCCTTTCATCTCCTGCGGGCACAATGGTCCTCCCAGCAGAAGAATAGAGATCAGATTCAAGCTCCTTCAGACTAGCAGCTGCTTCTTCCCCCACTGTTGCAAGTCTGTTCTCTGTCTTTTCAGCCAGCTGGTTGAACTCCTGGATTCGTCGGTCAACGTGGTCATTTAAAGATGCAAATCCTGAAAAGATGGCAGTTTGCTTCAACTCCGATACCAATTTCAGCAATGAGTCGGCTGCTTGGACCTACCAACCAGAAACGCAAACATATAAAAAGGGCCTAGTTCATCCCAAGTAGCTCCCCGCAATCAATATAGCAGTTTTACAATAGAGGCAATAACGTGTGTTAAACCATTATCAAGATTCAGGACGGAAAACATTATGAAGCTCACCATTCTTGCTGCACGCACTTCCATCATGAAAGCTTCTTGTGTATTTCTGACTGGGGGATCATTTACCTAAAAAAACAATTAGAGGTCAGGCAGCAGTAATCACATAATCAAATTGTACATATACTACAATTGAAAACTAGTATACTTGGCATTCATGTTGGTAAACTAAATATAAATTTAGTGCACAGAAATTACCATGCCGATCCAAACCATTCATTTTGTTTCTGATGAAGTTCATATGACATGAATTGTAAATCATATAGAAACATGATTTTTAAAGCTTCTGTCCCTTGGATTTGACAGGATACCAAATGCCAGAGATTGTAAGGAGAGCATGAATATCTGTTGGCAATTGAAATAACTGACCACAATGGTAGTAAGAAACCTCATGAAAGTGAACTTCCACATCTTAGGGTGGGACTACCTATGGCCTAGCTCTGAATGAAAATGAAATGGGGTCAGTAGATGGGTTACTTATACTTAAGCACCTTGTAGTACTAGTTATTATTTCGTTGTTAGCAGTAAGAAACTATGAATTGCAAAAACAAAGACACTAAAGGACAGCCAACTTTCAGAAATTAGCATGCAACAAATTTATGCTATTTTTACATAGCATGATTTGAAGCCAACACCGTTGGCATAAAAGTAACTTTTAGACTACATTCTACGGTCTGACAAATTCAAAATGAACATACAGCAGCAACTGTCTGCATTTTCTAAATATCAATAAGGCACCTCACGAGTTAAGTTGACATAAAATACTTAATGTGTAATTATATGCTAGCATCAGCCAATCATTCCCCGTGCACCCAGCAAGGAACAGCACAAGCTATGTCAAAAAGGGACCGAGTTTTTGGCATATGAAGCTATCTTTGTGATTTAAACTTGTATCCCAAACTCACCCCAAATCCACGTTCCCAGAGCCTCATTCATTCATAAGTATTAAACCTCCAAGCCCCATTTATATCACAGATATATAGCGCAAGAAAGTGTGAGGAATTCAGAGTCACGAAACCACAAACTGCAACATACAAAATGCAGCTTCCATAAGGGAAGAGCAGAATATGCAATAAAATTTCAACAAACATTATAAGACATCATCACATGGAAGATCAAAATTTCAAGGGGAAAGCTAAGGCATATGGACTAACCCGAGCAACATTGACAAGGACAGTGAAGTTGTCAACAAGACTAGAAACATCTCCTTCCACTCTCTGCAACAGGGTCTTCTGCTTTTGAGCTGCTGCAGCAGCAGCTGCAGTTGTAGGCCCAGGTCCACCCCCTCCAGCACCTCCTTTGTTCATACCTCAAAATTTATATCATTAAACCTCAATGATGAATCTACTGGCAACACAGCTTTCCTTCCAGAAAAACCTAAGCACAGCCAAAAAAAAGGGCTACGTTTAACTCAATTTGCCATTCCAACATTTTCATACAAAGCTGCTTTTTTGGCACTAGTTACACTTGGCGTTTCTTGGCACACTCACAATTTGTTCCATTGATCCTTTTCGTTTCTAATTTTAACTCTACATAAAGTTTTAACTGAAAACATCAGTAAGAGATAGTTTGCCAACTACTAAGTATTTAGCAATTGCACAAATGGACAGAAAATGGCCACAGGACTTACAAAGCAAAGTCCAAACCACACAACATCAATAGCAATAGCAGCACGGTTCCACAAACAAGCTCAAAAATCAACCACAAGAGGGAGCCAAAGCACCAAATATTTTTTTTTCCCTAAATCAATTACAGATTATCCAAACCGTTTGCATTTCATCAAATCACCAATGGAACTCAACAAATAATGTGTCAAATTAATGAAAAATAGAATAGAGTGAGAGAGAGACTTACAGATTCTCGAAGAACAAGGGCTAATTAGGAGCGAAATCTGAAAATCAAGGACGATATTTTAGATAGGGGGCGAGGGGGGTTTACGGGTGTGTATGGGTAACTGCAGGCGCGAGGGGAGGGAGAAAGGATCAGTGGTGAGAGCGGAGGCTGGCGACAGCGAAGAGAGGGTGAGTGGCGGTGGCTCTGGCTGGGTTGCAGCGGCGAGGAGCGGAGGAGAGAGAGGGAGCAGCGTCGAGTCGGTGAAGGGAAGAAAGGGAAGTGTGTAAACTGTAAAGTTATTAAACGCGGCGTTAAATTGCAATAATGCAATAATTCAGGTACAACATTAAAATGAGCATACACAAAAATTCAAAACGCTTATTCGAAGGGAAAACAAAAGCTATTGATGGAATTCAAGCGTTATTTCTTCAACGCCTAAATTTTTTCCATATATGCTCAATTAAGTCGAACTTGTTATAATATACATATAGATATTACCAAGTGATGTATCACCTCCTATAACCTCCACCATTACTTCTCTTCCGTAACACCCACATGGTGGAAAATCAAAGGTCCATATTGATGGCCCTCTTATCTTGTAACCCTCTCCATCTATGTCTATATAAGGCCTTGTAGTTCTCATTGAGAAAGACACACCAATACAATACAATCTCTCCTCTCTACATACTTCTTGTCTTATTTTATCACGTTATCAGCACGACTCGCTCGGTAAGAATTCGCCGACATGCATGCTTTGTTCGGCCGATATAATTAATCGTTCTTGTTTCTTATTGATTTCCCACCTATATATACATATGCTTCAAAATTGCCGATTAATTTGCAATACATATTTGCATGCAGTTTGTAAATTATCAATATATACTCATTATAGGAAACGATATCTCCACCGCTAATGTACCGCTGGCCAGCGGTGTTATCTTTTGATGGCGCTTGACTCCGTTTTGTCTTCGTTGTCCTCAACTTTTATGGATTAGACTCGTCTGTTCTTCTAGTGACTGTTTGTTAGCCGTCTTTGTATTGCACCATTTTATTATTATGATTGTATGTTTGACGGTTCGCCGTCTGCCGACTTTGTCGGCCTCTCGATGAGCCAATTCTGTTTGGCCATCGAATTATTACCTGATAAAAAAAAAAAAAATCTCCACCGCTAATTTTTACTATTTCCACCGCTAATCACCGCATAGGTATGCGGTGGGTTTAATGACAGTCAACGATCACACCGCATACCTATGCGGTGTGTCGAGAAGTATAAAGGTCTAAAACCGTCGCCATAATAGTCCAAAACCGTCGCTATAACCCACCGCATAGGTATACGGTGGATTTGAACCGTCGCCATAACAGTTAAAACTGTCGCTATAACGGTCCAAAACCGTCGCCATAACCCACCGCATAGGTATGCGGTGGGTTATGGCGACGGTTTTGGACCACTTCTATAAACCGTTTTCAATTGCCCAAAAACTGACCGCATGTATACGGTCGCAATAACCCACCGCATAGGTATGCGGTGGGTTTTTATACGGTCAACGGATCCACCGCATGTATATGCGGTGGGTTTGGGAAAGAGTGGATTAATACCACTGCATACTTATGCGGTGATTAGCGGTGGAAATAGTAAAAATTAGCGGTGAAGATATCATCACCCACTAATTATGCATACTACTGTATATATGGCGGAGATAATTTTTGTTGTTGTTGTTGTCAATTATCGTTGCAAAACATATGCTCCGCCACTGCGTCTTGTTTCTTATATTATATATCGATATGCATGCAATTTGATTTTGTTATTAACCAGCATTAGAATTTGATTAATTAACATGTGAGTGCAATAATATGTATGTTTGTTACCGGAAACGATATCTCCACCGCTAATTTTTACTATTTCCACCGCTAATCACCGCATAGGTATGCGGTGAGTTTAATGACAATCAACGATCCCACCGCATACCTATGCGGTGGGTCGAGAAGTATACAAGTCTAAAACCGTCGCCATAACGGTTCAAAACCGTCGCTATAACCCAATGCATAGGTATACGGTGAGTTTGAACCGTCGCCATAACAGTCAAAACTGTCACCATAACGGTCCAAAACCGTCACTATAACCCACCGTATACATATGCGGTGGGTTATAGCGACGGTTTTGGACCACTTCTACAAACCGTTTTCAATTGCCAAAAAACTGACCGCATATATACTGTCGCCATAACCCACCGCATAGGTATGCGGTGGGTCTGGGAAAAAGTGGATTAAGACCTCCGCATACCTATGCGGTGATTAGCGGTGGAAATAGTAAAAATTAGCGGTGAAGATATCATCACCCATTTCTATGTTTCTAAGAAAATCTGCAATTGATCTCTTATTTTCTACATAATCGATCATTGAGAGCCTTTGGAGAGGGACTAAAGTTGTCCCTTTGTTTGAGATTGATACAAATTGCTTATCATTACCCAGGCACCATGGGTGTTTGTTAGATGTGCAAGTGTGTAACACAACCTACAATGTAGCACCATGGGTGTTTGTTAGATGTGCAACTGTGTAACACAACCTACAATGTAGTTTAACAAAGATGGAAGGTAGAAACATATGGTACGAATCCCGACAAGAACAATCCCTTTGCGCCAAACATATTAGTAGTTGTTTCTTGTATCGATCAACCTTTGATCGTGAGACTGTAAAAGAGGATTGGTTTGGGTGGTGGTGGACGACAGAAGATTGGTGTTGACTTGAGAGGATGAATACAACATGACAAGGAAACTAGGAAAGTGTTTGGTTTGGTTTGCTTGAAACCATATGTGAATCTGCAGCCCAATCCTAGGTTCACAAGGCCCCGCTCTCCCCCACAAATCCTAGCATCACCAGGCTCCTCCTGTGATTCGTGAGATCCGAGCCCTATAACCCTAAGAACCCCTCGTCCACATCCAACGCAGACAGCCAGCCAACCCTTGCTCATATCCAAGTCCAGCAGCCATATAACCCTAAGCTTCCTGTCCTGTTCAGCGTGGAAGAAGAAAGAAAAAAAACAAGTGTTTGATGTCCTAAAAGAAAAGACACAATCGGCCTAGGACTTAACAATTAACATCCATCCATAAACCGAAAACAGAATTGATGAGCTAATTTGCCCGCAATCAAATACTACTACGTATGTTAAAGTTGAATGGATACTGTATATTTTTATGAGTTTAACAGATGGTAAAACCTGAACCATAGTTCACTTCAATCTCTCATCTCTCATATATGTGTGTTTAGGAAAGAAAGAAGCATCACATCGGGGTATTTGCAAGTGGTAGCAAAATAGCCCCAATCTAGCACGACTACGAGGTGTGGGGTATGTTGGAACGAGGACTACACCCTAAAAGGCGAATTGCAAAACGTTCACCAACTAATTTCAAAGGAAACATCTGAACTGGTAAATCTCCCAAAGGAGAGGGCTACCCAAGGTACTCCCCAAAATTACAAAATTTAAGCAACCCGAAACAAGGGGTCACTTGCAAAAGCAAAACGTCCTACTTAGGCTAAAAGCCTTCGTTTCCAAGCCCTATCCCCCCTTCCTCTCGCTCTACCCTTTACTCGAAGCCTATCTTTGCATTCCTGTACAATAATATATGCATTCTCCTCTATTCTCAAAAACTTACCCTCCAAAATTGCAGAATTTCTAGCCCGCCATATATAGTAAACTATGCAATTAATCGCCAAAAGGCGCACTTGGAACACACTTGCTTTGCGGTTGCTGCTCTGCTCAAACCATTCCAGCCACCCTATGATGCTTTGGCGCCTCTCAGTGATCCCCAGCCAGCCAAATACCACCTCAGCAACCCGTCTAGTATATGGACATCCGAACCACAGGTGATTACAGTCTTCCACTTCCGAGCCACAGAAAACGCACTCCTGCGAAGGAATCGCGTTCCACTTGAAGAGTCGGGCTCTAGTATGCAGTCGATCCTGAACAGCCAACCATGTAAAGAAGCTCCATTTGGATGATTGCATTCCTGTCCAGATCAGTTCACCCCAACCTTTCTGCTGTCCACGTTCTCTGAACGCTTCATAAGCAAGCTGTGACAGCCCCTTCTCATTTCTTTCAAGGATCACATAGGCCGAATCCTCTACCCCCAGCAGCTGGGCTTTGTTTTCAATCGCCAGATTGAATTCTTGCATGACCCCCACTACACATTTCCATACCCAGGAATCGCGGGCCGTCAGTTGTACATATCGGATATCTCCGCCCTTTAGCAGATTGGCATTAGCCCAGCGGGTCCAAACACATGGTCTCTGTTGCACTATGTCAGCTGCTAAGCGAACAAATATCGCCTTGTTCCATGCCAATATCTCCTTTATTCCCAATCCACCCTCCTCCCTTGGGAGAGTAACAATTTTCCAGTCCACAAGGAACCTCCGTCCTTCCAGGTTGCCATTCCACAAGAAACGGCGACACATGGCTTCGATGCGATCAATAACACCAGCTGGGATTAGGAAAATCTGATTCCAAAACCCCATCACCCCCATAAGCACTGATTTTATGAGTTGAAGGCGCCCCGCATACGAGAGATTTTTTGCAGCCCAGCATCCAATCTGTCTCTCGATTTTCGAAGTTAACTGATCATACTCCGCTATTTTTAGGCGCTTGTCATGTAAAGGGCATCCCAAATAGCGTACAGGAAGGGATCCCTTTTTGAATCCCAGCAGCTCCACGATTTCACTCTCTCTGTCTGCAGTCATACCAGCCATATACACTTCTGATTTGGCGCAATTCGGTTCCAGTCCCGAGACATCTGAAAATGCCCTTATGCAATCCTTTATCATGCCCACTGATTCCACTTCCCCTCGACAAAAGATTAGCAGGTCATCCGCAAAGGCTAGATGCACCAAGTCAAGGTCTTTGCATTTCGGGTGATGGTGGAATCTAGGATTACTTCCCATATCCCTCAGCATTCTACCAAAAATCTCCATACAAAGGACAAATATGTATGGTGATATCGGGTCTCCCTGCCTCAGACCCCGGTTACTATGGAAGAAATCCTCCGGAACGCCATTGACAAGGACCGAGAAGCTTGCTGTTGTGATACATCCCATCACCAACTGCACCAGCTTGGCTGGGAAATTGAAGTAAAGCATCGCCCTTTCAATGAACTCCCAGCTAACTGTGTCATATGCCTTATGAAGATCTACCTTCAACGCACATCTGGGTGACACCCCCTTAGTCCCATACCCTCGCATTATCTCCGTTGCAACCGCCACATTGTGATTTATGGCTCGCCCTGGCACAAAAGCCCCCTGAGAATCCGATATCAGCCCATCCAGTACTCCTCGGACCCTCTCAGCCAAGATTTTTGTTATTACTTTTAACATCGTATTGCAGCAAGATATTGGGCGAAGGTCTTTCACCATTGTCGGGTTGTCAACCTTGGGGATGAGGGATATGAAAGTGTGGTTATACTGCTTCAAAAGCTTTCCTGACCGGAAATACTCTTGGACAGCCTTTCGCATATCAGTTTTGATGATATCCCATCCCTTTTTAAAGAAAGCACTACCAAACCCATCAGGGCCAGGCGACTTAGCCTCGCCTATACTCCATAGAGCCCTTCTGATTTCACTCAGTGCAGGCTCCTCACCCATTCCACTCACACTATCAGCTTGGAGTTTGCAGCCCACAGGAAATATAAAATCCCCAACTTTAGCAGATGGAGATCCCAACAAGTCCTTATAGAAATCAACAATGAGTTTTACAAGTGCTGTTGGCTCTTCAATTCGTCTCCCCTGGCTATCTGTCATGTATACTATAGAGTTTGTGCCCCGTCTGACCTTCATTTGTCTAAAAAACATACTCGAGGTCTCCTCCCCCTGAGTCAGCCAGTGAAGCTTGGCTTGCTGAGCAGACAAGCTGGTTAGTCTCCTCATTTTCTGCGCTAGTTGGCCTTGCATCTTCTTCACAGTATGCTGCAGATCATCCCTGAACTGCTGAGCCTGGTATTCCAGTTGGGCCTCTCTAAGCGCTATCGTATCTTTGTCAATTTCCTGTCTGAGGTTCGCAAATTGCCTCTTGTCCCAGCCCTTTAATATTTCCTTCATCCCCTGCAATTTCTGTCTTAGTATGTATTGCCTATTACCCCGCTGGTACTGCTTCCATACACCCACAACCATGCTTCTGAACTCTGGCTCCCCACACCAAAAGTTTTTGAAGCGAAAGGGGTATCCTTTGCTGCGCTGAGACTCCCTTATCGTTACAGTAACAGGTGAATGGTCAGATAATAGCGGGAGATCAAATGCTGTTTTAGAGAAAGGCATCACATCTCTCCATTTCTCATTCACTAGTGCTCGGTCAATTTTCCTCTCAACCCGATCAGCCCCTATCTGATTGATATTCCAGGTTAACCGACAACCAGTATAGGCAAGATCTGATACATCACAATCATTCAGCATCCCATTAAGCTCAGTATAGTCGTCTGTGGGCATATCAACTTGAGGCCACCTATCACTCATCTCCAGAATGCAGTTGAAGTCCCCTATGATCAGCCATGGCACCGAGTTGCCTATATTGAGTTGCTGTAGTGCCGCCCAACATTCACTTCTTCGTGGTTTCTCATTCATAGCATAGACAAAGCTCACTAGAAACTGAAAGTTTCCATCCAAGCTCGCCACCCGACAGTGCATTAATTGCTCATCCATGGCCAAGACACTAACATTGACTGCCCAAGGATCCCACCATAGCCACATTCGTGCTTTCTCAGTATTCGTTCTATTGATTACATTCCTCCAGTCCCTAGGCATGTGCTTTAGGACCTCTGCTTCCCCTTTAGTCGTCATCTTTGTTTCTAGGACAGCTAGTAAGCTTATAGAGTTTCTGTGTATATAATTATTTACCATCATATGCTTGCCAGAGTTATTAAACCCTCTGACGTTCCAAGCTCCTATTTTCAGGCTTGTCATGGAGAATTTTTGGTCAGGCTGCTACTACCTGTCGTGGCGTCTCCCTTGCAATCTGTTACATTGATTAACACCTGATGCTGCGGATTACACTTCTTCTTCTGTGGTGACGCATTCATCTGTCTATTTTTCTCCTCTTCATTCACAAATCTGTTACTGGTGTCAATGCGAAACTGATCGTTATACTGCTGTTCAGATTTCCCTCTCTTAGCAACCTCTCTAGCAGATACTTTCGACCAGCCTTCCTCGCTACTATCTTTCTGTGGTTTAGCCCCACCAGTTCCCGGTGCTTTGGGGGTGCTTAGCACCCTATCGTCAGATGCTGCTACTTCCTCATCTAGCACAACCTTCTTCCCTTTTCTGTCCACATCATCTGTCTGATTTATCATCTGCGTTCTCCCTTGAATATCCTGTCCTCCATTAATCTGAGTTTTCTTTTGCCATTGGGGCTTTGCCCCTGGTTTCTTGTCACCCACTGATGACGTTCCTACCTCACTTTGCTTATTCAAAGGAAACATGCTTAGTTTATAAAAAACACAAGCTACGTAAGCAACAGAACAGCGCACAACAAGAAAGGATCAACAGCGACAAAGCCCCAGCCGCTGCTGGTGTTGAATGCTTTCAGGGTGACCAAGTTTATGTCCTGACATTGCTTGAGTATCATATTGATGCAGGCAATCTTAACACTTGACGCAGCCAGAAACATACATGCATACATACATGATCAAACTCCTTAATTATGTTAGTTAGAGCAACAACAGAAGCAGCCAGCAATAAGATAACAAAAAACACTATCAAACTCCTTAATTCAAGAAATACCAATTGTATATTCAGTATCAAGGTAACTGCTATCACAAATTGACGAACAACATTATACAAAAGCAACAACATTACTTAGGTACAGCATCAGTACTTAAAATCTCTATTTAAAAAGATAACGAAAAAAGATGTGAAATTCAAACAATCAAATGCTGGAGAAAACAATAGTAATGGCAAAGAAAAGATGAACCATGAAAGAAGGAGAGCAATTCAATTGATAATTGAACTCTTAGCTTTGTCAATTCCTAGGCACAGCCACAGCCTCAGCATCCTCCTCTGTCTTCTGCAATTCCTCCAACTCCTTCAACCACAAATCCCCAAACTCACAGTCCCTCCAGGAGTCGAACCAGGGGCCACCGAGGGTGTAATGTATGGCCTTAGGGTAAGTGGTAGGATCGCCGTCGACAACCTTGTTGTGACCTACAAGAAAGTTCCAGACAAAGGGAACTGAGCCGATCTCGTGATCCTCCAGCCACTGAAACCTGTGAAGAAAAGCACCTGTCTGGGTATTGACAACCTCAGGGGTGAGGGCCCTGTTCTTGGGGTGGGCGCAGTTGTAAAGAACCATGGAAGACCAGTTCTTCCTGGGATACAAGGTCTGGACGGCGCCATCCATCTTGGTGGTCTCCTTGGGGGCGTAATCATGCTGAACACACATAATAGCGTAGCTGTCATCGATGAGATCGACGAGCTGTTTGATATCAGCCAAGTAGAGGAAATCACAGTCGACAAACATGGCCCAGCCATTGAAATCGGCGAGGTGAGGGGTCAAGAAACGGCTGAAGGAGAACTCAGTGCTCTCCAATTTGCCCCTTTGGCGCCAGTAGAGACCCTGGGACCTCAATTCGGACTGCTTGATGGGGTGGACTTCAATGGGGACGGAAGCTCGCTTGAGGAGGGAGTACTTGCAGACCTCGTAAGCAAGATCCTCTTTGGGATCGTAGCCAACGTAGATCCGGAAGGGTTTGGGGGGTAGGGTTCCGTTTCCGGTTCCATTGGGGGCGAGGGCGGCGATCTGGTGGTGAGCATTGGAATTCACCTCCGACATGATTGATTAGTTAGAAGATTACAAACAGAACCTTACACAATAAACTGGCTTGCCATGAAACAGAGGTATGAAACTTACCATCTTGACAAACTTGAGAGTGAGGAACAAATAAAGGTTTTGACAAAGATCTCCCAACTAGAAGCACCTGCATAACACCAAAAATTAGTTTTATAAAACTAGTAGACATTAATAATAATCCAAATAATATAAATTGCATAGAACTCTGAACAAGACACCATCACGGCATCACCTAATTATAAACCATTTTCTAATTGATAAGAAGATAAATCCTAGTACATTTATACCAAAACATATTATAAACCATGCCTCATTTCAGCTAGAGAAATTAAAGAATTGACTCAAAGAGGCAATAAGGAATTCCACTTATATACTCCAACTTAAAACTTTGATTTAAAGATGACAAATAGTGAACACTGACAATAGCGATAAGATCTAAAACAATTAGATCTACAGGCATGAAGATCTTACAACAGCTAGTCATTGACTAGAACACTGACATCACATACTGCACAGGAAAGGCACAAAAACAATCGAAGACCACAAAACACCAAGAAAAATCGCTAAAACTATTCAAACAAGATTCGCAGTTTCAGATCTCAAAGCGAAATCAACACAATCAATTGGCCAAAAAATATTTTAAAAAAATAACTCAATGAACAAATAAGTGTAGCGACTACCAGATCCATTAAACTGATGATGACAGAAAACAGAGACAAATCAACAGAAACGGAAACAAAAATCGACATAACACGAATATAAACTTAACTACAGAAGTAAAACAAGCAGCAGAACAAATGAAATACCAAGATAATCAAAACGCAACAGATGTGGAATTGAAACGGAGATTTGAGACAGCAAGAGCGACACAAATCAACGGAAAGCTATGGATGGAAATTAAAAGGAAAAAAAGGGAGCAAAATCGCTTACCGCTTACCAGAGGAGGAGGCGGCGGTGATTGAGAGAGGGAGAGATTTAACAAGGGCTGGAATTTTGAGGATAAAATGTGGTCCGGTGGGTGGGAGAGAGATCCACCGACAAGGCGCTCGTTGTATTCCTCCAAGGGAGAGGGAGAGAGAGCACCGACAGAGAGACAGACGGGGTATTTTGATTTCCCGGTTTCAAGATCTGAAAGAAAAGGGGGTGCGGGGCAGTGCGGGGAATAAGATAAATGGGAACAATGGACGGAGGAGGGATGGAGAGAGAAGACACGTGAAACCCACAGTGTGGCACGGGCTGCCTGGCAGCTCTTCACTGCCTACTCACTGCCAGCTAGACATGAGTAAGGGTCAACGGTCGACCCGGACCCGAAAGGTATTGCCCCGGTGGGAATCCGAAGGATCGACGACCCGACATGTTAGGGTCGACAAGGGTCATGGTTGAGGCTGGTCAAGGGTTAGGGTTGGGGTCATGTTGATTTTGACCTGCGGACCCGACGGGTCAAACCCATTTTTTTTTTCAAAAAATCGAGGTGAAGAGGAAGATGAATTCACCATTATAGAATGACGGAGCCATCTAGAGAGATCCCAATTTCTTACTCTGTAGGCAATCACTCGTCAAATATTCGTCGCTCCTTGCCCAACTCTAGCCGTGGAGTAACGTTTTAGCCAATGTGATCAAAATATTAAGCGAGAAGAGATCAAGACTTTTTCCCGAGACTCTAGGTCAAGTTTGCCTTAACGATTGGAAGAGAGCGGAGATGCGAATTCAAAATAATGACCACTTAATCGAGTCAGACTCGGATGAAGAACTCGACGATAACACAATGGTCAAGAGCTCAGATGCAAAGCAAGAAGAAGAGTCCTAGCATGAGATAAGGTAAGTAGGGATCAGAACGAATGTAAAGAACTATGTGAGCTTTGATTCCTCTTCCCCGAGAGATACGTAGACAACTAGAAAATCGATTCATGCCCTTCTTCCTTTTTCTTTTATTTTTTTTAAACTTAAAACACTTTTAAAAAAAAAATTAAATGACATGTCATGACCCGACTGGTCAAAGGGTCAACCATTGACACGGCGGGTCACCACAACTCGTTGACCCGTGGCTTGGAAGGGTCAGGGTTAAGGTCAGGGATATCCCGACCCTTGATCCGACGGGTCGGACGCGTCGACCTAGCGGGTCCGACCCGTGCTCATGTCTACTGTCAATACCATCCCCTTTTTTTTATTAGGTAATAATTCGGATGAGAAAATCCTATCCGAAAGCATCCTAACGATTTGTGCCATTGTATAAATTCGGTCCCCTAGTAAAGTAGTAAATGTGTGCAATCCTATCTGCTATCCAGTTATCAACACAGGGAATGTGGGAAACTCCAATATTTGTTATACTTAGAAGAATGGATTGAACGCCTGACATTACTAGTTCTATTTTCTAGGGCCAGTTAGCATGAGTACGTAAAAAGTCTGTAATAATCTTTGAGTCTCCTTCTATGATTAGGTCACTGATCTGTAGTTCTCTAGCCTTTTCCACCCCCAAGTCTTAGCGCTAATGCTTCTGCCATAATAGGAGACTGACCTCCAATAACTTTTCCCCCTATGCTAATGGGATTGCCCATCCAATCTCGAATAATGTAACCTATAGAAATCTTTGTCTGAAGAGGTAAATATATAGATGATGGCTAAGCCAAAGGGTAACAAAAAGCAAGACCAAACGAAGGGTATTGCGTAAAAATGTATGACGACCCACAAAAGTGCCCACACACGGCTTCAAGGGAACCCGTAATACCTCCCCCAAACAGCTTCTTAGATTATAATACATAATTTCATAAAATTATAATGGAATAATAGTATGAAATTATGCAAAATAATATAAGAATCCAAAATTAAACCACCCTATACGCCCCTATGATGTACCGACTAATCTCCATATAAGTCAGATCCTCTCAATTCACAAAATGGGCCTAATATCTAATCTAATATAGGAGCCTTGCCCAAAAGCCAGATAGGAGCTCCCAAATAGATCTATGACAGCAAAAAATCACTCTCTACACGCCATCTCGAACATATAGCGCATCTACCATAGATGATCGATCGGCAACGACAAAAGCAACCTCCACCGGGTCAGGCTGTCAAGTGAAACCGACGCACAACAACACACATATTCAGCACCACTCCAACGCCAAGTTGCCACCTGAACAGCACCTCGACGCCGTAGACCTTCCTCTTCAGCAGTGTGTGACCCACCTTTGGAAAGCTCGTCGAGTCAGCTTCGCAACAAGTCTGAGTTTACTCAATTCCGAGTTCGGAGTCAACGGGAATCTGCGAAACCAAATCATCGCGCAGTGCAGTCTCTTGGCCAATGAAAGTATCCGAAACAACCTCCTTTACCTTCCCGTCGGCCGTATAGTCAAGAAAAATCACGTCCACATCGGGGGCAGATATCTCCAAGATCTCAGAGGTAGGTGGCGCGTGAGGCTGACTATTAAGAAGTTTCTGAATATAAGCCATCCTCAAAGCGTCATCAAGCCAATTAGCATGCCGTTGGGCCGCTTCCTCCAACTTTCGTTTTCGTTCCTCCTCAACTTCTCGTTGTTGGAGAAGCCAAATCTGACGGAGGCGACGTTGTTGTTGTCGTTTCTCCTCCTCAATTGCTGCTTGACGTTGACGCTCAAGGAGTTTTTGTTGTTGTCGATGGGTCTCTTCTTGCCTTTGAAGCCAAAGGTGACGCCTTTGAGCCTCTTGTTGTCGTTGACGCTCAAGTTGTTGTTGTTCCAAGGCTCTCCGCTGCAACAAGCGTTGGCGTCGTTGTTGTTTAGCACGTTCCAAAGCAAAGAATCCATCCAATGGATCGGGATCATCATCCAAATCTCCCCAGATAACGTCAACCATTGAATCAAATCGTAACTAACATCAAGAAAAAAACAAGAATTTGCGAAACCTACGGCTCTGATGCCACTTGATACGTTTGGGATACCCGATCTTGCAATGCTCTTTGATATCTCCTGAATTTGGAACAATTTAGACAAGTGATTAAATTCTGGAATAGAGACTGTTTCAGACTTAGTAAAATTCCAGCAATTTTCTAACTATGAAATAGCGACAGAAATTAGTAAAGGGAAGCGAGGGAGAAGCGAGGCCGAGCGCGCGGGAACAGGGACGTCTCAGGAGCCTCGCTCGCTGAGAGTGAAGGCCAGACGCGGACACGGAAGCGCTTCGCTGGGAGCGAGAGCGCTGGTGAACGGGCGAGGGCGCGCTAGCGAGAACGAGGACGCGGGAGCGAGGCGCTGGCGATGCTGGGCGCGCCGCGCTCGCTGGGAGCGATGTTGCCTACGGACGACGCCAAGGGCAGTGCTTCCTCGGTTGCGATGGCTTCTCGGGTAGAGTTGTGGGTTTTGGGTTTCCTTGATGTCGATGAACAAGAGGGTGATGGTGATTGTGTTCTTGTTTCTCTTGAGGAAAACACTCTTTGCCATCAATTGCCCTCGAATCGATCTTGAGAACTTGCCTGGATCAAGATCATTGTTTGACCCACAGAAGGCCATCTTGATCCACATCACTATCCAATTTTCAATCATACCCGTCACGCTGGATGTGAGTTGCCACTAATAATGGATTCACTCCGCTAATGCGGTTGTAGTATTAACCCTAATGAGATGCAATAATATCTAGTTATCTAATCTAAGTATAATAACAACATAAAGCAATAAAGCACAAGGGAGACTGAAATAAATAGCGAATAGATAAAACCTGAAAGTAACCCTCATGATACATCAAACCAATGTCTTGAATTTGCGAGCAAAATAAGGGAATTAGCCTAGCATGGTTATCCCTAAACTAAACTAAGTATGAAAAGAAGGGTTCCTCTGTCCCAAAAGGGAGGCGGAACCCTCTCAAAGAGGTGATGAAAGTATTGTGAGAAAACCCTAGGCTTAAAGAGGTATTTATAGTGCTAATGAGGGCTCAAAAAGGCTGATAAAAACCCTAGATTTCGTGCTTAGGATGCAAGAAAAAGATCTCCAAATGATAGGAAAGAATGCCCATCAGATAAGGATCCAACTCTGCGACCTTATGTTGTAGCGACGGGCGCCTTTCCTGGTGGGTGCCAGAGTTCTGGCGGTGAGGGCCACAATTCTAAGTCATCATGGCTGTGTAGAACTCATCAAGAGCTTTCCAAAACATGATCATAATAGTCGATCGGACATCCGAGACCCTGAGAAATCGCGTTTTAAGTTCAGCTCGCCGCACAGACAACTTTTACGGCTCACTGTTGCTTCAGCTCTTTGACCTTAATTCCTTGCTCCCTTGTTCCTCGGATTGTCTTGGCTCTTTCATGGCTTGTCCTAGCTCTTCTTAGCTTCCATTGATCCATGATTTGTCCACAATTTGAGCACGGATCTACAGATATGCATAATTAACTTAGAAAAGTGTAGATTCTGAAATTCGAATAGAAAAAGTATAAATGTATGACTTAACTCTAAAATCCTATCTAATGCAACCTAAATTATCCCAAAACTAACTAGAATGCTTATACAAAATATGCATTATCAAACTCCCCACAATTAACCTTTGCCAATCCTTGAGCAAAACAAACCATTTATTTGAATCATTCATCACACAAACATAATTCTTCATGCATTAGCGTTATCAAAAGCAACATATTAAGTAAGTGCAAACGTGAATAAGTAAACAAACGTCCTAGCATGTATATGAGTGATTAAGTTGCCCATATGCTTATCCATCCAACCTCACAAGGGAATAAGTGTTTCTCTCGCTATCATGTGTTTAGGCTTTTAAGAACAACTCTCAACTTATTTATTATACCAAAAGCTACATAAGAAGGTTTATAGTGCATTGACCTTTAACTTGAGCTATTGAATTATTAGTCGTCAATACTTGTTGAGACTAGCTTGGGACATGGTTGGAAAATATGAAAATTTTGTGAGGAATTGCCCATGTGTTTAGTAGCACCTGAATCTAAAATATAATAAATAGATTGGGAACATTCAGATGTTCTCAAGCATAAAGAAGGAGAAGATTTACTTGAAAGGGAAAAGTGCATGGACTAGAAGAAGTACCACCTAACAGTTTCTCAAGGGAGTTGAAGTAGGCTCTGAATTTATGTAGTCAAGTTGTACTGATTCCTTGAAGATGCGCAAGATTTTTCTCAACAGCTCCAGCTACTCCGATAAAGAATGGACCAACAGAAGCAAATGATGAAATTTGAAAGTTTGAAGAAGACATGGTTAAAGCTCTCAGCAATGAAAGCAAGAGAACACTCAATAAGTTCCAACCATTAATGTTGATAAACTCAAGAAGAAAATTTTCAATTTCTCAACAATGAAGGGTTGAGGCTCGTAAAGAGATGGAGAATGGTTAAACTTTCAATAATGAAGGCTAGAGAACACCAAATAAGTTTCAACAATGAAGGCTAAAAACACATGTAATGTCAACCTTAATCATGGTTCTGCAAATTAGCATTGGACAGACTCCCAAAGAAAACTCGACTCGCAAAAAATGATGGTTGTGCAACTTGTCGTGTCTGTGTTTTTTTAACCACTCTGATGAACACGCAACTACGAAACTGGGAATTGACAAGACCATATTATGAGAAGAAATCGAATCCCAAGGACCAAAAACACAACCATTTACATGAAAAGAAAAAAAAAAGATAAAGATGGAAACCACCCTTTATAAAGACTTTTAAAATCAATTTCTATGCGGAAACGATATCTCCACCGCTAATTTTTACTATTTCCACCGCTAATCACCGCATAGGTATGCGGTGAGTTTAATGACAATCAACGATCCCACCGCATACCTATGCGGTGGGTCGAGAAGTATACAGGTCTAAAACCGTCGCCATAACGGTTCAAAACTGTCGCTATAACCCACCGCATAGGTATACGGTGAGTTTGAACCGTCGCCATAACAGTCAAAATTGTCGCCATAACGGTCCAAAACTGTCACTATAACCCACCGTATAACCTATGCGGTGGGTTATAGCGACGATTTTGGACCACTTCTACAAACCGTTTTCAATTGCCCAAAAACTGACCGCATATATATTGTCGCCATAACCCACCGCATACCTATGCGGTGGGTTTGTATACGGTCAACGAACCCACCGCATGTATTTGCGGTGGGTCTGGGAAAAAGTGGATTAAGACCACCGCATACCTATGCGGTGATTAGCGGTGGAAATAGTAAAAATTAGCGGTGAAGATATCATCACCCGTTTGTTACCGGCCACTGCATTTTCTTGTTTGTTAATATGTGCATATATGCATATTTTTTTTTTTTTGAAGCAAGATAAGAAATTCGGTTCTCTAGACAAGCCTAGAGAAACCGAGAGACCGGGCAAGCCGGTGGATGGACTAACCATCATGTACAACTGAAGCAAATAACAGAAGCAAATGACAGAAAAGAAAAGACAGAAGCAAATGACATAAAAAAATACAAGGATCGTACAAGCCATCCTACGCAGTAAATCACAAGTCAGAAGAGAAACGAAACGATCGGCCAAAGAGACAACGCACTCAGAGAACTCTGGGGAACTAGCGGACACCTCAAATTATGGACTCAAAAGAGCCATCAGGTGTCGATCGCAAACCACGACGTCATCGAACATAACAAATCATCAACCGCTCACAAAAAACCTGCAACACAACAAGAACAGACCAGTACACCAACCCACAAAATCAAACCCAAACCACATCACTGCCCATTCAAACTCCCGAGCACTCATTTCAACCCTCAAGGACGATAACTAGATCGTGAGCACTACCACAAGGATAATCCCAAATAGAGGCGATAAAAAACGAGAGAAGGAAACGTAAAGGAGCAATAATGAACCGGAGAACGATTGAAAGTGCGGGCGAAACAACAATCCCAATTGTTAAAGCTCATTGACATGAACAACCGGAATAGGCAACGGCGGGAGTAGACGACGAAATAGGCGGCGGAGCCAAAGAGAGTCGGTGAGGCCGAGGTCGAAACAAGGGTCGGCGAACCGATGTGGACGGGAGCCGAGGTAGGTGGAGGAAGGCAGAGGAGGCGGAACAGGGAGGCAACAAAGGCCAGACAAAGACAAGGCGGTGGAAGACCGGCGAGGGCGACGGGCTGGCAGAGCCGAGAGACCTAAGAGATGAGGCTAAGAGGAGAGGGCCGGGTGACGGGCGGGCGAGCAGCGGCCATGGAGGCGGCCAAAAGGTGGAGGACGCAGACGGAGGTTGTGAGGGACGATGGAGGTCGGAGAGTTACGGCGGTGAGCCAAGTGCTACTATCGGTAGCAAGGAGCATGGTGGTGGACTGGTGGCAGCGGCGGCCGAGGGTGGCGGCGTAGATCTAGGTTAAATGGAGGCGGCGGGCCTCAAAAGAGAGGGTTTTGGTGCCTCTCGTAGACGGTGGTGTGCATATATGCGTATGCCTATGTACTGATCGCATGCCATTATTTAAATCTCACCTTTTGTTTATCCGATTAAATTGTATAACATGATCTTGTTTAATTTGTTTGGTTTTTTTTTTTTTTTTTTTTTTTTTTTGAGAACCAACTAATTATGTATTACCTTGCATCTTCTGCTAGCAAGAGTTTCAATTCAAAAGGAATTAACACAGAACTTGCAATGAAAGTAGCATTACTAGGCCTAACACTAGCAAGAAAGTGAGCCACCCGGTTAGCCTGTCTCTGAATGAAACTCCATCTGCACTCGATGAATCTGGAAGCCAGCTGAATAATCTTCCTCAACTGAGCCCCAATCTCACCCTTCGGAAAGCATCCATTGCGAAGCATAGTAATGACAGTTGAGCAATCACTCTCTATCCAGACCCTCGGTAACCCTCGCTCAATGCACACCTCAAGTGCCCAGGCCAGGCTCTCCGCTTCAACCAGATCAGCCCGCACTGAAGGTCGAGTTCGGCGCGTTGCAGCAAACACCATCTCCCCGGTTTCTGTCCTCGCCACACACCCAATACCGCACCCTTTCCTCTCATCAACAGCTGTATCACATCTGACCTTGACAAACCCTTCCGACGGCTTAATCCAGTGCATCTCGTCGCTTACGGTCTCGCGCTGTGTTCCCTTCCCGATTTTGCAGACACGGTTAAACTCCTCCATCCGACCCTCTGCTTGTCTGGCAACCCAAATCGGCTCAGTCTCAGCTTGCTCAAATAGGCGTTTGTTTCGAGTTGTCCAAATCGCCTCGATCATGTGAGCCCATAACTGAACATCCTCCTCAGTGCCGGTTCGAAACGCACGTTCACAAGCCTCCAATACTGTTTAATTTGTTTGGTTATTCCCTTATATTATCGTATATCGTATATTATGATCTATATATTGTTGTTGTCTCATTTTTGTTATATCTCTTGAAGAGATTAACGAGTATTGAGTTATCCCCCGAAGAGGATATACTATATATATTTGAGAAAAAGAAAATTGTCCTTGAAGAGACAAAAATATTTATCATCCCCCGAAGTGGATATACATGTAATATTAAGCATCTCCGTAGAGATGATCGATTACCTCCCCTGAAGTGGATGGTTGATAGAAATTATAATTTGTTTCAGTGATGATTAATCCCTAGAAGCGGATGGTTCATCTCGTTATTATCTCCCGAAGTAGATAATCATGGTGTTGATTTCATTTCATATGTTTTTTTTATAGAAATGTCAAACCTTTCACGGTTGGAGTTCACCGCCCGTGATGTTTCTGGAAGAAACTATCTCACATGGGTGCAGTATGCGGAACTCCACTTGATTAGCCAGAATTTGGGAGAGACTATCATACCAAGCAATAGCGCATCCCAGCAGGATTGTGCTAAGGTGATGATCATGTTGCGTCATCACCTTCACGAGAGCCTAAAAGCTCAATACTTGACCGTGAAGAGTCCCTCAGAGCTCTGGACAAGTCTCAAAGAGCGTTATGAGCACCAAAAGACCGTTCTCTTGCCTCGTGCGAGGTATGAGTGGATGCACTTGAGGTTGCAAGATTTCAAGAAGGTCTTGGACTACAACTCTGAAATACATCATATTGCATCTAAGCTGAAATTATGTGGAGAGAACATACAAGATGCGGATATGTTGGAGAAAACATTCTCAACTTTCCATGCATCAAACCTTGTGCTCCAGCAGCAGTAAAGGGAACGTGGGTTCAAAACATTTTCTGAACTCATCTCAAGCTTGCTTTTAGCGGAAGAGAACAATCAATTGCTTATGAACAACCATGAGAAACGACCTACAGGTTCTGCACCACTTCCCGATAACAATCAAGGCACGCCTGAAGCGAATGCTACATCCTCCCGAAGAGGACGTGGACGTGGTGGTTGTGAACGCGGTAACGACCGTGGACGTGGTCGTGGATATGACCAAGGTCGTAATCCCACATGGGTAAACCCCAATATCCAGAAGAATATTGGGAACAAGTCCAAGAAACAGCATGACAAACCTGCCTGAAAGGCGGAAAGCCTTTGCCATAGATGCGGAGCACCTGGCCATTGGGTCCGTACCTGTCGCACGGCACCCCACCTTGTGAAATTATATCAAGATTTTGTGAAATCCAAGGGCAAAAGTGTTGTCACTAAATTTGTCGAAGGAGAGAGCCTTGACGACTCTTTCTTTGACGGACTTGAGGATGCATGTCTTGAGACATCTGATTTCCTTCCACGAGATGGAAATGACAAGATCTCGCCCATGCTTGAGAGAAATGTTGTTGATCTCCCAAATGATGTCGCCGATCTCCCAAATGATCGCACCACCCTCTTTGATTAAATCTTGAACTATTTGGCTATTTTCATATTTTCAATTTCGCATCCTATCTTTACCTAAAGTTTGCTTGCTTGCTATTTCCCTTGTTTTCAATGTAGTGGACTTATTTTCTATTTTAAATAAAGTTTTGGACACTATCAGTTTTATTTATTTGTATAGAATGGATCACCCAAGTGGAAAGTTCAATGGTGGGGAGGTTTGTCTCATATATAGTGCCACGACTCATACTATTTTGAAAAACCCGAAGTTTTTCATAAACCTGCAAATGGTGAAGACCAGTGTCAATACCATATCTGGAACAAGAAATCTTATAGAAGGTTCCGGAAGAGCCTCTATCTTATTACCCGAAGGAACAAGAATATATGTCAAAGATGCTTTGTATTCCAGTAACTCACAACAGAATCTGTTGAGTTTCAAAGATATAAGATTAAATGGTTATCACATGGAAACCATGAATGAGAATGATATTGAATATCTATTTCTCACATCTTTTAAGATGGGCCAGAAGCAAGTCTTAGAAAAGATGAGAACATTAACACCTGGTTTATATGGCACAGTTATATACCCCATTGAGAGTTACAATGTCACAAACCAGAAGTTAGTTGACAATGCAAAATTTTCTTTGGGGCATGATAGACTCGGTCACCCCGGTGATACAATGATGCGCAGGATCATTGAAAGTTCACACAGACACCCGATAAAGGACCTGAAGTTCCTATCAAGGGGTGACTTGACATGTACGGCTTGTTCTCTTGGCAAATAAATAACAAGGCCGTCAATGACAAAGGTCAACGCAGAATCTTCTATGTTCCTTGATCAGATTCAAGGTGACATATGCGGACCGATTACACCGCCATGTGGACCATTTAGATATTTTATGGTGTTGATAGATGCTTCAACACGATGGTCACATGTAAGCCTGCTATCAACACGGAATATTGCATTTGCAAGGCTCTTAGTCCAGATTATCAAATTAAGGGCTCATTTTCCTGATTATTCAATTAAAAGAATCAGGTTAGACAATCGGGAGAATTTACATCGAAGTCTTTTAATGACTATTGTCAATCAATTGGTTTTGTGGTTGAGCACCCAGTGGCTCATGTCCATACCCAAAATGGCCTTGCAGAGTCGTTAATCAAGCGGTTACAGATAATAGCTAGACCGATGTTAATGAGGGCTAGATTACCTTCATCGGCTTGGGGCCATGCAATTTTGCATGCTGCATCTTTGATTCGTCTTAGACCGACCGCTAATAATAAGTTCTCCCCATTACAGCTTGTCTCCGGAAGAGAACCCGATATTTCATATTTGAAAATTTTCGGATGCGCGGTGTATGTCCCTATTCCTCCCCCTCAACGGACTAAAATGGGACCACAAAGAAGGTTGGGAATATACATGGGGTTTGAGTCCCCATCAAATATAAAATACCTGGAGCCTATGATCGGTGATCTATTTACAGCTCGGTATTTAGATTGTCACTTTGATGAAACAAAATTTCCAACTCTAGGGGGAGAAGATAAGGAGATAATTAAGAAAGAGATTTCCTGGAATTACACTTCTCTATCATTTCTAGATCCAAGAACAAATGAAATTGAACTTGAAGTTCAAAGGATCATACATTTGCAAAATGTTGCAAATAGATTACTAGATGCGTTTACAGATGCCAAGAAGGTGACGATGTCACATATACCAGCTGAAAATGCACCAGCTCGATTGGAGATTCCTGTAGTAACTCCAAACCAACAAATAGCTAGTGATTCTCAAGCACGCCGGAAGCGTGGGAAACCACTAGGCTCTAAGGATACAATTCCTCGGAAGAGGAAAGAGACAATAACAACACATAAAGGTGTTGATACTCCTATCACTAACATCAATGAAGATATAATCCCAGAAGAGATATTATCTAAGGACCCCCGAAAGCAAAGAAAAGGATGTCGAGGATAATTTTGAGATGTCAATTAACTATGCAACTACCGGTTTGGGGTGGCATCGAAATGACATAGTCCTAGATGACATATTTGCTTATACGGTGGCAACAGAAGTCATGGATGAAGATGACAATGATCCTCAAACAATGATGGAATGTCAAAATCGAAATGATTGGGAGAGTTAATTGGAAAGGTGCAATCAAAGTAGAGCTGGATTCATTAAACAAATGCGGTGTTTTTGGACCAGTAGCTCCAACACCAAAAGGCGTTAAACCAGTCGGCTTTAAGTGGGTGTTCGTACGAAAACGCAATGAGCGTAATGAAGTAGTAAGATATAAAGCCAGACTCGTTGCACAAGGCTTTTCACAAAATCCAGGAGTGGGTTATATAGAAATGTATTCACCTGTAGTGGATGCAACAACACTTAGATTCCTAGTTGGTTTGGCGGTTGTTGAACAACTTCAAATGCAACTTATGGATGTAGTAACTGCTTACCTTTATGGATCATTAGATACAGATATATACATGAAAATCCATGAAGGATTAGAAATGCCTGAAGCATTAAGATCAAAACCTCGTCACATGTACTCCATCAAGTTAAAGAGGTCCTTATATGGGCTGAAGCAATCAGGTCGCATGTGGTATAACCGCCTTAGTGAGTTCCTACTAAGGTATGGTTTTATAAATAACCAAGTAAGCCCTTGCGTCTTTATAAAGAGGACAAAGTCGGGTTATGTAATTATAGCAGTTTATGTTGATGACCTAAATATTATTGGGACTCCTGAAGAGATTCAACAAACAACTAATTACATGAAAAAGGAATTTGAAATGAAAGATCTTGGAACAACCAAGTATTGTCTCGGCCTGCAGTTCGAGCATACAAGAAATGGAATTTTCATCCATCGGTCAACTTATGTTGAAAAGGTCCTAAAACGCTTTAACATGGACAAAGCATATCCACTGAGTACATCTATGGTTGTACGATCACTTGATGTAGACAATGACCCTTTTAGTCCTCGACTAAACAATGAAGAGATATTAGGTCCTAAAGTACCATATCTCAGTGCAATTGGTGCACTTATGTATCTTGCCACGAATACTCGACCAGATATAGCTTTTGCAGTTAATCTACTAGCAAGATATAGTTCAATGCCAACAAAAAGACATTGGAATGGTGTCAAGCACATTCTACGTTATTTACGTGGAACAAGTGACATGGGGTTATATTTTGAAAGATCTAAAGGAGTACATGGTGCAAAATTGGTTGGCTATTCTGATGCAGGTTATTTGTCAAACCCTCACAAGGCCATCTCGCAAACGGGGTATTTATTCATGTATGGTGGAACTGCCATTTCTTGGCGTTCAACAAAGCAGTCTCTGGTAGCTACATCATCAAATCATGCAGAGCTTATCGCATTGTATGAGACAGGAAGAGAAAGTGTGTGGCTCAGATCACTCATCCAACATGTCCAGGAATCTTGCAGGTTGAAGTCCATTGTAAAACACCCGACAGTGTTGTATGAAGATAATGCAGCTTGCATCGTCCAAATCAAGGAAGGTTACATTAAAGGTGACAAGACCAAGCATATATCGCCGAAATTAGTCTCCACTAAAGCATCGTCCAAATCATGTATGGTGGAACTCCAGGTTGAAGGCAAAGTTGATGTCCAGAAGATTGCATCAAGTGAAAATCTGGCAGATTTGTTCACTAAAGCATTGCCTACAAGGGTATTTAAGCAACTAGTACACAATATGGGAATGCGACGCTTGAAGGACGTGTGCAAAGTTGAGGGGTGATAGCACCTAGTTTTATATATTATTCATGTGCATTTAGGTTAGTTTCATGCATCATTTTAGAGTATTTTTATCGTCTTTTTGTGTGGTTTCTGTATTCTTTATGATTCGGAGATCTACACAAGCTTTGTTTGTGTTTTGTAGGTTTGAGTCGGTGATTTGGGCTAAATTGCATGCATCTAATGGAAAGGGATTGAAAGAAAAGCAAAAGAGACGGGTGATAGAGCAAGTATATCAAGCGAAACACTCATAGGAGCTCAAGGTGGTGTAGCACATCTCGTGGGACAAAGGCGTTTGTGCAATTTTCAGTTTCAGCAAGCTGTCACGACTCGTGGGAGGCTGTCACGAGTCGTGACAGGAGAACTCATCTCTTTGTGGCGTACTGTAGGCTGTCATGACCCGTGACAGACTCTTCACGAGTCGTGACAGTTTCCAGATCAGCCAGACCTTTCACATTTCCATGTTTGTTTGGATGAATTAAAAACCTTTGTATTTTCCAGATTGTGGGGGGAAGTGACGTTTTTGGTTTTTAGAAGAAAGCTCAGGCCGAAATTGGGGATTGTGGTGGAGCTTTTTGTGTGAACTTTGGAGACTAGGATTTTTGGAGAAGAAAACTCGTTCGATCTATCAAATTTCGGTAAATTTCATTTTCATCTCTATTGTTCTATGTTTGTCTTGCTGAATTTGATTGAATCAAGCATGTACTTTTCCATGAGTGGCTAGACTTCTTGTTCTAGGGTTGGGATTGTCCCGACAATGCGGAAATAGGCTTGTTCTTAGTATCTCTCGAATGATTCCTGGATTAGGTTGTGTTTTAATCATGATGTGCTTATTCTAATTGATGTGAGTCGATTAGATCCGATTTAGGGTTTGAAATTGAAAGACGAAAGCACATAAATTGGAATTTAGATGGTGAATTGAGACCGAAAGGCGATTAGGATCCATCAGAACTACATGATTAAACCCGAAGTTTAGTGATCGAAAGTGAAACTAAACTTCTTGAGGATTCCTAGGTTATCATAGATGTTTTGGGCAATTTTGATATTATTCGGAGCCGAAAGGCGAAGCTAGTATGACTATTGCCTAAAACTCTACGAACTTAAAGGACCTAAATCGGTTGCTTGAGCCCGAAAGGAGAATTGTTAACCGATTTAGACACATTTGCGCTAAACCCGAAAGGTGATGCGCGATTACCTTAGATAACCTACCTCCACAATTTGATTTTGAAATCACTCGAGCAAGAAAATATTTTATGCCTATTGATGATGCATTGTTGGTATATCCTTAATCCTAGAACGTTTTCCCCATATATATTTCATAATACTTAATTACTTTTCTTGGTTACTTTACACACAAACACTCTCAAATCTGCTTGTTTATTCCGAACTTGGTCGAACTAGCTCGAAATTACAATCGATACTCCATTGGTCCTTGTGATACGACACTCGATATACTACAACTGAACCCCATACACTTGTGGGTGTAGGTTTTAGCCTATCAAGTTTTTGGCGCCTATTGATAGGAGGAAATCGAGATTGCAAAATTAAATATAAATAATCACAGCAAACCAGATTCCGTCCCTTGCAAATAATTACAAGACCTCCTCCCGATGTAGCAGCGGGAAGTCAGGATCGATCCACGAGGAAGCGTGTCAGTGGATCCTAGGCAGCGGTGGAATCTCACGGAAGTCGACAACAGGTGCTAGATCTCGACTAAGGTAAGTCGACAGGAGATCAGGCAGTCGAACAGAGTAGCAGTCACAGATACTGGGCTGGTCGATCTCGACAAGGCCTACTCGATATCGAGTAGAGTCTTGGTCGACTTTGATTTGTCTCGTCGAGTACCTGCACAGGAGAAGCTACAACGACTTGGTCGAGGATCAGTTTACTCGATATCGAGTAGTGCCAGTCGATATCGAGTAGAAGGACAGGAAATAAAACGAATGAAAAATAAAGAACAAATGCTTTGGGGTTTCGAACTAAACTTAATGTAAAAGACTTCAAAGATTGGGGTTTGCAACAACGATAACCAAACATGTATAAGGCAAGAATAAAACAGATAATCATGTAAATCGCATCAAAGGACAAGCTTTCGCCTTTTCCAACAATTAGACAACTCTTTCAAGAAACCCTAATTGTCTCTACCGATTTTATGTTTACAATCCAAGTTGTTAGCATGGATCTCCATTAGATGGGTAATAAACACATAAACAAGTAGTAGATGCTCAAAACTTGATAAAGGTCGGATCTTTACCTCCAAACACGCATGGCTATCGTCGGGTTCGCCCCAACCCTAGAAGTGGGTGGACTACTCGTGCTTTATCGCAACCTCAGATATTGATTGATGAAAAAAAACTACTTGCATTAATATAAACCAAAGTTTACAACCGCTTGAAGCCAATTCCGCTCTCGCTTCACAACTCCAATCGGCCGCTCACTCTCTCTTTCTCTCTCTACTCCTACTTCTCCTACTGAAATTGAATTCTAAACCTTGCTATTCAAGGATAGAAACATCTATCTATATCTAAACTTATATCTAAAAGCTTAATGATAAATAAAAACAATAAAGGAATTAAATCTAAAATAGGGAATTATATCTAAAGGTCTTCAATGGATATAACTCTCTTCTTCATGATAGATCTTGATAATTTGGATAGAATCGGCAATCTTTGGCTCCAAGTAATCCCACACCGAGTAGGATTCGTCAAACCGAGTAACGCGTCTTCTGGAAGTCTACTCGATCTCGACTAGGGTCTTGTCGATCTCGAGTAGGATTGCTGGTCGACTGGCTCGGCTTCGTCGTCTCGGCTAGCTGGTGCTCGATGTGCTCGGTCATGGCTCCTCGGCTTTGTCATCTCGAGGACTCCTTGTCGACATCAAGTAGGGAAGCTCATCGACTAGGTCTTCTCGGGTGGCTCTGCTCGACAGGCTCGGATCTTGTCTCCGGGCTCCCAGGGTTCCTCGATCTCGACGACAGTCTTGTCGATCTCGAGTAGGGTGTCCGGCTTCTTGCTCAGGTCGGGTAACTTCTCTTCGACTCTGGGTGGGTGTTCAGAGTCTTGTCGACATCGAGTAGTGGTACTTGATCTCGAGTAGGTTGCTAGAGCTGGTTTCTTTCTTCAGCTTCTCGACATAAGCTCCTCGATCCTGGCCGGTGTCTAGGCATGGCTTGTCGAGATCGACTAGGGTTTGTCGATGTCGAGTAGCCTTGTGCTCCGGTTCTCGCTTCTTGATTTTCTCCCGAAACGGTTCCATATTCTGCGATATTAAGCAGAAACTTATGTAGATCTCCATTTCTGACAAATAAGCATATACTACATAGATTCGACATATTCCCAACCCAAAATATGTAAAATGTAAAGAATATGGAACTAAAATATGCATAAGAACATGGCAAAATAGGCTCACAACAGCGCCGTTGCCGGGGACTGGTGCTAGTATCGATCGTCCTTTTGACGACTAGTTCTCTAAGTTCTTTTTGTTGCTTTGATTTGTTTTTGTTTTTGGCCTCAGGTTGTGATTTGAATGCGAAAAAAGAAAGACTCTACCAACCTATTGCCTTTTGATCTTGAACCTGAACGCACATTCCACAAGAGAAGAGCTACGATGGCTGATGCAATCGCCAGATTGGCAGAACTAGAGCGGCAAATGGCTCAAAGAGATCAAGAAAATGCTGAACTTCGACAACAGCTGGCTGATCAACAATTACAGCTTGGCCAACCCCAAGGGCCGGCAACTCTAGGAGAGCGGATGGATCCAGCTCAATTCCTACCACGACCAGGTGTTGTTCTTCCTGCTTTAACACCCACTAATTTTGAGCTAAAGCCTGCATTGTTGAATATGATAAGGCAGAATATGTTCAATGGGCTTCCTGCTGAGAGCCCTCATCAGCACATATCCACCTTCAAAGAATTTATGGATACAGTGAGAGTTCAGGGTGTCGCTCCTGAAGAGTTGTTATTGCGATCATTCTCCTTCTCACTTGCAGGGAAAGCTAGACATTGGTACAACTCCATCCCTGCTGGCATGGTCACCACTTGGGAGGAACTGTCATCTGAGTTCCTGAATCAATTCTTCCTGCCAGCCAAGACTGCTGAGATGAGGCGGAAGATAAACTCTTTTGTGGTTGGAGATGGGGAGAACATCCATGAATCGTGGGAAAGATTCAAGGATCTTTTGTTTGAGTGTCCTCACCATGGGATATCTAAGCTGAATCTGTTGGAGATTTTCTACAAGGCTGTCAGTGACAACACTAGAGTGCTTATTGACTCCTCATCTGGAGGAGAATTTTTGGAAATGGGAGCTGAAGATGCTTGGGCGTTCATTGAGAAGACAACTAAGAGATGTGGGAAATACTCACAACCCAGGGCGCTCTCTACTGTAAAAAGGGGTGCAGGGATCTATGAGGTGGATGCTATAACTTATAAGGATGCTAGATATGACTCATTGGCTGCTGAAATTAAACGTCTAGCCTCGGTTATGGAGAAGTCCTTGTCCACTAAGGAGGTGAGTGTTGCAGGCTCTATACCGGTGCCATGTCAGTTCTGTGGATCTCAAGATCACACTATTTCGGCTTGCCAGATCTACGCGTCCCAAGGTGATGAAAGTCAAGAGGAGGAAGTTGGCTACATGGGCAACAACTACAATAGGGGTCAAGGGTATAACCGAAACTTTAACAACTACAACCCTCGAGCGAGGGACCACCCTGGTTTCTCCTATGCCAACAAGCAAGCTGCAGAAGGGCCGCCTCCTGGTTTCCCACCAAAAGCCCCACAGAAGGACAAGATGGAGATAATGATGGAACAGCTTATGGGAACCGTTAAGGGTCTAGCGGGAGAAGTGCAGAATCTCACTAGGGGGCAGAAAATGCTTGAGACTCAAGTAGCTCAGCAGGCCAACAACACCGCTAGGCCTACTGGTCAGTTTCCAGGGAAAACGGAAGATAACCCCAAGGGAAATATTTCTGCTGTGTCTCTAAGGAGTGGTAAGCAATTGGAGGATCCGAGTCCTTCCGAGCCAACTGGAGTTCAAGAGAATGCTAAGGAAGGAGAGAAAGTTGCTGAGTCGGTGACAGAGCCACCATATGTCCCACCTCCTCCTTACAAGCCACCGCTTCCATTTCCACAAAGGAAGGCTCAAGCTCAGATCGAGAAGGAATACGGGAAGTTCTTGGAAGTGTTGAAGAAGCTCTATATCAACATCCCCTTCACCGATGCTTTGTCCCAAATGCCCTCTTATGTGAAGTTTTTGAAGGAGATCCTCTCCAACAAGAGGAAGCTGGATGAGTGTCAGACGGTATTCCTTAATGAGGAGTGCAGTGCCTTAATCCAAAACAAGCTGCCACCTAAGCTGGAGGACCCAGGTAGTTTCGTTGTCCCTATTTCTTTTGGTCATGGTCCTGATTATAAAGCTCTATGTGATTTGGGAGCTAGTACAAGCTTGCTTTCTCTCTCTATTTGTAAAAATCTAGACTTAGGAGAGCTTAGACCTGCTAGGATGCAGCTTATTATGGCGAACAGGTCTGTAGCCCACCCTGCTGGTATCTTGGAGGATGTTCCTATAAAGGTGGGTAAGTTCTTTGTACCTGTTGATTTTGTTGTTTTAGATATGGATGCCGACATTCGTTGTCCGGTTATTCTTGGAAGGCCATTTTTGGCCACTGCAGGTGCCGTGATTGATGTCCGAAAAGGGACTTTTTCCTTTGAAATAGGGGATGAGAAAATTGTGTTTAACCTCCCTAAATCTTTGAAAGCCCCTGTTTTTGAGGATGAATGTCACATGATTGATATAATAGATGAAGGAGCTCAAGATGTCATGACGGAGGTGATTGAGCGAGACCCTCTAGAGCTATGTCTTATGGAGAGTGTGACTGATGCTGGTGATGATGAGCTACTTGCTGAAGTAGTTCAGGATTTGGAAGCTGCCGTAGAAGACCCCGAAGCTGCTTTTGAGGTTTTGCAAAAAGATGAAAAAGACTTGGGAGATGCACCTAAGCTAGAGTTGAAGCCACTTCCTTCTATTTTGAGGTATGAATTCTTGGGTCCTAATTCCACTTATCCTGTGATTGTGAGTGCTAGCCTAAGTCTGGATGAAACTGAAAAGTTGTTGCATGAGCTTAGATTGCATAAGAAAGCTTTAGGCTACACCATTGATGATTTGAAAGGGATTAGCCCCTCCATGTGCATGCATAGGATTTTGATGGAGGATGATCATAAACCCACCCGAGAGCATCAAAGAAGGCTTAACCCTAACATGAAAGAAGTTGTGAAAAATGAAGTGCTTAAATTGTTAGATGCTGGTATTATTTTTCCTATTTCTGATAGCAAATGGGTTAGTCCCGTTCATGTGGTTCCTAAGAAAGGAGGGATGACTGTTGTCAAGAATGATAGGAATGAATTGATCCCCACTAGGACTGTTACAGGTTGGAGAATGTGTATGGATTATAGGAAGTTGAATGCCTCCACCCGAAAAGATCATTTCCCCCTTCCCTTCATAGATCAGATGCTTGAGAGGTTAGCTAAGCATTCTTATTACTGTTATTTGGATGGATATAGCGGATTCTTTCAGATTCCTATCCATCCAGATGATCAGGAAAAGACTACTTTCACTTGCCCTTACGGCACCTTTGCATATAGAAGAATGCCTTTCGGTTTGTGTAATGCCCCTGCTACTTTTCAGCGTTGCATGATGGCCATATTTTCTGATTTCATTGAGGACATTATGGAAGTGTTCATGGATGACTTTTCTGTGTATGGTTCCTCTTTTGATGCTTGCTTGTCTAACTTGTCTCGAGTCTTGCAGCGTTGTGAAGAAGTGAACCTTGTCTTGAACTGGGAGAAATGTCATTTTATGGTAAGGGAAGGTATTGTCCTTGGTCATTTAGTTTCTAACCGTGGTATTGAGGTGGATCGAGCTAAGATAGATTTGATTGAGAAATTACCACCCCTACATCGGTTAAGGGCGTTAGGAGTTTTCTAGGCCATGCTGGCTTCTACAGGAGGTTCATTAAGGATTTCTCTAAAATTGCTAAGCCACTTTCTAACTTGCTAATGAAAGATGTTGCTTTTGATTTTTCTCTAGAGTGTCATGAGTCCTTTTCCAGGTTGAAGGAGGCATTGATCTCAGCTCCTATTATGCAGTCTCCTGATTGGGATCTCCCATTTGAGATAATGTGTGATGCCAGCGACTACGCAGTTGGGGCCGTGTTGGGTCAGAAGAAGGATAACAAGCTCCATGCCATCCTAGCTTAGGAGTCATTGATGAGAATCATGCATAATTCAGCTTCCTAAGCAACCACCCTGATGGAAGGAGCCTAAAAGGACATAACTTGAGTCCTCTTATACCATATTGAGAGTCACTCACATGATTACTTAATCTCTTGAACTTGCATTAGAATCTGGGTTGAAGCTATTCTGTGCATATGCATGACTTTGATGTGATAGAGGCATGATATTTGTTTTTGAGCCTATTTTGCCTTCTTTTTCCTTGTCCTATACTAATCCTCTGCTTGATAGCCCATTGAGCCTTTAATTGCCTATTTTTGGTAGCTCCTCAAAACATCCCGAGCCTTATTATTAAGCCTATTACCCATTTGTGAGTGCACCAAATTACGACAAGGAGAGTTGATTTGCCTTTGGTGCATGGTCCACAAACGCCCCATCGATTTGGCTACTGAGGTCGCCTCTAAGTTAGTCGCTCTTGCCGTCACTCCCAAAGGACCAGTCCACATAGGAGGACTCATTGCCAGACTTGCAGATTCGTGCAATATTGACCTCTCCAAGTACTCTTCAATCCCCCCTCAGTATGTGGATTTAGCTCATCTGAAGAGTTCAGGGATTATTCATGGGGATGTGTCTTCTTATGCTTTAAAGATCAATCAGATAGGGAGGTTCAAGCCATTTCATGATGGCCCTGTCAGCACAGAAAACCAAGTTGATTGGTATGAGTCTTGGGTTGGAAGTCCCACTCCGCGCAGAGATGATGAGAGAGAGGACAACGAGATGGCTGATGATGCGCCCGAAGATGGTCTCATGGGGGATTCAAGTCATCATGAGCACGGTGGAGCTTCTTTGGATGAGCAGATTTTTTCCCTCCATCAGGATATGAAGGATTTCCGTACTCACGTCGATGACCAGTTTTCTGAGGTCTTTCGACGATTGGATTTTCAAGATCACCTTTAGAAACAGATTTACTACCATGTGACGGGTCATCTTTATGACCATGATGCTCCTTTCCCACCACCACCTACATAGGAATTTGTGAGCCTCTCCCTTCCTCTTGTTTATTTCTACATTGGGGACAATGTAGGGGTTAAGTATGGGGTGGGGTGTGCATACATTTGCATTGTATATATAGTCTTCGTTGCATTGCATTTCCACTTGCATTCTGCACTTTTCATTTTATATTCTCAGTTTTTGTTTGTTTTCTTTTCCATCTATGTTTGGCTAGTGTGTGTGATAAATCCCCATGTTTTTAAAGAATTCACAATGATATGTTGATGATCTAGGAAGCTCAAAGTTGCTCTTGATTTATATGTTAAGCTCAGTTTAGATGAATGTGAAGGTTCGATAATGTAAAACAAAGTAATATAGAAATACTCTAGAAGGGGGGTTGAATAGAGTATGCCCGTTTTTCGCAGATATTCTCAAGACTTTTGAAGCACGTGCCAAACCCTTTGAGAAAACCTGAATCACAAAGTTAAACAATTCGAACCAAGTGCGAAAATAAGGTAAAGCAGTAAATAAAGGACGCAACGAATTGTTAACGAGGTTCGGCACGAACTTGGCCTACGTCCCCGCCTAGGGTTCTTCCACAACCCTAGGATTCAACAGGCTTTATTGATTCACAAAGCTTAGGATCCTAATAGCTCACCGAGAAGCCTCTCTCCTATACAATTGCAATCTAGTCAACTCACGTTCCCTTGGAGTCCTAGACCAATCTAGAAGAGCCCCACCTCTCTCAGCTATCTAGTACAATCCTCTTACTCTCGAGAATCAATAGCCTAGTGCCCACTTCCTGAGTTATAAACTCTCGAGTATAACACTCTCTCGAAATATATCCTATAAGCTCACTGTGTATCTCTCAAATGCTTTGAAACAAAATATAAGACTCTTAAGAACAAGCAGAGAGAACACGCTGAAGAGAGAACGTAAACTTGAGGGCTGATTGTGCAATGATATTCTTGAAGTGCGTCCCTCTCTCTCTTCTTCATCTCCTTTATATAGTGAAGATCATCGGAGCCACTTGAGGAAGGAATCTTCTCCAACGGCTAAGAGAGGATCATGGCTTGAGCGCAATCTTCTAACTTTGGAAACTTCGGAAGCCATGATCTCGATTTGATCTTTCTCAGCTTTGAACGCTTAAGGAAGGAGATATAATTCAAATAGCTTCCTGAAAGGTTAGTGAATATATAATAATAATATGGAAGCATATAATAACATAATATAATATTCGGACATAATAACATATAGAGCAGGTTTTGTATTTCGTCAACACTGTTAAAGCTCCAAGACCTTTGACACAGACATACTGTCAAGGCCTTTGAAACTGATTCCGATTTCCATCAAAGGGAGTGGAGTTATCAGAATGAATTGCCTAGCTTAGGAGTCATTGATGAGAATCATGCATAATTCAGCTTCCTAAGCAACCACCCTGATGGAAGGAGCCTAAAAGGACATAACTTGAGTCCTCTTATACCATATTGAGAGTCACTCACATGATTACTTAATCTCTTGAACTTGCATTAGAATCTGGGTTGAAGCTATTCTGTGCATATGCATGACTTTGATGGGATAGAGGCATGATATTTGTTTTTGAGCTTGTTTTGCCTTCTTTTTCCTTGTCCTATACTAATCCTCTGCTTGACAGCCCATTGAGCATTTAATTGCCTATTTTTGGTAGCTCCTCAAAACATCCCGAGCCTTATTATTAAGCCTATTACCCATCCGGGAGTTAGGACCATGAGTAGTGATAGTTTGTGGAGTGTGATGGTTGTTGAAAAATTGAATGTTGAGTATGGATAAGAAATGGAAGAGTTGTCTTGATATTGATGTGTACTAGTGAAAGTGAAAGAAAGGAAAAGAGGAGAGAAGAAAAAAAAAGAAAAACAAAAGAAAGAAAAGAAAATGGTTCTAAAGGAAAATGAAAGAAGAAGTTTGAAATGAAAGGGCTAGTTCATCACTAATGTGCAACAAAAGAATGCAAGTGTAGAACAATAAAGAGAGAAGAGCCAAGAGTGAGCTTCATTGTTTATGTTTTGGTGTGTCAATGTAAGATAAGAGGTGGAGTGTTTTCATATGAAAATGGTGCATGAATTTAGATGGTCTAAGTCCCGGATTTTAGCACCACAATTCCAAAATTGCACTACTAGAATACTTCAATTAGACATCATACGATTTAAGTCTGTCAAAAAACCAACCGATGTTAAATTCACATATTAAATCAATAATTTTTTTGTTGATGTTTTAAAAAGTTTACACAACAGTCAAATATTTTAACACATGTAAAATTAGTAGTTCTGAAAAAAATGAAAATGAGCGCGAGTTTAAAATTTCAAAGATGAAATGAGCCTAATTGAAATACAGGGAGGGTGTTTCAAATTTTGGGGAAAATATTACCAACACTTAACATAATTTGCCCCTCCCTCCACATCCATCAGATTTGGTCCAAAACTGAAAACTCTCTCTCCCGACTATCTTTCAAAGCTCTCTTCTCTCACCATTTCTCCACCACCTCTATCCCCGTCGCCGCCGCCAACGCCTCTGTCCCCGTCGCCACCGCCAACGCCTCTGTCCCCGTCGCCGCCGCCACCAACATAGCCGCCTTCTCTATTCTCTCTCCCTACTTCAATCTTCCACTTCTCCTCCTCCTCTTCCACCGCCTCCCTCCACATCCATCAGATCTGGTCCACTTCTCCTCCTCTTCCTCCACCGCCTCTGTCCCCCCGCCACCGCCTCTGTCCCCGCTGCCGCCGCCAACGCCTTTGTCCCCGTCGCCGCCGCCAACGCCTCTGTCCCCGTCGCCGCCGCCACCAACACAGCCGCCTCCTCTCTTCTCTCTCCCTACTTCAATCTTCCACTTCTCCTACTCCTTCCACAGATCTGAGATCTGAAATCTCCTCAGCCCTCATCGACCTCTCATTCGCGACCATTCCAGTCAGAGCGTCGCGACTTCGTCAGGCTAAAATTGCTGCTCGTTTGCGGTCAGATCTCCCACACCTTCAAAAGTAGATCTCTACCACCTTCAACATAAGCGGATCTCGAGCACCATTCTCATATCTCCGACGTTTCCATTGTCCGGTAATCTCTTCAAACCCTTTTCATTTCAATTCAAAATCTTGATTACTATTTAGTTAGGGTTTGATTTCGAGGGCCATTGAAGTTTGTTTAGGGTTTGATTTTGTGGATTCCAGTATCTTCTCTCATTTTTGGCTTTACTTTCAATTTTCTTGAGATTCTGAAGTTTGGACTCTTGGATCTTATGCTTTTTCTCAGTTCAGTATGATTTTGAAGAACATACAGAGAAGGGAGAGGAGATTTTGAAGCCTTTTGGGGTACATTTGGATTCTCCTCTATTTCAGGTAATAGATGCTTGTTCCAAACGAATTTGAGTCGATTCTTTTATAGTTCCCTTTTTAGAGATTTCTAGATTTGATTTATTAGGGTTTCTAGCTTAGTAGCTCTACCTCTATGGTTTTATGAGTTCAGTGTTTTATTTTCTAGATCTAGAATGGGCTAGATCAAAGTTTTAGGCTAGATCTGATTGTCAGACTTAATGCCTAATTTCAAGCAAAATGTCAAATTGCTTGTTACTGATTCATGCGCTCTGGCTCTTAACTTGAGTAATTACTGCTTGTGGTGTTGATTCTGAGTTTAAGATTTCAGGCAAAATACCTAATTTGTAGCTTGAAAATCAGTCTTGCTTAGTTCCCTTGTGTTATATTTCTACTTGAGCTTTTACATGTTCTTTTCCCTTTCCATTGTGTCATTCATCCCCATTGTGAATTGCTTGTTTTCATCCCCATTTTCTAGTTTTGTACCGCAGCTCAAACAAACAGATGCATCACTTGTCTTTCCCTCTTCGCAGTGCGTTCTTATTTAACCTAATTTGAAATCTTCTTTTAAATCTTTGGTCCAATTCTTCATCTAATGTTTCACTCTCCTGTTACTTCTTTTTTCTGTTGCCTTGGCTGGTTTGTTCTCCATTTCATATTCTTTCTTTTCTCTTTTTTCTGTTGCCTACATTAGGGCTGCTTTTGAAAACGAAATGGAAGGAATCCCTTCTGCACAGACTGGTAAGCCCTTTTCTAGCAACCGGTCCTTGTGTTTTTGAGCTGCATCCAGTGATTGACTATCAATCATGTGTTTACTCCCATATACATATTGGTTGCTTGATTTGAATACTGTGAACCATATAGGTTTCATTACATGGCTATTTCGGATGACCGGCAAAGGGTCATGCCTATGCTTGGGGATCGCGATAAGGGAAATCCCCTTGCTTATAAGGAAGTTGTCCTATTGACAGATCCGACCAATGTGCATCTCAAATGAGAGGTATGACAAAAGTTGAGATAGATTCATTTTGTTTGTTTATGTTACATCAAGTTGTGAAAATTGGATCATCGTAAGACATGTTATTCGTTGGCTAGGTGGTTGACAAGTATCAGTATTCAATGAAGGACAAAGACAACAGGATAGAATAGATCCTGGTTTTATGTAGGCAAGAAAATTGCATTAAAATCCTTACCATTTGAGCCTAGATTCACCCTATATCTATATTATAGTGTATGATTTTATGTAGGAAAGAAAAAATAGGGAGCTAGAAGCCTGAGAGTATATCATTTTAAAACTGCATTTAGAACAGGATAGAATTGATCCTGGTTTAACTGAGTCAATCCTTACCATATATGATCCTTTCTAACTTACAATCAGTTCTATTTTTTCCATTGTCTGAGGTTTGTTATGGGTTACTATGGTTGCATGATGTTGCTTTTTGACACTGTTTCTGAGTGAGGATTTATTTCCATCTTTGTTTAACAGAAAATTATGAGAGAATACAATCTCCAAGATAAGGGGCACTCACAACATCAGACTTATGCTTTAGGGATCAAAGGGGTGATAATATTTCTCATCATTCTCATCTTCGTTGTTCTAGTAGAAAATTGTGAAAATTATGAGAGAATTCAACCTTCATTGAGAAAAGGCAGACAGAACAGCTATATGTTTCTAGGGAACAAAGTGGTGATATGATTTAGGGTTTAAAGAGTATATTGTAGCATTACAGACCTAACAATTTAGGAATGTGAAAGATGGAACTGGTTTTCAGTGCATTGAGGTCTAATTTTGACGCATCACAAAAAGACTGATGACAATTTGTCTTCTTATAATTTCATGTGATGTTGCAGATGCAATTTTTGTTTGTTTGGTATTGATTGTAATTGCTAGTGATAATGGAAATCTTAGGATTCTAGTGAATGGACTGGTTGGATTGGGTATCCATCAGTTTTGGGTGTGATTACCAGTTCTATTTCCAGCAAGTAGCAAAAGCCTAAATTTTTAGCATGAGTTATCTTTTGTTTCCTTTTTGATGACATGTATTCCCCTATCAGTTGAGTTTTCTTCGCTGCATGGTGCTTTCAGCTATATGTCTTCCTGTTTGCTCTATCAGTCGTCAATGGCATCAACGGTGAGTACTTTCTATCCGGTCATTGGTGTTTCTTTAAGTTCAAAGACTATTGATTTTTTAGCCCGAATGTTTTTCCACAGCGAGTATTTTTGCATATGGGCAAACAAGCAGCAGAAAGACATTCACCATGGGTGGAGTTACTCAGTACACTATAGAAGACATCTACTACTATGGTGAGTACTTCCTGTTTGGTATTTAATGTTTTTATTCTTATAGGATTGACCTTAAATCATGCAAGATGGAACTACTTTTTCGGGCTTGAATAATAAACTATTGTCTATTTCACATCCTTGTAGCTCAAAGACAGACGGGGGAGACGGCTCTTAATGAAACAAGTTCAAGGTCTCACCAAATCCTACGGTTGGTGGTTGAAAGTTCTGTTCAGCAGTATGCCAGAGCTACAAACTCAAGCACTCTTTCAGCTACTATGCTATGTACAAATCATCATTTTAGTAAATTTGGTTGTAGGTGATGTGGGGATCGAAGGATAAACTCTATTATGCATTCTCTATGGCTATTCCTGGCAGTTTTTAGTCCTGGCGTTTCTTTCTATCTTTCCAGGCAGTTTGGTGTTTAGTTTGTCCTAAGATATATTCGTCGATATGCTTTATTTGTTTTGAGATGTTTTGGCTATGAATAGCGGCGGTGTATTTTGTAAATGTGATAATATGATGGTAGTATATATGTATATGTTTTTATTAAACGACCTATCATATTGAAGACCATACAAAATGTGATGATCTATCAACAAAAGCGTGTTGCCTATCCCATTATAAAACATCGGATTAAATATGAAAATAGTAGTGCATTCATACATCTAACATTAGATCCGTCTATTAAAACAGATGCCAGTGTAGTTATACACATCAGTTATAACAAAAAATGTGATGTCGATAATATGGAAATACATCGGTTATGCCTATATTTCATGTGGTCGGTTATATTAAAACAATATAAAATCATAAATTATATATCGAACATGATTATAAACGTGATCACTAAAACAAAAACTGTTGTCTATTTTCTATTAAGACATCACTTATTTTTATAAATAAAGATGTAAATGTCACTTTTTTGCTTTAGGAGGACATCTTCACATGTTTTCAAATGACAAATTATGGATATTCATCAATAAGTGAATATGTCATAACAAAAAATGAGGGGTTCTAATTAAGAAAAGACATCTGCTTAAAACTGATGTGGAAAGTTTGATCTTTTACTACACGCACAAAGAGATCGGAATTTGTTTTGAAAGACATCTGTTGACAACAAATGTATAATTGAAGTTTTCTAGTAGTGTTACCGCTTTTCCCTCTATGTCTTACCATGGCCCCATTACAACCGTATAAACCTCTTGATTTTAGTCATATACATGTGTGGGTGGTGGATATCTAGAACGCTGTGCAAGTTTGTGGTTGATTAGCATCATCGTGAGACCGAGCGAAATTGATCCCTCTAAACACATTTGAGTGAGTGTGATTCACTAAAGATATTCCATGTGAGGTTTAGGGGTTGATGATTGCATTTTTCTAGATCCATGATGATGACTTAGCAAGGATGGCATGCGTTTATGTGAATTGAGCAAAAGTTTGTATTTTCAAGCATCGAGTGAGCTGAGATTGTTGAACATGTCTTGCACTTGTGATTTTGAATACCGAATTTTGCTTGGGGACAAGCAAGGTTCAAGTATGGGGTATTTTGATAGCACCTAGTTTTATATATTATTCATGTGCATTTAGGTTAGTTTCATGCATCATTTTAGAGTATTTTAATCGTCTTTTTGTGTGGTTTCTGTATTCTTTATGATTCGGAGATCTACACAAGCTTTGTTTGTGTTTTGTAGGTTTGAGTCGGTGATTTGGGCTAAATTGCATGCATCTAATGGAAAGGGATTGAAAGAAAAGCAAAAGAGACGGGTGATAGAGCAAGTATATCAAGCGAAACACTCATAGGAGCTCAAGGTGGTGTAGCACATCTCGCGGGACAAAGGCGTTTGTGCAATTTTCAGCTTTAGCAAGTTGTCACGATTCGTGGGAGGCTGTCACGAGTCGTGACAGGAGAACTCATCTCTTTGTGGCGTACTGTAGGCTGTCACGACCCGTGACAGACTCTTCACGAGTCGTGACAGTTGCCAGATCAGCCAGACCTTTCACATTTCCATGTTTGTTTGGATGAATTAAAAACCTTTGTATTTTCCAGATTGTGGGGGGAAGTGACGTTTTTGGTTTTTAGAAGAAAGCTCAGGCCGAAATTGGGGATTGTGGTGGAGCTTTTTGTGTGAACTTTGGAGACTAGGATTATTGGAGAAGAAAACTCGTTCGATCTATCAAATTCCGGTAAATTTCATTTTCATCTCTATTGTTCTATGTTTGTCTTGCTGAATTTGATTGAATCAAGCATGTACTTTTCCATGAGTGGCTAGACTTCTTGTTCTAGGGTTGGGATTGTCCCGACAATGCGGAAATAGGCTTGTTCTTAGTATCTCTCGAATGATTCCTGAATTAGGTTGTGTTGTAATCATGATGTGCTTATTCTAATTGATGTGAGTCGATTAGATCCGATTTAGGGTTTGAAATTCAAAGAGGAAAGCACCTAAATTGGAATTTAGATGGTGAATTGAGACCGAAAGGCGATTAGGATCCATCAGAACTACATGATTAAACCCGAAGTTTAGTGATCGAAAGTGAAACTAAACTTCTTGAGGATTCCTAGGTTATCATAGATGTTTTGGGCAATTTTGATATTATTCGGAGCCGAAAGGCGAAGCTAGTATGACTATTGATGGAATTCAAGCGTTATTTCTTCAACGCCTAAATTTTTTCCATATATGCTCAATTAAGTCGAACTTGTTATAATATACATATAGATATTACCAAGTGATGTATCACCTCCTATAACCTCCACCATTACTTCTCTTCCGTAACACCCACATGGTGGAAAATCAAAGGTCCATATTGATGGCCCTCTTATCTTGTAACCCTCTCCATCTATGCCTATATAAGGCCTTGTAGTTCTCATTGAGAAAGACACACCAATACAATACAATCTCTCCTCTCTACGTACTTCTTGTCTTATTTTATCAGAACTTCAATTGATGATGTAAACCAGAATTTCGCAGAGCAGCCTTATTAGTTAAGAAGGCGTTCATATCGGTTGGTATTCTTTTAGGGTGGCTCTGGCTCATGTAAATGGTCAAACTCGGCAGTATGAATATGTAGATGGTGGGTTTCACGCTCGTCTTCCACAATCATATTATGCAATATGATACACGCCGTCATTATTTTTCCAAGCAAATTCAAGTCCCAAACAAGAGTTGGTCGACGAATAATAGCAAAACGCTGTTGTAGAACGCCAAATGCACGCTCCACATCCTTACGAGTTGACTCTTGGACTTGAGAAAACAACGTGTCCTTTGCACCAAAGGGATGTCGAATCGATGGGATGAACGCTCGCCATGGAGGGTAAATTGTAAATTCCATCCGCGAAGAGGAGGGCAGAATAGTTTGGGTTAGGATGACTAGAAATAGGATTTTGTTGAGAGTATTGAGATAACATATCATAAAAGCTTGGAGGAAAGTGGAACGACGGTTGATTCGGATCCATTACGAAGAAGAGGGCGGAATTTAGAAATAAGATTTTGTTGAGAGTATTGAGATAACATATCATAAAAGCTTGGAGGAAAGTTGAACGACGGTTGATTCAGATCCATTACGAAGAGGAGGGCGGAATTTGTTCTTTGAATACAGGTAAAACTAAATGGAAAGGATGTATTGGGTTGCCGCTTGGATACGTCTGTTTATAGCCTTTTTTTCATTACCAATAATCACACTTAGCTTATACGGAGTATGAATAATTTCATTTAATTATTAATATATAATTTTATCCTTTTTTTTACTCAAACATATGCGAAATGGGTGTTTATGGATAGTTAAAATTAAACTCTATTCAAATATATATTTTATTTAAAAAAATATTAAACAATTATAAAATTAGTTAACAAATTACAAAGTTCATTGTTAATCAAAATAATTAAGTTTGCCTTTGTATAGCCTACCATTCCAAAAAAATAAATTAACAATGGCCTATTTTCGATTGTAGCCTACAATTCCAAATTCTACATAATCACGTGTCTTGCTTCCATGTAATTGAATGGTGTGCCGCGTGTGCTTCAACCCAAATAAGTGCCGCTTCTGCAAGTTTTAATAAACTCAACTCTATGACATACTCCCTTATTTTATTGTTTTTCAGTCCAAGTTGTACTCTAATAACACAGCTTGCCGCTCGGGTGTGCATGATCTTAATTCTCCTTTTTTATTTTTTTCTCTCCTTTAGAAACTCATCTTTTTTTTTACCCACATCCCTACAACCCATTTTATTATAAACTAAATAATATAAAATGAAAATAGCCCCACTATCTGCCCCAAACTCATCTCTTTCTCTTTCCTACCTTCTCACACATGCCTCCCACATTTTATCTTTCTTGAGTTTTTAAGGGTTTCTTAGTAGTAAACCTATCACATCATTCCTTAACAAAATACATCATTCCTTTATTATTCTATTATTAAGTTCATTATTTTTATCCTTTAAACACATCAATGTGGGTGATTAGATCCTAGCTATTCAAATAGATGGACCACTACCTCTTCAAAAAAAAAAATTAAAAAAAATAGATGGACCACCAAGATCTATTTCACACTAATTAAGACCATTCGCAACGAGGCTCTTCCCTTTTTTTATTCCCTCTTCCTATCATAACTTTACACTTCATTTATATTTATGTTTAAAACTATTTTCACCTTTTCTACCTCTTTCTAAGAGATTTCCACTACAACCATGAGAAACCTCGAATTTTTTTTTCTAAATATTCACAAAAAATAAAAAATTACAAAAATATTCACACTTTCAAACTATTTACGAAAATATTCATTTTTGTCAGATCCGGCAGAAAAACGCGATCTCAGACCGCGTTTTATTCGGAAGGTCAAAAATATGAAATTGGTGAAAAAGGTGTAAAAAAGTTAACAAAAGAGACGCGGTCTCAGACCGCGTCTCTTGTATTTTTTTTTCCATTAAAATTTGAAACTGGAAAGTGGGAGAGGAAAGGGAGTGGCGGAGGGAGGCAGACAGCCGGAGGGAGGCGGAGGCGAGAGGGAGGAAGAGGAAAGGGCTCTCCGGACTGCCGGACGGAGGCGGAGGAGAGAGGAAGGGGCGGAGGGAGAGAGAGGAAAGGGCCGGAGGAGAGAGAAAGGGGCGGAGGAGAGAGAAGGCCGAGCGGAAAGGGCTCGCCGGAGGGAGGGAGAGGAAGGGGCTCGCCGGAATGCCTGACGGAGGCGGAGGAGAGAGGAAGAGGCGGAGGGAGAGAGAGAGGAAAGGGCCATGAAATCGGAGATCCAATCGAGGGAGATCACGCCGTCAGGAGGCCATGAAATCGGGATTCTAGGGTTCTTGTCGGGAGAGGGGCAGGGATCATCTGGCGGCGAAGAGGAGGCGGAGGGAGGGGGAGGGGGCTCCGAACAGGCCGAATCGGACAGAGGCGTGATGGCATCGTCGGCTCCGGCGATGGAGGCGGTGGTTGTGGCGGTTGACGACGGAAGAGGAGGCGGAGGGAGGGGGAGGGGGATCCAGGCGCCGCCGTCGCTGCCAGGCTCCGTCCCTTCCTCTCTCCTCCGACCCTCACCCTTGCTGCCAGGCGCCCCTTCCTCTCTCCTCCGGCGAGCCCTTTCTGCTCGGCCTCCTCTCTCCTCCACCCCTTCCTCTCTCCTCCGGCCCCTTCCTCTTTCTCCCTCCGCCCCTTCCTCTCTCCTCCGCCTCCGTCTGGCAGTCCGGAGAGCCCTTTCCTCTCCCTCCCTCCGCCCCTCCCTTTCCTCTTCCACTTTCCATTTTCAAATTTTAATGAAAATAAAAATAAAAATACAAGAGACGCGGCCTGAGACCGCGTCTCTTTTGTTAACTTTTTTTACACCTTTTCACCAATTTCATATTTTTGACCTTCTGAATAAAACGCGGTCTGAGACCGCATTTTTCTGCCGGATCTGACAAAAATGAATATTTTCGTAAATAGTTTGAAAGTGTGAATATTTTTCTAATTTTTTATTTTTATGTGAATATTTAGAAAAAAAATTCGGAAACCTCTTTCACTCCTTTTCAAATTTATTTTCACTTTTTTTTCCCTTTACATATCTTTTCCTTTATTATATGTGTATAATCATATATTATTGTCAATTATTTTTATTTATAATTTTATAAACAAATAAAATAGCAAGTACTTGATATAAATATATTTTATTACATCTAGACTTAAATTAACAAAGTTAGAAACATTATAACATGCATAAATAGTAATCGAGCTACCTGTAAATTCAGATCATAGCCTTGGATATTTGGGTGTTGGGGGATTATTAAATATTTGTAACATCACTTGAAATTGAAGATTTTTAAGAAGATTTGGATCAAAAGGCATATTTGGAATGAGTGGTTTATTTGAATTATTGTGATCTATAGTTGGAATAAGTGCAACTACAATAGATCAAAATGTGGGTATGTATAGGGTAAATTTGGGCTCAAATTATAGAGAAAAATAAAATTCAACCAATGAGATATTTTATTTAAAAAAATAATAACCAATGAGATATTTTATTTTAAAAAATAATAAAATATAAATATATTTTCTATTTCTTTTTATACATGTTTACAATTAATAAATATGAAAGGAAAAGGGAAGATGTTACTTTTTCATTAAAAAAAAAAAGAAAACAAAATTAGAAAATTGAAGATGTTACCTCTCTCTACCAAGTTAACCTCTTCCATCTACTTACCTTAAGGTAAAACCCACAACCATGAGCTTACCTTTTAGTAATCTTAAGGTGAGCAAAACTCATGGTTGCTCATGCTCTAATTTATTTCTAATTTCTCCATTTCATTAAGTTTTTCTCGTTCACCACCCTCATCATCCACTCACAATTTCGAGCTGGCAAAATCTGACCCGACTAGAAAACCCGACCCGACTCACCCGAACCCGATCGGGACCCGAAAATCTGGAGTCATTCATAACCCGACCCGACCTGTAACAGACCCGAACACCGATAAACCCGACCCGAATTTGAACCCGATCTGACTCTCAACCCGACACAACCCGACCCGAATTGAAATGGTTATTTAACATTAACATTTTAATACTTGAATGTTAAATGTTTTTTTTATTTTAACACAACTTTATGATTATACTTTAACATATAAACACCAATTATTTTTGTTAATTGTTATCATATGAATAAGAACCCAAGTAAAATCAACAGATAAGCAGATAAGTCAATGAGTCAAGTAAGTCAACCGTCATACATCAAATCAAAACATCGATACATATTACGAGTCAGAAATGCTAAAAGTTCACCTAAATTTTTTCCATAAAGCTAACTCTTAAGGGGTTTTTTCACCTGAAAAATTATATTAGACTATTAGTGTTAATAATTCTATTAACTCTAGTAGTTTTCGGTTTTTATAAATGGACTTATTTTTATAAATATAAGTATAATAATTCTATTAAATTTCATAATTATGGTTATGAATAATTCTTTTTATAAATATAAGTATAATAATTCTATTTTTTGCGGAAAGAATTATTTATATCCAAATCAATAATTTTGTAGTTGTTATTTTATTTTTATCTATATTATTATATTTTGATAGAATTAATTATTTATATCTAGATTTGTTAAAAACTAATAATAATAATGGAAAAAAACTAATGGGCAAAAGCTAAAAATGAAATGGGCATTGAAAATGATATGGGCCAATGATATAGTCAAACCACAAATAAGTCAATTTGCAACTTGCTAGTTAAAATAAGCTTAAAACATAAATGTACAATTAATTTGATTTAATTATAGCACCGATCATTGGTTTAAATGTTTAAAAAAGAACGATGTTGTCGAATATCGAACTTCCGATCATGACTTTTTTGAAAATCTGGCGACAATCGATGAGTCAATAACAATGAGTGTATTCAACCGAGTCAAAATTACATATTCAAGTATTCAACCGAGTCAAAATCATTTATTTTAAGTAAATTACATATTTAAGTATTCAACCAATTTAAAATCATTTATTTTAAGTAAATTACATATTTAAGTATTCAACCGAGTCAAAATAAACCTAATCATCCAAAATCCAAAGGGGTCGAATACGATTCGACCGAAAATGTCAAGTACAACTATACCGCTATACTATACCCACTTTGATTCAAAACTCAAATGAGACCGACCCGCCTCTTGACCCGAAACCCGAACGAGACCGACCCGCTTTGACTCGAAGCCGAATGGGCATGACCCGACTTAACCCGAAACCCGACCAATCTAAAATTATTTATGACCGAACGCGACCCGACCAATGTCCGACCCGACTAATACCCGACCATAAATTTTACCCGAATTGACCCAACCCGAGCAATCCTGACCCGACCCCGACCCGAACGACTGACTTGCCAGCTCTACTAGTCACAATGCCTTGGGGTTATGTTATCACTGTCCTCCCTCGTCACAGGAAGTGCTCTTGGTATGGCGTAAAGAAACCAGTGGTGAAGGTTTGATCTCTCGTGCCTTGCTTACGATGTGTTTGATATTGGGGACAATCAGAGATCATTCATGCTTTACACTGTCTATGTGGCTACTCATTCAGAAAATGTGCTTGAGAGAAGCATCCATTAGAGGGCTGGGAATGAATATTGCAAAGTGTTGCATTATTATTGAGGAGTTACAAATTCGATGCCTCTACTCAAATCTCATGGTTGACAACACTTGTTTTCGTGTTATAACACTTGTTTTCGACCCCCGTGGTGATCATAAGAAATTAGTGTCCTTCAATTGATAGGTAAAATACTAATGATATAATAAGATTAAAATGGAGATTTATAATCTGAATAATTTAAATAATTATAGTGCTTTGCTAGAAGCCAACTATAATCTATAGATTAAGTTGGATTTAATCTATTGCTATTTTATTCGGGTTCTATAAGGTCACACACAAAGAGTATTAGGAATTGGATAATTGATTAATGATAATAGTAAGTTATTATTGTTGATATAATATCTTTATGGAAAGATATTATGGATAGAAGATAAAAAATAAAGGTAACTTATTAGGAATAAGTTTGACCCAATTTGTGCACTATATAAGAAGACTTATTGAGAATAGGTCTTAACCTAATTTTTGGGCATTGTGTATCTTTTCTTCTCCCACAAAAAACCACTCTCATCCCTAAAGTGTTAGGTGTGGGTTGCAATTCTTCGATCGTTCGTTCTAGCAAACGGAGACAAGGAGATCCAATCCCGTGCTCGTTTGGAGCAAGTAGAGGAGGAGTTGCGTTTGACACATGTCATTGTAAGCACGATTCATCAAATTTAAGATGTGTAAGAGCACCTGCATTGTAGACACCCAAAATGGGTGTCCTAACCTTTTAAAAAAATTAAGGGTGTTGCTAGATACACCGCAAATCCGGATTAAGGATTTGCACGTCCTTAAGGACGTGCAAGTCTGGGACTGTGCACGTTCACTAGGAAAGCCTTGCACGTCCTTAACAACGTGCAAGCATTGCACGTCCTTAAGGACGTGCAAACCCTAGTTAGGGTTTTGCGTTTAGGGTTTAGGGTTTAGGATTTAGGGTTAGGGTTTAGGTTTTCCGACGTTTTTGTAATGTTAATTGATAAAATTGAAGTGTAGAGCTAGAGAATTTGAAGGATTTAAAGTCAAAATAAATAGAACACAAGAATTGTTAAGGTTTTCATTCGAATAATATGCGAATAACGTTACAAGGAACCGAAAAAAAGGTTTACATTCATAATTTTAATAAAGTTGTGGAATACAATCTAGGAAAATAGTAAAGGATGGCCGGACTCGGCACGCAAGGCTCGAAATCTCTCAATCTGAGCTTGAAACGGAGCATCCCATCCTTCGACGCTCGGATGATGATGTTCGACCCATTCTAGCGGAGGCGGCGGAAGAGGAGCGTTAGGACGCAACCAGATCTATGAGAACAAAAAATTAGAGTTAGAGTATTGACATATATATATGAAAAGCATGAATAGGTAATAAAAAAGACGTTTGAAGTCGTACCGCGACAAAATGGTCTTGGTTTCCGATGCAGGCTACATCAAGAGTTGCTGATTGAGGGTTGTTAGCAGGTGTCGGCGAGATCATGGGGAGACATGTGAACGGATGATGCCAAGCTAGGACGACGAGAGGAATCTGATATACCATCGCAAATACTAAACCCATGATGGGTAGCTCTATCCACTGTCTCCTATCACCATGCACAGCTCCCGCCCATATCTGGTAGTCGACGAACTGCTGGAATGGGTACCCTCTCATATAACAACCGGCGTACAGATCGGCGTGATCCTCCAAGTGATTGCATAGTAACGTTTTGAGTTCCGGGAAAGCAGTCTCCCCGATCGGTGATGTCAAAGCCGCCAAAGCACGGTAGCCACAATGACCATCTCCAACAGTGTCCCTCACCGTCTGAATATGACCGAGCATGAAGGGATCAACGTTGTTTCGACCCCAGTTGAACCCTCCGAAGACATCATCACGTCCACGTCGAGCTGAGGTCGCTTGTGGATGAGGCCGAGCAGCATTTCGAGCAGCACGCGCTTCTTCTCTCTCAAACCTTTCCCTTACCTCCTCGTATGGCAACGGGTTGGTTCTGCAGGCATTCCTCGACCCCCGAGGCCTCCCCTTCCTTCGGACGCTTGCTGATGAGGGTGGGTGTAGCTCATCCTCGCATACATCGTTGGAAGCCGTGTATGAAGATGACAGCTCATACGACAGTGGGGTGTCGTCGAGGTCAGTCCATGACAAATCCATCCAGAACGGGTGGATGTCCTCGGCGGGTATCGGAGTACCGGAGTTGACGTATGCCTGAATCTCATGGACACAAGGGATCCCATAACAAACCCTCCAATGTCGGTCCGTGCATACCGGAGGAACCTTTTGGTTCACGACATCCTGCCACATCTTGTACAGATAATCGAAGCACTTTTTGGAGATTAAAGTCTTTACCTCATCGAAAAGGTTGACTTTATACGCCGCTGTCGGCCATTTGAAGCGGTCGATCTCCAAAGCAGTTTGCAGCTCATGCAGTTGACAATGGTTGACTCTATGGATTGCATCGATCACGATGCGGAAGTCACCAGTCGATGAGTGAAGTGCCTCCTTCAGAACCTTGTGTTGACCCTCAACTCTGTACACATTGAAGTGCATACCACTAAATATTCAATATTATATCATATTGTAATGGGAGATATGAAGTAAGGTTGAACATTCAACGCCGGGGAAGACAAAGGAGATGCTGGACGTCGGGGAAGACAACATTCAACGCCGCCAAGAGACCTAGCTCTCGATCAGTCATGATAGCTTGAGGCTGAACCGTCCCAAGCAAGATTTGAAGCTGTCGCAACACCCAGGCGTATGTGTCTTCGTTCTCTTGCGACATGAAGGCATAGGCGATGCAGTAAGTATTGCCTGACGGTGTGAACCCGACCACCTCGCACAAAGGAATCCCATATCTGCAAGTGTAAATATGTTACATATAAAATACTTTATAATTGGCTATATGTGCAATAATGTAATCGTAATTAAGTAACTTACGCATTTGTTTTGTATGTGTTGTCCATTATGATGACGTAATGGAACCTTCGGAGAAGGCGTATCCCGTCGGGATGCGCGAGGAAGAGATCGCTCAAGACGTTGTCGTCATCCGGATGTCGTCTGAAGTCGTAGTAGTACCTTCTTTCCCGCAGATGGTGCAAGGTATCCTAGGTCATCGTCCGACTCCCTCTTTCTTCGGCGACCACCATGGCGAGCGTGTTGGTAAGGCTCTTCCTTGACGTGACGCTGGTCACATCCAACTGCCTCAATCCGTAACCAATGGATTTTAGAGGAGTGCCAATTTCCTTCATCCACCTCGCCATCTTCTTTTCCCCCTCTGTCATCTGTCCGGCGATGGCGTGACCCTTCAAGCTCGTGGAAAGCTCGTGGTTATGAACACCGTGGTTTACCGTCATAACCCAGTGACCCGGCGGAGCTTCGTGTCCGTGTAGAGAGAATGGACAACCACTTAACTTCGACTGCGTGCTCCGGAGCTTCCTCCCGCGTGGTCGGTACTCCCCATACTGCTCGCAAGCAAGGAGAACCCCGCCTGGACAATTCGACGCCCCCGTCCAAGACCGCTTGATTACTAAAATCATGCAGTGTCTCCGACCCAAGTCCTTGAAATGCGTGACCATTACGTAACGGTCATTCCAAACCCTTGGGTCCGAAAACTCAGACGTAAAGTCTCGAAACTGTATTCACATAATTGGAAATATGAACAAAATGGAAGGAATACGAAATATGTTAACTCTACGAAACCTATCCGTACCTGGGATACTTGGAGACGAGGATTGCTTTGCGGCTCGGCCATAACGATTCTAACGGCGAAAGAATATATCGAAAGAAGTCGGACTTTGTTTTGGAGTGTGGAATCAAGTTGTCCTCCTTCGCTTCAAATAGGCACTGTTGCGTTAATTGTAAGAATAACCCTAGCACGTCCTTAAGGACGTGCTAGGGTTTAGGGTTTGGCTAGGGTTCTAGGGTTTGGCTAGGTTAGGGTTTAGGGTAAGGAAACTGCACGTGGTCAAGGACGTGCTTGCACGTCGTTGACCACGTGCTGCACGTCCTTGACCATGTGCAGTTTCGACAAACCCTAAAACCCTAACCAAACCCTTAAACCCTAGCCAAACCCTAAATCCTAGCACGTCTTTAAGGTAGTTGTATCAAGTATGAGGATATGGATCTCCAAGGTAGTCGCAAGAGTGTCGATCTACTTCGACAATCTGTTTATGTGCTCCTTCACAAATCCTGAGGGAAGTTCCTAACCAAAATATGCAGGAAAACATTATAAACAACATATTAACGTTTTCGTTATCGAACAACCTTATCGGGGAACCTTATCATATTAACGTTTTCGTTTTCGTTATCGGGCAACCTTATCATATTAACATTTTCGTTTTTGATGTTTACGTTCAATATGACTCGGAAGAAATGAGAAGAGTCTACTCGAGATAGAAATAGAAATATAGATACATACAAAATCCGTAATATAAAAGTATAATATCTAGGTAGAAACTGCAAAAGTACATCACTGGTCTACAGGATGGCGTACAACATGATCCAAAATCTCCGTCACCTCGTCCACTAGCTGCTCAATGCGAGGGTCACCAGCCAGGGCCCTCAAATAGCCCTCGACCTCACGAAAGCGGGCTAATAGTGCCAAACGGATGACGGGAGACTGAGGGAGGTCCACCCATGGGTCCAAGCCGATCGGGTGGACGGGCGCCGGCGGGTCGGGATGGGGTGGTGTGGTCGGCAGCACGTACGGCCGGCTCTGCGATGCGTACCAAGGCAAGTAATCTGCAGTGACACCGGCCTGGCAATCCTCGCTGGTGCGCCTGTGCTCGGCCAGCCTGTAGATGCGACCCTCGTCCTGCAGGTCCTGCCACCTGTTGTGGCCCGGGGCAAACACGGCGATGTACCTCGCGTTCTTCAGGGTCGTGTCGCGGCAGACCTGATCCGGCGCGATGACGGCCTGTGGGATCCCCTGGACCCGTCCGAACTGCCGGAGGCACCTATCGGGCATGTACGGCTCCTCCTCCCCGTAAAAGGTGATGGTGCCCCGGTAGGTGGACTGACGGTACTGGCCATCGAAGTCCAGATCACAGCCAAAAGGGATCCACCGGACCTACAATTAAACAAATCAGATTTAATTCACAACTAAGAATTATAAGTGATATAGATAGAGTCTCGAATACATACATCAGCGACGGTAAGACGGTCCACCTCGTCCCGCAGCTCCCCGATCTTCTTCAGCTTCGTGTCGTCCTTCATGCGCTGTGGCGCCTTCGGACCGATGAACTTCGCGTAGAAGCGAGGGTCATCCTTCCTAGCCGGGTCGCTGGACAAATCACCTCGGAAGCGAGGGAAGTACGCCCATATCCAAGCCTTGACACAAAAAAGTATGTCGTTAGCATATAATTTAAATATTTGTAAACTAAAACTCTAATTCAACGGTCTCGTAACTGTAGGATCGGCGTGCAGCTGTCTATGCCCTTCACACTTGAGCGGGTAGCCTCGCCTAGGCCCCTGTAGAGACATGCGAGGGCACCTGCAGCCCATGCAAGGGTGGCCGTCCGTGGGATGTCCCAAATAAGGCCGAATATCCTCCATGGGATCCGGCTCTGCGACTTGTCCACAAACAAAGTCGCGGCGCAAGCGATGGCCATGTACGTCCTGTGCAGAAACAGACGTTGTGCAGAGTCATCCTGGGGCTGCCCCCCTCCCACATGCGTGCGCAGCCGAATCTGCTCAGGATCAGCCGCGGCCTCTGGGTCATCGGCGGGGGCGGGGTCGACGAGCGGCCCGTGTCTCTGCTTCCACAGGGTAGTAAACCCAGTCACTAGAGGGTCGCCAGCGTGTCTGTACCACTTCAGAGACGCAGGGGTGAGCTGGTAGTACTCCGCGATGGCGGGGACCAAAGCGCCCGCGGGAGATGTGATGTGCAGGGCTGGCCATCAATCGGAAGTCCCATCAGACAAGCAAGATCGTGGAGGGTGATGGTCATCTCGCCCCATGGAAAGTGGAAGGAGCTGGTCTCCTGGTACCAATGCTCCAAAAAGAACGTGCAGGTGAACTCGTCGACACACTGCCAGTGGAGGGACCTCAGCTGGGGGATGCCGGATGGGAGCAGATCCTGCACCCAGGTCCCCGGGCCCTCAAATATGTAGGGCTCGAAAGGCTGCAAGTGAGTCGCCCGGTGGTGGAACTTCAGCAGCGGCAGCTCCACCGTAGGATCTCTCCACACCTGGTACGCACGGTGATGCCTGTAAGACACAAGCAGCTCTCCCAGCGGCAATAAAGGGTCGACCTGCACAGCCGGTGCGGCAGCCTGCGCAGGAATGGGCTCGGGCTCTACTTGTGGGCCCCCCTGGCCCTGAGCCTGCCCCTCCTGACCGTCGTCAGCCTCCTCAACTACGTCAGGGATCACATCATCTACAGAGCCCAATGAGATCGCCGCTGGTGTGGGGGAGGTCGAAGGCTCGGGCTCGTGTGTGCCGGATCTAGAAGCCTCTGGCACGGCTGAAGTAGATGCCTCCGGGACGGTCGGTGGAACACGAGTAGGCGGTCTACCCATGTCGGCCCGTCGCCCACTGACTACGTCGGTAATACAGCTACTCAAAACATCTGCGGGCTCTAAAGAAGGCTGCAACCCCATCATCGCATCGCCCGAAGGATCCCAACCTGGCAGACCCTTCCAGAAGTTGTCGTTCTCGTCGTCCGGAGGCGTCCCCATCGACGGCTGTAAGCGCTCTGCAGACGCAAGTAGATCGTCGACTGTCTGATCGGGGAGTGTCGTAAACTCCTGTACCTGGTTGACCGCTGCCCGGTCGCCGAACCTAATAGGCCGAAGGGTACCATCACCCCTCATGAGCCTCCCTGCCTGTTATTATGATCCAGTTGAATATTAATGTCTTTTCAGTATATTTTAATGTATTTTAATGTCTTTTGATGTATTTTAATATATTTTCATTGTTTTATTGTCTTTTATTATATTTTAATGTTAATTAAGTATTACAACTATATTTTAATTTTTTTTATTGTATTCAATATTAATTTATTTTTATGTATTTGAATATATTTAATGTAAATTAAATAATTTTGAAGTATTTTAATATTTTTTTAATGTTTTTATTATATTTCAATATAAATTTATTTTTATGTATTTGAATATATTTTAATATATTCAAATATATTTTAATGTCAATTAAATACTTTTAAGTATTATAATATATTTTAATGTTTTTTATTGTCTTTCAATTGTAATTTTTTCTATGTATTTGAATATATACTATCTACTATATTCTATTAAATTACAACTATATTCTTTTCTATCAAACTATATACTATAAAAAAACATTATAATATATAAATAAATCAAAAAATATATTTTCAATTATAATCTATCAAACAATATATATTATCAATCATATATTCTATAAACTTCTATTATAAAACTATATTATCTATCAAATTATATTTTAAAACTCTAAAAATAAATGAAACAAAAAGTAATTCAAATAACATACCGGTGGAGTCGGGATCGGGGACACCTCAATGGTCCGACGCTTCTGCGGCGGTTCCGCCTCCTCCTCGGCCACTGCTCGGCCTCCGTCGCCGGCGCCAGATGTCGCCCCACCACCACCACCCTCCTCCTCGGCCACTACTCGGCCTCCATCACCTCCGCCAGACGCCGCCCCACCACCACCACCCTCCTCCGCCACCACAGCCGCCAGCACCACCAGACCCTCAGCCACCGGCTCCACCGCCACCGCCTCCCTCGATGCTCCACCCCCACCACCACCCTCCACCTCCATCGCCGTCGCACCACCACCACCCTCCGTCGCCGCCATCAGATCCGCCTCCAAGGCCGCCACCGCCGCCTCGAGCTCTCTCTCTCTTTCTGTCTCCATCTCTCTCGGTCTCTCTCTCTGGGTCTCTCTCTCTCTCGGTCTCGGTCTCTCTGTCTCTGTTTCTCTCTCGCTCGATTTCTCTGAAGACGAAGACGAAGAGGCATGTCCTCTTCAGGGACGAGCTTGCACGTCCTTAAGGACGTGCAGCACGTGGTTAAGGACGTGCCCTTTTGCACGTCCTTAAGAACGTGCAGCACGTCCCTGAGGACGTGCAAGCACGTTTTTTAAAAAAAAAACGTGCTTGCACGTCCGGGTTCGGGTGACTCTCACCCCACTTGCACGTCCTTAAGGATGTGCAAGCACGTCTTTAAGAATGTGCAAGCACGTCCTTAAGGACGTGGGGATTTGCGGTGTATATAGCCGAAACGAAAATTAATTTTGAGTGTTTAATGTCAGAATTAAGTTTTTAGCAGTAGGAACTTTGACAAAAAAAAAATAAAGACACTACCTGCATTATTACTCCTGTACACTCTGACGCATTTATTATTATTATTATTAATTTGAAGACACCCACAAAATGGGGGATGTGGATGCTCTCAGTGTTAAAACATTGCATATTAGATTATTAGTCCAAGAAAAAAGACAAAAAAAAAAACCATAACTAATATGAACCGTACATCCAAGAATTCACATAGTAATCAAGACACAAAATAGATCACATGAATGGTTGACAAAAAGTACCAAATAACCCATCAGGATCAAAGTTTCATGTTCAAGAGTTACAATTAAGGTTGATATTCAAGCCGAGTAGGTCGATCTCGACTCAAGAAAAGTTTGGCTCGAGTTTGTTTAAATTTGAAAGCGAACCGAGTTCGAGCTCACAGTCAAACTCGTGACGAGCTCGAGTATACTCGGTTACTAGTTTCATGTACATTTACATTTTTACCCTAGATTTAATTTTAGCCAAAAAGACAGATTGGTATATTAAAATACCCCCAAGAGACAAGTTGGTATATTTAAAGATATTATGGACATATTGGTATATTTAGGGTGTGTTTGGCGCGCCACCCCGTCCACCTTCATTTAAGGGGTGTGTTGGGTGTATTTTGCCCCCACCTCCTCCACCCTCTTTCACCAAGGGGGTGTTTGGAAACGGGGTGGATTTTAGTGGATGGGGATGGATAAAGGGGATGGATGGGATGGGGATGGATTCTCGGGATGGACGAGATGAGGTTATAAACACCAAAATAAGCCCGTGTGTGTTTGGTCGTGTTTTGATTTTTTGGTGGATGGAGCAACCGAAAAAGTCCAATTTTCCCACATTTACCCACTTCATTTTACCATAATACCCCTCCCACATACCCTTCCCACTTTGAAATTACCCCTGCTCAGCCTCAGCCTCGACAAACCTCCATAGTTCTGAGAAGGAGGAGCTCCTACACAGGTGCGACGGCCGGGCTTCGTCCATAAGCAGTGGATCAAAGTCAGCGGAACTCTTGTCGGCGGTTCACCCAGTTCGCCCGGTCCCCATGTAAGTCCCTTCACCCGCCCTATTTGGATGCATCTTCCTCTTTTCGGGGATTCACCCCCTTAGCGTCGAAAATAGTCGGAATTGTGCGAAGGGAAGTGATTGATGCTTGAATTGTTAGGGATTTTGTGGTTGTTATGCTGCCCAATTGAATAATAGCCCAACTCTGGGGCATTTCCCCTTTCAATTGAAATTTGTTGCTGTTATGCTGCACAATTGAAATTTTTAGGGTTAGAGGAATTGGGGCATTTTTCCGACAGAATCGAGAGTCGTTTTTTTTTTGTTGTCAGTTGCGATTGCGGGGAGTGAGAGGCAGATACCACTGCATCTCCTCGTGTTGTTGAGACTAGCGACATATGGCATCCCCGGTTGCTCCCACTGGTAAGGGGAAACGAAAAGGAAAGGGTAAGAACACAGTGGGTACGACTGATGTCGAGAAGATCCCAACCCCGGTGGCGTTCTACTGGTCATCGGAACTGACAAAGAAGTTGATGCATGTGCTTCTTGCGTACCAGAAGGACAATGGAAAGGAGCAGGCCTTCAAATGGGGACCCCTGACAGAAGCATTCGAAAAGGTTACTGGTAAGAAATGCAACGCATACACCCTGAAGAACTGAACTCAGGACATGAAAACTCTGTGGAACTCTTGGAAGGGACTCAAGAACGGGGAGACCGGTCTCGGATGGGATCCTCAAAGAGGTACCATCATGGCCCCCGACGAGTGGTGGGAAAAGAAAATCACGGTATGTCGTTGTATTTCCTTCTGTATTGTTCGATGTCCCATGAGGGAAGTAATATACGTGATCACAACCACATTGCGTAGGAGGATCATAACTACAGCAGGTTTCGGAAGAAGGGGATCCCGCCGGATCTGGAAGACTTGTTCCACCAAGTTTTCGGAGGTACCGTGGCCACAGGTGAGTACTGCGTCGCCCCATCCATGGACTCGGAGGTGCGGGCTTCGCAGGCGGCCAATGAACCACAGCAGAAAGAGCAAGAGGACTTGGGTGAAGAAGAAGACGACGTAGCAGAAGACGGGAATGTACCAGCGGATGCCGATCCCATTGCATTGCAATATGAGGCGGTAGAAGACGAGTTCGATGAACTTCTCAACACCTCTCGCGCTCGAGGGGGAACGCCCTCTATGCAAGACGTCCTAAGGGGCGTTTGTGACCCTGGCCCTTCACAGCCTGCTAGGACGTCGAAGCGAGGCCCCGGGGCGTCCTCCACCTCTACACAGCCTGCTTCGAAGCGCAGTATTCGATTGTCGGAGGCTACGAGGCTTTACAACCGCAACGTCGGTTGCATGGAGGACACGTCACAGGCGCTGATTGACTATCTTCACCGGGATGAGGCATCGTCAGCCACCCCCCAAGATACCACGAAGACAGTGTTTGACGTTGTGAAGGCGATGGTTGCTGATGGCCTCTTCGAGGAAGGCGATCCCCTATGGTGTTTTAGCCTAGCTCTCATCAAATCACCCGAGCGCCGTGAGGTCTTCGTACAGCTTCACACAAACGCTGCTCGTTTGAAGTGGCTTAGGTGGTTGTACTCGACGAACGACGGCCAGCAGCTCGGCGCCATCCCCCCTGATTGTCTTTACACCTATGCCATTGCTTGATCATGTCACTTGTTTCTTCTTAGACTATTTGATGTTGTTGAAATACTGTTATGCTCTTGAGGTTCTTGAGGATTCAGTAACTGTTGTATTTGTTTTCCAGCACCCTATAATTATGCATTGTGGATGGTGTCCACAACGCATTGGTTGTTTCTGAATTTTCGTTGACATTTTAGGCTGGCCTTGTGTGGCGGCAATAACGGCTTAGGTGGTTGTAATTCTCAAACAGTTTGTATTGCATAGTGTTCATGTAACCATGTGTCCTTCCTTACGTGACTAGTGTTTGCTGCGTTTGTAATACTTCCAAACACTTGTGATTCACGTGACGGTTAAGGTGTCCTTTGCCCACGCAGGACGAAGGTGAATGAAGAGAACCAACGTCTCCGGCGTCGACGTAAAGCAATCGATGGGATCATTGGATATGTCTTGCTCCAGAAGATGTCGATCCCCATACGTGATCACTACTTCAAAAAAGTGCACAAGGTACCGCAATACATTGGCCCGTTCACCGGGGCGCGGTAGGTTGACGAAATCGTAACTCACAGATCGCAGACAAGGTGCGTAAACGTCTTCCGGATGGAGAAGGGGTCCTTCATACGGCTATGCGGGATGCTGGAGCACCAGTACGGCCTATGGGGATGAGATCAGCTTTCTGTGATGGAGAAGGTGGCAATCTTCGTGAACACAATGGCGTGGGGTTCCAGTCAGCGGAACTCATGTGAACGTTTCGGCCGCTCCACCTACACCATATCGCGAACCATTTTGGAGGTTCTTGAGGCCATCTGCGGGGGGAAACGTAACGGTTACCGTGGCCTGGCAGGTGACTTGATTCGGCCACGCGACCCTCATTTCCGGCAAATTCCCGAGCAAATCATGAACGACAACCGGTACTGGCCATACTTCAAGGGGGCAATTGGAGCAATAGACGGGACCCATATTCAGGCCCAGATACCAAAAGGTGACTAGATGAGGTTCTGATGCAGGAAGGGAACATGTACCTACAACGTGATGGGGGTATGCGACTTCGACCTTCGCTTAACTTTCATCTCTATGGGGTGGAAGGGCAGTGCCCACGACACTCGTGTCTTCCATCACGCCCTCAAGACGACCGAACTTCGGTTCCCTCACCCACCCCCTGGCAGGTACTATCTTTGCGACAAAGGGTACCCCTTCCGAAGTGGCTACATGATCCCTTTCTCGACAACAAAGTACCACCACCCCAACTTCGCAGCTACTCAACCAACAAATGAGAAGGAAGCGTTCAACAAGGCACACTCTTCATTGCGAGGCGCTATTGAAAGGTCGTTCGGCATACTAAAGTCGAAGTGGAAGATCCTCCATGAGCTCCCAAAGTATCCCATTCGTAAGCAGATTAACATAATCATTGCATGTTTTGCCCTTCATAACTACGCGCGGGATTCACGTGACGCTTCGGACTCCGATGACGAAGATGAAAAGAGGTTCAAGGAGCCAATACACGATGACGCCCCATCAGACGGTGAGGATGAGGAGAACGTTTACGATTACCAGGAGGAGGTTGGACATGAGGATGACGACCCCTTATACGTGTCTGACGATGACGTTGGCCCGACGCAGTCAGGGATCAGGGCACTCAGAGACGAGATTGCTCGCCAGATATGGAACGACCGACGCGGGGGGGGGGGGGGTAAGTAGCATGTGCAATTGGGGCAGGGTAGTTGGTTATGAACAACACGTCATGCGTTTTTGTTCGTGGTCTTTTGGGCTAAGGGATCAACCCCCATGGTGTTGGGTACTTTGGTTAACTATTTGATGCCCGTGTGGTCTTTTTGGGTTAAGGGGATCAACCCCCATGGTGTTGGGTAATTTGTTAACTATTTGATGCCAGTGTGGTGAATTTGCTAACTATTTGATGCCAGTGTGGTGAATTGTTTACAAAAAATGGTAACCGCTACTTCAAATGCGTAATATTAGGTGGTTGCATATATGTAGGGGCAAAAGGGTTCCTTACCAATCGACATTACACAACACAAATACTTGTCGACTGGTAAGTAGGGGTGGAAATGGGGCGGGTTATGGGTGGATAAAGTCACTCCATCACCCGCCCCGCGGGTAAAAATTTCACCCGCTCCATCCATCACCCGCAAACCTTTTCACCCGCATCCAACCCGCGCGGGTGATGCGAGTGGAGCGGGTACCCAATGGGTGAAACAAAAGAAAAAACCAAATCAACACAAGTAGACCAATTCTAACTCAAAATTACAAAGGGGGCGGGTTTATGTATTTATATTTTTATTTTTGATCGGCAAAGCACTGAAATTACGAGCTAATTGAAATTTGAAAGTGGAATGGTATATATCTCTATATTAATCATATATTAATCCAGTATATCTCTTGCTATAACGTGGAAAACCAAGCCGAGACCATATCCATTCTAAATGAAATTTGGTGGGCAAAGCACTAATCAAGGATTAAAGTTTGTAGAAGTTAAATTTGAAAAGGGTAAAATAGTAAAATCACACACATTAAATATATAAATTTTAGGATTTTATGCGGGTTTGCGGTGCGGGTGTGCGGGGCGGGTTAATGGGCGGGTTGTGGGTGAAAAATCTTCACTCATAATCCATCCATCACCCGCTTCACCCGCACCCGCTCCACCCGTCACCCACTTTTTTGCGGTTCACCCACAAAATTAATGCGGGTAAAGTGGGTAGAGCGGGTACCCGCGGGTTATTTCCAGCTCTACTGGTAAGGATAATGTCAACCATTATATGTGTTAGAGAGTTAAAATGTATGCCATAATCGAAACCATAAAAGACGACCCCGACATGCACAAAATGGAGGCCGCGATAAGACAAAGTATCTGCAAGCTACAACAATTATGCTACAGATTCACAAAAAATGGCTTGGATTCCCGAGCTTCAGCTACGACCCCATCACCATAGTGGCCACCAGCAGGAGAAGGAGACAGGCCACCACAACCACGATAGTCACCCAGCCTCTGAGCCTCAGTGCCCGGGTCAGCTCATGGATGAGTAGCTGCTCCGAGGCGTGGTCCACCCACCTGGCGCAGAGGTAGGAGCATAACTCAGCGATCCTCTGAACGAGGTGGTCATTGCTGGCCTCTGAAGCCACCAGCCTGCCGGCCAGACTGTGGTTGTGAGCCCGGGTCGCTCTAAGTTCGTTCTGCATCATGGTGTTGTCAACCTGGGTCTCTCTCATAGCATTCTCCCGAGCGACGTCCCTAGCCTCCACTCAGCAATGCGTCCTCGGAGCTGACCGAGCTCGTCCGCAGCATAGTCCCACAGGTCTTCATCCTCTGCAGCGTCGAGTAAAGGGTCAACGGGGTCTTGGGGCTGGGACGTTGCGTCGTCCTCCTCTTCAGGACCAGGGCGGTCTCGTCCGTATGAGTAGTCAGAACGGAGCCAGAAGTACCTGCGGGGGTCCCTACTCTGATAGCTCCTGTCAGAGTCGCTGTCTGTGTCCGATAATGGCCACATCCTTGTCAATGCTACAAAAATTGCAGAACACCATTCAGTGACACTTTGCATGGCAATGAAATGAGGAGAATGGAAATCAGAGATTATAAAAATTGCAGGACACCATTCAAAGAAATCAGAGCAAAGTGTAGTTGTTTGGTTAAATGTATTTAGGACAATATTTGCAAGGAAAGTTCCATCAGAGCAAAGAAATCAGAGCAATATTTACAAGGAAATGAAATCAGAGCAAAGGAATCAGAGCAAAGTGTTATAATAAATATAAAATCCAAGTTTCACAAGTAAGAAATATAAAATCAAAGTTCCATACATCAGAGATAACCCAAAGTCCCATACATCAGAGATAACCCTGACTAAACCAATATTGAAAAACATCTGTAAAGATATAAAAATAGCAGAATAAGGAACACCATCCAGATTGAAGACAAAAGGAAATAACATTATCCGCGGATAAATTATCCAAGAGCTGACTCATGAACAATCATCCGCGGATAGAAGAGAATAGGCACGTGGCGGCCATGCCCACCACCCACGAAGTAGAACACATGTCGAAAGGCGAACACCACGTGGCACAACTTACCAGGCCACCCCGGACCTATAAAAGTGAGAAATCTCACCAAAGAATGGGACTTTTTTTGGAAAAGCGAAGGAAAAAGAGCGGATTTAGGCCTAGTGAACTCAGAAGAAAGAAGAACAAGAAGAAGAATTCGTACGCGTGGAAAAGAACCTATTTCATAGTAAAATCAGTACCGTTCACTGGACCAACTCCGCGGATGAAAACCCTGTTTGTCCTTAGTATAAATTTCTATTAAGGAAAAGACTGTTATTATTAATTCTCAAGATATTCAACAGCGACAGGTAAGCGAATCAATTTTCCGAATTGTCTAGAAAAAATCGATAAGGGAATCACCTTTCAGAATAAGCGCCTAGGTTAATTCCCGCGGCACAGGTTGGGCCACGTCGATTATCTCGATGCGGGTCAGGTAAGCCCGTTGGGAAGATTGGTCACTTCACCAGGTAGGTTCCCGGGCCCCACTAAAAATGGTGGCCTCTAGAGATCGGGGCTTTTTCACTGGCGCCGTCTGTGGGAACCCCCTCACACTAAGGGGTTTCCTTTTTGATAAGAATAGACAAAGACCCTCAAACCTTTGAAAAATTAGGGTCCGCGTCTGAACTTAGAAATACAAATTTTTAGATATATAAAATTAAACTTTTTGATAGCGACAGATTCACGACATTAAGAAGATGAGTGATAGCCAGAACAATCCAACTCAGAACATGAGTCAAGGGGTTCACCAGGATGAGGAGGCCTCTAGCATGTATATCCCATTGACACCGCCACCAAATCCAAATGGTGAGATGGGAGATCAGCACCTCGGAACCCCTCCACATCATTATGGCAATCAGTATGGACTGGATGGAGGATTCATCCCGCAGAACTTCTGGTATTATGAAGCACGACACGAGCAGCCTAACCATTTTCAGCAGGAGCAGTCTCAGTACTTTTATTATGATCAGTGGGGGCAGAATCCGCGTCAACAAGGGAATTATCGACCGGAGGAGCAGTACGGAAACTTTGATAGACGTAACACTGCATACGATAATCCCGGCAATTGGAACTACGGTTTTCAGAATCAGGAAATACCGCGCCAGATATGGCAGAATGATCACTGACACCGAGAGAATAAACATCAACGCGGGGAAAGGTCGATAGATGTTTCCACCTCTACAAAATCCGACTCAGCCGAAAAAAGAAACGAAAATGCACCAGCGGGTTTTCCTTCAGTGTTTACCAAAGAGATTTGTTCCGCGTCAGTACCAAAACGGTGGAGAGACGTGAACCTCATGAAATATGATGAAACAACTGATCTTGAAGATCATCTTTGCCATTTTGCAACTGCTATGGGAATAAACGAGTATAATGATGCCATGTTGTGTAGGACATTTCCTTCGACCTTAACGAAGATCGCGCTCACCTGGTTCACAAACCTTCCAAAAGGATCCGTGACCAATTTTACCCAGATGTCCCACATCTTCACATCCCACTTCGGAAGTGCACGATCGAGAAAGAAGACCATGCTCGACCTGAATTCCATTAAGCAAGGAGTTGGGGAATCCTTGGGACACTTCTTCACTCGATTTACCAGCATGGTAGTTCAGATCCCCAACTTTAACCATGAATCAGCAATTATCATACTTATGGGCAATTTAGCAGAGGGAGATTTCAAGACGTACCTGTTTCGGAAGAAGCCAACTAGTTACGATGACTTAAGAGAGCGGGTGTCAAGGCAGATTGAGGCAGAAGAAGCAGCCGCGTCCAGCTCTAAGGCGAATACTGGGAATCCAGGTCTCTTTGGGAAGCTTGCTGGAAAATTCAGAAAAGAAAAGGCCAAGCCACTCAGGCATCATTCAGAAGCAATAGATTTTCATCCCCGCCGCGATGAAGTGCATATGAACTTAGAAAGAGGACAGGGATCTCACCACAGGGAAGATCATCCGCGTTCCTATCATCCAAGAGAGAACCGATATGGAAATCATGATATGAGGTCTCCACCTAGAAGGGAGAATCGACCTGACCATAGGCCACGTTGGGAGGACCGAAACCCTAGGTTTGACGAATCTCATAATCCACATGAACGATTTTTCAGGCAACCGGATCAGCGAAGAGATCTCCCTTTCCACAACCGGGGAAGAGGGAGAGGAAGAAGGGGACGCGGAGGTAGATACAACTATACGCCTGCAATCCAGAGATCTGTCAACCAGAGAGAAGCTCAAAAAACAGAGGCAGGCCAAATACCAGAACCAAAGGGCTTCATTAACACCCTCGCGGGGGGCTTTTCCATGGCTGGGTCCAGTAGACAGGAAAAAAAATTACGAGAGAGAAGGAAGACAGCCACCGTCCGCGTCAAGCAGAAGAATTTCTCTTGCACAACATGAGAACATTTCCTTTACCCCAAAGGACGTTGAGGAAGTAAGGATGCCACACTCAGACCCCCTGGTCATTCACGCGCAGATAGCCGCCAAGACAGTAAAAAGAGTATTTATTGATACTGGATCATCTGTTGACATCCTATCATGGGAGGCATTTTCTCAAATGGGAATTTCTGCAGCATCGTTGAAACCATATTCAGGAACGCTAATCACATTCTCAGGAGGAGAGGTACAAGTAGCAGGCACAATTGAGCTTACAGTTGTTTTGGGGACATCCTCAAACAGACGCATGGAAAATATTGTGTTCACAGTGGTAAAAATTCCCACTGTATACAATGCTTTGCTGGGTCGCGTCTCACTCTATAAGTTCCAAATGGTAGTTTCAATCTAGCACTTTGTGGGAAAGTTCCCTTTACCCGGAGGAGGAATTGGTGAGGTTCACGGGCAACAACCAGAAAGCAGAAGCTGTTACTTAACTTCCATCAAGAAGAATAAAGAAGTGATGTGTATTAGTGAAAATTGTGAATCCGTGGTCGGGGACAATGACTCGGCTGAACTTTTAGAAGCCGAACTAGAGGTTAGACCATTAGAAGTAAAAATACCTACCGCGGATGAAAGAATTACGTATACACCCTTCCCAAACCCAGATGAGAAGGTCTACTTGGGACAGGCACTGGAGACAGTAGAAAGAGTTCGAGTCTTAGAAATCATAACGAAATCGAGAGACATTTTTGCATGGAATCCTCGAGATCTGCTGGGTGTCCCACCCACGATAGCTTTGCATACCTTGAGAATTCGTCCAGGAACGAAACCCATAATACAGAAGAAGAGAAAGATGGCTCCGGAGAAAGCTGCGGCGGCAAAAGAGGAAACTGATAAACTTTTAGAAGCAGGCTTTATAGAGGAAGTGGAAGACTCAGAATGGCTCTCAAACGTGGTTTTAGTGAAGAAATCTAATGGGAAGTGGAGGATGTGCATAGATTTTACTGATCTTAACAAATCCTGCCCAAAGGATAGTTATCCATTACCGTCCATAGATGAACTCGTTGATGGAACCGCGGGTAACAAAGTCCTTAGTTTTCTTGATGCTTACTCAGGAAAACTAATCCTCTCAAAAAAGGACCAAGGTGAACCAACAGAGGAAGGCATCATGAAAGCATACAACAAGTCTATTAGTCCTTTCCCCCATACTCTCTTTTATAGAGCACGTAAACAATTCTGGACATGTGTCGAAAATAGAAATATGGGGCAAATAAATTCGAATGGTCAAATCATTGACACAAAAAACCACAGGCACCGTGCATGAGATAAACAGTAAACACTATTACTGAACTTCTCAGAAATCCCGTGAGAAGAACATCATAACAAATAAACCTCGAAAGACTAAAACAATCACACCATTAGCATACATAACTGAGAAATCTCCAGAAACAATTATCAAAGGCCTGATAAACAACAAAGTTACGACTAAAATAACAAAGAGGCTTAAAGTCTTATTCCATTGTGAAAAGTACAGTTTAATATCCATTCGAAACTGCGACGTGGAGGGTAGGATCATCATGATTTCCCCCGCGTGGATCCACCACCCGAACCTCGAAACGATCCTCACCCATGTGAGTGAAAATCATGGAGACCCCCCGTTCAAAACCATGTGATTCCACAAAGTCTTTCAATCCGCGGCCAAGGTAGAGAAGACCACCGTTACGCCGCTCTATACAAACAAGGAAATTGCGCAACAGATGAGAAGAAAGTAAAACCTGGCCAGGAACAGCATCCGCATACTCCTCCTCAAACCTAAGTGGAAGCAACTAAAAGATAGAAGGAAAGTATAAGCCAAAAGGAAGTTCTGTAAAAAATTTTAGTATAATTAGCTCACCAATTGCAAGAACTGTTTGGGGTAATCGATCGCTTGGAAAAAAGCCCATCGGGGTTCTGGCCCAAAAACCCCGTCTGCCCTAAATGACAGGGGAGGGACTATAATGGATCCCCACATCTCGATGAAATTAGAGGAAAACGGTAAAGATCCCCTTGCTTGTATTATCAATCACAGGGGAACAGTTGAACAGGAAAAAGGAGAAGCGCATGCATGACATGCAATGGGTGACACAACCACCAAAGGCACGCGTCTCTCTTTTTCTGAAAATAAAGTTAACCAGAGAAGAATCTTTTCCCAAAATCAGTAAAAGTAAATTACAAAGAGGGAAATTAAAATTACTTTTTGATAAAAAGAAATAAAACCAACGGCAGGAAAACCTGAATGACGTAGGGTGGCTGTCCATGAGTAGGGCAAGATCGCAGAAGTTCCTTGTAGCGCTCCCATGCCTTTGCCAGCGGTTCCCCTTGCTTCTGTCTGAAGGCGGTGATTTTCTGGCGGAGATGTGCTGTTTTGGCGGGTGGGAAGAATTTGTTCAGGAACTCTTGCTCTACTTGGGCCCAGGTTGTGAGTGATCTTGGTTGCAGCCCTTCCAGCCATTTCAGTGCAGGCCCAGCGAGAGACCAGCGAAAAGATTTCATCTTGACATATTCCAGAGTTGTACCTTCAGCAAGAGTACGGCACATGTCAGCAAAGTTTGTAATATGTTCAAGAGGACACTCATTAAATCTACCATAAAAGGCATTATTTTTAAGTTCTATGAGAAACTGAGTGCGAATTTCAAAAGAGTTATCAGGGATAAGAATCGCCGATTCAGGCACGACGAGAGTTGGGTGCATGTAGTCCTCTGCCGTGGTTGGATATTGGGCAAGCTCAGCATGTGCTTGTTCTCTTGCTTCTTTCTCAGCGGCGATAGCAGCATCTTTAGCGGCTAATTCCCTGGTAAGCCTAGCGATCAGCTGTTCCTGTGTCTCTGCAGCCGCCATGGCTCTTTGTAGTTTAGCTCTGATGTGAAAAAGGCGTTCCGGTTCGTCTAAGGCGTCAAACTCAGGTGTTTGACCAGAACGACGCATACACCTGCAAATTCACTCAAAGAAACAGTGAGAACTGACTACCTAAGGCGCGATTGATAGCTTCCCCGGCAACGGCGCCAATTTGTTGTTTGCAGGAGGATGGTCAAGTATGAAATAAATATAAAGTATAGATCAGACTGACTTCCCTGTCTCAGCAAATAAATACAAGACTTCCTCCCGTTATAGTAAGAGAAAAGTCAGGATCGAATCCACGAGGAAGCACGTCAGCAGTTCTCAGGTAGCTGTAAATTCTCACAGGCAAAGCAGCAGAAAGGACAGAAACAGGGAACGAAACAGAAATAAAAGCAGAAAATAACAAAAGCAAAGAACAAAGCAAAACAGAAAAGACAAAGCAAAGCAACAAATAAAAGCAAAGCAAAGGGCTCGTCGATCTCGACAAACAGCTCCTCGAGATCGACCACAGCAGTCGACAACAGAGAACAGAAATCACAGCAGACAAGCAAACCCGGCAAGGGCAACTCGATCTCGACAAACACTACTCGAGATCGACAAGGGTATGTAAAGACAGAAACTTCAGAAATCGACAACAGAACAGAACTCAACTCGACCTAGACGAAGTGTACTCGAGATCGAGTACCACCAACTCGAGATCGACAAGATCTCCTCTATGTCGACAAGAATGCAGAAAACTCAGAATTTTAAATTGCAAATTTTCGAAACCAAAACTTAGATCTTTGACAGAAATAAATTCAATATAATAAAAGACTTCCAAAGCCAGGGTTTCAACACCACAACGATAACCATGCAAAATAACACATAAAGGCATAAAAGATCATGCTTTCCATCAAATAACTTTCGTTATTAACAAATAGGCAAATAGAGGCTTTCGCATAAACCCTAATTGTTACTAACCCTTTTTCACATAATTAATCCAAGTTGCATTAAGATCACTTTCGCTTCAATAACACGAACAAGGATCACCTTCAACTCTCGCAAAAGAATCATGCTTATAGGGATAGAAGATGAATTGCATAACAAAATCTGACCTTTACCGCGTCGCCTTACATGGCCACCGTCGGGCTCACCCCAGCCCCAGAAGTGGGTGGACTACTCGCTCTTCATCATCAAGAAAGACATCAAATAACAAAAGAAACTAACTTGCATTAAATTAAATAAAGAAAGCTTACAACCGACAAGACAAATCCGCTTTCGCCTCTCCACCTTGCTTGCTACAAACTCTCTCTCTCTCCCCTACTTACTTCAATGGAATTGTGTCTTCGAATTGAATGAATGAAAAACCAGCCCCTAGGGCTTTATTTATAGCCTTCATTCCCTAGCTATTCTAGGAAAGAAGATATCTATCTCTATCTAAAATTATATCTAAAACTTAAAAAGATAAATAAATTGTTTTAAGGAAATAAATCTATATGGAAAGGATAAAACTAAATAGGGTAAGTCTTCATGATGTTGATAGATCTTGTCTCCTTGATGATAGAACTTGATGGATCAGGATAGAATCGACTTCCTTCGCGCCCAAGAAATCTCAATTCTACTCGGACAGGCCTCGTCGAGAAGTTTCTGGAAACGGCTCTACTCGACCTCGACCACGGCTCGTCGACCTCGAGTAGGGTGGTTCGTCGACTGGACTTCCTCGGATAGATCTACTCGATGTGCTCGGACTTGGACTCAGGCGCTCGTCGACCTCGACAAAGGGTCCTCGAGATCGACTAGAGTGGTGCACGTCTGGTCGAGCAGGCTTCTCCTCGGCAAGGACACGGACTGGCACGGTGGGTCTTGTCGATCTCGACTAGGGTTTGTCGAGATCGAGTAGGGTTGCTCGGCGTCCTCGTCCTCGGCTTCTCTCCTTGTCGACTCCGGGTGTGGCGTCTGGGCTTCGTCGACCTCGACTAGGGCTTGTCGAGATCGAGTTGGGTCCGGAGCTCGGGTTGGTCTGGCTCTCGATCAGGCTCTGTCGACAAGGCTGTGCTCCGTCATGCTCGTCTATGTCGACTAGGGCCCACTCGAGATCGAGTAGCCTTGGCTTTCAGCTTGGTTCCGCTGCTTTGACCTTGGACTTCTGTAGTGGTTTTCCGAGCTTTTCCGACCTTCTGTAGAATTGCTGTAAAATGCCTCGATTTCTGCGAATTAAACAGAAACTGGTGTAGATTCCATAATTTTGGCAAATAAACATAAACTACATAGATTCTGTACTATCTAAGCCCAAATGAATGCAATGTATACAGAAATCTATATAAAAGTTACTGTAAAACATGGCAGATTCAGCTCACAACAGTAGGGTCAGCTTTGATTTTTACCTACATGGGCGATTCCATCTTTGAAGTCGACGTCGTCAGCCCAGACAGCGAAGAAAATGGAGAGGTAGGCCATCCTTGAATTCCCACTAGGTTCTTCGCGTCAATGATGTAACAAGCTTAGAGGGATCCAACCCCTGAGAAAGGTTTCTGTACGCTGTTTCGTATTATTAATAATAAAGGATCCCTCCTTCTATTTTCATTTCTAAAAAACACATGGGTACAATAAGGAGAATCACGGATTCCCTTTTTTCTTTATTTTACAAAAGTTTATATCAAGAAACCGGTTTACAAACTCCTAAAGCATGACGCGGAAATAACTCAATTAGAACTGCATGATGAAGAAATCGAGTCCAAGGTAGCCTCGTGTTCATCCTCGATTTCACGATGCGGACAAACTTGGAAGGAAACGTTGCCCTTATGAAAAAACATCATGGCACTTCCTATTCCCAGGTGGTGAAGCATAAGGAACTCATCCCAACCATTATCAATTTGAAAAAGACCATTCTCACTCCAAGATACAGCCACTGGAAAATCGCGGACGAGATACGTTGAAAGAAAAGCCCACCGAGGCGGAAGAGGCCCATACTCAGCCTCAAACTGGGGAGGCATGACCTACATATTAATAAAATCAAAAACCTAATATAGAAAGCCCAAACTCTGATTGAAGTAAAATTAAAAGAAACTCACTAGCCGAGAAAGTTGTTCTACATTCTCAATCTTTTGAAAAAAAGCTCAAGGATTAAAGCTTTATGGAGACATGAAACTTGCAAAAGCACGATCGGTTAAACACAACATGGGAGGCAACAAAAAAGATGGAGATTAGGGCTTTAAAAAGAAAAAATTCATCCTGAGGAATGAAGACAAGTGGTGAAGGATTTCGAACATCAGGACCAACCCGTTCGACACTTGGAGAATTCGAAATATAAATATATAGATATTTACTACAAGCAAAACATACAACCAGTACCAATGTTTCGACCAAAGAGATCTTCAACCCATATTCAAAACAAAAGAAGTATCTCGATGATATACCAAAAAACAGGAAACCACATACAGGTTCCCAAAATCCATAAAAGTTTCATCCCCCATAAAAACCAAAGGTCGAAGTCTACTAAGGAGTGGCTGCCTTCTCAATTTCTTCCTCCGCGTCCTCATCGTCGTCATTTTCAGAATAAGAATCCTCCGCGGCCATCTCCTCTTTTGAAAGTCCCCAGTCGGCACTTTCCAGGCTAGGCTCAAATTTTTCCAGAGGGACACTCGGGTTGTTTGACGAACGCGTAACACTTTGATTGATCCCTGCAACCATTCCCTTCCGAAAATAGCTAAAGCACCTATCCTTCAAAATACTAGAGCCTTTTGAAGTCTGGAGGCAGGCTTTTGCCACAGAAGACATGAAGGAGATACCAACCTCAATTTTTATCCACTCAGAAGAAAGGTAATTCAAACCTTCAGGACTCTGAAGCCATTGGAGGGCCACGTCTTGATCTGAGCGCGCCTTGATAGTGTCAAGATCTTGTTTGGTGATAGACAGTTCTTCGCGAAGGATGGAGAAATCCTCTTCCATTTTATCAATGATAGCTTGTTTAGTTTGGAGAAGCTCCCGCGAAGCCCCTTCAGTAGCTTCCAGCTCTTTGACACGAGAGACGGCAGAGCTCGAAGAAACTTTTAAATCATCATATTTTTTCTGTAAAGCTGTCATGGCCTCTTTCTGGTTTTGCACCTCCTCATGAAGGTCAGCTGACCTTTTCTTAAACTTCTCCACTGAGACTGGGTCTCCCACTGTATTCCCCAATATTCGAAGCTGATGGTTTAATTTTTTAAGTTCTTCATCTTTCTTCTTAAGATCTTCCTCTCCACATACCATATGTCTCTCAACATCTGGTTGAATTACCCTCAACTATAAAAATCAAGGTAGAAGTAAGAAAAATTTAAAATAAACCGCGTCAAAAAAGACGAAGAAAAGAGAGAAAGGAATTTTAACCTACCCACTGAATAATACGATCAAAGTTAGTTGAAAGAGTGACGGGATCCAGTCGTTTGATATATCCTTGCTCTGGGAGACAACGCTTCTTGGCTGGAAAAGCAAGGCCTTGTAAGTCAATCGGATCAAAGCCTGGGATAGGAAATTCACAAAGAGTCGCTACGCCCTCCAAAAAGAGCCCCTTTTTGTCTGAAGCTGATGGCCCAACAGCAATGGCAATCTTCCTCCTTTTTGATTTAGAAGTCTCGGGCGCGGACGAACAAGTACGTTTCTCTCGAGGTACAGGAACCAGTGAAGAAGATTCAACCAAAGCCCCAGTCTCGTCCGCAACACTTACATCAACATTCGATGCCACTTCTAGGGCCTGGGGAGGAACAGGAGGATCAGGAGGATCATTGGCTACCAAACTAGATTTCTTCTTCTTCCCAGATTTGGCCTTATGCCGCTTCAAAAGTGCATCCAAATCCATTTTGTCTAAACACAAAAATACATTTCCCGATAAGTTATCCATTGAAGAAAGACAAAACATAAAGACACAAATCTATATACTGAAAGAAACAAATAAACAAAGAAGCCACCTAGTCGCGGATGAGGCATACTCAAGCCAGCCATCTCAAGACGAAACACGGATAACATTTTATCCCACGGAAATCTAGGAATATGAGAAAACGACAGCTTGAACTGAGAAAGATTGGAAATTTTTGGTTTCATCACATAGCAAAAAAGCCTTGGGACCGTTCGACAGTTAAAACCTTGCCCAGATCTGTCGCGAACCAAAAACCACTTGTACTTCCAATTCGGCTTACTAGACAACCTTTCCATATACCTACAACTTGAGTTGCACTGGTAAAATCTTGAATCTTGAGTCCCCTTCTTTAAGGAAAAAATACTGAACATTAACTTCAAAGAAGGAGCAACATCAATCTCCTTGCACCTCATAATAAAACTGGTAAAAAACATCCAACCATTAGGGACGATCTGAGCAGGACTCAAATTATATTCCTCCAAAAACTTCGAGAAAAAAGGATGTAGAGGAAGTCGGAAGCCTTGAGATAAGCTAGCTGCATATACGACCAAACAATCTTCATAAACGTCCAGACAACCACCCCCTTCCTTAGGAAGACAGAATTCTACACCCGTTGGCCAAGGGAAGACTTGCGAAAGAGCGTCAAGATCTTCTAAGTTCAAAAGAGTAGTACAACCCCTCAACTTACTCACAGGAGACCTCCACGGATGAATCCTATCAGGCACCACTGGTGGACGACTGGTTGGAGGTGGAAGAGGTTTAAAATCTCCCAAGAAAAGACAAGTATCTAAATCCCCTAAGTTATACACTGGGGTGTCCAAGTCGCTCAAGTTCTCCTTAGAACGGATTACCTTCGGACTTTCTGCTAAACCAATTGGAGGAAGCTCATAAGGAATCCAAACCTTCTCCGACTCATGATCCGCAGAATGAGAAATAGACGAAGCCCCCGCGTCCACTGAAGAACTAGCACCCGATTCATCTACAGCCCTTGGATTTTCATCTTCCGTACATCCCTTCGAAGAAGAAGAAACTGAGTAAGGTGAAGAATAGTAATTAGGGTCAGAACGCTTCCGGCGCCTTCTCACCTTAATAGGACTACCAGTAGGACCAACTCGATCCGGAGTAGACGCGGATGTAGAAGAAGATGACTCTGACGAAGAATCATTAGAGTTGGAAGAAGAACTCCCAGAAGAGGAAGAAAGTCCTCTGGGGACGGACGCACCTGAGAGGATGAAGCGACACCACTCCTCCATCCTTCATCCCTCTCAAAATCTTCTAACAAATCGCGCTCCTCGCTGAGACTAGCCATTTCCAAAGAAACTAGAAGAAAATCGCGTGAAATTTCACTAATACAAAGCAAAATCTCATCCAAAAAACACATTCAGGGACAAACTTGCACCCACTTACGATCTAAATGTCAAAAGTTTAAAAAACTTAACAAGGAAAAATCAAGAACAGTTTAGAACAAAGAGAAATACCTTGAAAAGTTGAAGGAAACAGCCGGAAAGTTCAAGTAAACCACCGGAAACCTAGAAAACCGCCGCCGGAAAACTTCAAGATGGATAAGGATAAAATCTCCGAAAAAGCAGAAGAAGACAAGTGTGGGGTAAAAAAGAAACGGGACAGAGTAACTTATAGAAAATTACTGACGTTTGAACTTTCGAGCCTAAATGGGCCTGATGGACCCAAATTGGGCCAAAGATCTATAAAGAAAAAGCCCATCACATCCAAATCAGAATTATACTAATAACGAAACTACAGATGTTTTCTTGAAGAATCTTTATCGATCCGCGTCAATCCCAGGTTGGGATCACCTCGGCCCGAGGAGCTGTGACTAAACCAATATTGAAAAACATCTGTAAAGATATAAAAATAGCAGAATAAGGAACACTATCCAGATTGAAGACAAAAGGAAATAACATTATCCGCGGATAAATTATCCAAGAGCTGACTCATGAACAATCATTCGCGGATAGAAGAGAATAGGCACGTGGCGGCCATGCCCACCACCCACGAAGTAGAACACGTGTTGAAAGGCAAACACCACGTGGCACAACTTACCAGGCCACCCCGGACCTATAAAAGTGAGAAATCTCACCAAAGAATGGGACTTTTTTTGGAAAAGCGAAGGAAAAGGAGCGGATTTAGGCCTAGTGAACTCAGAAGAAAGAAGAACAAGAAGAAGAATTTGTACGCGTGGAAAAGAACCTATTTCATAGTAAAATCAGCACCGTTCACTGGACCAACTCCGCGGATGAAAACCCTGTTTGTCCTTAGTATAAATTTCTATTAAGGAAAAGACTGTTATTATTAATTCTCAAGATATTCAACAGCGACAGGTAAGCGAATCAATTTTCCGAATTGTCTAGAAAAAACTCGATAAGGGAATCACCTTTCAGAATAAGCGCCTAGGTTAATTCCCGCGGCACAGGTTGGGCCACGTCGATTATCTCGATGCGGGTCAGGTAAGCCCGTTGGGAAGATTGGTCACTTCACCAGGTAGGTTCCCGGGCCCCACTAAAAATGGTGGCCTCTAGAGATCGGGGCTCTTTCAAACCCAAAGTCCCATACAAGAGCTGAGATAGATCATATATGGATGTACTGACAGGTTGCAAAGGTTGAAAATTTTGGAGGTTTGCTTCTTTTTTTTTTTGTAGTTGTTTGGTTAGTCCTATTTAGGACAATATTTGCAAGGCAATGAAATCAGAGCAAAGAAATCAGAGCAAAGTGTTATAAGAAATATAAATCCCAAGTTTCACAAGCAAGAAATATAAAATCAAAGTTCCATACATCAGAGATAACCCAAAGTCCCATACATTAGAGATAACCCAAAGTCCCATACAAGAGCTGAGATAGATCATATATGGATGTACTGACAGGTTGCAAAGGTTGAAAATTTTGCAGGTTTGCTTTTTTTTTTTTTGTGTAGTTGTTTGGTTAGTCGTATTTAGGACAATATTTGCAAGGCAATGAAATCAGAGCAAAGAAATCAGAGCAAAGTGTTATAAGAAATATAAAATCCAAGTTTCACAAGTAAAGAAATATAAAATAAAAGTTACATACATCAGAGATAACCCAAAGTTCCATACAAGAGCTGAGATAGATCAAATATGGATGAACTGAGCGATTGCAAAGGTTGAAAAAATTGCAGAGCAACATTCAGTGACACTTTGCAAGGCAATGAAATCAGGACAATGGAAATCAGAGCAAAGTGTTGTAAGGGGAAGTCATGGAAGCTTTGCCTTTCACAGTAGAATGTATTTAGGACAATATTTTCCAGTAATAACACTTTTATAATATACATCATTATATAAACAAATACATAAGTTAGCAGGGCTAATGGTATATGATATAAAATACGTCAATTATAATATATAGCCATGTGCAATTTCTATATGTTCTAAATAAATCAAAGTAAAGGAGAATAGGAGGATCAATAATGTTTCTACTAATCTATGGCCTTTCACGGGCTTCTTTTGGTAGCAACAACAGTTGTTCTTGTTTTTGTAGCAACTTTTCTGGGGTCTTTTGCTTGATTTTGTTTGTAGGAGATAATAAACGGAGTACACAGGCAAACAACAGTTGTTCTAGCTCTAGGAAAAAATATAAACTGCTAACATATTTTTACTCTTGAGTAATGCTTATTCCATGCTTCTAAGTTGGATTAGTTGTGATATGATGATGTTGTGACAGGTGATATGGGGCATGTTTGCCATTTTGTAGACAGAAACTCAAACTTCAAAGCTTCTGATGTGTATAAACACATTTATCTGGTTGTTTATAGATCATACTTGCCTTTATTAACAGAGTGGTTTATGTTTGCCTATGGTTAGGAAGAACTATTTATCAATTGATTGGACAAGGATGACAGATTGAGAGTATGCTTCATTGTTTGATTCGAAAAAAAAGTTTGTGTTTGCCTATACTTATTAAGAACAAATATAAAATCAATTGTTTACTCTCAAAGTTGCGATTGTGGCCTAGTGGATATGAACTCTTTTTCCTTCATAGCAACATGACAGATGAAGTATGCTTCATTGTTTGATTCCAAAAACGTTTATGTTTGTCTATGGTTAGGAAGAACTATTTTCAATTTCATTGGATAAGGATCAAAGATTTCTATTTTTGGCCTAACTGTATGTTAAGAGGCTATTGCAGACAGCAACAAACCTAACTGTTCTCGTCATCAACACAGAGGACAATCAAAGCACCACACTCAGCAACAAGCATCAACCCTAACCTATGTACAACCCCTATCAGGAACACAGAAGCCATGAAACAGAAACCCTAACTGCAATGCATCTTCAATTTCAAAAAATCAAAACCCCCAAATCGATCGAAAACCCTAAAAACCACATACATTCCGATCGACGGCAATGGTGGAGAAGGGTTGTTCGTACCTGGACGTCGAACGGCAATGGAGAAGGGGTCGTCGACCTTCGCAGGTGTCGTCTTCTTCGTCGAGCCCTCCAAAGAGTGTTGGGTACGAGTGAAGAGAAATGGTGGAGTTGGATCTGTATTTATGATGAGGGAGAAGCCGAAGAGACATTTCCAGGGGCATTTCGGGGCTCTCCATCTCCCGCATCCCCTCAATCCTCCTCATAGGAGGTGGAGAAAAATCACTCCCGCATCCCCATTTTCGCATCCTTTGCACCCCGCCCATCCCCCAACCAAACACGCAGGCGCGAATTCCAAGGCCCACCCCCATCCCTTCCACCCACTCCCATCCCCCAGCCAAACACCCCCCAAGGTGGGGTAATTTCCCCCACCTCCACCTCCTTTCACTTCATTCCACCTCCTCCACCCCTTAAAAAAAGGTGAACAAAACACGCCCTTAAAGTGTTCTAAAAGACAAATCACCATTTTTCCCTCGTTAAACCTTGGTTTAACAATTAAATTTGGGGTTTCATTTTTAAACCGCTTGTTTTATAAAGAATTATGAACCAAACTCAAAGTCCATCTTCCTCTTCCCCTCAACTAATTAAGACACTTTTTATGGCTCACCATTTGTTAGATCTAGGGTTACGGGGTTCTTGAAGGTCAAAGATGGCATGTAGTTAATCTTCACCATTTATTCAACAAGTTTAAATGTTTCATCGGTCTATTTCACACTACGGTAGCAATTCATCAGTACACAATCTTCTCCTCTAGAGAGAGGCTCTAGAAGAACTTATCGTGGCCTTATCGATCAATTCCCTATGTTTTGCAGATTACATCCAGACGCAGTGTATATCTTTGTGCGAGTAGTTGTAATTGGCCTTATCCATCCATTCACAAACCTAAAATACATTGGAATCAACAATTTCCCCAAAACTAGGGTTATGAAGCAACTCAATCGAAACTAGGACTTCAAAATTAACAAAAATTACTAGGATTGAAAGCAAAGATTAGAGATTTATGGCTACCTCAAAGCAGTGTTGGTAGCGTTTGTACTTGCAAAGCTTCCTAAAGTACCAGAGAAGGTCATTTTTCCCAACCACGTAGCCTCCCCTGATTTTACCGTCCAGCACGTTCTTCATGCCTCCGGTGGCTCCGCTTTCGGACAACCGGTGATAAGACCCTATGGCGTTCTTGTAGACCTCCGCTCATTGGCTAGTGTCCTGCCAAAAGAATCACGGTCCACCGAAATTCATACCTCTTCACTGTAATCAACTGCTCTTCACCAACAATAATGGAGGAGGGGTGACTGAAATCATCATCTTTGCTATCTGGTTTGGGTAACATTTAATAAAACCGTTTCAAATTTGATTTCGTTTACCAAAAAAAAACCGTTCAAAATTAAAACCCCATATAATTTTTGAACCAACCTTTAATTAGGAAAAAAGAGTGATTTGTCCATTAGAACAATTTAAATATATCAATATGTCCCTAGTATTTTTAAACATACTAATTTGTAGCTTGGAGGTATTTGAATATACCGATTTGTCTTTTTTGCCGTTTAATTTTACCCCCCCTCCCCCCCCCCCCCCAACAATGCCGTGTCGCCTACAATCTTTCATTTTCAGCCTCTCGGGTTTCGAACTCTCATTCTCAAGCCGCTCCTCCCTCGTCTCTCGTTCTCAGGCCGGTCGTTAACGCCGCTCGCATTCTCCTCTGGCCGCCGCCACTCTAATCTCTCATCTCTCCGCTGCAACTATTCGACGTACAGTTTACAGCTCTGACCGCCACAACTCTAATATTTCCTCTCCCTGCTCCGCTCTTCGGTCTGGACCCCTATTCACAGCTCATAGTCGGTACTTGGTGCTCCATATTACTTTAAGGGTTGTTTTTCCTTCGTACAAAAGATTTGGGGTCAGACATCCGAATAAATCAAGTTTAAGGGTCAACAAAGTAATTAAGCCTTAAAAAAAAAAAAAGGCAAGTGGAGCAGTCAAAGACTCAAAGGGGAACCAACTTGTCTGCTTCGAACGGTCAGATTTTCCGATTTCCCCATTTCTCAATTTCCCGTTCCCATCCGCTCCTCTCTCTTTCTCTTTCGAGACCTTCTCAACGATATCTCAGTTTCTCTCCGCGTGCTTTGATTTTTCCCCCAATTTAATTTTGCTATTTGTTGACCTCGCTAAGCAAACCCCTACTAAATCTCCTTCTTATCTCTCGTCTCCCTCCGAATTTCACACCTCGGAGGTTCCTCTACTACCCGTTCATTTGAAATCTCAGGTACCCTAGAGTTTCCTTTTGATTTGCCTGTTTTTCATCCATGCTCTTTGGTTTGTTTGATGCTTCTTGCTGATTGGTGTGAATTTGAACTTGTTCTTCCTTTCTGGCGTGTGAATTTCGGATATTTGCTCGCATTGTTTGTTAATTTCAGATTTGTAGAGCGAAAATACGCATCATAGTTTGTGAGGTTTGGTTGTTGATGCTTGCAAGAAAGGTCTGAGATTGCTTATCTTACATGTGGATATAAGCTTTGTCGAGTAATAATCTTAGCCCTATTATTTTGAGTCTCCTTGAATTTCGCTTGGGTTTCGTAAACGATGATTTTGCAAGGTTTGGTACTCCCATTTCTGTTTCCAAGAGTCGGAATCTGGTATTCTCTTTCCCCTTTTCTGCTGATTCAGAAAGTTTGATCCTCGTACTTTCGAAAAAATAAAGAAGTTTGATTCTTGAGTTTATTCTTTCAATCCCACCTTCCCAAGTAGCAGTTCTTTTTCATGTTTCTGTGGTCTGAATTTAGGATTATATTTTTCAAGTTTGTTTCATTTTGTTTCAAGTTTGACCAAATCATTCTTAATCTGAGCAGTTTTTGTTTACAGGCAATTGCAGATCTATTTTGAGCAGTGAGAACCCTTTATTGGTAGAAGTTAAGGATTATAGGATTTGAAAATGATGGGTTTGAAGAAGTCTCCCTTGCACAGATTGGCTAAGAACAACTCTGTTGATCCTCCAATTTCCAAAGGAAAAAGCTCAAACCCATTCGACTCCGACGACGAGTATGATGATAAGCAAACCCGTTTGTCCTCAAAGAGGACCTCTTCTGAACCCCTACCGAAGGTTCAAAGCTCTCAAACCAACCCGTTTGACGATTCTAATACTCCTAGGGACGAAGGGAGGCCATTAGCTGCCTCTAACTACTCATATGGGTATACACAACGAAACAAGTACAAGAATGACTTCCATGACTCGGGTGGACTGGAGAATCAAAGCGTGCAAGAATTGGAGAACTATGCTGTGTACAAGTCTGAGGAGACAACAAAAACAGTGAATAGCTGTTTGAAGTTAGCAGAGGACATTCGAGAGGGCGCAACTAACACATTAGTTACACTTCATCAGCAGGGCGAGCAGATCACTAGAACTCATATGGCAGCCGCTGAGATAGATCATGATCTGAGTCGGGTATCTCTCCTTCTGTTCACAACTGCCCTGAATATTGCTCTTAGATTAACACTTTAATGAAACATCTTAAAACATATGCATGACAGTATGACACCATACGCTTATGAAATTTACATTTGCACAGTACTGGTATCGAATTTGTTTAAAGGCTGAAGTTTGTCTTTTGAAGTATTCATTAGGTGATCTAGTTCATACTAGATACTGTTTCAATTAGTTGCTCCACCTCTCATTCTCCATTTCCACGTATATGTGTGACATTATTATTATGATTCTGAAGCTGTTAAAAATCATATGCTTCTAAGGTAAATGGGTTTATGAAACGACTGAGTGACACCGTCAGTGTCAAAATCTTTTCGAGGAAATTATCAACAGTTCTGCCCGTGGAAGCAACATAAAATGAATGGAACCTCCAATGACATTTCATCAAGAGGAGGTTTAGATGATAAAATATGGATTTATTGATTCATTGTTATTCATTTATTCAGTAGATGTTAACACGTTCCAGCAACTTCCAATACAAAAAAAAAAACACATATTGTTAAGAGCCGTATATGAGCCTTTTATCATTTAGTTTTCTGTCAAAGTGATAACCAACAACAAACCTATAGTGTTTAGAAGAGAAGTTTTCATTTTTCCTTTTTCTCCCCTTCCCCATCATGATCTTCCTGTCACAGCTATGGTAATATAGAATTCTTAAAGTCCTGATATTTTTTCAGGGTGAAAAGCTTTTGGGAAGTCTTGGGGGAATGTTTTCCAGGACATGGAAACCGACAAAGACACGCCCTATTGCTGGTCCTACTATCATGAGAGGTACATCTCATTTTTGTATTACTTTGCATTGTAGAGCCTTTTGGGCTGTACTTTAGTGCTGATGATTCCTATTCTGCACAGATGACCCAGTTAGAAGAAAGGGTAATCATCTGCTGCAGAAGGAGAAGTTGGGGTTGTCATCTGCACCCACTGGGCGACCAAATTCACGGACTCCACCCCCTGAACCCACAGACGTATTTCAAAAAGTCGAGGTTTGCACTTTCAACCAATAGATTACCATACAACTTAAACTTCATTATATCCTACAAAGGAACATCAATAGAATGCATATTCATTCTTCTTCTTTTTTTTAAAAAAAAAATCTCTATCCATCTCTCTGGAGGGGAACAGTTTAACTCCTCATTGAGAATGTCTAATCCTTGATTAATTTTTCACGTGGCTTGTCAAGCAGTATGAAAAAGCAAAACAAGACGATGCACTTTCTGATCTGAGTGATCTATTAGGGGAGCTAAAGGAGATGGCTGTTGACATGGGGTCAGAGTTAGACAGGTTGGTCTTGCTAACAAATCCCACATGAACTCATGGAATTTCTTTCTTTTAAACTCACTGTTTATAAACCTCTCAACATTCTCATATTCAATCTTAATCAAATCACTCCCACTCATGGGTCTTTCGTCAAAATAGTGTGAAGTAAAATCAATGAAAATAATGTTTTTTCTCGAAACTAAACAACTCTCTGTTAATGAAAGTTAGTAAGTGGCAATGCTGCCCTCTTTTGTTCACAGAGGATAACATTGTCACTTATTTAATGTGTTTTTATTGGAAGGTATTTCACCATAAATTTGTTAACGGGTTTGGTTTTGACTTTTGATTAATATTTTGGAAATAGTGGTGGTTCAACAAACCCTATTTTAGATGTGATCTATGAAATATTCCCTGTTTAGAATCTACTTCTTGAAATTGGATTCACTTGTGGGATTCTTCTTCAATATAATAGGGTTGACATTGCTACTACTTTTTCAGGCAAGGGAAAGCATTGGACCCTCTTAACGATGATGTGGATGAGCTTGGTTTCAGAGTGCAAAATGCTAACAGAAGAGGAAGGCGACTTCTCAAAAAATGACGGAATTCTAATTTTCGTGGCTGCTATCGGCTGAACCTGCAGATTCTAGTTGTGAAATAATTGGCCATTCTGGATTTCTGGGTCATCATCCTTGTTTGTAATTCATTCAACTCCTGTTCAGATCCCGCCTTCCCCTCTGACCTGAAAAAAGAAAAAGAAAAAAAGACCTCTTACATGTATAGCTTGTATGGTACATTGCAGATTTGATGGTTTTGTTTTCTTTGGTGTATGTCACGGTGTTGTCTTCATGTTATTTCCATGGTTTTGGCATGCGGAGAATTTGCTGAAAAATATAGCAAGGGGTGCAGGCTTGGGAGTTGGGATTTGAACTTGTACTGAAATGTGGAATTTAACCTTTGTTAGCTGTTTGAACGTTTTTTTTAAAGCTTATTATCAATCAGTCATCTTTGTTAATGTCGATACAACCGTATACTATGGAGTATATTAAAGTCGAAGTAAAAAAACTATCTACTCTATTCGTTCTAGAAAATTAAAAAAAAAAACCTTGTAAAAATATGTTAAACAATCTAATACAATGTGTACTAAAAAACCATCTAAAAAGAAAACGGTTAAATTTTGGATTGATAGATGGGCCCCCATCAATGACATACAAAATACATGTCTTAATCCGGCACATACTAACTGGGAGGAAACGGCTGACCAATATATTCTAAATGACAGATGGAATACCGATAAACTTCAAACTGTAATGCCACCTGATAAAGCGCAACAAATTGCAAATGTTCCGCTACCAATAAACAAAATTCAGGACAGAATGTACTGGTGGCCAGATAAAAAAGGATGGTTTACAACGTCAAGTGCATATAAACTGAACACAAAATCAACTGAGTTCAACAATAGCAACAACGCATGGATATGGAACCTGAACGTTCCTCCCAAAATTAAAAACTTCATGTGGAAGGTATGTCAGAATGGTCTCCCAACGGCGACTCGTTTGGCGAAAAGAGGAATAGCAATACCTCCCTATTGTGCGTTGTGTAACAACCATGAAGAAGATGCAACCCACCTTCTTTTTGAGTGCAGATTCTCGACATGCTGCTCGATCTTATCCCCCCAAATTATGAGTCAGATCAAAAATAACGTAGAGGTGTCAAGGAAGGTAGAGGAAATAATAAATAAATTAGGAAACCAACTAGACAAACGAGAACGAGAAAAGGTAGTTTTCCACTGGTGTACTATCTGGATGGTGCGCAACAAACTCATCTTCCAACAACAACCACCAAATGAATGGTGTTTTGCAAACCTTGTGGACTCCTATTTCAACGAATGGGTGAAAGCGGAAGTATATAAAGGGGAAACTGACAGAAGGCAACTGAGAGCTACAGAATACGACCAAACCAGAGGGCATAACAGAAATACAACCAAGTGGAAGAAACCGCCTAACGGAAGAGTAAAAATCAATTTCGATGGATCCGCCTTAGGCAATAGGCAATGCTCAATAGGATATATTATACGTGACAGCTCAGGAAGGGTAATTGCGATGGATAATGACATGGTTGGACAACAAACACCCCTAATGACTGAAGCACTAGCACTCAGAAAAGGTGTACTCAAAGCCTTGGAATTAAAGATACCTAAAATTATCATCGAAGGAGATTCTTTGATTATAATTAGACATTTCCAGTCCAAGAATACTTGTCCATGGGAAATCGAACTAATCATGGCAGACATAAGTACACTTCTTACGGGATTTCACGAAGTTTCGTTCTCACACGTTCTTCGTACCAGCAATTGCGCGGCAGATAAGGTTGCACACCTTGCCCAGATTGCATCATATCCCCAGCTACATAATGACCCAGGTCTTCTCGACCTCATCCGAAAGGATGCTGTCGGATAGCGTCTTTGCATCCGAATTCTTACTCAATCAAAAAAAAAAAAACCATCTAAAAATATGTCGCAGTGCAAGTGACAAGCAGTAGAGTGTATTATTAAACACTCATTAAAGCTAAATAGAGGGAAAAACAAGATTAATGACTGAATTTGTGAAAGAGAACGCCCAAGCACAAGAATGAGAGAAGAAGAACTGGGTCTGAAACGGTGACTGCAATCGAGTACCCTAACTAAAATAAAAGAAAATATCCTATATAATTTTTTTTTTCGGAACTCCTCTTTGCATTTGAGTTTGATTTTTGTTACAAGTGGACTTTTCATCTGATATATAGTAGTATTACTTACGGGTTTTTTTAAACTTGGGCTCATATCTGATATATATTAATATACATATGTGGTTTTTTTTAAACTTGGGGCCCATATGGATTGGGAGCCCTGGGCACATGCCTCTTGGGCCTAACCCAAGGGCCGACTCTTCTTAGGAGCTAATGCATCAAAACTAGAAAAATGTCTTCTTTATCCTTACAAAAAAAACAAAAAAAAAACAAAAATAAGAAGAAGAATGCATTTGTATATTCATCTTTCTTTTTTAGAGTTGCTTATAGAGTTATAGTGTGCCCATGGGTGATGAGACACACATTAGAAAATCCCTTAAACAAAAAATCTCGTGAAGAAACATGTAGATGTAGAAAACAAGGGATTCATTTACAAGCGGTTTTGCTATTGGGACGGTTTGTTATCGCCAAATGCACGGTGCTGGTCATGATCTCTGGATTCGGCATCTCGGTTGCCAACACCGGAAGCTGGAGCCGGCAATAAAATATCCTATTTTTAGCAATCGTAATCTCCTATAAATAGGTGGTAATAGCAACGTTGAAATCACACTTCTTCAACCCTTTATAACTACCATCCCTCGAAAACTCCTCTAATACACAATATCATACTATTACGAAAAGTAAACGGTGATACTATTATGTCCTCATCCGAAGACGGGGATGAAGTTGAGCTATCATTCGACATTTATAGTTATAGTGATCCGGAAGAGCTGGCGATGAATCTCGAAGTAAGTTGTTCATACAACATTATAGTTTTCAACAATATCTAATGTAGCTTGCTTGTTGGAATGATTGTGGTAGAATGTGTACCTTAGCGGAATTATAATCATATATAATCATATATATGTAATCGGAGCAGAATGTGTACCTTATCGGAATTATAATCATACAACGTTATAGTTTTAGTATGTAATATAGTTTTCAATATGTAATCGTAATAGAATGTGTACCTTAGCAGAATAATAATAATTATTATAATTATAATAATAATGATGATGATGATGATGATAATAATAATAATATAGAAAATGGACGAAAGTTATATTATGGGAACCATTTGCTTATGATGAAAGTTATATTTGTGCAGGAACAAAACCAACCTTTGGATTTGGGTACGGATTACACGTCGATGTTTGAACTTGATGGGTTTTGGACTGATGAAGTGAACATGAAGGCATGAGCTCGATAAATAGGAAAGATAAAGAATATGGTTTTTGTTATCAATCAGTCGTGGAAGAACAAAATGATTGGATTTGGAACTTTTCGTTTAGTGTGCGATAAATACGGAGGCCTTCGGGAGATTTGAGGCGTAGACTCGAATTTTCCTCCTGCATCGGGTAGGCGAGGAAAATCGACGAAGCTCGGATGTGAGTTTGAGCTGGAGAGCCGTCAAAATGATGTGGATAACTAGATCATCAGAGTCGAATGTGGTGTCCATAACCACAAATTGTCGGATAAGATGCTTAGACATCCCTATGCTGGTCGATTAACACCTGATCAACATCAGAAGGTCCGCTGTGACACCATGATTGGGATTAGACCTCGAGATGTCCAACGCGGTTTGAAGTACGATGATCCAGATTGCATGACCAACATTCGTCAAGTGTACAATGCTCAAGCGAAGCTTAAGAGAAGTGTTGCAGAGGGACGAAGGGACCTGCCGCAAGCGTTGCACCAACTTGGCCAAAAGGGATATTATATCGTCACTAGGAAGTCCACCGAGGCGGGAAGAAACGAGGTTACCGATATAATTTTGGCGCATCCGGACTCCCGCCATCTTCTGATGTTGTTTCCATACGTTATCGTGATGGACACGACCTACAAGACGAAGGAGTAAGAGTTACCACTTGAAATACATAAGTATGCATATGTCATAAGAGTTACCACTTGTACGAATAAATATAATTGTTTGAAGGTTCCAAATGCCGTTGCTGGAGATCGTGGGGATTACTAGCACGAAGAACACATTTGCAATTGCATTCGTTTTAATGGCAGGGGAGACCACAAACCACTACAGCTGGACACTGAGGCGACTACGTCATTTGTGTGGATGTCACCTTCCAGAACACATTTGCAATTACGTCATTATTACACATTTGCAATCATCGCTTCCGCTTCCCTCCAGCGGGGAGGTCTCTATCTCATCTACTTGGTAATCAGCAAGGAAGTCCTCACGATTACACCAAGTCTGGACGTGCTGGCGCGAGCTGGTGCGGGTGTACGTTGACGAGCGTCCCTAGACCAAAGTGCAGATGTGCTCGCCCGGGCTGGCTGCACGGAAGGCTCACCGACGCCAATGGGAGCTAGCACTCGCTACGGGGTAGTCGCCTCTCTCCCCTCTTCGCGCCGATGTCGTCGGTCACACTCGCTCGCGTTGCGAAATAGCACGACACATAGCCTACAAACGTTTACAATTTTCTTATCTTATTTTGACTAATTTACAAGGAAATTAATTACTTAATTCTTATTCTAATCTGAACTACAAGAATGAATGAATTGTTTTTACGGCTAAAAAAATTCATTATCCAACAATAAAAATGCATTATTTTTACAACTTAAAAATACAAACTCTACAAAATGCATTAGTTTCTTGATCTTGGACGTGGAGCATTTTTTACAACTAATTGATTTTGCCAACTTACGACAACAAATTCAGTTTCCCGATATTGGATATGTCTCATTTTTTACAACTAATGAATTTTTAATAACTCTCGTATTTTTTACAACAAAAATCTTGAATGAATATTCCTTACAAAATGAATATTTAACTACTACAAAATTCATCTAGGAAACCCAACAACAAAAAAAATGTATTTTTTACAACTACAAAATCCTTCTACTAACTAGCCGTACATCTTATCTAAACACAAATGTATTTGTTCTATTACATGCATCTGTTCCTAATTTCCTATTATAGTGTGAGTCATCACAAAAAAAAAAAAATTATGTAAGTTACATGCATAATTAGTGACACTAATGACATAAAATGCGGATTAATTTTTTTCATTGCATGCGTATGTTCCAAATTTTTCCATTGCATGCGTATGTTCCAAATTTTTCCATTTTATGTGTATTAACATTGTACACAAAATGCATAATTTTCGAACTCAACATGCATAATATATATTAATATTCCTAATTACAGGTCATAAATATTAATATTTTTTGTTTACCAAAATATCTTTCAACTACAAATTCAACATTTAATATCCTATTAGCACAAAATGCGGACTTACAACGACTCCTGCTTGACTACGGGCGTCGTCGCTACCCTGCTCATCGTTGTCCTTTGAGCCACTACGGAGCCGGAGAACACGCGGTAATTTAGGCCAATGCATCCTTCGTACTTCTCGCCCACTGACTACGATTGGAATTGATATATTAATAAAGAGGGGAGTTACATATGTGTGAATGAATGAGCCCTCCTTCCGCTGGATATATATATATTAATAGAGAGGGAAGTATATTCAAATTAATTTTAAGTATACAACTCATTTCACTGTTGAAGTCAAATGCTTCATCATTTGCAATTGCAGAGATTCCCGCAACAGACCGAGATGCACAATTCATTTCACTTTTGAATATTGCATGCACTAAAATTATTTGGCAGTTGATTTGACGGAATTTGCAGGCGAATATCGCAGTGGGTTGTGCAACCCGTGATCTCGAATCTGAATATAATATTTGCCGGCTCCGGAGTTAGATGCCGGCTCCAGCTTCCGGGTTCGACGGTTGCGTTGCCGGCTTCGGAGAGAGGGACCGGCACAGTGCGTAATGCGATATTTTCACCGTCCGAATAACAACCCCCTTTACAAGTCTCAAACCTATTTCTTCACCATCAAATTTGCAATTGAAATGGAATACCTGAATTTGTACCAAACACCCATATAAAAGTTGCAAGGAAACTCCAAACACTCGTTTTAATACAAGCTAGAAGAGTCGCGCAGTACAAAAATAAATCTAGTTCAAAAGATACATTAATTAAATCGTTTTGGCTTTTAAATATTATTATTTGCGATTTCACTAGGAAACATATATCAAGCCGGAAAATAAAAACAAAAATTATACTTACAGTCTGAAGATGAGCAAACAACGAAGGACAAAATAAAGTTCAATGTAATCTCAAATCATTCACAAATTACTCCCCTCTCTTTTGGATGCAACTAAAAGACTCAGAGGCCTAGGCCCTATTAGGGTGTATAAGACGGCATCCGCATCCATGGAACCCAGTTCGGTTCCTTAACTCTCCTTTTTATTTTTCTCTCTCCTTAAGAAACTCATCTTAATTTTTTACCCACATCCCTACAACCCATTTTATTATAAACTAAAAAATTAAAAAAGCCCCACCACATACCTAAACCCCTTTCTTTCTCTTTCCTACTCTCCTATCCATTTTCTTTCTTTTTGAGTTTTTAAGGGTTCCTTGCTAATAAACCTATCACATCATTCCTTAACACAATATATCATTCCTCTATTATTTTACTATTAAGTTTCTTATTTTTCTCCTCTAAACACCCCATTGTAGGTGCTCCCAATGGGGCTAGTTCATTTTACTTTGGATCTAAGGCACAAGCATAAAGTAATTTGACTTTTAAATTCAATAATTCAACATGGTATTGTCATCTTTAAGGATATTATAAATAGTAGTATTAAACTATAACTTACGTGAGGGGTCTCCTTTTTGCATAACTTCAAGCTACAAAAGAATAAGTAGAAAAAATATAGGTTCAAACAGAGTGATCCATGACATGAAAATTCCTTTCAACACATTGAAGACAAATATACCACTTGAGATAAGAGCATCTTTGATGCGGGATCATCCAAGACACCTCCGAATACATCTATCATATTTGGGGATGGACCTATGACTCGAGCTCGTGCTAAGAAGCTTCAACGAGACTCCGTCATGTTCGTGAGCCATGTTCTATTTTCAAGCGTGGTTCAACTTCAAGAGGAGCCATCTATTCTCGAGCGCGGTTCAACTTCAAGAGGAGCAATTGAAGTCATACTTATGTTCTACTCTTGTTGTTGCACGTCTTACTTATGTTCTACTCTTATTGTTTCACCCTCGACGCCGACCCTAGGACCCTAGCTCTTATGATGGCTGAAATTACTAAGGGTTGGAACTCCCTTTTTATTGCTATGTTTAGTAACCTTCTTTACTTAAGTTATTTTAGGTAATTTAGGGATTTATTTTAATTTCTCTTTTATTTATTATTTTCATTAAAAATCAGCCTTAGGGTTTATAAGTATCGGTTGATCCCCTTTGTAGAACAGACGTCTTCCATTATTGAAAACTTCCTTTGTGTGAAACACATTGAGAGCAAGTCGATCAATTCATAGCTAGGCTCATCGATTGCACCATTGGTATTGTTTCAGGTTGGTTTGCCTTGTGTTTGTCAATCTCGCGAAGCTTGGTGATCCCTGGTATCCACGAGCCCCCTCCTTGTGCCTCCAAGTTGTCAGCTTGATTGTGTAGGGTTGTAGAAACTAGTTATATGGTCATTGGTGTTGGATCTTGCCTTTCGAGCCAAGGGTCTTCATCTTGTTCTATATAGATCGCTTCACCCAATCTATCGTGTCTTTCAATTCATCAATTTTGAGTCCTTTAGTCCTTTTACAGTTGTGTCTTGTCCTCTTTGTTGAGTCGATATCGAGTCTTGTTTGAGTCTTGTTCTTGAATTTGAGTCTTGATTGTCGAAGATCGGGCCATCCTACGATTTACCCCGTATTAAATTTCCTGTTAATCAAAGCATAAAATGGAGAAGTTAAACAACTGCATATAAAAAATGCTTTCAACAGTAAGGGCCAGAAGGTGAGGCTCGTACCTTAGATGCAAGACCGTGGACCGAAATCATTCTAGGATACACCAAGGGAACTGCCAATGGAACAGAAACGGAAGAAATATAATTTACCCACCAGGAACGATCATCAACCTGACCTTCATTTCGCAAGCCAGTGCTCTTGATCAAAGTTATGAAGAAGCAAATGTGTATCACCAAAGCAAGCACTCAAATGTAGAAAATGACTTCTAGTTCCAAGTATATAACGTTTTGAAATTTCAAATATTTAGTTGGAACTTGGAAGGTGTATTCCAAATATGTAGCCCTAAACTTTAGGGGAAGAGAATATTTAATTGCTTAAATAGTGAGAATAAACAAACTCTAGGTGAGGGATGTCATTGGTCCACACTTCTCTAGAAGATGTCAGTTTTCCGTATTTATGCTCTCGTCTCACTGGCAGCGAGATGTTGTGGAAGTATTTTACTTCCCCGTGTTCTCGCTATTCGCAACTCACCCTAGAGTTTTCTTCAACTTTCCCCACGTATTGGGTTTTATTGTTGTTATGCTCAATTAGAATTCGGAACTTTGTATTGCGTTTTAATTTTCCTTTATCTACCTGTACCATGACGGTTAATCCATCTGTCGATTATTTCGACCTCTCGATTTACGTGACAAGGTGTTGTCAAGTATTTCAAATTCTTACCTTGTTAAAAAAAGTGAGATTTTTTTATGACGAGGAAACTCACCTGAATTTGGTAGCAAACTCAGACACGTGACCCTGCTCGAGCCACGTACCGCCGGCTCCACCCATTAGTCAAAACGTGAGATTTCGTTTGTCAAAGTCTATCGACAAGATAGGCGTCGTCTATTGGCAAGACGAAATTTATGTTATTACACCCCTAAGTCCTTTTCATTTTTTACAACCCTAAGTGAACCCTAATTTGTCGTCCCTAAACATTGATCCCTCATTCAAACATTTCCATAAACTCCTAAAACATTGGCACACCCTAATCAGGCTGCACAAGATGTTTGGCGATGGAGTCTACAACACCGTACGTCAACTTGTACTTTATCATCACTGACATGCTCCCAATCCTTCAATTTGAGCTCGATTCCCCGTCTCCCTAAATCATAATGAAGGTTGTGGAGATTAAAACATCCAACCCCCACCCTCAGTACCATTTTTGCTCAAGCAATTCCTCATAGAATCATAGGATGAAAACCCACATTCAGATTGATTCACTAACATAAATGAAAATCATTTTTTAATTGATTTATGCAGGGTCGTGCCAACGTTTTGGGGGGCTCTGTTATAAAAATAACAAAGGCTAAAAACAAAAAAAATCAACTAATTCAAATAGCGATAAATAGTATAAAAAAACAAGTTTTCATTATATAATTCCAAAATAATTGTAACGTTACTTTATATGTAATCGTTACAATTATTTTGGAATTATTTTAGAAAGGAAGAGACTGAGAGAGAGATGGAACGAACCCTGGAGGGAATGAAAACCCTTTCAATTTCAATAGCAAGACAAGTGGAAATGGTGAAAGATTGAAGATAGAGGGAGGCTGAGAAGCCGAGCAAAGAGAGATACCATGGATTGCTGATTTGCCGGAACTTATAATCGGAAATCTCATCTTCCCGTTGCAATTTTGCACACCTACAATTAATGAAGTTTGAGAATTGAGAAATTAAAAGTAAAATCATGCTTCCATTGATGATGGAGACGAGGAGGAAGATGAATCAGATCTTGTTAGGGCGTTAGGCGTTAATGGACTACGGAAGAAGACGTCACTTTTTTTCTTTCTATTTTTTTACTTCTCTTTATTTCCTTTTCTTAAAAAAAAATGGGTAAACTGATTGTGGGCTTGATTTTGGGCTTAAGATGGAGAGTAAATTGACATTTTATTACATAATATTATAATACCTAACCACACATATAGGGCCCCAAATCTGTTCGAGAGAACAATGTGAACACATTAAAGCACGGGTTTGAATTTATGAAAAATAATAGATCGATAATAAGGGTTTATGATAGTATAGTATATGCTTGCAGAGTTGCAGGTTGATCTATTTAAGCGTAGCAAAGCAAGTAAACAAAGACAACAAACAATTGGATTTGGTACTACCAAATGGAGCAGAAATGGCTGGTTCTCTACCAAATCAGCTATTGACATGATGCATAGCCTAAAACAACATCAAAAATCAAACATGAGTTGGATTTGGGACCTGGATATCCCACCAAAGATTAAGACCTTCCTTTGGAAGATCTCAAAAAATGGCTTACCCACTGCCTCCAAACTTGCATCAAGGCGAATAGGAATCCCAACCAACGGCCCACAATGTGACGCCGGTTTTGAGGACATTCCTCACCTACTATGGGGCTACCCTATTACAAGAGACACCATACTTGTGATTGATCCAGTATTGTACATGAAAACTACCGATGCCTTCAGGGAAGGCACTACCCTCAATGAAATAATACAAGATATTAAAAATAACTTAGGTAAGAATCGCTTCTCTACTCTTGCCTTTGCCTGGTGGGGAATTTGGTACTTTAGGAACAGGACACTATTCGACAATATACACCCGGATGTGAGATGCATTAAATCTTTCATCAATGACCAAATTTCCTTATGGAAATCCACAAAAAATATTGAAGAACTCGACAACTACCCAACCACACAACCAATAACCACAAAAACAACCCAAAGAAGGAAAAGAACAAAATGGAAACCCCCATTGAATGGAAAACACAAACTTAATTTTGATGGGGCTCTCGCGCCCACTGGGTCTGGCTCTTACGGCTTTATAGTCAGAAACCATATGGGAACTCCGATCTTTTTTGGTTGTGGTCCATGCCCAATCCCTACTGTCGCGGAATCAGAAAGCTTTGGGGCTTGGCAAGGTATCATGGCCGCACAAGAACTACATATAACCGACTTGAAAATTGAAGGTGACAATCTTACCGTTATCAACAGCCTAAAAGGTCTTGGGAAACCTTCAGGAGACTCCGAAATGATTGTCTCGGACAGTCTAGTCTCGCTAGGTTTCTTCTCTTCTGTCGAGATTCATCATGTCTATCGCGAGGCAAACCAAGTTGCGGACCGCCTAACGCATCTGAAAGTTGCCATGCACAGCCACATTAGCCCTGGAGATTCTTTGCTTTGCTCTCTCATCCGTATGGATGCCCTTGGCTCTCAGGGTTCCCCTGAAGCCAAATTATTTCAGGTTAAAAAAAATGGATTTGGTACTATTTTGTAAAATTAAAAAGTGTTGGATATTTGTGGATTTATGTGATCAAATAAAGGCTTTGTAATTGCCTTTCTTGTTGAATCTGATTGATTTTTCATGGTGAGCATGCTCCTATTTATAGGAGATTTTACATACTATTCATGCATAAAATAAAGAGTGAGATAGTACGTATAGAATGTGAATTATTCACTCTTCTCCCTTCTACACACAACACTCCCCCTTGAATAATCAACTTTTTTCATGACTCTTAAGGGTTATATACAATTTTACTTATGTCATATGCATTGGTAATGTTGCCTCATTAAAAACCTTGTCAGGAAAAACCCAGCGGGATAAAAACCTGATCGAAGGAAAAAAGAGTGCATCGCATATGATTCTCCCCCTGAGTTTGACATGCTTAATGAGCTTCTCGAAGACGACACATTCCGATCTTGCGTACCAGTTGTTCGAACCTCTTTGGTGGCAAGGACTTTGTGAACAAATCAGCGAGGTTCTCATCTGATCGGATTCGTTGGACTTTAATTTTCCCTTTCTTCTCATGAGTAGAGAAGAGAAGAATTTTGGCGATATGTGTTTGGTCCGATCTCCTTTGATATAGCATTCCTTTACTTGCGTAACACAAGCCGAGTTGTCTTCGTATATCACAGTTGGTTTGCCTTTGATTGTCTTGATTCCAGACTCCCTTTGTATGTACTTTATCACCTTTCTGAGCCATACAGATTCTCTACCAACTTCGTATAATGCTATCAATTTAGCATGGTTTGACGATGTCGCAGTCAAAGTCTGCTTTGTGGACCTCCATGATATGGTCGTCTCTCCAAATGTGAAGACATATCCATTTTGGGGTTTGGCCTTGTGTGGGTCTGATAGGTATCCTGCATCTGCATAATCAACAAGAGTTGCATTTGGACAGTTTTGATAACACAGGCCAAGATCATGTGTGCCTCTAAGGTAACGGAACAAGTGTTTGATTCCGTTCCAATGCCTCCTTGTAGGAGCTGAGCTGTATCTCGATAGTAAATTTACAGCGAAGGCGATGTCATGCCTTGTATCGTTGGCTAGGTACATCAGGGCACCAATAGCACTTAGATATGGTGTTTCTGGGCCAAGTATTTCTTCGTCATCTTCTCGGGGTCTGAATGGATCATAGTGTATATTAAGGGAGCGAACGACCATAGGTGAGTTCAAAGGATGAGCTTTGTCCATGTGAAATCTTTTCAGAATTTTCTCGATATAATTTGATTGATGGACAAAAATCTCATCTTTTACATGTTCAATTTGCAAGCCGAGACAGAACTTGGTTTTCCCAAGATCCTTCATTTCAAATTCCTTCATCAAGTACCTAGCTGTACTTGTAATCTCATCTGGGGTTCCAACAATTTTTAGATCATCAACATATACTGCAATGATGGAAAACCCCGATTTATATCTTTTGATAAAGATGCATGGACATCTCGAGTCGTTCTTGTATCCTTCCTTCAAAAGGTACTCGCTAAGACGATTGTACCACATTCGCCCAGATTATTTCAATCCATATAATGATCTCCTCAACTTGATGGAGAACATCTCTCGAGGCTTTGATTTGCAAGATTCGGGCAATTTTAGTCCTTCAGGGACTTTCATATAGATGTCAGTGTCAAGTGACCCATACAGATATGCAGTCACGACATCCATTAAGCGCATCTGTAGCTTTTCAACCACTACCAGGCTAATCAGAAATCTTAAGGTAGTTGCATCAACTACCGGTGAATACGTATCTTCGTATCAATTCCTGGCAGTTGTGAAAAACCTTGTGCTACAAGCTTGCCTTATATCTTGCTACCTCATTTTTCTTGTTTTTTTTCTCACGAAGACCCACTTATAGCCCACTGGCCTTATCCCCTTTGGTGTCTGAGTTACAAGACTGAAAACTTCTCGCTTCTCGAGTGATTTTAATTCAGCCTGAATCGCTTCTCGTCATTTAGGCCAATCTTTCCTACGACGACACTCTTCAACTGTTTTTGGTTCAGTATCGTCGTCTTCTGCCATCATTTCAATTGTTATTGAATAGGCAAAGATTTCATCGACAATGACATCTTTCCTGTTCCACTGTGTTCCTGTGGATACATAGTTTATGGAAATTTCATAATTGTCGATTATTCTGTCTTCTTCAAGAAGACTCTCTTTTTCATCTTGTTCAACAAGATTCTCTTCTTCCGAGGAATTTGCTTTGTCTTTCAAGATATCCTCGTTATTGACCTCTTTGCCCTCGTTATTTGGCTGGACTATTATGGGATTACCAATCATGCCCTTTTGCCTCCTCGGTTGTCTTGGTTTCAAATCCTTTGAACCAAGTGGTCTACCTCGCCTTTTACGTACAACAGATTCATTAGCAATTGACTTATTTGGTAGATCCATAGATACTTCAATTCTTGCAGGGGCATTTACAACAGGTATATGTGACTTTGTCACTTTTGCTATATCAGTAAATGCATCAAGCAACTGATTAGCCACTCCTTGCAAATGAATTATCTTTTGTACCTCTTGTTCACACACTTTTGTTCGAGGATCAAGATATGATAATGACATGGCATCCCAGGTGACCTCACCTTTACCAGGATTAACTTTGTTATTTTCTCTCCCTAGAGTTGAGAATGTATATTCATCAAAATGGCAATCAGAAAATCTTGCTGTAAATAGGTCACCTGTTGTTGGCTCAAGATATTTAATAATTGAGGGGGATTCAAAACCAACATATATTCCCAGTCTCCTTTGAGGACCCGTCTTTGTCCGTTACAGTGGTGCAATTGGGACATAGACGGCACATCCAAACACCTTTAGGTGTGACACATTCGGCTCATTGCCAGACACAAGTTGCACCGGGGAATATTTATGATATGCAGTTGGCCTGAGTCGAATCAAGGCGGCAGCATGTAATACTGCGTGTCCCTAAGCTGATAATGGTAACTTGGATTTCATCAGTAGTGGTCTAGCAATTAGTTGTAATCGTTTAATTAATGATTCTGCAAGACCATTTTGTGTATGTACATGCGCTACTGGATGCTCAACTCTAATCCCAATGGACATACAATAGTCATTAAATGCTTGAGAAGTGAATTCTCCTGCATTATCCATACGAATCTTCTTTATTGTATAGTCTGAGAATTGTGCTCTTAATCGTATGATTTGATCAAGAAGTTTAGCGAATGCGACATTTCTTGTCGACAATAAACTCACATGTGACCATCGTGTGGATGCATCTATTAGCACCAAAAAATAACGAAATGGTCCACACGGTGGGGCAATTGGCCCACATATATCCCCTTGAATTCGTTCTAAGAATGCAAGAGCCTCGATTGCTATTTTATTTTTCGAGGGCTTGGTGATCAATTTGCCCAACGAACAAGCAGTGCAATTGAGATCACTTGTCTGAATAATCCTCTTGTTCTTTAATGTATGACCAAGTGAATTCTCAATGATTCTGTGCATCATCACTGTACCTGGATGGCCCAATCTGTCATGCCAGAGGGTAAACATCTTATGGTAATCCAGACTTGGTCTGGTTACCATATTAACCTCAAATGGACTAATGTTGGTATAATATAGCCCAGAGGAATAAGCTGGTAGTCTTTCTACCACTTTCCTTTTGTTAGATACATGTGCTATCAGGCACAAGTATTCCCTTTCATTTTCATTTATGGTTTCAATATGAAAACCATTCTGACGCACATCTTTAAAGCTCAATAAATTTCTTTGAGACTTGCTTGAGTATAATGCGTCTTTTATTACCAACTTTGTCCCTTTCAGAAGCAAAAGGCAAGCCTTTCCAGATCCTTCGATCATCTTTGCCACACTTGATATCGTGTTGACATTTCCTTCAAAGATTGTCAACTGAGTGAAGTATTCCCTGTTTTTCAGGATGGTGTGGGTTGTTGCACTGTCCACTAGACATTGCTGTTTATAATCAGGCTTAACTCCAGATGGATTCATGACTTTAAGAATTTAGAAAAAACACAGAGTTAGACATTATATTACATGGTGGAAATTAATTTACACAAATATCTTACAACACATGAAGAATATCTTACATTACATGGATAACGCAAGGAAACATATATTACAAGCATCCTTAATTTATTTTATGCATAGAAATTTAAAAGCTAGTTCCTTCATCTTGGTCAAATCCATCACCAAGCTTATTATCCATGTAGTCATTGATATTCAGGTCACCCGACATTAGTGGGGTATTAGTGGCAACAAAGTTTGTTTCCATATCCTTCCTCTTTTCCTTGAGAGAGGCCTGATACAGCTCACACAAGTGTCTTGTTGTGCGACATAATTTGGCCCAATGACCAGTCATTCCACACCGGTAACATTGTGACTTTGGTTTGTTTGGGGTTTCTGTTGAACCCCTCTGGACCTTTGGCTTCATCCCCTTGGAGAATGATTCTCCATGGTTGCCTTTCTTATGGAAGAAGCGGTTTCTCCCATAGCTTTGTTTGTGATTGTTGCCACGATACTTCCCCCTTTTGTAGCCTCGTGAGCCTTTAGGGTCATTACCCCCTTTTGGGTTGGCATTCATAGCATCTGCAACATTAGCTTCGGGGTATGGTGATGCGTCAGGGGGCCTCATGTTGTGGTTTCTCATCAGGAGCTCATTGTTTTTCTCCGCCACTAGCATTACATCTATTAGTTCAGAGTGCTTCTTAAAGCCACTCTGTCTGTATTGTTGTTGTAACAACACATTAGATGCATGCATTGTGGAGAATGTCTTCTCCATCTTTTGCCCATCTGTGATCTCATGACCACATAGCATTAGCTACAATGTGATTCGCCGCACAGCGGAGCTATACTCCCTAATATTTTTGAAATCTTGAACCCTTAAAGAGTTCCATTCATATAAGGCCATTGGGAGTAAGATATTCTTCTGATTGTCATATCTTTCATTCAGATTCTCCCATAGTTCCTTAGGATCTTCCACCAAATATTCAGATTTCAGGCTTTCATAAATATGGTGGCGAATGAACACAATGGCTTGTGTCTTTTCTTGTGGAGTGGTGGTATTGTCGGCCTCAATGGTCTTTTCAAGATCTCTAGCCTTAAGGTGTGTTAAGGCATCCACCCTCCACTCAAGGAACTTGTCTCCTGAGAGATCCAGGATATCGAATTCTCTCTTGGTGATGTTTTCCATAATAGCTAGCACTACAAAAATTATAAGACGTATATGTGAGTGTAAATATTATGAAAATAATTTACTAGATATAAATTTAATTAGTAGGATATAAATGATATGTGTGCAAAATAATTCATTAAGCTACCGATAGATTACATACCCTATCATGCATGTACGTGTATGTGTGGTTTTTTTTTTAACAAAACATGAATATTGTAGTATATATGCATGCATACAAATCACATATATTATATTTATATATACACATGCAAGTACTTTCTACATAGAATTAAGAAGTGCATGCAAAGTCAAATTGGTAGGTAATCTTTTGACATGAATTGCTTGCAAAAATTACTTTGCATGTAGAGGTCATCACCTATTTTATGCAATCTATATATAATATTACACGCAAAACTTTCTTCAGTCATGTACGTACTAACTGATCAGTAATGATAGGAAAAATCATTTCATGCATTTGAAATTTGAAAGAAGAAGAGAAGGTTTAAGGGTATGCTATATTATGTTGGATTGGGGTTTTAACCTCTATTTATTTTACCCCCCTTTCCCTGCTTTTCTTTTACCTGGTTAAAGCACCACCACTACCGCCCTTCAACTTCATACCTACCTCCTTTTTCCATCATCCTCCACCTCCATCTCCCTCATCCTCTCGCCGACATCCCTTCAAGCAAAAAAATGACCGAGACCGATCGTGTTTTGCTAAGAATGTTCGTTTGTGGAGTGACGATAGCGGTTATGGTGGTTTCCTTCGTTGTGTGGGTGACCAAGAATTGCAAGTGCAACTAGGCTTTCCAATGGGGGTTCCGGCAAGGCGAGTTTTGAAAATGTAGTTCAAAAACGGTATTGTATTATGTAGTATTTTTGCAAATATCTTATAATGGCTCTAGATCTACTAATCTTGTTTTGGAGTGAAGGATTTTTGAAAACCCTATGATGAAATTCCCGTATTTTGGCTTTGAAAAATTCGTTTTCGTATGAAAACTCATGAAGATGTGTTGAGCCTCCTTCCGTGTTCCATTCTTTGTGAGTTTTGAAAACGGATCTGAACAAGGATGATGTAAAACAGGGAGATCTGAGGGTTTTATGAGTTTCTGATGTAGAAGATTCCAAATTTTGGGCAACTACAGAGCATACTCCTCTAAAATCGATTTTGATAAAAGGTTTTTCGAATTGAAGAGCTGAGATTTGAGGTTTTTACCTTGAGATCTCAAAAACTCAGTTGGTTTTAGATCTCGTGCTGATAACGTGTTGGATATTTGTGGATTTATGTGATCAGATAAAGGCTTTGTAATTGCCTTTCTTGTTGAATCTGATTGATTTTTCATGGTGAGCATGCTCCTATTTATAGGAGATTTTACATACTATTCATGCATAAAATAAAGAGTGAGATAGTCCGTATAGAAGGTGAATTATTCACTCTTCTTCCTTCCACACACAACAAAAAGGATTATCTGTAATTTTAAAAAAAATTGTCTTCCTAATAGAAAATAAGTTATCTTGCTACTAGACTTATCCGTAACTCATTTAAAAGCATGGGCTTTTCTAATTGCATAACGGGGGAATATTACGAAAATAGCCCTGCCGGAGAGCAATCGTCCCCTTATCCGTTTTATCAATTTGCAGCCCCTCTTCTCACCACATCCCTCCCCTTTCCCCTTCCTTCCGCCATCTCCTTCTCTCTCACTCTCTCATTCCATCCATTTTCTTCTTCAGTTTTCCGCCATTCCCATGTTCAGAATCAGAGAGTCATAGAGGGAGAGAGAGAGAACTTAGAAGATGTCATGTTTAGTGCCGCAGTTCAAATGCCAGCCAGACACCTTCTCCGTCAACTCCAAAATTCGTCCCCCAACCTCCTCCTTTTGTTGTATGTTTTTCTTCTTAATTTCTTCCATCATCATTGCCAATTTTATTTTTATTTTTCTCTTTCTCTTCCAATTGTTCATTGCCAATTTCCGTTTTTGGTTGCAGTATTTGACTTTGGTTGGATGATTACAGTTTCTTGCATTGATAGTGGATACTACTTGTGTAAATGGAAGTCATAAATTCTGGAAAAGTTATCGTCTTTGCGCCCCTCTTTGATTAAACTATTGAAGCATTGCCAATTTGACCATCTTTTATGATACAGTTCGTTCCTTGTTCGTGTTTGGTTCTAGGTTTTTTGTTTTCCCACCTTGCATTGTACTATGTGAGTTGATTGATGAGATTGGGTGACAGTTAATTAATCACAATAACGAAAGAAGAAATGAAGTCTGCAATTTGGTACTTTTGGAGGCATCCTATCTGAAATCTAAAATCTTGCTTGTGTTTGATGGTTGTTTATTTATAATTAAGTCTTATTTTTGTGGCAACCTAACTCAATTCAAATGTTCCACGTTTAAGTGTCATATCTTCATCTATCTTTTCTTTCACGACAACTAATGATTTTTTTAGCCTTTTTAGCACATGGATAAGTAGATGACTAGGCTCTTAAATATGTCAGTATGCTTGCTAGAGGCATTGGTTTTGGTTCTTGATTGACTTGAATCGTCATGGAATATATTTCAAATCTAATCAGAAACTCTCTCTGTCGATCCAAAGTGAAATATGATGCTCTTTGAGATTTAGGGGCCTAATTTCAGTTTACGTGTATTTCCAGTAGCATTCTATCCCTAGGTGATAGGAGTGATGTTTGAATGAAAAATTGATCCTTCTTTGTCACTTTGGGAACCTATTTTACTTTGCCGATTGAAATTATCTAATTGTTGTTGTTACTCTGCAGTTAAACATAGATCATTGTGTATCCGTGTGCGATGTATTGTCTCCACTGCACCATCAATCTCGAATGCAGAAACTGCAGTTCTCGATAGGATGAAGCTGCAAATACCTTCATTTAATGGGTGTTCCAATGTGCTTGCTCCAGAACCATTGACTTACTTGAGAACAAGGAATGAGGTATTTTAATATTAAGCAGTGCCCATAGAAGAAGTTTGATCTGCGTGTTCCTGATATTTCTTGTATTGATTTTAGGAAGAATATGTGGCGCAACACACTGTTAATGACATGAGATGGTTCTCAAACTCATTATACAACAAAGGAAGAGTTTGTTATTAGACTTACTAGCTGTACATGTTGTTCTAGAGAGTAGAGATGCATGTGCTTGTGTTTGGATGATTGGTGGTGGTTTCTTGTTTGTTTGCAGACTTGGGATAAAATAAGAGTAATCACTCCTATCAAAATTAAGGCATCCCTGAGCTAGTTAGTGACAGTGACATTTTAAGTTGTTATTTCCCTTTATTTGGCAATGATCAATTAGTTTATGGTAATAAAAATTATTTTAAGTTGAAAACTTTGGGGAAGGATCTAAAGGGAAACAAAACTGTGGATACAAAAATGATTATTTTTTTGAGAAAAAAAGGATTTCTATTGTATAGCATTTTAAGTAGAAAAAGGGAAGATCACAGGATTTGACTGACTTCAGAATTCCCCAATTCTTCTGATTGAAATTTTTATCCCTTCAAGATTCGAGTAATTTGGTTCTATGCTGCCTACCCAAAACTGCAGATAACACATTTTCGACACCAATGAGTTTCATTGTTGTAGCTAGTATTTTGCTCCTTATCAGCAAGTGGAGAACTTTATATTGCACACTCGATTAGTTTTATGGTAAATGTATCTGCAGGCTACAATGGCTTCAGAAACGCTGATCAACTGCAAAGAAGCTGTTATTGCTGCAGCTGCTGCTGAAGCTGTTGCATTAGCACGAGCAGCAGTTAAGTTTGCGAAAGACGCGACAATGCTGTCTGAAATTGATCAGAATGGAAAATCAGAATCAAAATCTGACGGTGCCTGGTCCGGTGGGGATTTTTTCAATGGTACAAGTTCTCAGCTCCTAGAAAGTGATCAGGCTGCTGGTATTACTGATTCAGTAGAGTCAGATACTAGTCTCATACCTGGTTACTCCATGCACTACCAAACGAACAAACACGATGAGTTAGAGCCACCACTAGAAGAGCTTGAACTTTTGCAATCACAGCTATCTGAGAGTACAGCTGTCCGGTCCACACGTCAAGTAGAGAGAAAGGCCAAGAGAGCAAAGGCAGCAGAAAAAGCTGCTGATATTGTTCCCGTGAAAATAGTTTCTAGTCGGAAGAAGCGTGCGACCGTGCAAGATGTGAAGTATGCTGATCCCCTCCGTTATCTACGAGGGAGTGCCAGCGGTTCCAGGCTTCTCACAGCTAGTGAAGAGCAAGAGCTATCAGTAGGAATTCAGGTGCAGTATCGCAAGTTAATATTACTCTTGAATTATTTAGTTCTTATTTCTGTTACTATATGTTTTGATCCAATATATGTGCACTACAGCAATGTTGAGAAACTGTAGCTCATAGATAGAGTAACCGTAGCCAGCATTTTATATTGATTATAGTCTTCTGGAGGCGCATAGGTATTAAGGAAAATCCAAATTCTGAACTTTTTTTTTTGACACTTTTTGGTGGGTCATGATTATTTGAAGCATTTGGCTTGACCTGTCTCTTTTTTTTTTCCTGTCCTATGGTGCAAATTGGTCTTACCCTCAGTATTTTTTTCTAAAAAAGGGAGGTAACTTTTACAAATTGCCTCCCAAAAAAATGTGTATATTTATGCTCGTGTGATTTTCCTTGCATTTTTCTTTGGATGCTCCACATCTTGTAACAGGGAATGTCAATATCAAACTCGTAATGATAAGTTTTTGAGTTTGTGTTTGAAGGACCCTCAAGTTAAAAACATGTATAGCCTAAAACCAAATCAACAAGGAGTAGGAAAGTCAATCTAGTGAGCTTTTTTTCTTGTATAATTTACAATCCTGAAATTTTGCCGAGCACAGTAAATAGCCTCGGGAAAATGCGATAGTATTGATGTTTGGCCCCAGATTCCGCAGTACTATTCTATTAACCATGTTCTCCATCAATAAAAACAAGCCAAATGACGTTAAACCTCTATGAGCAAGATATTCTTCTGCCTGATAATCATATGAAAAGTTATCTTTATTAATACATCAATGTTGTGATCAAGAATCTGGCATCTTCCTTATCTCACATCAACAATCATGCCTAGTTCTTTCCAAGATTGTGCTTTCATGAGATTCTATGCATCTGAATAACAAATGTCATGTGATTGGAAAACCTGTTGTTCAGGACTTGTTAAAACTAGAGAAGTTTTATCGGGACCTTGAGGAACGAGGCCTTGGTGAACCAACCTTTACACAGTGGGCTGATGCTGCAGGAGTTGACCACAGGACCCTGAGGAGGCGTTTAAGCCATGGTATTCAGTGCAAGGATAAAATGATCAAAAGCAATATTCGGCTTGTTATTTCAATTGCCAAGAAATACCAGGGAGCTGGGATGAATCTTCAAGATCTCGTTCAGGTTGCTGCTACCCACTCTCATCTGCAATAAGTTCATTTACTGTCTAAATTGAATGAAAACAACGATGCAGGTTTTCCCTGCATTGAACAGACTTCGTAACTGAGACTCTTTTCTCAACTTTTCAGGAAGGATGTAGAGGACTTGTGAAGGGAGCGGAGAAATTTGATGCCTCAAAAGGCTTCAAATTTTCCACCTATGCTCATTGGTGGATTAAGCAAGCAGTTAGGAAATCTCTGACAGACCAGTCAAGGACAATTAGACTGCCTGTATGTTCTGCTCTGTACCGATAATACTAAGATTTGGTGTGCGTTTTCATTGACTTCGTGCTAATTGTTCTTTGGAATACAGTTCCATATGGTTGAAGCAACTTACAGAGTGAGGGAGGCAAGAAAGCAACTATACAGTGAAAATGGAAGACAACCCGAAAATGAAGAGGTTGCAGAAGCTGCAGGGCTTTCAATGAAGAGACTGAATGCCGTGCTATTGACTCCCAAGGCTCCAAGATCTCTAGACCAGAAGTTCGGAATCAATGAGAGTCTCAAGCCTTCAGTGAGTTCTTTACATTTTATTTTATGAAAAGATAGGCTAAATAAACCGCGGGTCTGTTTAACAAAACATTTCATTTGCCTTACAAGAGTACATAAGTTCTTTTAAAGAGTAGGTGATCTAATGCTCAAAATATACATTCCTCAGGAAGTGATCTCTGACCCAGAGGCTGAAACAACCGAAGACTTGCTGATAAAGCAGTTCATGAAGATAGATCTTGAGAAGGTATTGGACACCCTAACTCAGAGGGAGAAGCAGGTGGTCAAGTGGAGGTTCGGAATGGACGACGGGAGGATAAAGACATTGCAAGAGATAGGTGAGTTAATGGGTGTGAGTAGGGAGAGAATAAGGCAAATAGAGTCCTCTGCATTCAGGAAACTCAAGAGTAAGAAGAGAACAAAGCATTTACAACAATACCTCTTCATATAAACTCTCTTATTTGACCAGCACAAAAAGCTCAAAAATCACAATGTAGAAATGCACTAGGAGTAATCAATTACTCGATCTTTTATTTTATTTTCCTATTTATTGTTGTTTTACCCCCCCTGCCCTCTTTTCTGATGTATCTGGAAATTCATTTATTTCCCGTGAATTAATGAAAATAGGATTTTTTTGGCAATTATGTACTGTCATAGGTTTAAATTTGCATAAGGGCTTTAGGCAAGATGTCGGAATGACTATTGACAAGATAATTTCACCTAAATTACCACATGTCTTTTTCATTTTTTCCGAACACATTGCAAAAAGGCCCAAAACTCTCTTTTCCCGAATCGAAACCCAAATCTGTCGAACGAATTTTTTTGATCGAAAACAGCCTAAAATCGATAAAATTAATCAAAATATCAATTGATCGACACACGAATTGGTATATCGCTCGCTTTACATGATTATCGAATGGCGATTTTTGGTCTTCGTTCGAAAAAAACGTCGAAGGAAGGAGCTCGGCAGATAAGAACGAGGTACATGAATGAGTTCGGCAGGTTTAGACGAGGTGAATAAGTAACATCGGTGCATAAAAACGAGGTTATGATGGAGCCTCGTCTAGTTTTTGGAAGGTATATAATGACCCTTTTGAAGATCTTGTCCGAAGCCTCGTTGACATAAGCTGAGATAGATAAATAACCTCGGCTTCTGTTATTGAGGTTAAGGAAGGAGCTCGGCTTATGTGACGAGCTCCCTCATTAACCTCAACAACAGAAGCCGAGCTCCTTCCTTAACCTCAACAACAGAAGCCGATGTTATTTATCTAGCTCGGTTTATGTCAACGAGGCTTCAGACAAGATCTTCAAAAGGGTCATTATATACCACCCAAAAACTAGACGAGGCTCCGTCATAACCTCGTTTTTATGCACCAAGGTTACTTATTCACCTCGTCTAAACCTGTCGAGCTCATTCATGTACCTTGTTCCTATCTGCCGAGCTCCTTCCTTCGACGGTTTTTTCGAACGAAGACCAAAAATCGCCATTCGATAATCATGTAAAGCGAGCGATATACCAATTCGTGTGTCGATCAATTGATACTTCGATTAATTTCAACGATTTTAATTAGGCTGTTTTCGATAAAAACAATTCGTTCGACAGATTTAGGTTTCGATTCGGAAAAAGAGAGTTTTGAGCCTTTTTGCAATGTGTTCGAAAAAAATGAAAAGGATATCTTGTAATTTAGCTGAAATTATCTTGTCAATAGTCATTCCGACATCTTGCCTCTAGCCTCACTCTTAAATTTGTAGTCACTCCGATCACAAATATTTGCACTCTTAACCCGTGATTGGGCGTAATTGTGTAAATGGATGTAATTAATTAGTATGAAAATTGAAAATATTTTTTAATAGAAAATTTGATGTTTTGTATAGTTATTGCTAAAGCCTCAAACAATAGGAGGGAGAACCCGTAATATTATTTTACAAAGCATGTCTATGTGAACGACATGTTTTTATCAAACGGAAGGAACAACAACAAGTCTAGTATATCCAGTTTAGACCAAGGTTTGGTATCTCGTTGTACGCCCTGTTACTTTCCATATAACCTGAACCGGATGGGATCCCCTATCCCTCAAGGGACAGGGCCCGTGCATTTCCTTTAAAATTTTGTGAGAGGGTACAGTGAGAGTGAGACAGGGAAGAATTCATGATAGGGGATCCGCTCTGAACGTGAACATGCTAAAGTGCCTAAACTAAACAATGTCTAAACCAATTGTTTGAAAAAGGACAAGCACACGGAAGCAAACATATACAAACAAGAGAATAGAGAAGAACAACTCATATAAAAAGGATACTATCTCGGATAGCCCAATCTAGCCCTCATCCATCCTGATAGTCGCTCTCCACTGTTTGCGATCTCTCGTCAAACCCACTAGTATGTATAACATAGTAAGATCCTGCCTAATGACCTCCCTCAATGACTTCTTAGGTCAACCTCTACTATGTCGCAATCGCTTGATTGAAAGATCACATCTACATACCAGTGCATTCGAACCTCTCTCATGCACATGCCCAAACCATCGATTCACTCAATTTATTCCCATCTCATTTGCCATAAGACTATTCATGTATTTTCGTTGTCGTCCAACACTCTGCTCCGTATAACATTACAAGCCTTACCAATACTAGCAATACCATATATAATTTACCTGTAGTTTCAAAGACACTTGCATAAGACATGTGAGGTCGCACTTCATTTGTGTCATCCCTCTGAATCCGATGATTAACATGGATGATGGAATTTGTTAAAGTCGATTGGGCCCGGTGGGGTCAAAGACAAGCTGGAGAGAAGTCGTGTGTGCGAACCCACATACGGGAGACTCGAACAACACATAATCTCGAGCGGGGTTTCATCTCAAAACCAATTGACAATGAAAGAGTAGCCCTTCAACCTTACATGTTGTTCAAGCATTCTCTATATAACCGATGTACATTCTATCAGAACTGAAATTGTAATTTGAATTCAGGGTATTCAGCGGAATCTGATCAGACCATTAACAGTTTGATCAGTTACAATCTGTTTATTTTATCTAGTTCAAGCGAAAAGGGATCAAACGATTTTAATCATAAAATGTAATACAAAGAGCGATTGCAAGAACATTGCCATGTCATTGTTCACGAGCAATATGAACAAACTAAACAACAGGACAGCTAGGATTACATATTTGAGCAACCTTTCAAGCCTAAAGGTCATACTTAACACGATTTATGGATCACTACACTACTTAGAAACCACGAAATAAATTGCATAGATACACATCCAAAGGCGAATCGGTTAGCCTCATGAAGCCTTTTGAGACACGACAAAGCTCCCGGGATCAACCGTTACACTTTTTGTGCAGTTGAAGGTTTTGTATATCCCCACAAGCCGGTCTGCCAACTCGAACATGTTGTTCCTAAGGCTGCAACACAGTACACAAGCCATGAGCAAACTGACGGGAATTAGACAAGTACAATAGGATATGAAAACCCCACCTGATGATTATGAATTGCGCATCCTTTGTACGATCTTTGACATAATGCCCCACTATTGAAACGTTCTTGAAGTCTACAAAAAAGGGCAACAACTCGTATTGCTAAAAGCCAGGAAGGAGCAGGATTGAAACCAATGTAAAAACAAATAATAACAGGAAAAAAAATGCTTTAACGTACCAAGAGCAGCATCGATCTCGTCCATCACGTAAAGCGGCGTAGGCTTGTAATGATGAAGGGCAAAAACAAGAGCTAATGAGCTCAGAGTCTGAAAGAAATAAACAATCAAGCAAATTTCATTTGTTAGAAATGGCTTCTTTTCATTTGAGATTTTGAGGTTACTTGCAAGAAAAAGAAGACGAGACTTGACATATTACCAATACCATAATGATAAACTAAAAAAAAAAGTTTACCTTCTCACCGCCCGATAAGTTTGCAATGTTTTTCCAACTTTTCTTTGGTGGCCTAACACTAAAAACCACGCCTTCAGAGAAAGGATCCAGTGAGTCCACCAACTCAAGCTCTGCGTCACCTCCAAGCGTGATCATCTGTAGATTATTTCATAGCCAAAGCTCAAACAATCAGTGACGATAGAGAACATGGTGATGAAAACGTCATAAATAAAATAGATAAACAACTGAAAGAATTAGAAGATAATCTTAGTAGTGGCACTTAATGATCACAAAATGCAACATAAGGGGGCATAAGTAGAGGCACTTATTTACAAACCTGATACATTTCTTTCAACTTCAAAGATATTGCATTAAATCCAGCCATAAACTCGTCTAACCTGCAAGGGTAGTCAATATAGAGTAAATATTTGCATATGCAGATTAAAGCATTCATAGATATTTAAAATTCATGGACAGACTGAGTCTCGAAGGACATAGTGAAGCTCGCCTTCTCTTTTTTAAAAATTATGCTGCTTCTTTACCAAGTCACTAGACATAACAGAAAACTTTTCTATGGTTCCCAAAAAAGTAGATATGAAGGAAGAGTACACTTACCGTTTCTTTTTCAATTCATCGTATTGCTTCTTTAAATCATCACGTTCTCGTGTAACCACATTAAGTTCCTCAACCCGTTCATTGTACAGAGCCAGCTTGCGTCGGAATCTAGAATTTCAAATTTTATTAGACAGATATATCATGAACATCAAAAAGATACAGTCATGAGGAGATAACATGTGAGGGGACATACTCTGCAATTGAATCAAGATTAGGATTCATCTCTTTAATTTGAGCTTCTAGACATGCCACCATCTCGAGGGCCCTTTTGAGATCACAGGGCTTGGTAAGATTCTCATCTGCCAGAGCTGCCTCAAGCTTGTCCATGTCAAGAGAATCTTGCTTTATTCTGCAATGAACAAAACAATTACATATGCCAGAAAATGCCATAGTTGAAAAATGAAGTGCTAGATGAAATTCCTACTGATCCATATGTTGTATGATAGAATTTTCCAATTCAGCGAGCTTCTTGCTGTAAGCTCTCTCCTTCATCTCTAATTCCTTGTGAATTTTCCTCATATCTTTAAGTTTGAAATCAGCATCAACCTGTTGAAACGACCAGTTACCCCTACATATTGGCAACCAAATTCAAATTTGAAGTCATATCAAATATGAAAGATTATAGAACCTCAGATGCCCGTAGCTCATCCACTGTCCTCTTTAAATTATCATAGTCAGCCTTTGATTTATCTAACACCTCCCTGTGTTCATTAATCAGCTAAATGGCGAAGAAATAGGAAAAACAACCAAAGGTGAATTAGAAACACAAAAAACAGAACACAAAAAAAAGAAGCAATTTCTTGTGAACCACAAATGTAAAATGAATATTAGTGACTTCAGTCCAGCAGATTAAAGTAACAATGATAGGAAACCTTCTGTGTCTCGTCGTATTTCTCTTTGCATTTGAACGCTTGCTGCTCTATCTCTTTGAAAGAGGAAATACTTTTTGTTTTCTCCTCCAGAATTCTCTCTCTTTCTTTCTTTGAATCCTCAATCCCCTTGGTTAACTTCTTTATATTCTTCTCCCCTGTTTCTATTTGGACTTTGAGGCGGTTGATCTCAGTTCCATTTTTGTCAATATCCTATGGGGATTAAAAGCAATTAATCAGTTGGCAGTTGGCACGCATCCTTTAATTGTCAGGATTGCACTCTGCTGGAATTGGATGCACTTACTGACTGAATTTTATCCACTTTTGCCTTTTGTTTTCTCAGCCTTTCACCTCCAGCATTTTCGATTTTTGCCTGAAGCTCTGTAGCCTGCAGAGATGGGCCGGAAAACAATCACTTGACAGGTGTGATATGATATAAACATCATCCCACTCCATATATTGCCACTCAAAGTTGGAACTCGGAGGATAACACATGGCAAGCCAATACTCATTTTTTACCACACAACAGAGACAAACCTTCTCTTTAAGATGCCCAGAATTCTCAGCAAGTCTTTTAATTTCATCCTCTTCGATAGAAATTGTTTTCTTGAGCTCTTTCAGCCTTTTAACTTCATCCACCTTTGGCTTTGATGCCTCCTTTAGGGAAATGACTTGACCCTCAAGATCCTTTTGCTGTTTTTGCAAACTATCAATCTGGCAAATTTAAATGCCATGTACGTTAGTAATAGTACAACCAAAGGCAAATTCAAGAAATTAAACAATCCTTTACCTCTGAATGACTCTTCTTTAATTCCATTGCCAAGCGTTCAATAGTTTGGTCCAAAACCTGGTACTTTCTAACTGCATCAGCCTTCTCTTTTCGAATTTTGTCCAACTTATCGATCATTTCCTCTAGCTTCTCCTGAGCATCAGCAATTGCTTCCCTGGAAACAGTAGCAGCTCGAATGGATGTCTCCATTTTACCACCACGTGGCTTGCTTCCTCCACCACTCATTGTTCCAGCTTTCTCAAACAACACGCCATCCAATGTAACCACCCGCTTAAATTCTTTATCTACACCATATGCTATGCGGGTTGCCTGCAAGAGCATCAATAAAAATCACTATATAGATAGTTTGATGAATTGACATAAATTGTCATAATTACAACGGATATACATGTACTGTTGGCAAGCTTCATATAGACAAAGAAGTTGTTTTACATTGATTATAACTAAAACGCACAGCTGCTACATTGTTTACCTCACCAGCTTACAAAGACAAGTTCTTTTTGAAATTCAAATAAGTTCACCTCAAATTTCTTGCCAGAACTGCAAGGGCAAGATCCTCATAATTTTTATAGAATCCAGAAACAAGTATGACCTATAGCAGATTATTTGAAGCGGTGAATAAAACAGTAGTAGACTTGAGCACTACAGAAGTGTTTTGTCAAAATCTAATTAACTTTCAATCAACAGTAAAAAATACATAAATGCCAATCACAAGACAAATCATAGGTCTGCAAAAGAGTCCACCTGATCAATGTTGGCAGCAACAACTGTGTTCCGCAATACTTCACAAAAAGCAAGCTTCAATCTTTCATCCTTAACCTTTACCAGATCAAAAAGCCTTGGAACCCCTTCTGGTGTGTTTACTTTTTTTGACAATTCATTCCGATGCCTTTCTTGTTTTTCCTACAAAGAAAAATTAGTGTGTATTAGAAAAAACCATAAGACATACGCTGCCTAGAGAAAACAACTACTATTTCTTTAAAAATAGAAGCAGTAAATCCTGAACACAAGAAATTCTTGTTGCAACTTTCAAATGTCTAATGCCAAGATTCCCTTTCACGCATCTAAAGTTGAGATAAATGTGATGCACTGCAAACAAAGTTATTAATTTCATAACCACACACTATTCTTCATTGCCCTATTCTGAAATGTAACAATTGCAAGTTTTTTTGTGAAGATAGTAAACTAACAATTCGATGTAGCTTTTCTCTACTTGTCGGAAATCTAAGACAAACCAAAAAACATAGGATGTTGGAACTGTCTTGGAAGCCTTCAGTTTTTATCTAGGAAATGACACCATCAAAGATGGTGAATACTGTCTTAGGTTTTGGAACACAACACAGAAGTAAGCAGTCATAAAAATATAAATGTTACGGAGTATTAATAAAAACACTGACTATGGAGTCTGACCAGGATCATAAAGGTCGCAACACCAAGATTTTTCTCTCGAAGCAAGTCCACACATTTTTGTGCTGCTTCAGCAGTCTCGACTACAATATAGTCAAGTCCGGCACATGCTGTTGATATAGCAACATCGTACTTTGCTGCAGCAGGTCAATGAGCAACATTAAATGAATGACACAGAGAGGTGCATATAACCACTAACTTAAGCAAAGAGAAGGATGCTGTCAGCCCAATGGTCATGGACGGAGATTAAGAGTCAAATAAGATTCAGAACCATTAAATGCAACCATGTTAAGACTGCTTTTTGGATGCACTACACATCATACTTTCAGCGGTTTGGAACACACTATACATTATAAGCTCGTTATCAGGATCTTATCAACACATTATACATTATAAATTCATTATCAGCACAAATTAGCTCTTTATTAGCTCCATATAAGTAATCAACAAACTGCAGCGAATAATCCCTTATTCCATTAAGCTTTACTTGTATATGCAAGCCCAACTTTATTGTCTTTAAGTTATAAAATATAGTACACCTAAAATTAACCATGTGAGAAATTACATGCAACAACTTGCCTGAAAATTTTTATTTAATATGTCAAGCTAGTAGTGAAGGCACTTTGAGGTCTAAGTTTACACAGCTATTATCACTCTTAATATAGATCTTCCGCTAGTCAATGAATTAAGGAATAGAAGAAGAAACTCCTACCATCAATAGCACCAAGATCACCTAGCCGCCCATATATTCCTTCAATCCGCTTTGTTTCTTTAGCTCGCAAAATCTCTTTCAGAACAGAGTTTTGGCTCTTTTCAGATTCTGAAACTGAGAGTAGCTCAGCAACCTTTTGTCTAGCAGCTTGTTCTAGAGGTATCAGGGATTCTTGCTCCTTGATGCACTCCTGCAAAACATGCAAGATCAGAATGCAACCCATACAGGCTCCAAAAAACCGTACACAAGTAAAAGAACGAAAAAAACAGCAAATGACATCTCAGGGTAGAAATAAGGCAAATAGAATGTGTTCAAGGATCTGGAGAGATACTTGTTCCACTCTGCGTGCTTCAGAAGCATCCTGTTCATGTTTCCCTAGTTCACTTTGAATTCTCGGTATGTCCTTCTTCTTGGCGTCTATTGTTTCTTGTACATCATTAATCATCTTTTGAGCATCCTGGAAAGCTTTAAGAGCGTTCTCATGCTGGAAAGTAAACATAAAACTTTCAAATTTGGAATATTCATGATGCACTAGAAATATTATTATCAATTCATAAATAAATCCATATATGAAAATACTCCCTTAGCCAAAATAAAAGCCAAACATCACTTTAGAACATCCCTATCATTCACAGTTTTGAAGAGAATAGCTTGAAACAAGGAGTGTTCTAATGACACTAAGCGGTGAGTGAGGGACTAGTGCCTAGGTGGCTAGGCGGGAGCCTAGGCAGAATTAGAACGATATTGATTAATTCCTTGTATTTCAACCCCTAGCCCATGTCCACTATAATCCATATAGACTAATAACAATTCAAAATGATGGTCCTTGACCAACTATAAAGCAAATAAACTCAAAAATCATGCATCCTACTCGAAAGCAAATAAACCTACCTAGACTGCAACCTAGGCGGTTTTATTTGCTTGTGATGAAGGAGCTGTGCAGCACAAGTCCCGCCTAGCTACCCACCTATACCACTAATCTCCTAGGTGATGGACTCCCGACTGCCTGGAAACTAGATTACCCTATGTCTCTTTTGTGATGCATTTTTCATTATAAAACCCACTTGCCTTTCTACCCTCAAATTACTATAGACAATGCTTCCCCAAGGAAGCAAGAATTGGTAGGGGATTTACAACACAAAATATTTTCAATAAGATGCCCCAGTCCAAATGGTAAAATATTGTTACATTATACATGAAAGACTATTAGAGAAATAATGAAATGCTATCACGAGACCAATAATAAACCATCTCTTTCCCCTTCAATTTCCTTGATCATCTATATCCAACAGTACCTTTTCGTTTAGAAGCATGTATTCAGAACTTGCAACTTGAAGCTTTCCCTTATGCTCAATCAATTGCTTCTCCCAAGGCTCCAATTCAGCTCGAACCTTTGTCAACTCAGAGCGTAACCTCTCAGTTTCATCTTTTCATCAAATACAGAAAAGTTTAGCCAGTATTGAGATACAAGTATACCATAGAAAGCATAATCAGAGGGGGGAAAGCAGCATTAGAAATACTTCTCAGGGAAAGGCATAGATCTCTCCACCTTCAGTTGTGTTTTCATATTTGGAAATGATTGTAAATCAATGTTTGGAAATTCATCTCTAATGGATTTGGATAATTTACAACTTTAGCTGCTTCTGACTCATAGTCAAACTTCTATCTCTACAGCATCAAGCATCAAAAACAGCATGATAAATGGGCACTAACTTGTTCAAAAGGCTTATCATCTTAACATGTTGAATCACTGCATAACAGCCAAGGATAATTGCAACCATGACTATTAACATGCATAAACCACAATGTCACAAGAGACAAAGCACAATAAACACACACTTTACATCACAAAGCACAATAAATACACTATTTTACTTCACTAAGCACAATAAATACACTAGTTTACTTCACTGGTCCTTAAATCAACAGTTAATGTTCAATTGTGGTCAGACTTACTCTTCTTTCAAGTCTTATTATTCATTTATGCTCAAATATTTCCCTATAAGTAAAGCTTTTTGCAAAAGATAAAGTTATTGCACTACCATAAGTTTAATACCTAACCTTAACAATTAAATGATTTTGAAGGTTTAAATATTGCTCCATAACTATCAATATTAGTATTAGAAAACTCAAGTTACCTTTGGATTTTTCCTTCAGTTCTTCTAGAATCTTCTCTTCATCAACTAAGAGTTTCTGCAGTGATGGAATCTCTCCCTCCAGTCTGGGGATCGTATTTCTTGAGTCCTCGACCAACTTAGTAGTGTCATCAATCTTAGCTGAATCCTGCAATTGAAACCATTTGGGGGATACATGCAACCTTGTTATGGAATTACATGTGAAAAGTATATTTCAATCTAGAATCTTACTTTGTAGTTTTTTTGCAGGTAGATTTCCTGATTTCACAAAGTAATGACAGTTTTTCATTTATTGGAAAATATATAGCAAGTCTAATGCACTTCACTTCTACCTTTTCAACTTTTTCCTCGAGTTTTTTCACTTTCTGTTTTGTGTGCTTCAACTCCTCCCGAAACTTAACGTCCTGCCTCTCAAAATCCTTGAACTCTTCATTACACGTACTAAGGGTTTTATCAAGCTCCTAAAATTCCAAAAGCAAACATAATTAGTTTAGAATCTCATATTCATTCATCATAAGGAGTCAGAATATGTCCAAACTTGACACCAAATTCAAATATATAAAGCCAAAATGCTCCTGCAACATCTAATCCACTTTTGTGTATAAGAGATTCCCAACATGCACCAGAAGTAAGAAACTTGAAAGCCAGTAGTAATACATACCTCTTGTCTTTTAACATATTTTTTGTGTAAAGCCTCAAGTTCCTTCAACGATGTATTATTTTCATGGATTTTGTCTCTAAACAATGTAAAGGGATTTAGAGTCAGAGTATAATAAGTTCAGATAATATATTAAGAGATTAGCTCTTCCATCAAGCAAAATACCTTTTACCCTTCAGATCTTCGTCAAAGGAAGACAATTCATTTTGTAAGGCAGAAAGTTTGCTTTTATTGTCTTCAGAAGCCAGCTTAGTAGCCTTCTCTTGCCATTTTGAAAGTGACAATTCCTTCAGCATATAATCTTCTGCCTCATTTTTGACATCCTATTGGGCATGACTGTGTTTAGAAGAAAGAAACATTGAAGGCAGAAATATAATTTTCAACATGCAGTGGAAAATACCTCCAGGCTGTCTCTTTCTTTCTCTGCTAGCTTAACCATCTGCACTACCCCAGATCTTTTCTCATTGAGAGATTCTAAACTGATTTGTAAAAAAAATAAAACAATAAAAAATACTTCAAATACCAACAAGGATACTAAAATAACAATAATAATAGAGCTGACTGTTTAATAGTGGCAATCAGCTAATCACTCATAGCTATATTATGGTGCAATTTTCAGCAACCAAATAAATACAAAATCAAAGCATTTCTACTTTATAAGATGAGTTTTCAATTAGATCAGATTCATCAGAATTGCTACAAACTTCAAATAGTTAGCATGTTGTTCCAATGAAGCTACATTGGCATCAATTATTCAAGAAATATGTAAAAGACATCAACTTATCCACTGAGGCATCAATGATTGAGAAATAATGATTCCCACCAAAAAGACTAATAAGTCATAATCCTCTGATGCAATATGATTCAATCATAAAAAAAATATAATGATGACAACTAGTATGCCAGCTTTTAGAAGAAACAAATATATAGTGGCAAGAAGCTTACAGTTTATATGAGTCCTCAATCTTCTCAACATATTTATTAGTTCCAATTATGTCCTCCAGATATTCAAGAAAGCCTTCATCATGTGGTCCTTGCGCCTTTGGCTTCATCAGTGAAATTTGCTCAACCTCACCCTAACAAGATCAGAAATTCACCACGATATCTCAAAATATCTATACAATAGTAGCATAATCAATAATGGTTGAGGGAAAGATGATAACCTGGAGAATCAAGAACCTATTATTATCTAAGTCGACTCCTTTTTCTCTCAATTTCCTTGTAACCTCTGTGAAATTACTAGTCTTTTCATTGATAAAATATTTTGATGAGTTGTCCCGGAATGCTATCCTAGTAATCGAAAATTCACTTCCTGGAACAACTTCATATTCTCCATTATCCTGCAAACAAGAAAAAAGTTCAAGAGACCTGCCCTAGTTAAAAATCTTTCGATAGGTTACATCACACAGAAACTCAAAAATCAGAGAAGGGTGAATCAGGTGATGACCAAATCAATGATTTCTTGAAAATGGACTGATACAGCTGCGCTGTCTAGATTCTGATGGTTCGTAGAGTTGTGAATGAGCTCAGAGACTTTGTTCAAACGCATCTGCACAATTCCCCACGGAGCAGAAAAATTAAAAGCTCATCGTTCAAACATTTTAAAAGAACAACGAGTACAACAAACAACACTAAAGGAAAGAAGTTAACATAACTTCAGCAATTAAGGCAACAAAATTTGAGTTGCAAACCAAATGAATTGGAAATTACCTGCTTTGCTCGTTTCCCAAATACAAAGAGCATCGCATCAATAACATTGCTCTTCCCACTACCATTCGGCCCAACCACCGCAGTAAAACTCTGACTCAACAGGAGAATAGCCAAATTCAGCAACTCAAAGAAGTCAAACAGAAACGAATTCGGGGAATAACCCTAAAAATCACAACTTCGGGGAAAGGAGCGGCAGAGAGAGAGAAACCCTAACCTTGTGGAAAGGGCCAACGCGCTGCTCACCGGCGTAGGATTTGAAGTTCTTCATGACCATCTCCCTAATAAAGAGCCTTGGTGTGGCTCCTTTAGCGTTCCCGTGAGGTAACTCGGCCTCGTCAGCCATGAACGCATCGGTCGAACCCATTCCCCCTTGGTATGTCTCGCCTGCGAAATTAGATTCCTAAACCTGAGAATTTCAACTTCAAATCCTCCGGATCTGAGTAATCGGAGATGCGATGAACAAATGAGGGAGTCTCAAATCTCAACACTCAGTATGCTTCGCGGTAGTTCTCTCTCTCTCTCCTTCCATCTCGGGAAATAGTGGAGAGGATTGAAAATGAAGAGGGTAAAGCATTTTTGGCGGGAAGTCGAAAGTTGCTCTAAATTTTTTCAAACCAGAGAACTTTTATGGGCTCAATGGGCCCGAGTGGTAGATCCAACTGCCCAATGTAAAGAGGCCCAAATCGTATAACCGCAAAGAGCTGTTTGGTTAAATCACTATTTTTCCTCGATTTTTTATGAGTTTTTTTAGTTGTGTAATCAAATGTTCGCATAAAGTAAAATAATTACAAACACATTTACCATCCACAAATTTTTATCTATTTATTTTGTGCAAAGGGAGACAAGTGTCTTGCTCTTATTCAGATATCCTTAAATGTTTATGGAGACCCAATCTAACAAGTTTAAGGAGATGAAGTTAGTTTCTACCGTTGACCTTCTTAAAGATTATCAAAAACCCTGAAGGAATCGGCAATCACACAAGGTATAGAGTTATGTCTCCTCTAAATCACATGTTGGAAGACCATTAGTAAGCGTGAGGTGAAGACGAAATCGAATAGTATTGTAGAGAAATTTCTCGTGCATCATTTACTATATGAAGTGTCTCACCCTCTTTTACATTGGGAGTCTCAACGAATGATAAAACTTAGTTTTGCATTACTTGGCATGTTTATTTTGAGTTATTTTAGTGTGTTTTAAAGTCATTAGTCAAGTAACTGAGTCAGTTTATGCAGATTTATAAATTCAAATATCTGCACAAATTTTTGAATTTGCAGTGAAATTGGTGTTAAATCAAGAAGAAAATGATTAAAGTGTTCAAAGTTTGTGGTTCAAAGTCACATAGGTATTTGAGTTAGTTTATGTCATGGTTGCAAGTACGAAGATACACAAGTTGTGCTCTTTTTTTTTCTTCTGTTTTTTTTATGCAATAATTTATGCTCTTTGATACCATGATAAGCTCTTGTTAGATACATACAAAGAATAGAAACAATGCAACATTAAGTACATGTAAGTTGTAACCATTACTTTTTTTTTATATTATGAAATAATTCGAGGGTCGGATGGATCCGGAACCTCGAGAGGCCGACAAAGTCGGCAAACGGCGAACTGTCTAAACAAACAACGAACTAAGCAAAAAAAGGGTGTAGTACAAATGGCGGAAACTGGAAAGCACACAAATGCAATCGAACACGCGAACCAATCCGAAATATTCCAGGGATAACGTAGACTAAGAGTCCACGCCAAGCACCACCTAGTGGTGATACCGCTGGCCAGCGCTACATCAGGAGTCCTTGTGAAGTCGCCTCTATACACATCGCCTCGACCCAAGCCAGACCCGACACCGAACGACAGAGCCCTGGCTCAGAAGAGGAAAGCAACGAACAAACTAAACTCGTGGTCGAAAACCACCCATGTAAGAAGCACCAAGAAACCCTTTCGGGATTTTATTGAATCCCTTTCGAGATTTTGTTGAATACCTTTCGAAATTTAGTCAGACCCTTTCGGGATGTAGTTTTGCCCTTATCGGGCGGTTTTCCTCAAGGAATGAATAAGAACATATAAATCCAACCACAAAAAAAGTAAAATTGTGATGAAAAAAAATATATAATCAAATTCATCCATCTTTTTTCTCTGGTTTTTTTCTCCTTTTTTTTCTTTCTTTCCCTTCCATTACGCCCAAAAGGGAGAAGGGGCTCACGATCGAACCGGACAGGTGCATCCAATCGGTGGTCGGAAGACTGACACCTGAGTCGGTGACGGAAGGGAGCAGGATGGGCTAAGGCCCCAAGCCCAACGACGGCGAACACTGTCGAGCCGCTATAGGCGACAAAGAGGGAGGCGACCGAGAGCCCAGGATTGTTGCGGCCTCCAGGAGGCACCGGAGTTTCAAATTAGCGACTTGACCAAGGGAATCGAAGGACGGGAACCCGAAAACCACCAAAGATAAGACCGAATGAATCGGGGAAGGAGAATCCTAAATCTAGGGTTTGGCAAGGGGGAAAGCATTTTGGCGTAAGCACGGGCCAAGGCAACCCGAGATCAACAATAGTGATGAAGAGAGTCGAGATGATGGCCGATCGGAGAGGGTGGCGGAGGTGGGCCGAGAATCAAGGATGAGGAGGTGGTGGATGTGCGGGATTGCAATGTTGATTGTTGAAAGGGGTATTTGGGTTGGGATTTTGTAACCATTACGTATTTATTTACTCTTAGTACGTATTTTTAATTTATTTTCTAGGATTTTGGTAATGATTTTATATATAAACAATTTTGTACAACCTAATTGGTCAGAGGTGGTTGATATTCATCGGGTTTTCAACCTTTGTAGTAATCTTTTAAAAGTATGTGATTCCCTTCTTTTAAGAATTTTCTTGGGTTGAAAAGGGATTCGACCACCTTATAGACCGAGACACCAAAAATCATTAAAAGATTTAATATGTACGACTAGAAATATGAGAAGAAACTCTTTCTTATTTTTACAACAGGAGAGAAAACTCTTTATATAAATATGCAAACGATAGAATTATCATATACAAAATAGAATAATATAAAAGATATCATATACATATCTTTTGTGGGTGTCGCAAGTTTAAGATCCTCCAACCAACTCGACTCAACACCCTAGTGTCACCTCAACTCTATTATAGACTTCCTTCAATGATCCTTATCTGATGTCATGTTCTTTGTGAGTGACATGAGGTTAAGACCTTGCATTAGATTTTTTTTTTCAATTTTTATGATGGCCTCTTCCATGTCAAGCATCCCCGAAAACTAATCCTTCAAACTAAGGTATTCGAGTGCCTCCTTACTCCTTTAGCATATGAACAAACCAACATAGTCTTGTTTCCCTCAATTTATCCCTGATATTAGTCACAACTTAATTCTTGATCTTATATAACCTCATGTGTTTACACATCTATCTAAACATTCTCATTTTTTTCACTATTAGTCTTTACTCTTGAACATTTGTAATAATGCAAAATTTTGTCATATATAATATAGTTGGCCAGCTTGATAACCACCTTATAGAATCCAACCTTGAGTTCTCAAGGGGGGCTTTCATATAGAACAAAACTCACGAGGGACTCATCCACTTCAATATTGAATATCCTTATTACAAATGAATTCGGTAATGAATATCCTTATCTACCCTCAATCGATTTGCATGAAGGATCTAGTCACTTGAAACTCTCCTTCATTTGTACGATATTCTCACCCAACGTTAATATCACCATTCACTTCTAATATCTCCACGAAAGTTTACTCTACATTTTCAATCGTAGCTCTATTAATTCATCAACCCTTCAATTCTAACGATATCCTTCAATGCTCAAGCTCATTGTAAACCCCGACTTGCAACTCATCTACCAACATAATATTAGTTGTAAGAGGTTCAATAAAAAGAAAAAACCGATAATGGCATGTTTGAATGGAGGTGGAGAAGATGGAGATATGAGGTGGAAAATGATTAAATTTGGGGAAAATTTGGACATTAAGGTTGTGTTTTCTAGTAGATAAAATTTTAAGGGGTAAAGATTATTTTAGGGGTGGAGATGATGGAGATTATTTACGGGGATTAAGAGGTTGGGAATTATTTTGACAAAAATAACCCCGTTGGTGTTTGAATGATGGAAGATTACTTGTTAAGGTTATATTGTGAAATACCACTTTTACCCTCACATCCCATTTTCAACCTTAGCCAAATAAACTCACTATACAACCTAAACTCCTCACTAATCACAACCCATCAACGTTAGCAGTTGTTTTCCCATTAGTTACTCAACCATCCCTCCTCAAATCTCACCTTAAACCTACTACAACACACCTGCAAACTCTCTTTTATTTACCCTTACATGCAACTTCCTACTGTCAACCAATCTACACATGAAGCGGACAAAGAGACTGGGATTCTTTACCAAAAAATAAAAATAAAAAAGGCAATAGGATTGCAAATAGAGTTTGGGATTGTAGCAGCTTGGGGCTCTCGGTGTTAAGAACCTCAAAAGTAGCTTGCCTAAACAATGATGAAGGGAACCTTGACACTGTCTCCTCCACAACGAAGCCAAATCCACCCACAAATTATAGAAAAAAACACTCACACCTCTCTCCACAAATCATAATCTGAAGGATGTTTCAATACCTAGTCGGGATTGCTGGTGGAGCAGCCAATGTGTGGCAAGATCGGTTTGTCCTCGATGATTTCAAGCAACAGGATCGAGGGCGCCATCTTCTTTTTCCCGTGGCGTGGCTTGTTTGTGATTTTCTAGGGGCAATTGTGGATGAAAAGGGATGAAATACTCCTCCACCACCTCTATCCTCACATCTGAAGGTGGGGAAAATGGTTGATATCCATCCCTTGCACTCCCTCCACCACTTGGCCTTCACCTTTTGTATCCCGTGCCAAACACCGAAGGCAAAATAACCCCCACCCAAGGTATCCCTTCCACCCCTAAAAAATGTTGGAAACAAGGCCTAAAGAGCCAATGTGGAGAAGGTGGAAAGGGAAGTGGATTTTATAATCCCCTACTTTGCCCTTCGACATCCATAATCACCGCCAACGGAAACAACATATACCAATCACATCCCCTCCGCCAATGGCCTTATTCGAATCCTTGATTTCCTAGCCTTAACTCCCTCACCGCCACCTCCATCTCCATGCTCGCCACTTCCCTTGACCCTCCATCAGGCCGTTACAGATGACCTCCTCTACCCTCTCTGATGACTCTATCAAACTCCTCTGCCCTCTCCGCCTTCTCGATCTCTTTTGATTCTAACCAGTTGATTTGGATCTCTTTTCGATTTCAACCATGAAATTCTCCACCATTAATTTCTTTTGTCGTTGCTTTTGTGTTCCAACCAATTAATTTTCTTTAATGTTTTGTTAGCAAGTTGACCCTTCAATTACACACTTTCAAAAGGCTTCAAAGTAGGGTTGCGCAAATGGCCCGAACCGAACCGACCTAAACGTTTCGAGCTGGAACCGATGGCCCGAATTTTTTTGAGGTAGAGACCGAGGCCCAAAACGAGAACCGAAATTTCGGTTTCGGTTTTTTCGGTTGTAGGACCGAAAAAACCGAAAATATTAGCCCTTTGTTTTCTATCCGAATTCCGAAATCAAATCAATTCATTTATCCCCTTCCTTCGAAAACAAAGAGGGCACAAACAACTCAAATTTCTTATCATCACAGATTCACAGTTGTAATTTTGATCGAATGAACAAAGATACAATCAAAAAATCAGTTCATTTATCACCTTCCTTCGGAAACATACTATAAGATCTTGATGAGGACTGCATTAGAAGAAGGAAAGAAGAAGGAATATGGAGAAAGGCCCTGAACCCAGCACCCGCCTTATTGACACAAGCAACAGAAAGCCCGAAGTCGAGGCAAATCATCGATAGAGCGAAAACGGAGAGCCACCAACCCAGATGTTGCCAACGCACATCACATCGAAACCACACGCCCTGGATCCACTTGAAATTGTTGAATAACTTCATGATTCGACCCCAACGCACCCAAGACAAGGGAGAAGCAACGAGATGTGAACTTCCTTTAGATGTTGGATTTTATTTGAAAGAGATGGAGATTCATTCCAAATTGCCACAAGAATAAAGAGGCAAGCTTCAAATTGAAGAAATCAGGGACGAGGATCTTGAATCTTGAGCTAGATATTTGGTTTTCTTTTAGATTTGAGGGTTTTGAAATGTTGAAATCAGGGTGGCGTTCGAGCTTTAAGGCTAGGGTTCTTGGGATTTTTTCCTCTTTCTTTTCTTAGCTCCCGTTTTGTCACACTGTGTAAACTATTAGTTTTTTTAAAATAATAATAAAATCGGTTTTTCGGTCCAAAATCGAATTTTTCAGTTCGATTCCGGATTTCAGACCGAAATCGAATTTCAGATTCCCTCGGCCCAAAGCCCGAACTTAATATTCCCGGGCCGGACCGACACCGCTTTTTTTTAGGTTCGATTATGGGTCGATTTTCGGGTCGGGCCACATTCTGAGCAACTCTACTTCAAAGGGATCTAGGGATGTCATTCATCCTTTTAATTTGGGTAAAATCTCACATGATTTTGTGAATTTGGGTACAATTGACAAGAAACATTGTACCCCACCACCAAATAATCGAGAAGGGAAGCTTCTGAAAGTGAAAGACATTCATATTTTCTCCACAAATACCAAAAAATAACCTTTTAATAATCAAACACCTAGCAAAGCTATATTTATGTTTTTTTAAACAAAAAAATTTCACATTTCACACACCCATAATAACCTATAAAAATAATCTCCACCTCCCTTAATCTACAAAAAATATTCTCCACCTCCCCCCAAAAGCAACTAGTGCAAAATGCAAACTTCATGTACGAAAGCTAAAACTATAAATGTGCGTGTGTGTATATATCTTTGTTATAAGAGCAAAAACAAATATAGATATCTTTATTAGTCTTCTTGAGTTTTGAGATGCAAGTGAATAAGAAGACCATCTTGAGGAAGTGCAAAAGGTCCATATTGGATCTTATTTTGTGGGCCCACAATAGTCCATCTGTTACAATCAAATCAAACCATTATCAAAGTTAGGAAATACAACCTGAAATAAAATGATGACTTATTAAGATGAATATGTTTGCATGACACACTACATCATGACACAATAATACTTTTGAAAACTTATTGCTTTAATGTAAAAAGAAAATGGGAGACAATTTTTAAATACACAAGCTTAATTAGTTACAAGGAGCATTTTTTAGTGCATGTGTTAATATTGTTTCTGTCTAAAAAACTTGTTGTTTGACTTTTTGACATATTTTTTAAGAAGCAAAAAATTATTGAATTGAAGAGGCAGAGAGGGTGGTGGCGTCGGGCGGTGGAAAGAGACAAGGAGACAGGTAGAGACCGAAGTGATGGGAGCGAGAGAGACAAACAGATTGGGCAATTAAATGGCTAAATGTTATCTTATTTTATTTTTTGAACAAGGAAAAGATTCGAGAACCTAAGCTGTGCGACTTTGTTAGACACCTAGTTGACTTCACATAAGACATGGTTGGAGAACACTTCAACGAAGCCTCGAATCAGAATTAGAACATCTGCCATCACCATCTTAATTTCTCGTGGGCAAGTCCACAATCCTTTCGTTGAGTTGATAACCGTCAGTCTGTCCCTCTTAGTCGTGATCCTAGTAAGCTCCATCTTCACAGTCACAACCAGGCTCGATGGAAGGGCCAACACTTCTGCCATAAGGACTGAATTATACCCACATAATTGTAATGTCATCTTTAATCATGGTTCTAGATCTATAAGGGTTTTGAGTTAGATATAGGATAGATTAAGGGCTTAATATGGATTATACTCACATATTATATACTCTCCTACATATTATGTGTCACACATTAGAATTGCAGGGCTTAATATGGATTATACTCACATAAAACCTGCAAATTCATTTGTAATGCTTTATTCATGTCTCCCTATTTCTTGAGTCTTAGACCTCTGAGATGTTTAGGTTTACATATCCTATCCTATCCCATCCAATAAGAGGTTTGTAACTTCTATCTTTGTTCCATAAAAACAATCCTGTTAATTTGATCCAGTTCCTTGTGTATTTCCATCGGGAGCATGAAGTTTGCATCATATAGTATGGTTTCGTAGCAAGATTGGATCTATTGAGAACCGCTCTACCTAGTCGGTAGAGGGAGTTCGCTTTCCTTTTTGCAAGTTGAGATGTTGTTCTACCAATGTTTCCTAAAATGTGTTCCTATCAAAACAATTAAAAATGATCTACTGATATTTTCTTAACACAATAGTGTGATTGAGTTTGTTATGATCAATATATATAATATTGTGGTGCCATTATCACCGGTCATATTTAATTAAGGGTTTTTCTATATCCTATGCCGGACTCAAGTTAGAATTATATTTCAATTTTTAATTATTTTAGTGTTTCTTTTAATTAGATTTGTAAGGTCAATAATTCATTTATTAGAGAATCTTTTCCAATTTAAATTCTTATGATATGTCCTTAGGGCATAAGATAGAAAGTATGTTTAATTAATTAGAATTATTTGATGGACATTTAATTAATTAAGTTTTATATAATATGAAACTATAGGTAATTGTCCCTTTTAAAAAACGAAAGAATAATACGCAACAAATTTATTTGTTAGTATAAAATTGAATATGGGGAAGTAGGAACCTGTATTTAGTAGCCAAGTGATGAACAAGGACCAAAATCTCCACCCTTGCAAGCTCATTTCCGGTGCAAGAGTGGATCCCATTCCCATATGGCAAGTACGTATTTGGTTTCGGAGCCTCCTGTACGTACGTTTTCATTTCATTTAATTTCGACCAAAAATAAATAAATAAATTAAGTTAATCATGAAATACGTACCTGAAATCTAGAAGGATCAAACTTTTGAGGGTAAGGGAAGTTGGAGGGGCAGTGATGAAGGTTTCTGAACAACGGCAGCACTTTCCATCCCTTTGGTATTAAGTAACCTGTGAACCTCAACCAACAATTGAAAACATACTATATATATCTTGGAGTAAAGCAAATTAAATCAAAGGGAAAAATGAGGGTCGGAGCAGGTTTTCGGGATCGATCCAGACCTTGAAGCTCGACATCCTCAGTGGCTTCTCGGAAGGTAAAAGAGAGAATGGAGGCCACCCGCAGGGTCTCCGAGAGCACCCTTGATGTCAAGGGCATCCTCTTGGTGTCCTCCCAAGTTAGGCTCCTACTTCCTTCATCTTTGGCCTTCATTGCTAGTATTCCCTCTTGCTCTTCCTGCACTCAAATTCAATTAATTATTAGATAAACCACCCCATAACTAGGAAATCTTTACAGAGCAATTAACCTTAAGGAAAGAATAGATTTTCATTGGGATCGATCAAGCACTCACCACAACATCCTTCAAAACGGAGGGGTTCTCCGCCAAGAACTTGAGGATCCACGTCAACACACTAGCGGTGGTGTCGCGGGCAGCAAACAGGACCCCAATCACATTATCCGCGATCTGGTCATCCGTGAGGGCTTGGTCGTCGGACATGAGCGAAGTCAACAAGTCATTGCCGCCGGATCCGGAGGCAGTTGTTTGCTGCCTCCTGGACGCTATAAGATCGGCAAGGATTTGGGAAAGGTCAGCGCGGGCCCTCATCGCCTTGCGGAAGAGGGTACCGGGGAGGTTGAAGGGCATCGAGTTGTAGCCTCTTTCGAGGGCGTTGTAGCATCGCTTTAGAGCCTCCTTTTGACTCCACTCGCCCTTCCCCAGGATGGTTAGCAGTGCCACGTTCAACGTGTACTGCAAATTGCAATTGCATATACTATTAGTACCAATTTTGGGGGAATAATTATTTTGTAATGATTTAAAAAAAACATCATCCTGTATATATATCTAACAATTTAAATAAGAAATCCATTTAAATATATATAAGCAATTAACATTTTTACTTAAATGTCATTACCCCACGTATTTTAACATAATACAGTACTCCCTCCGCTAACTAAAACATTATTTTAGGATGTAAATTTTGCTAATAAAAACTTGTCATTTTAGGTATTTTGTCATCCACTTTACAAAATTGCTCTTGTAATGATTAGATAGCTGTTAGTTATAATTTTCAAGAAATTAAAAAGTAAAATAATAATTAGGGGTATAAATATAGTGTATTGGTAAAAAATCTCATTTTTTCCATTAGTCTATGATTCAATTCTCTTTGTAACCTATTAATTTGGTTGCATTTTTTCCACCAAAATTTCATTTAATAATCACTAAAAACCACCAATAAAATAGAAATTATCCATTATATATGGTTATGAAAAATAAACAAAATTTTATTAATGTTTTATTTTGTTTTATCTTGTGCAACTTCATATTTAAAAAAAAATTGTATTTTCACAAATCATTTCTAAAAGAAGAATTGCCCAAAATCACGAATAAAAAAAATATTTAAAACCACCTATATTGAGCTTTTTTATATGAAAATAGCTAAATAAAATAAATTGACGAAATGATAAAGAAAATCCCAAAAAAAAAAAAATAGAAGGCCCCATTAATTTTTATATTCACCCTTGGGTCTTTTAAATCTTAGGTCTGGCTCTGAGTGGATTAATTAAAGTGCATGCGTCATCATATTCTTATATAATCCACGTATTTACAATATGATATATATTATTTTATTGATTTATGTATGTGTCATATATATATATATTTGAAACATCGTATCTTATTTATCAGATTCTTGAAAATATATATGAGTATTTTTAACAGATTTTTGACTTTTAGGGTATGGTTTTTTTTTTTGAGGACGAAGAACTAATTTTTGACAGTGAATTCCGCCGAACACGTGACTAAGTCGTTAGAGTATGTTTTGCCTATGCTATTTATTACCAATAAACTTGATCTTAATTGCTAACTTTTTACAAGCACAAATAAACTCAGCATAAAGAATTTAACAAAATTTCTCTGCAATTTTTCATGTATTATATATATAGAGAGACAGTTAATTAATTTTGTTCTATTAGTCAAATATCACCCACCTCATATTAGATTTTAGTCAAGAATATGTTAAAAGACGATTAAATTATTAATTATTTTTCCATCAAGTTGAAAAATGAATGGTATACATGTACCGAAAGTTAAACGCAATATTATTAATTTCCGTTTGTTTAATTAATTAGTCAACTTATGTTATGTAATTATCTTAGTGAAGACTTTTTAAACCACTTATAAGACTGTTCCAAATATCATTTCACACAACTTGTATAAAAATTTATTATTTTATTTAAGAATAAAAGATTTTCTTCTAAAAAAATATATTTAATTATTTGTGTGTATTACAATTTTCCTGGTACATTAACTAATTAATTGAGGACGGTAATTAATTATTAATTGGCACATCTAGCTATAGCTTAATTACCGTTTTCATATGTTGGAAGGTGTTGATAGTAGAAGGGCCATGGAGGGAGGCGAGGCAGCCATCGGCGACGGAGTCGATGTCGGAGACGAACCCCTTAATAGACTCCGGGGAGAATGCTCGGAGGAGGAGCTTCCGGAGGCGTAAGTGGTAGTCCCCCTGGTGGAAGAACATCGCATGTTTCCCCAAAATCCTCTCCTTGCTCGCCGGAAAAGTGGGCCTGAACTTGCCGGCCCCGCCCACCAGCACGTACCTCACCGCCTCGGGGCTCGACACCATCACGCACCGGCATCCCAGGACGTGCGTCTTGAAAATTGACCCGTACTTGGCCTGTTTGGAGGCGAAGAAGAGGTTAGGGTTTCGGCCGGAGTAGAGCTGGAAGGTCTCTCCGATGTAGGGCCAGCCGAGGGAGCCGGGCGGCAGTTTCCGGGAACCTGAGATGCGGCGGTGGAGGAGGAGTAGGAGGAGGAAGAGGGTGGCAAAGAGGAGGAGGAGAGCGGCGGAGAAGGTGGGGGAGGACATGGTGGCCGGGTGAGAATTGAATGAGGTAGCTAGCTAGGCGGACGATCAAAGTGAAGATCGAGAGAGATTATATATTATATTTAAAGAGGGAAGTATATACAAACCCTTAATGTGAAGAGAAAGTTAAGGGGTCGGTTTGTTATTTATTAGCCGGTGTTTGGTTTTGTTATTTATTAGGTTGTTATTTATTAGGTGATTTTGTGTGATAGATCAAGGGAAACACATACTCAGATTCAAGAAAGAGAAGAAAAACTAAGCTCTCAAACATCGAAATTTTTAGGCTTCGAAAAACGTCTTACACAGAGGCACAACACTTCTATTTATGTTTGTTACATGCTTCTAACAACCTACCCTCTTATTCCACTAATTACAGAAAAAGTTCCCTATTTCTACAATAGCTCACAAAACTTATGAAATATCACTCTTTATGTTTCGAAAAGTTCATCAATCAAATCATTTTTCAATAGCTTCTCGCGACTACGAAACTCAGCCTTACTATGGCACCGGCATGAAATCTTTGACGGTTATATAAAATGCATTAATTATTAATTGAGTAATTAATTAACGTTTTGATACTGATGAAGAATAAAAGATTGGTAGTGCTGGGGTAGCTTTGTTTACACTTGCACCGCTCACACCGTGTATATCTTTGCTTTGACCTTTTTTTTTTTTTTTTTTAATTTTATCTTGGAGATGCGATATCATATTTTTGTCTCATATCATTGTCCTTTTGTATTTGCTGATTTTAACATTTGATTTTTATTTTTATTTTAATTTCTATGTTCAGAATAACTCAAAACTATATAATTATAAGGGAAATTTACAGAAAACCACCCCCTAAATATTAATGTTTTCATTTAACCACCCATAAAATTAAAAATTACAAATAACCACCCTTTATAGGGTTTTGTTAACAAAGTGCCACCTTTTGCCCTTTTCCATCTATTGCACTGTTATCCCCTTCGACCAAACATCTATCTCTCTCTCTCTCATCCTCTGCGCAACCGTTCAAAAACATTTTGTTTCTAGATTATAGATATCCACAACCAAAGTGCACCAATTTTCAATTAATTTCAATTTAAGGGTTGATTTCAAGTGGAGGAGGAGTTTGTCGGTGTCGGCATGGCGGCATGCCACAATCCAAATACGATATGGCGCTACAAAGATGAAGGGGTTTATCATGGTTGAACTGATTTCGATTGATGACAGAGTCAGAGAGGATGGATAGACGATCCACATTCGAAACTAGCTAGATCTGGGCATCTCGATCCCCCATTGACCAAGACCATTCTTCATTCATGTCCAACCACCGTCGCACACCACGGAGGAATTGTTGTCACCGATCGACATCACCTAGCTGCTTAATTTCTCAGTGCCTCCTCCGATGAAAACCCTAAGTCGATCGGTACTTGCATCTTCACTTCCATCCAAATTCAAGTTAGATTAGGTGGTTTTTTGTTCTTCTGCTTTTATTTCCTTCCACTAATAAGGTTCATTGATATCTAATTTAGGTTCAAAATTCAGTATATGGAATCTTTGAATCTTCGTTTGGTATGCCAAGTTTTTCTTTTTTCATTTTTTAATGGAGAGGAAGAACAACAAAATTAGAACCGGCTGTATTCTTAATTAATCAATTTGGAACTCATAATCAAAATAATAAAACTATGTTAGTATATGTTTACTGGATGTGAGTTTAGCAGGGTGGTGAATGGAGTTCACTGAAGATGAGGTGGAACCGTGGTCCGTGGAACAACACAATGGAGTAGAGTTCATCGCTCACGTTCATCACAGAGAAGAAAGTAGTGGGGGGTATTTGTGTCTTCTTACATAAATTAACGGGACTGGACGGTAGAAGGCAAAGGGTGGTTCTTTGTTAACGGAACCACTTTAAAGGGTGGTTTTTTGTAATTCTTAATTTTATGGGTGGTTAAGTGAAAATGTCGGTGTTTAAGGGGTGGTTTACTGTAAATTTCCCTAATTATAATCTATCGATTGAGACATTTAACTTTTTATTATTACATTTTACTTTTTCCAATTAAGTACATTTAATTGGCAAAAGATGCAATATGCGGACAAGCATCTTTTTTGGTACATTATCATGCATAAAACCTGCAAATTGATACATGTCCAAAGGAGCTCGACATTCTGGTAGCCAAGACCACTTTCCTACGCGGCCTAACAAGGCAGGTGGCGATACGCCATATGTATCAAGTAGCTTAGTTCGGGCTGAAACGTAATCTACTCAAACCTAGTTAAAGATACAAACATCACACCACATTACAAGTACTAACTAGCGGCAGACACACAGGTGATCTGCTCAACTAACTTCAGTATCGCAGCTTTCAGCGCCTTCTCGTGGATGCAGTTGTAAGCCAGCAGATACATGTGCTATCATCAACAGTTAAAATGGAAATGAGGATTTTAAGACTAAATGTAAGGTTTAAACAGAAGGGCAGGATGCAAAGTTACCAACATGTCTTGCTGCTTATTTGCCCCACACTGCTGCTGCCACTGTATCACGGAAAACAAAAGAAACCAGGCGTCAGAGTTCCAGTACAAGAATTGTTGCAACACTGTATAGTTTTACGGAGATCATTAAAAGCATATTATCAATCAAGATAAGTCGGCAGCATATTTGATTTTGTTACCAATGTCGACCTGGCTCTAAACTACATCAGTCATAGTAAATCATAGCCTTCAAACAGGTCTTAGGATCTAAGGATGTTCTTAAAAACATGTATGGATGCAGGGAAAAAAACCCGTCAAAAAGAACTCTGGTCTTGAACTCTTGATATCCCACTTACAGCATCAGGCTCCTCCTTGGTGAAAAAAGTGTGTGAAAGCAGCGTCCAGACACTCTACAAACCCAAAGCTCAGTTTTAGGATCCAAAATTGCTTCTTCACATGTCTTATCACAGACTGCACAGAATGGAAGAGTTGGTTACAATTTAGGAGAAACCCTGCAAGCATCTAAAGACCAGATTGTATGATTATGTATCTCCATAAACAGCATAACTAAACAACATGTCAGGCCTCATTTCTTTTACAAGACCTCAAAATAGGTGAAGCTACCTTACCATGAATGTTTCCAGTCTTTTCACATACAAAAACATTCCCGATTTTGTGGTAAGAACATGATTCCCTCAAGCATTCGTGGTCAATTGCAACCTTACCATTGAGGTCCTTACTACTTTTCTGAGCATCAATTTGATCAGCAACTGGATCATCATTCACCTATTCAAGCACATACAGATAATAAAAATAGCCTTTGGTCCGTCAATTAATTTTTCAGATTACCAAAGCAAAAACTTCTAAACACAAAAACCAAATGGAAGAAGAAGATATGTAGCGAAGCAATAGATCAAACTTACATATAGTAATCCAATGAATGAGCCAATGCCTCATGAGATTTCATAATTCTGTATATTATAAATATGTTGCCCATATATCTTATATGGCTAACCAATGCAGATTATTTTCCTGTCTGTTAATGTCAAATTGTCCATCTTAGTATTCTACATAATCCGGATCTTTCTTGTCTTCTATGAATATGTCATGGTTGTCGTGAACAAATTTATTAATAAAATTCTCTTAACCAGCTTTCTTTCACAAGCATCATCCACAAACTTTTCTATGTGCTCTCCTCTATAAAAATATATATATATACATATATATATATATATATATATATACATATATATATATATATATATATATATGTATATATATATATATATATATATATATAGGCATAACTTCATAAAACCACCCTTTATTTCACCTTTTGTTCACAAAACCACCCCTTATTTTCTAAATTACAGTTAACCACCCGTTATTCATGGAAACCTATCAAGTCACCACCCATCTTCAATTCTCTTTGTTAGCAGCTCTAAAATGATTGGTAAATGACTATATTAGCCTTAACCCTATATAAACCTATTTCAAGAAACCTATCAATTTCCCACCGCCGGTCTATTTGAAGAGCACCAGGAGAGACGAAGCCTCTTCCTTCCGGCTTCCGTGTTCTATGCTTTTGGTTCGAGGATTACATACTTTGTCCTCGTTGTTCAATGCTACTGCGCAATCTTTGTTCAACGATGAAGAAATTGGGAATCAAGACCGAATAGCCGATGATGATGAATAGATGTTAGTTTTATGAGATTTTAATTTGGGTTTCAAATTTTCCAGGTAAATCGTACCAATTTATTGAGTTTAGGTTTAATTTAGATTTCAATTTAGGGTTATTTAATTTATATTTCATAGATTTTTTGGTTTCAATGTTTCCAATCGATTTAGGTTTCTTGAAATAGGTTTATATAGGGGTGGACATGGGACGGGACGGGACGGGATTGCGGTAATCCTGCGTCCTGTCCCGCATATTTTTTGTGAGACGGGATCGGGATGGGATTGATATTTTTTTTTTCAAATCCCACCGGGTCTTGTCCCTAATGGGACGAGATTTGTCCCTCGAAAAAAAAATTAAAAATTAATCCAATTAACTCTAAAAATACCAAACAATAAAGATGTCAAACCTTACCAAATCCCATTACAGTATTAAAATTCTTACATTATTTGTTATATGTTTGCCGAGAGCTGCCAATAAAATGGAATGATGTATGTTTGCCGAGAGCTGCCAACAGCTCTAGGGTACTGCTTCTTTTTACTAGTATTAAAATTCTTATTTGTTATATGTTTTTAATCTTGTGTTATTATTTTAAAATTTAAAGTTTGGGTTTAAATAATTGTTAGCATATAATATAAATATATTCTTAGTTTTTTAATTTTAATTATATATATATTATTTTTTATATATATATGCGGGACGGGATTTGCGGGATGCGAAGTTGCAAACTCTCCGTCCCGCGTAATTTTAGCGGGACGAGATTGATTTTTTTTTCTAAATCCCACCGGGAACGGGACGGGATGCGGGACGGTACGGGATTTGTGCCCACCCCTAGGTTTATATAGGGTTAAGGGTAATATAGTCATTTACCACTCATTTTAGGGCTGCTAATGGATAGAATCGAAGATGGGTGGTGACTTGATAGGTTTACATGAATAACGGGTGGTTAAGTGTAATTTAGAAAATAAGGGGTGGTTTTGTGAACAAAAGGTGAAATAAAGGGTGGTTTTATGAAGTTACGCCATATATATATATATATATATATATATATCCAAACCTACATAACATCTTGTATAAGATGATCTAATCCGTCCTAGCATGCAAATTTCTTCCTAGTTATTTTCATCCAAGCTGACTGAAGTTCTACACTACATGGTGAATGGACCATTTAAGGTCAGATATTTTCATTCAAGATGTGAACTTGTATTTCTCTATAACTTCAAATATTATAAATATATTGATGTTAGTTGTAACAATATATAGCTTTCGTACACTTGTTCTCCTAAATAGTTGCCTTCCACTTGCAAACATGGCTCTCTATCTGATATAGTTTCCTAATGTCACGCAGAAACCTTAAATGCTCACACACACATATAGTTTCCTAATGTCACATAGAAACCTTAAATGATCTTGTTCAACACTAATAATTTGCAATATTGATTATCTCCAACGAACTTAACTTGTCTAGTTGCCTACTTAATCTATTCATCACAAAATCAAATAGTTCTCTACCACAAAATTTGAATCCTAGCTGCTTGTACATTTCATTCTATTATATACTCCCTCCGTTCTTTTATATGTGTCGTTTTGAGTTTAGGCTTGTTAATTAAGGAAACATCAAATGTTGTACTCCATTTGAATTACACCGTACTGGATTATCAAAAATAAATAAAAAATTACACCTTACTCTGTATGAATTACAGTGATGACATTACCGAGTCATACAGAGAACTGGGGACGTTATCGGCTCAGGTCCCACCACTTACTTGCAATTCCAAATTTGGGGGAAATGAAAACTGGGGATGTACAGTACTCGGTAATGGTATAGAGAAATTGCAAGTAAGTGGTGGGACCTTCTACGTACTGAATACTACTCCCCGTACCGATAACGTCAAATATTTTGATATATGCAATATACCTCAAAATGACACATATAAAAGAACGGAGGGAGTACTATACCTCCCGACCCTCCTTCATCGCGGGATATATTGGGTGGTTGTTGTTGTTGTTACTTGTTATATACTATACCTCCAAAATTATTCAGTTTCAGTATATATAGCATATTCATACCACCAAAGTTATTCAATTTCAGCACATTGTTGATTGTTCTACATAGTATTTTATACCCACAAAGTTCTTCAGTTTCAGTGTATTGTTGTACACTATTCTACAAATTTTATCAATCTTTTATCTTATATTACTCTTTTTATATCAATTTGTTTCTATTCACCTATATAATAGAAATTCGGCCAGTTTGGATGAAAATAGCTACCTGTGAAGGCAAAGGCGCCTCACTTCTCATTGAGGAATGCATCTGAATATAATACTCTTTAAACTCAGGATGACAATTCGTTGTGGTTTCTAATAAATCCGCTTCATCTCGCTGCAGTAGGAAAAATAAATTAATTAGAATTTGAGAGAACAAAAAGGTGCATAAACAAACTATGTTGTACAAAGGATTATTGGAAAGGTTCTATATAACACCAAACACTTGCATCATCATTTTTTTGTGCATAAGACATAAGCCTATTTTTCTATTCTAAAGGTAGCAATGCAAAAACTCATGATTATCAAGTTACATCATCTCCGTAAAAAAAAATTGATTTAAAAAAAAACCTGGATGTATAAGGTTTTCCATGAATATTCACACAGCCTTTTAGTTGGAGGCAACAAGCCCCATCGCAAACAATACCTACACAGTGAAAATGAGTTAAAATAAGAGACAAGCACCTCATACTGTTCAGGACTTCAAACCCAAAAATACATAAGTTCCAGCACACATTGCTCTTATTGCCAATGATTTACCACACCGTACTAAGAAAAATAGCATAGTGGCATAGAAATACACAGCTACTGAGATCACATGTTTATAAGCAGTTAAAAGAAATGCGTTGTTTCTTTCTACATGGTTCTAAATTATGCTGCATTTTAAACATTCGTGACTGTGCCATAGATGGAATTTTCTTTTACCTTCTGATTCATACTATATTGTTGAGATTTTTCAATAGGGTAAGCTAAGATACTGCTAAATTGTCAATGGGGAAACCCACATTATCACAAACTCTAAAAAAATAAACAAAAATCAATAACTACCAATGTGGCATAGGGTTTTACTTCTAGTTAATCAAAGCTACTTATTACCAGAAATCATAATGCAATAATCTGTAGGCAAAACTTAGGCATTAACGCCCTCTTAGTATAACATATTCCACTTCTATAAAGAAGCCACTTTTTTCACATCTTTTAGGCAATAAATCACATTTGTGAAGTATTGCATGGGGCAATATTTTTAATAATCCAAGAAGTTATTTTTGCAAATTAATTATAAGAGAACACAGAATTGGATAGGTAGGTACAAATGTTTTCACAGCAGGACTGCAGCATGGAAAAAGTTACAAATTGATGACACAAGCATAAGATCCCAATTCACTCATACTTAGCGCACCTCATAAAAATAATTTGCCTTCAGCTGAATGTCAGTATTTGTCTCATCACGAGGAAAAGGGGAGGTCACTGATTGCGAATAGAATCTTATAGAGTTGCTATAGCGCGCTAGCACGCTATAGCAACTTTTGAACCCCCTAGCGCCTGCCTTGACAAAGGCGCCTATGGAGTGAAAGGCATCCCGGAAGCGCTCGAGGCGCGCCTATGGTGCAAGGCGCGCTATAGCGCGCCTTTTACTGCTTTTCCATTTTCTGTGCAGATTCTGATTTCATTGATTTATCCAGATTAATGACCTACCATTTGGTTTAACTATAAAAAAAATTCATATCTTTTAGTTTTGGAAAATATATTTCAACAAAATTTGAAGATTTTATTTTCTGTATTCCATTGTTTTATCCTTTCCCTTTTTCAATAAATCTGATTAGCCCTCCTCAATTCCTCAACACGTCTGATTCCTCCCTTCATCCACACCTCCCATTCTACTTCTCTCCATTCTCTACCCTTCTCCCCTTCTGGATTTGCTTGCTGTTCGCTGCTGCTGCTGCTTGTTGTTCGCTGCTGCTGAGTTATTGCATTTAAGGTACTATTTCTTTCTTTTTTCCAATAACACTGTTGTATGTTGGTTTGCTACTTGTATAGCTGGTTCTTTCTTCACTCTTATCATTTTCTTTCTTTCTCTCTTAGGTTAAAGTAGTATGGCAGGAGATGGCGCTGAACGACAAACTGATCCAGCCGGGAAGGATACAATCATTCAAGTTTGTCGACGAAGGTGATGGGGACTTTGTTCCTTGTCCAGACATTGAGGAAGAAGATGATGCAAATGACTTGATGACTTTGTTTTACCCACTTCCTAACCATCCACCATTCCACTAGAGTCTTTCTTTTCTTTAATCTCTTATGTTTTAGACTTGTTTTAGACTTGCATTTAGTATCTATGATGCTTTAGACTTGGCTTTATTATATTATTAGGTTTTCAATTTGGTTTTATTTGATCATGAACATATTTTATACTATTAAAATTGAAAGTAACAAAACTTTAAAGTGTTTGTATATGCTTTATGGAAAAGCGATCGCCTTTGCCTCTAAGGCGCACTATAGCGCTAGGCTAGTCCTATCTTCGCCTCTAGCTATTTTAAACACTGAGCACACCGCAGAAGAAAGTTGGGCAGTATGTTTACAGCAATGAAGAAAATAGAACCTTAATTGAATGTTATTAAAGCATATGATGAAACAAAGTTATACTCACAAGCGTCTCCATAGAGATCCGTCAGATGCCACATGGTTCATGAATTTACACACTCGAGAACATGAATTCAGATCCTACAGATGGAAACACAAAAGGTAGTTAAGCCACTGATAAAGAAACCACATATAGTCACATAGAAAAAGACAAATGATAAATGATGCATACGATATTTCTCTTGAGAATCTAAAGATAAATAGTGTCTTAATACCATAAATAGTGTCTTAAAGACGTAAAATGAAGACAATTTCATGGCAAACAATGAGGTTAGAGATAGTAGGAACCTCGGAAGACAGGAACTTGAGGATGTGATTAAAGAGCTCAGGGGGGATCTTGCTTAGTATCCCACCCTCCATGTTATTGGTATGGATGTTAGAACAGTCCTCTACAACAGTGCTCGAAGAGGCACTGCAATTTCCATCAACAAATTTATTTCTCTCGTCTATCCTATCATCCTCTCTACAAAACCTTTTTGCCGGTCTCTCCTCTTCCTCAGTACCCTCTTCATCCTACAAGACAGCAGCATCAAGATTAAAGAATCTTCCATTTTCTTTTCTAGTGGATGTGAATAGCTAGTTGTTTTGGAGTGCATAAAGAAAAAAGTGCACATGCATGCACACATCTGCTCAAATTAATAGTCTAGGCTCACAAGTCAAAGCTTCACAAGTAACATCTTATATGATATGTTCATATCTAATATCTGATTCATATATGAGTACAATCCAGCGTTGGAACACGAGATTAGCCCTTCATCACACCTCCATCCAGGAGTCTTAATGAACCAATTGTTCTTTTTCACTAAATTATATATAACAGATCTGGTCATAGAGAGAAGACAAGCTTCAATGAAGTACAGAAACATCAGCTACTAATCGGTTATCTGGTATATTGTGACATCATGACATGAACATGAGATCATAATCAAAATGAAACCAAAATTTTAAAAAAAATTGTCAATGGAACTCGTTGTTCTGCATTCAAACAACGGAAGTCAATATCAATAGACAACTTAAAATGAACATCAATCACCAACGACCAAGCAAATACACCAAATGCGAAATAAAATAACAAAAAGAAATCGAAATAAAATAATACAATGGTAGAATAAAATAAATCAAAATCGGACAGTCGGAGGGAACCTGGTCAGAGTCCCAGGATAGGATTTCAGATTCGAGGAATTGCGGTAGGGTTTCGCCTTCCTCATCGCAAAATGTCATACTGATTCTGAAACTATAAACAAGAGCTATGAAATTGAAATCGAGGAAAACCAATGAGAATTCACAAAAATTTGAAGAGGATATTAGCCGATTACACCACCTCAAATCCGCTGCAAATCCAAGCCCACAATTTCCCCTCACGATGAATCCCGGTGATGATGAGTGAGAAGGAGAACTACGTAAACGTGTTACGTGAGCTTTCGCGGGGGTGATTTCACGGGACGGGCTTTCGTATTGGGCCTCCGTTAGAAAATTGATGAAGCCCAACTAGTAAAGTATATTGCAATTTCAATTGCAAGTATTGGTGTAGTACAGTACTCCCTCTCGTTTACTGTTAATGGACGCTTTTTTAGAATGATAAAAGTTATATAAAATATTAACCTTTTTTTACCTTTGTTTTTATAAATTCATACTTGATAGTAATAAGTATGAAATTATTAAAAAAAATATTGAAAAAGTTAATTTTTATATAGTTTTTAACCCCTAAAAAAATGTGCATGAATAGTAAAACGTCAAGTTTTAATTAACGGAGGGAGTATTATTTAGTGGTGGGAAATGGTAAATGAATCAGAAGAAGAGAAATTTTTGTTAGAAGGCGAAGACTCAAATGTACCCAAACTAACACGTCTAATGTGTTAAGAGATCGGATAACTAAATAATTTGATAGATAAATCATCACGAGAACAAATAAACAAAAGCATAAAAAGCAAGTTACCCCACACAAGTACAATCAAATGATTGGAAAAAAAGGGCCAAGGAGGTCAGAAGTAGTCACCAATGGGAAAAAAAAAAACAACACAAAAAGTGTCGGTCACAAATTCATGGTTTATTAAAGCACGAGCAAGCAAAAGTTGACATCCACAAGTCGCTTACCCTCCGAAACCATACAAATCAACAAACACATATGTCAACTGACACATTTAACCAAGTAAGATTGGTCAACAAATCTCAATTGTTCTAATTTTCTTTTTCTTGGGTGATTCATTTAAAAACTTTTAAATGTGCTCAGTTTAGTTATCCACTTCATACCATTTTTCTTATTATTTTAATACTTTTATTATACAAATGTAATGACTTACATAATTTTTTAAGATAGTATGATAGTTCAACTAAATATTTGGTTAACCATAAACTAACTCAATCAAAATTCAATTCAATTACCTCAATCAAAACCCACCTCAAGTGTTAGAGAGGATTCACATAAAGCGCTAAAGATAATTACACTCTTTTCCTTAATAGTTTAGAATAGATAGTTTTGCACCAAATAAGTAATGTACAACTTGGAAGTTAGGGTGAGAACCAGATTGGAACGCAAAGTTCGTTGTGGAATGCGAACTTCGCGTTCCAATCTGGATGAGAACCAACGTCATGGAGAAGGACAGAACGAGAGGAGAAGCAGATTGGAACGCGAAGTTCGCTGTGGTGATGTGGACGATATGGAAGAGAAGGAATGAAGTGGTATTCAGAGGTGCGACACCAGCAAAAGTGAGCCCGGAATACTGCCTGGGGTTGGCGGCTGAGTATTTGAAAGTTGTCACAAAGAAGGGTGGTGAACCAAGCACTAGGAAAAGAGTTGAGAATATCATCAATTGGAATAAATCGGAGCAGGGTTGGGCTAAAGTTAATACGGATGGGGCAGTGGCTAGGGACGGAAGAGCTACTGCTGGTGGCGTGATCAGGGATGCTAACGCACAGTGGATCGGCGGTTTCGCGGTGAACATAGGGACGTGCTCGGTGTTGATGGCAGAAGGGTGGGGAGTCCTCAATGGGTTGGATTTGGCTTGGAACCTTGGTTGGAGGAAGGTGATTGTGAAGACGGACTCGGAAGTCCTGGTGAAACTAGTGGAGCGGAAGTTGAAGAAGTCCCAGGACTAGCCTAGTGTCCCACCCTAAATTCAGCCTGGTTGCTAGGTGCCATGGCTTCATCCGTAGAAATTGGTCTGTCCAATTTCGTCGTGTGTTCAGGGAGGCAAATTCAGCGGCAGACTCGCTTGCGAGTCTTGCTCTCGATTTACCGTTAGGTTACCATTTTCTGGAAGAACCTCCCGATTGTATTTCCCCTTTCTTGTTGTCTGATGCGTCGGGGACTGGTGTCCTTCGCAGCTGCTGCTTGTAATCCTCTTTGACATTTCTAATTTAGGGAGCTTGCTCCCAGTTTGTGCACCAAAAAAAAGCTTAGGAGTTAGGGTTCCTAATTCGAACAATTAAGTAAAGTACCCGTTAACTTGGAAACAGGATTTGATTTCATGTAAACATACAATACTTTGAAAATTTTCGACATGTATAACATGAATTTGTCTTTGTTTTTTTATATGAAAGATTTAAAGGAAATGTGATTGGAATCAATAACAGATTTTTATTTGCTGAAATTAATGACATTTTATTTCTAATCGGGCATACCCAAAATACAAGCATCAAGTACATTATCAGCTTTCAGAGAAGACAAAAAGCACCCATTCCCGAAATTGTCAATTGTCATGAATATAAATATAACAATGATACAAGTCTAGATTACTGATGAAGATACACAGCCAAATGAACTCGAAATTCTGATAACCAAGACCAATTTCGGATGCGGCATATGTATCAAGGCAGACGATTCCGCCACATGTATCAAGTAGATTCATAAACTTTGAGTTGGGAGAAAGGATGTAACCTGAATCGACTTTCACAGCTAAGGCTGCATTACAACTAACAGCACATACCACTGGTGATCGGCTCAGCAAAACCTCAATGTATCTTCAAGCTCCTTCTCATCGACGCAATTGTAGCCAAGTAAATATGCTCGTGCTGCCACAAACAGTTGAAACGGAAATGAGGATTTTAGGATGCAATGTAAAGTTTAAACAGACAGGGAGGTTGTGAAGTTGAGTCTCGTACCAAAACGGCCAGATCCCATGAATGGTTCAGCTTCATCAGGTGCCCCACCCTGCTGTTGTTCCTGTATCATCATAAAAAAAAATTAAAGAAATCAAGTGTCAAGAGTCATGGTATAAGAATTGTTCCAATACCTAATTTTAACAGCAATGAAAGGATATGTAGCGAAGGAATGTATGGGTAAGTAAACAAGTTGGATTCACATTTGTCAATGTCTTGACACGAAGCATTATCAACCAAGATTAGTCACGCTAGTAGCCAATGAAAGGATATGTAGCGAAGGAATGTATTGGAAAGTAAACAAGTTGGATTCACATTTGTCAATATCTTGACACGAAGCATTATCAACCAAGATAAGTCACGCAAGTATTTGATTTAGTGAAATTAACAAACCATCTGTCAACTAGACCTCGCCCATAACAGATGCCCCAAACAGAACTCAAAATGCAAGGATGTTCTCTAAATACTAAATAATTTGTTTAGTTCCCCAATATTGTGAAAGAACATGGATGCAGAAGAACGTCTACTCGGGATAAGGACATGTAAGCCAAGTAAACAATAACAGTGGTCTAAAAAATACTACTTACAGCATCAGGATCCATCTCGCTTGGTGAAAGTACATTGTCAAAGCAGCGTCCAGATACGTGGCAAACCAAAAGCCCATTTTCAGGATCTATAAATATTTCTCGACATGTCTCGTCACAAACTGCACAGCGTTGAAGAATTGGGTGCAAGTTAGGAGAAACTCTTTAATCACTTACAAAACGAAATGCATTTCCAAAAGAAGCATAAGTAAAACAGAATATTAGGCCTCTACAAGGAAAAATACAGCTAATAGGTGAAGATATCTTACCATGAACATTTCCGGTCTTTTCACATACGAAAACGTTTCCAATTTGGTGATAAGAACATGATTTCCCAGAGCAAGCATGGTCAACTGCAACTTTACCATTGAGGCCCTTGCTAATTTTCCAAATATCAATTTGATCAGCAACAGTTTGATCGACAGTCACTCGATCATCACTTACCTTCTCAAGAAAAGACGACAAAACAATCCTTTTGTAAGTCACGTTTTTTATAATGGTCGGTCCATTTTTATAAGCAAAAGCTTCTCAGCACAAATAAACAATGGAGCAACATAAATATAGTAATCTAACGAATAAACTGTCATAATTTCATAGTTGTGTATTATATATAAATTTGCTGCCTATATCATCGTATGTGGTTAAAGTGTTAAACCAATGCACGTTATTTCCCTATAAAGTTGTTACCTATGAAATTGTCAATATTGTAACCTACATAGTTCTTGGGGCTTGAGTGTAGTTCTTTGGTTTGTTTTATACAGTGTCCTTGAGATGCATGTAGTCCCCCTATCAATTTTTGGAGCATTTGAACCATAAAAATAATTGAATCTAAGTTTTTGTCTTGTTCTTATCATCTCTGAGTCTTTCGAAAACACCCACTCAAATACTCAATAAGCTCAAGGTAAAGGTGCGCACATCTCGACCCCAAACCATACTTTAAGCAGGATTACACATGGTTGATAAGTAAGGTATCCTACATATTCCAGATCTGCTTTTTTGTCTTTATGTCTATGTCATGGTTATCTTTAACAAAATTTAAACAAAACATTTTACGTAGCAGATTTCACAAGCTTGTTAGCTACTTAGCTCCATAATACCCTTTTGTCTTCTATAAACCTCACCATATCTTGTTTTCTTAAATTCATACTCTTTCCAGGTATCATAAGTGCCCCCTCCCCTTCGTAGATAATTTCTACAAACCTGCAGAACATCTTGTATAAGATTATCTAAACCAACCTACTATATATAGTCCTCTATGAATGTACACTCTGTCTTCAATTTAGTTGACTTCCCTTTACTAGGCTAATGCCTAATACAAATCAACAGTCTCCTATAGGCCCACTTATGTGTGACTTCATCATAATATTTTGTTTCTAGATCCTACTAGCTTTGACCTAAACCTTCTAGAATTTGCTGACCATATGAGTAACAACTTCATTCTCCAGTATATTATAGCCCCAAAGCTATTCGGTACATTTTCATACATAGTATTCTACAGACTTTTTCATTCTCCTCTTCTATATGTGACTTCAACATATCATTGCCTAACCATCTGACCATGTGTAAACAACTTCCTTCTCCTATATATTATAACCCCCAAAGTTGTTAGTACATGGTAGTATATTTGCATAATATTCTACAACCCTGTTAACTCTTCCCCGCTACACCACTCATTTTTTATATCAATTTGTTTAATTTATTCTCCTATATATGGTAAACTTCAGTCAGTTTGGATGATTATAGTTACCTGTGAAGGCAGAGGCGCTTGACTTCTCTTCGCAGAATGCATCTGAATGTAATACTCTTTAAACTCAGGTTGGCAATTCTGTGTAGATTCAATTAGATCTTCTTCATCTCGCTGCAATAGTTCATAATTGACATATTTATCAATAAGAAATAGACATTTAAATGGAGCAAACAATGTGCATCAATTATGTAGTACAGAGGATTATTAGGTTTAGGTATATCTACAACGAAACAATAACATCATTGCTATTTTTATTTTGAAAAATAGATTAATCTATTTTCAATTTCCAAAGGTGGCAAAACTAGAAATGACATGGCTAACAAGTTACATCATCTGAAAAATAGAATACCCGAATGTATAAGGTTTTCCAAGTACATTCACGTAGCCTTTTAGTTGGAGGCAGCAAGCCCCATCGCAAACAGTACCTACACAATGAAATTAAACTAACATGAGAAACTTGCCCATCTTACTAATCAGATCCAAATACCCTAGTTCAAGTACACATTGCTCTTGTTGCCAATGTTTTACATCTAAACAAAGAGTAATATCACAGTGGCATAGGGATGCACAGCAACTTAAATGACATTTCTACAAGCAGTCAAACGGAATGCCCCGTTTCTACCATTATTCTAAACTAAGCTGCATTTCAAAGATTACAGCAACTTAAATGACATTTCTACAAGCAGTCAAACGGAATGCCCTGTTTCTACCATTATTCTAAACTAAGCTGCATTTCAAAGATTGTGCTATAGGTAACCTTTTCTTTGATCTTTAGTTATAAGAGAAACCAAAACTGAAAAGATAGGTACAGATTTCCGATGGCAGGACAGTGTTGAGTGTGGAAACAATTAACAATTAATTGCCACTAGCATAGCATTCAAAACATATGAATATTACTAAACCTACTTCATGAAGTTAAAATATCATGGGCTGATATCTCATGCACGTTGTTTTCACAGCCAGGAAAAAAGGTCACTGAGAATAAGAAAGCCAGAGAGTATTTTTATGGGGGTTAAAAAAGAACAGAACTGTATTTGAATGTTATGAAAGAATGCAAGAAAACTAAGTTACACTCACAAGCGTCTCCATAAATATTCATCAGCTGATACATGGTTCATGAATTTACAAACGCGAGAACATGAAATAAGATCCTGCAGATGTAACACAAAAAGATACATCAGCCACTGTATCCCATACATAGAGATAAATGGAACATGTGATACTTTTCTTCAGCAATCCTGAAGATATACAAGATCTTAATATAATTAAATGTTTAAAAGCAAACTAAAGGGGCAAAATGAAGGCAATACATCATGAAAATAAAATGGAGACAGTACTAACCTCACAAGACAGGAACTTGAGGATATTATTAAAGAGCTCAGGAGGAATTTTCCTTAATATTTCACTCTCTATTCTTTTAGCCTCCATCTTAATGGCATTGCTATTAGAACAGTAGTCTACAATTTTGCTCGAAGAGGCAATGCAGGTTCCTTCAACAATTTGATTTCTGTCATCCAAGCTTTCATCCTCTCTACAAAACCTCTTTGCCGATCTCTCATTTTCCTCAATACCTTCTTCGTCCTAAAAAGACATCAACAAGAAGAAAATTTAAGAAGACTTCCATTTTCCCTTTTCAGTGCTTATGAATAGCTAGTCAATTTGGAGAGCAAATATGCTCTTAATTTCCTGACTGAATTTAAGCCCCGAAAAAAAGGAGTAAAATATACATGAAACACACATACATTGCATAAATTAATATCATATGCCAACTCATCGGTGACAGAGATGAGATGATATGTCCATTGTTCAATTATGATATCTAACACAGTTATGAGTACAACAAAACAATTGCCATTCTTAGTGTATCCAGGCGTTCCGGGGTTCTTATATTCACATACTCGCACAAGCATCACTGCAAGCACAACCACACCCATTCTTTCTAAAACAAGGATGGATACTTACTACTCTACTAGCGCACGCACATGAATCTATTGTTTTAGATAGCACTCCCTCAAGGGAGCTAGGGCTCTGTGCCCATTACAATATAGGGGGATTCGAACATGTAACTTACTAGTGACTACATGTCATCCTTATGTGTCATCACTAGTAAGGCTTGACCATTTGACACAGATAATGACCCTTTGATCACTGAGTCATCCAAGAAGCCACATAAATCCATTGTTCTTATTGTCATAGCGAGAGAGATTACACACCAAAGTCCAAACAAGGTCAAGCCTCAACTAATAGAGATATCAGCTACATATTGCTTATCTGGTTTATTGTGATTTTAAAGGGATTCGGTGATCTTCAACAAAGAAAAGGAACAAAATTTAAAACGTCAACGGACAAATTAGGCTTACAATAAAGTTAAAGGTTGAAACTTAAAAGACCACCAATCACCAGCCCCCAAGCACATTAAATTGGAAATAATTTACGATCACAAATCAAAATAATTGAGAAAAAGTAGGGAAGTCTGAAGAGGACCTGATCAGAGTTCCTGGAGAGGACTTCAGATTCGAGAAATTCTGCGAGGTTTTCGTCTTCGTCGTCCGAACCCGTCATCTTGAACCTGAACTTAAAACAAAAGCTATCAAAACGAAATACAGGAAAACCTGTGGCAATTGAACTGAATTTGGCGAGGAATTTAGCCGATTATACCACCTCAAATCCGCTGCAAAATTCCAGTTCTCCGGGAATTCCCCTCTTCGCTGATGGGGGGCGATAACGCAGTGTTTTTTTCGATCGACAGTCGGTGGGGAGCGTACGGCGTGCACCCTACGCTGGTGCGGGCTAATGGGCCAGGCTTTGATGTTTGGGCTAATTTAGCCTCAATTGGAAAATTGATGAAGCCCAACTATATTCGGATAGATTCGGGGTTCGAATATTGGGAACGGATGTGAGTGAGCACTTCCCCTTGAAAAGCTCAATCACAGTCACATTCATTCCCTGGATTCGGGGGGAAAAAAAAGAGTAAATTTAATCTTAGAAAATGCAAAATTATCATATGGGGAAAACCCAATAAAGGGGATTTTTTTTCAAAAAAAATAAAAAATTACAAAAAAAAATCACAGCTTGAAAATATTTACAAAAATATTCAAAATTTGCAGGTGTGTCGGAGAAATGCGGTCGTTTCTTGTTTAAATTATCAATTTAAACCTGACGCTAAAGGGAAATAGCATTTTAAAATAAAAATGCAGTTTCAAACCGCGTTTTAGCCCTAATTTTGGATAAAACGCGGTTTTCCTAAAAAAAATTTTAAAAACCCAAAAAAAAAAATTGTAAAACGCGGTATAGTACCGCGTTTTACTTGCAGGAACACCAGCACCTCTCCCTGCCGGAGTGCCGGATCCGCCTCCTCCTCCTACCTCCGACCACCCTCTCCGATTCCTTCTTCCCTGCATATCGGAGCACCACGCCCCTCTCCAGCCACCACCCTCTCCAATTCCTTCTTCCCTGCAGCCCAAGCTCCGACATCTCTGAGGCCGAGATTCGCCGTTGTTTGCGCCTCGAACACCTGGAATCGGTTGCAATTGGTGGCTGGGATGGAGAGCGACGGCGGAGGAACGGATAGTGAGGGCGGAGGGACGGAGACCGAGGTCGAGAATCCGACAGGGAGAGGTGGAGAGCGAGGACGAAGGGAGGAGCGAGGACGGAGGTAGGAGGAGGAGGCGGATCCGGCAGGGAGAGGTGTTGGTGCTCCTGCAAGTAAAACGCGGTATAGTACCGCGTTTTACATTTTTTTTTAAGGAAATAAACACGGTTTTAAACTGCGTTTTACCCGAAATTAGGGCTAAAATGCGGTTTGAAACCGCGTTTTTATTTTAAAATCCTATTTCCCTTCGGCGACAGGTTTAAATTGATAATTTACCCAAGAAACGCGGTCTCATACCGTTTTTCTTCGGCGACAGGTTTTGAATATCTCCGACACACCTCCTCCTACCTCCGACCACCCTCTCCGATTCCTTCTTCCCTGCATATCGGAGCACCACGCCCCTCTCCAGCCACCACCCTCTCCGATTCCTTCTTTCCTGCAGCCCAAGCTCCGACATCTCTGAGGCCGAGATTCGCCGTCGTTTGCGCCTCGAACACCTGGAATCGGTTGCAATTGGTGGCTGGGATGGAGAGCGACGGCGGAGGAACGGATAGTGAGGACGAAGGGGTTGCAATTGGTGGTGGCTGGGTTGCAATTGGTGGCTGGGATGGAGAGCGGGCATTGTTGTCGGAGGTAGGAGGAGGGGTTGCAATTGGTGGCTGAGATGGAGAGCGAGGGCGGAGGGACAGAGACCGAGGTTGAGAATCCGGCAGGGAGAGGTGGAGAGCGAGGACGAAGGGAGGAGCGAGGACGGAGGTAGGAGGAGGAGGCGGATCCGGCACGGAGAGGTGCTGGTGCTCCTGCAAGTAAAACGCGGTATAGTACTGCGTTTTACATTTTTTTTTAAGGAAATAAACGCGGTTTTAAACCGCGTTTTACCCGAAATTAGGGCTAAAATGCGGTTTGAAACCACGTTTTTATTTTAAAATCCTATTTCCCTTCGGCGACAGGTTTAAATTGATAATTTACCCAAGAAACGCGGTCTCAGACCGTTTTTCTCCGACACACCTGCAAATTTTGAATATTTCTGTAAATATTTTCAAGTTGTGATTTTTTTTGTAATTTTTTATTTTTTCTTGAATATTTTGAAAAAAAATTCCAATAAAGGTGACTTTAAACTCGATTTTGATGGGTCAAGTCCCCATCCGGTCAGGGGGTTGGTTTTGTCATTCGTGATTCTAGTGGTTGTGTAGTTGGGTGCAACTCAAGCAATTTTGGGAAAGTGTCAGCTGTCAGCTCTTCAAGCTGAAGTTTTTGGCATATATTTCGAGCTTTTGGAAGCCTAGAAGAAAGGGATCAATTGTTTAGAGGTTGAGGGAGACTGTTTGACGATCATCAATATTTTCAAGGGACTCTGTATATGTTCGTGGGAGGTAGAGATGATCTTCTCTGACTCGCTTTCTCTCTGCCAGTATTTCGACTTGATCACCTTTCCCACATCAAGAAGAATGTGGAAGAACAAGTCAAAGATGATGATTTACCTATTGGATTTTTAATATCCCAAACTGTGAATGGATCATCGTATAAAAATTTTAAAATGGTTTAGAGTTTGGTATCTAATGATATGGAAAACCAGAAGTTTTCATGATGAAATAACTAATGACTATTTGTATGAAGTCTATATTTAGCATAATTAAACCTTACACATATCTCAACTAGAGCGTCAAAATTAGTTTTCGAATGATTGTTGATATAATCAAGAAATAAATTCATATGAGAAGATGTCTCTAGAAGAATTTCAAAACACTCTAAAGAGAAGGAGTGATGACAGATAAATTAGGATCGTGAAAGCCGATAATTGCCAGAAGCAGTGGTTAAGTTTTCCTCTAGTCGAGGATGTTAAAAGAAGATCCAATACATAATAAATAGATTACCCATATTGGCAATATGGATGTAATATGAAAATGATATCAATGAAATTGATATGTTGGATAAATGAGCATTGAAAAGCCGACGATTAAAATCGATCAAGTGAAGTCGTTAATTATGAGATTATCATTTAGGATAATACTAACGCATGTAATGACCCGGAGTAATAGCTAACAAGTAGGCATGAATATCAAGAGATTGATTTGATTTCGGTCAACAAGATAATAATTCTCCTTAGTAATTTATTTCCAAGAGAGAGCTTTATATTTACAAGTTTTTAAATGTTCAATTTAGAACCGAGATCTCCCCAGATTACACTAAGTTGTTGTAAATCAAGAAAGATGATGTATATGGAGGATTGGGTCCCCACAGATGATCAAATACCTAGAGTGTATCACGGATGATAAAATACTCGGTATTAAGGGGGAGAGGAAAAGGAGATCAAGAAGTAATATGTTGCATGGAAGAGAAGTGAGTCGAACGTTCAATGAACTTTATAGCAAACATGCTAGTAAAGGCATTAGTAAATGCAAAATATGGTGACAAAAGTCACATTTATAACAAATAATGCACTAGCATGATTTAGATCGATGTTCTAGTATAAAACTTCAAAAATATCTCGAAATGACCAGATCCTTGATCATCCACTAAGTAGAAGATTAGTTGGGAATTAGTTGAAAACTCTAAAAATATCTCGACCTGTAATTCGAGTGTACAAAGAGAGATATATTACAATATGAAGACAAATGATCTTTTCATCTTTGATTAGATTGTGAAAAGATATGAAGGGTCCAAAAGTACCATGTCTTTATAAAATTGGTGATTTATATGCTAAATTGAGGGGAAGAAAAGTTGTACTCTTCTCCTTAACTTTGATTTTTGTCTCGTTTAGGTTTTTCCAAAGTAAGGTTTTTAACGAGGCGACTCTCCTTATAAGCATACATTGTATATCCCAAATTATAGAAAGAAATAATTCATGCAAAGATGGATTATTTAAGCATGAAGTTTTTGGACCTGTAGCTTCAATATTGAAAAGCGTAGTATTAATTGGTTTTAAGTGGGTGTTCGTACAAAGGAAAATATAAAACCAAATTGATTGCACAAAAGCCTATTGAAGGTCACATAAGAATGTATTTACCAGGAGTGAGTATAATTTTGGCTCCAAACGTAAATGACGGACATTGTAGGTGCACACCCATATAAATGGAAAGAATCGATTGAAAATGCCTGAAGCATTATTATCAAAGTCTTGTCACATGCAGCCATGGGATCTGCCTCTACTATTGCCCCAATTTCACCATCCCCTCCATATTAATTTCATCATCAATTCAACCGGTTTCAATTCAAACCCAATCCAATCCAATCATGGGACTCTCCAACCCTACCCGTAGCCCTACCACCAGCTTCGTCGTTCTGCTAAAAAAAAAACGGAAATTTCGTGAGGTACCCGGGTATTGCAATTTTCACGAGGTATACAACTCTTTTGCATATTTCGCGTGGTGCCCCTAGGGTTTCTAATCTTTTCGCCTGGTGCCCTTCCTAATTAAATCTAACCTATCTATGGATGTTCCGTTAAAATAAAAAAAAAAAAGGAAAGGAGGAAAGAACGGACAAAGGGAATGGAAACTGGAAAGAAGAGAATGCCCAAAAACCCTAAACAGAGAGAGAGCCGTCACCCTACCGCTAGGGTTGTTCAAAATCGGTTTGAACCGAATTTTTTAGCCAAATCGAACCGAAATAACCGAAACCAAATCGAATCGAAGTCTTTCGGTTCAAGGAATTTCAAATTTCGGTTTTAGGTTCGGTTTGTACTCGGTTTCGGTTAAACTGAATTATTTTTTTAATATTTTAATTTAGCCTTAGTAGAGGCTGATTGAGGAATTTGGGAATTTGTGAGGTTCATGTGCATTTGCTTAATGAAAACTTATATTTATCCTGTATCATTTTGCTTAATTTTTTTTTCCGCTGTTGGTTTTTTCATTTGATTTCATGTGCAAAAAGCTATGTACAACACCGTACCGCACCACAGCAGCGCATCCATTGTCGTGGAACTGGCGCATCCATTGTTGTGCAGGTTGTGTGCAGCTTAGCCACTGCTACAGTGATGCTGATGGGGCGCTGTGTTGTAGAAAATCAATGACTGCCTTTTTTTTTTAAATACAATAGATGAAAAATCAAAGGCTCAAATTATTTCGGTTCGATGAGGTTCATAACCGAACCGAACCTAAACCAAACCGGCAGAAAACCGAACCAAACCTATTAGTTTAGGTTTGGTTTTCGGTTTTCATTTTTAAAAATTTCGGTTTTCGGTTCGGTTCGGTTTGGCTAGGTTCGGATCGATTTTGAACCGATGAACAACCCTACCTACCGTCGGAGGAGGAACCCAGGACACCCAACCGCCGCCGCTGCCACCGCCACTGATCTTGTCCATCCACCCTGATTGAAGCCTCGAACGTTGCCGCTGACCACTCGAAACGAGCCTCTCAAACCAACAAACAAAGTACCCCAAACAAAATCTCAGATCTATCAATGGGGAAAAAGCAAGCTACTGGATTAAGCTCCATGAAGATCTGAGATGTAGAGGAAGATGGTGCTTCAAAATTTTCAGAAAAAAAAAGAGAAAAAAGGGAAAATTGACATCCTACCGCCCTAAAAAATCAACAATTCTCTTCTTCCTCATCGATTAACCAGAAAATCTCAAGCCTGCAAAAAATCACAAAGAAGGAAAACGCGGTGCTTCAAAAATCTCAGATACATCAACACTTCAATACCTCACCTCCGTCACCAAATTCCCCTTCCCCGGCCTCCTACCGTCCTTCAATACCCCACATCCGTCGCTGACGTCCTCCTCTTCAGCAAAATCGGTCTCCTCCACCACGACTCCTTCTCCGCGACCGCCAGGGGCTTCCTCCCCGCTGCCGCTGCCCCTAGACACCGTCATCGTCTTCCGCTCATGTACCCCTCTTCTCGTATCCCTCGCCGACATCGGCTTCCGCCACCAGCCTTCCCCTTCCCTCACCTTCCTCTCCCTCATCGTCAGGGCCAGATCTGGGCTCTCCCTCTTCAATCTCTCTTCGCTTCTCTCTGTCCTATTCTTTCTTTCTTTCTTTTTTTAATTTCAAAATTGAAAACTAACGGCAAATCAAAAGATCCGTTAAATTTAACAAATGAAACGCACGGAGCGAAAAGATTAAAAATCCTAGAGGCACCACACGAAATATGCAAAAGAGTTGTATATCTCGCGAAAATTACGATAGCTCGCGAAATTTCCGGAAAAAAAAAAAGCTTTGTAGGGAGTGTTCTAGGTTGTTCTTCCATCTCTCTTATTTTTTTTGAATTTTCTTTTATGCCACGTGTCAATGTTTTTATTGGTGGTGTAAAAATGAAAGTTTACACAAACGTATCACTGTGTCTGTCAGTGTAAAAAATGTCTCAACGATAGTACTCCGGCCAAACACACAGTTTACGAGTCACGACACGCATACGTAATGACAAAAACAGCGGTAGCTTACGTGGCATGTCCTCATCTCATCCCTTCCATTTACAGTCGCCCCCACGACCGTCTAAATCAATTTTCTTTTTCTTTAAAAATTTAAAAATCATGCGTGTATAACTATGCAGTCATTTCCTCACATGGAGACCCTTTCACCCAAACGCCAAATCCGACCCCGTGAGGAGGAGCCAGAGCCACCAACCCCCCCGCGGAGGAAGAGCTTCGAACAGAGGGGGAGAGGTCAGCCAAAATTAGGGCTTCTTGCACATCTCCGACTTTGGTTGCCCCTCCATCTCACACATTACCGAATCTCAGCGATTGCGCACCCCTCCCGGGCGGGGGCTTGGATCTGATCCTCCTTCGTCTCACTTGTAAGCTGTTCCTCTTCTCACTGTTTTCTATTAGGTTTTGTTTAATTCTTCGGTTGCAGTCTTGAATGCCGTGTATTTTGTTTTTTGGACGATCAGCTGAGCTGACCTTTTCTGAGATGAAATCAGATCGATGACTTTTTTTCCTTTGATTCGTTCTTAGTCGAATGTATTCCTTCTGCCTGCAATCGTGTCTAGGTAGGTTTGGGAATGAAGAATGTATCCTGTTTTCGCTAGCAAATTGATCATCTGATTATTGATTTTCTGCTACAAGGTCTGAACATTGATTGAAACAAGTTGAAGATTTGATTTATAATGGATACTCTTATAATACTACTTTTTGGGGCAATATCTTATTGGTTTGGTAAATGTGGTGAGTAATTTATTCATAATCATGTCTTCTGGATGCAAGATTGTGTCTGTTTTTTACTTTTTATTATTCGGGAAGTACTAAATATGATTTGCCTATTTTGTACTGCTGCCACAAATCTGGCTGTAGCTGCATCGCTCAGTTCACTATTTGATTCTATTGATGGATTAGTTATTGCTTATTTCTTGATAGTTCTGGTAAATGTTTCACATTGTATTTTGGTGTCTCTTTTATCTGAATGTGGAAAATGCGTTGCACAATGTCTTGTACTTTGCTGGCTGGACTAATGATCATTCATTGTTACTATTACTAAAGTAGTCATGCTATGTTTATCTTAGATTGTGATAGCTTCTACCTTTTTGCTTTCGTATATATAGCCCATGCTCACATTTTTTGCTTTTGCCTGCCATTGCTGACTTCTTATATTGTTTTATGGAATTTCGATTGCATTCTTTTCCCAGCCAATCTCTGACCATGGTGTTCTGGATTTTTGGCTATGGCTCATTGGTGTGGAACCCTGGGTTCCAATATGATGAAAAGGTGATTGGTTATGTTAAGGATTACAGGAGAACTTTTGATCTTGGTAAGCTATATTTATGTTTTTAAGTTAACCTTCATAAAATGATTAGTAAATTCATTGATAAAACAGCAATAAGTTTAAGAGTTTAACTTGAGTTTCTTTTTAAACTAATCATGATGACATTAATGGTAAATTTGGTATGCATGTATTTTGATTTACCAGCATGTATTGATCACCGTGGTACGCCTGAGCACCCAGCAAGAACATGTGCTTTGGAGTACAATCCAGGATCCATTTGTGTAAGTGGGATCTTTATCTTTACATTCATGTGCTTGGTTTAAAATTAGGTACATTCATTCAAATGATCATCGCATTTAACACATGTTTATAATTATAGATTATTCCTTACCTATCTTCAACTTGATGTATGACGTGTCATTTTCTTCAGTGGGGTGCTGCATACTGTGTAAGAGGAGGCCCTGAGAAGGAGAAAGCAACAATGGAGGTAATTGATCCTGACATTCCTCGATTCTTCGAGGCTATATATTGACGCTCTTATTCACAAATCAATGGATAAAAACACTATTTTAGTCTATCATCTTGTAGGGCTTGGGCTTCTCAATTTGATAGAATAATCACCCTTCCCTGTAGAATGCTAAATTCTTTAATTTCTTGGTTTACGCTGCAGTACTTGGAACGTAGAGAATGTGAGTATGACCATAAGATTCATGTCGAGTTCTACAAGGTAAGAGTTGAAGACATCTTAAGTCATTTTCTTGTTGTTTTTCTTGCGACTTTTGTGCTCAACCCTTGGTCCTTGTTTCAGGAAGACGAAGAAGATCAAAAGCCAACACTGACGGATGTTATAGTGTAAGCTGTGGAAAAATCTCTCCCTACAGGATTCTGTCTTTTGTGCAAATGCTCTTAAGTTTTTATCAACTGCTTGATGCTTACCTGTGACGAATTCTCCATTTTTCGGTTGAACAGATTCATGGCAACTCCAGATACGGTTTCCAACAAATACTATCTAGGCCCAGCACCGCTAGATGAAATGGCTAGGTACTGGAATAATATGTCCGTTATCCTGGTATGGAATCGCATACAATTAACAAGATTCGTATCCTCTCCTGCTGTTTTACCAATGCAGGCAAATATCAACTGCATTTGGTCCATGCGGGAATAACAAAGACTATCTTTTCTTGCTCGAGAAGGCCATGCACACCATTGGTAAATGACATGCTTATCTGTGCACATTTAACATGTTACTCTTTTTGTGTGTGTGTTGGGTTTTTGTCTTGGTTCTTCAAAATTTTCATTGGGTAAATTATACAAAATCATCCCTAGTTTTTTAGTCCACTTTACATTCAAGCCCCATGACCTCATTTATGAGCACAATTGCATTTAGCAAATGTATTATCCATAATACCGATTTTAACCTTTCAAAAGCATTTTTGAAAAAAGTTTAAATGTCCAAAATGCGCCCATATTTGCATAAACGAACTTGCTGAATAAGGGTTATAATGTTATATTGAACATTCATCTTATTTATTTATCGTTATTAATGTTTTACTCCTTACTAACTATGGAATGAATGTGGGTCTTGCAAAGTATGAAGTGTTTTTTTACATAGTGGACTAAATGTCGGGGTGGTTTTATGTAACTTACCCTTTTTGCATTTCAGTGATTCATCTAGCGTTGCTTGCATCTAACTCTATTGTCGGATGCGATGATTTTAACAGGACATGAAGATGACATGGTGATTGAATTAGCCAATGAGGTGAGAAAGGTGCTTGGGATAGGCAACACTGGAGTGAAAGTGATCAAGGAGAAGCTGGTGGCAGGATCGGTACTGCCCAAAGCCCATTTTTCATCTCTTCCACTTCGCCCGCTTTAAGAAGCTGTAGCAATGTACTCATAACAACCAGAAAGGTCTGCTAACACCACTTCTTCTAAACACAGCAACCATCTACTCACCCGTTGCCGTTGCCTCCTTTGTTACCGTTTTTCCCCACTTCTGTTATGCCTAACTGGCTAACTTGCAGAGAGAAGACTTCAGTACACTATCTTATATGTTAGGGTTTGTTTAAAATTAGCTTTGTACTAGACAACTGTGTGAAATCAGAAATAATGAATGGAGGATTAGCAATTTCATTTGTTATTTTTTGGGGTCAAAACCAGTAGGGATGCTCGTCTATGTCGGGTAATATGTTCCCACAGGTCTCCCCTTACTGGAAAGGGTAGAAGAAAGGAGCAAGCTCAGCAGCAATGCTACGTTTTCTGTTTCATTGATTTTAGAAGGTGCTCTCATGCTCTGCATCAGTACATATATAGAGACAGCTAGCAGGTTTTGCTCCCATCTGATTTGCCTTAGTGTGGTAGGTTTCAATACATTGATTTTGGGCCTAATACATAAGCTCTATGGGCTGGACTGACGTTGGCTCATCTGGCCTCGTACGTCTTGGGACAGCTTGGGACGGATGTAGAGAAAACGCGGAGCAGCAAGAGGCTTGGTGAGGGGATCGGCAAACATTGACATTTTTTATCCGATGGTGTAGCACTGGATTGACGGCAAGGTAGGTAGCTCCTAGATTGTCACATCAGAGAAGAGATTGTATCAATAGTGGCTCACATGGTATCCTGGCTTCTTTGAGCTCCAGGATATCAAATTATCGCCAAAAAAATGCAGTATGCACTTGTTGATTGGTGGTCATCAGAGTCCCTGGCCCAATCTGAATCCGAGTAAGCATGGAGGCATAAGGTTGCTTCTTGTAGATAGATGAAAACGAAGAGAAGAGGTGGCATCTAGGTAACGAAGTATCTGTTTTCTGGCCTGCCAATGGTGAAAACAAGGGCTGTGCATTGATTCACAAACTATGTTTACGATAAATTATTGAGAGATGTGAATGGGAATAAAAGTGTCCCACATCGAAAGTTGAACATAACAAGTCTTATTATATGAATCGGTGGGCTAATCCTTCTATTGCCAATTGGTTTTAGAATGAAACCTCACTCGGCTTGCGTGCTAGACTAATAGTGTATGTGCGTCCGTGCACACGACCCTAGTCATTGGTACGAGTCAAACTTTGATACAAATGGTGAAGCAATAGAGGGTCAACAAAAGGGAGGAATAGTTGGTGTTGAGAGAGCCATTGGAGTGGCGACGGGACTTGAATCATGCATTTTAGTCTTCGCAAGCATATCACGAGTATAACATGATTAAGATAAATAAAAGTCCAATGAATTTCGGGATATTTCAATTCCATAAAGAGATGAAGATCACCCAAATCATTTAGACCATCCGCATTAGTGAATCCATTTCCAGATTCATAACTTACATTCTCAGTGTCACGTCAGTTTAAGAGTCCCATTTCAGATTATTATTTTTTCACCTCATTCTTGAACCCTGACTTTGGACTTATAACTTACTTTTCTTTATTTACCTTTTTTTCTTAAATCAAATCTCTATATATTAAACTCATAATATAATGTAATAATAATTTTTATTATTAAATTTTATTAATAAATTAAATATTATTATTTTTTATTATTAAAGATTAAATATTATTACTTAATAAGAATGTAATTATTCATGGTTATTATTATCATTCAATGCGAACAAAAACACATCTCATTAACTAAAGTCAAAACTTAAGTGTTTTTGGAATTTCATTTATACTTATTACCTCAAGGTGACGACAAATATTATTGGTTACTTGTAAAGCCAATCAAGAAATATACTTATGAGGGATACTTCGCGATGAACTTTGGTTGCGTATTTGTTTTTACTGTTCGATCGTCTTTAATAATAATAATAATAATAATAATAATAATAATAATAATAATAATAATAATAATAATAATAATAATAATAATAATAATAATAATAATAATAATAATAATAATAATAATAATAATAATAATAACATCCGTCTCTTAGGGCATAGGCGATCGGGCGATCAGGGAAGCGAACGGCGAGGGCCGTCTCTCCGGGGGACCTTGGCGGCCGGAGCCGTCGTACCTGAGGCCGGAGCCGACACTTCTTCAACCTCGGGGCCTAGGCGTTCGAAGGCGTTTCTTCTTCGGCGGAGCCTGGGCAAAGGCGCGACGTCCTCCTCTTCTGATTCAGGTTTGTTAATTAGTTGCTACTCTTCTTCGTTTGAGCCGGTGGTTCTGGTTCAGTGCGGCTGTTGCTCTTGCTGAATTGATCTTGCTCTCGGCCGGTCTGATATGGTGGTGCTATATTTGAGCCTGGTTGTGCCGATTCGGTTTGCCGAGTGCGATTCAACATGTGGTACTGATGTTCTTGTTGCCGCCGGTTGGATTCTAATTAACTTACTAATAAAATTAGCTTGTGGTGTTGTGCGGGTGATCTCTTCTGTGAGTTGTGTTGCTTTGATTTGTGCTATATTGCTATTGGTGTGGTATGTACTTGCTAGTGTTTTGTTTGAAATTTGTGAGTTGAGTTGCTATTAAGCCAGTTTTACACGGGTTTGTCTCTCTCTCAATCGAATGAACGGTTTCATTGTCCTTTTTGGGGTAGTGAAGGGTGTAGAGATGGCCGTCCGGCGTATACCGGTCTCACGCCAAAGTATTTCGTTGATCACCTATCTAGACATTTCATTACGCCGGAGACAGTTGAGAAATATAAGAGGATCATTTCTTCGGATATGTTTGTTTATGATTTGTTAGCTGCCAATCTTGAACGGGCTGGCCGTTGGTTGTGTGATATATGTTTGAGTAATCACACAGTCAGGATGGCATGTAAACATGGTGGTATTGGAATTCCTATCGCGGGACCGGGGTGTGGCGATAGTGGAGAGTCATTTGTCATCCATGGTATTCCTAGACCGTTTGGTTCTCCATGTTTGTTGGCGCCTGGTTATCGAGACTCTCCGGATACCCATAATGTTGCTATATCTAGTCCGAGGGGATTGACTTTTGATGAGCATCTGTTTGAGCGTTTCCTTGAGCAACGATTTGTTACTTCCAAAAGTATCCCTTACAAGCTACGTCTTGAGTTCGGAAGGGTTTATCTTGAAGCTCTTTCTAGGGTCATTGCTCGACCATCGGATGTTTCCTGTTGGGTTCAGTTGTTTGTTCTCCCGGCTTGTGTTCTAAATACAGCTGCTATGCGAGGTCGTCCTAAAAGTATGTCCGATAGTAGGAAGAAAGATCAGGTTGCCGCTATGGCTGCGGCCTTGGCCTTGTGGAGAGAGCCGGGAGGGATGCAAGCTCTGGTTCAGGATTTACTCACTCCCTCTGCCTCCTACGGATCTGGTTTGGTAAAGAAGAAAAAAGATTTGTCTAAGTTTGAGTTGAACGTAGTTCAATGCAAGCGCAAAATGGGGGATGATCATTATGCTGCTGCTATTAGAGTCCTCACTTCCTCTGGGGTTGCACCCTTCAACGATGACACCGCCGCAGAGCTTCTTGCTAAGCATCCTATTTCCACCCCCACCCCCCCCACCAGATGTTCCATGTGATCCTCTCTTGGTGCCTGCATTGTCAGTTAGTAAAGAGTTAGTCCTCAATCGGATCAGGAGCTTCCCCAAGGGTACTTCTTGCGGGAAAGATGGGCTTCGAGCGCAACATCTTGTTGAGATTCTGGGTGGGGTATGTGACGGCATTGCTAGTGAGCTTCTTGGAGCCATCACGGGTGTTTTTAACCTTTTTTTGTCGGGTGCTTGCCCTCGAGCGCTTGCGGAATTCGTGGCGAGTGCTCCCCTGACCCCGTTGCTGAAACCAGGTGGGGGTGTTCGCCCTATTGCAGTAGGTTCTATTTGGAGGAGATTGGTTTCCAAATCGGCGGCTTCTATCGTCACCAAGGAGCTCAGCGGATATTTAAGCACACACCAGTTTGGTGTGGGTGTGCCGGGGGGTGGCGAAGCTATTCTCCATTCTGTTAACAGGCTTCTGTTAGATAAGGGTATGGATAGGGGCATGTCCTTGCTTCTCGTGGACTTTTCTAATGCCTTTAATCTCGTTGATAGAGGCACTTTGATTCGGGAAGTTCGCATCCGTTGCCCCTCCATTGCTCCATGGGTTGAATTCTGTTATGCCCAACCCGCTCGTCTGTATTGGCAGGACGTTCCTTTGCGCTCTTGTCAAGGTGTGCAGCAGGGTGATCCGCTAGGTCCACTTTTGTTTTCTTTAGTGTTGCATCCACTTGACACCAAAATTAACACCACATGTGCTCTTGACATTAACGCTTGGTACTTAGATGATGGTACCCTATCAGGTGACACCAGGGAGGTTGCTAAGGCGCTGGAGATTGTAGTTAAAGAGGGTCCGAAGTTGGGGCTATTCATTAATATTCAGAAAACTGAATTATTTTGGCCAACTGAAGATCCGAAGAGCTTTGAAGTTGGTATGTTCCCGTCTGACATTTCTAGACCCAAGTTGGGAGTGAAATTGTTAGGCGGCCCAGCCAGCAACAATGCTACATTTTGCAATATCTTGATTATGAAGAGGGTTGACAAATCGATAGAAGCTCTTAGGGCTGTTAGGAAGCTAGAAGATCCCAAGTGCGAATTGCTTCTTCTACGAAATTGTATCGGGGTCTCCAGATTGATGTTTTCTCTTCGAACGTGCCCCCCTCATGCCCTCCCTAGAGCTATAAGGTGCTTTGATGATGAGCTTCGGGCCTCCCTTGAGCAGGCTATTACTGCAGGAGGTCCAGGGTTTGGTCCGTGGCAGTGGCGTTAGGCGACTCTTCCTTTGAAACTTGGTGGGTTTGGGGTGCTTTCGGCGGAGGATGTTATTCATTTTGCTTTCATCGCATCTCGTCTCCAAACTGCTGAACTCCAAACATCCATTTTGAGTAAGTCAGTGTCTTCACCTTCTGGACGCCCGGACAGTTGCATTGATAGCGTCCTCACCCAATCTATCCTGAGGTATGTCGCCTGTGTTGGTTCGGATATTGATGACTTGTTTGTATCCCCCGCCCCCAAAAAAATCATGTCAGTATTGGCGGATCGATACTTCAAGTTCATTGATGACAACTTAGTGTCCACACTCAATCCGACTCCAAGGCAGCTGCATGTTTTGCAAGCGGTTAGAGGAGACAGAGCGCATGATTTTTTGTTGACTACCCCCATTGAGGGTCTAGCTCAAACCATGCCGTCTCGCCAGTTTCGTTCTGTCCTCCAATACCATCTTTCGATCCCTATGTTTAGTGGCTATCCGACATGTCCTAGTTGTGAGCTTGATAGGATGGACCCATTTGGAGATCACGCTCTACATTGCAGTCGAGGCATCGGGACGAAACACTGACACAACATGGTCCGAGATGTTTTGGCTGACATTTGTTACAAAGTGGGCATCACAGTTCAAAAGGAAGCGCATACGGGTATGAGCAATGAAGATGGTGTTGAGTTGAGGCCAGGAGATTTGTTGGTTTATGGGTGGGACAAGGGTAGAGACACTTGTGTGGATGTGGTTGGGGCTTCACCATTCACAACTAGAGCCAATGATTCATTTGTACCTGGCAAGGCAGTCTCTCAAGCCACTGAAAGAAAGGAGAAGAAGTATGCGGATATTTGTGCTGCTAAGGGGTATTGTTTCATGGCATTTGCGTTCTCTACTTTTGGAGAGCTGGGGGATGATGCTATTGGTTTTATGAAACGGATCCAATTGGTTACGAAAAGTCATGGGGCAGGGTCTGATAATGGTGATTTTATATTTCATAGAGTTGGCTTTACTATTCAGAAAGGGGTTGGACTGTTGGAGCTCAATTTGTTACGAGACTTCCAACTAGCTTTATGTAAAAAAATTTTCATAATAATAATAATAATTAATAATAATAATAATAATAATAACTTGCTTTTGTAAATATGAAGGAAAAAAATGGGAATAGATTAAAAATAAAATTAAGAGTCTAGAGCGGGCTCAACAATAATAATATGGAGAAAAAATGAAAAGTTGAGTTAGGGCTCTTAAGCTGATGTGACAGCTAAAAAGTAAGTTAAGACTTAAGAGTCCGAAATGGGGCTCGTCAATAAATATGCTCTTATATAAGATGATGTGAGGGCTGAAAAGTAAGTTAAGACTAGAGTCTAGAATGGGGCTCACTGATAAATATGCTATTACAATTGGAACATTTATAATTTGTTATGATTTACTCAATAAATTTAATTAACTACCTCATTTGTTGAAAAAAATTATTATTCACAAGTTGAAATTAAATTTAAGTCAAATAAAAATAAATTATAACAAACATATATGACATATTTTGTTGAATGAGTTTAACTTTCAAATATTAAATAACGTTTTTTAAAATGTTGACATTTATCTAATCGATTTGATAAAAAATGCTACTAATATTTAATTTTAAAAAACCAATTATGATTTGTTAAAAAAATGTATATCATTATATGAAAGTCGAAACTGAATATTTTTGTTCTAGTCAATCTATGCTATTGGTTAGATAGTTTATGCATTTATGTGGGTATTTCTAGATTATTTTGAATAGCCTTTAGATTATTCTTACACTTGATCTATACAATATGCTTGTTAGTGATTTGTTATGTAAAAAATCTCTTTCAAATTTCATCATGTGAGATTTTTCGTAACAACCAATAAACAACAGAGGGAATGATAGCAAATAACCCTTGCCCCGGAAATGTTTGCTAGCCTAACCCATTATCCACAACATTTGCAAAGGTTAACCCCCCCCCCCCCCCCCCCCACCACCAAAAAACTGCATTTTTGCCGGTTGGAAATAACCGAAACAGAGGAGAGAGAAGGTAAGGGAAGAGAGAGAGAGGAAGCGGGGTGGAGAGAGAGAGGCAAGGGGAAGTTATTGTGGAGAGAGAGAGTGGAAGTGGGGGAAGTTATTGTGGAGAGAGAGAGTGGAAGGGTGAGAGAGGAAGCAGTTTGATTTGAAAACTATCGACCCCCAACTGCCTCTCACGGCTTACAAAAGAGGAAGAGAGAGAGAGGGCAACAGTTGCACATGCAAACTTGAGAAAAACAAGAAGAGAAGGAAGAAGAAGAGGAAGAAGACGACAGAGCGACAGAGCGAGAGAGGAAAAGAAGAAGAGGAAGACGACGACAGTGCAGGAGAGGAGACGAAGAGGCCGATATTGAAGTAAGTAAACCCTCACAATGCCGATTAAATTCGTTTTGCTTGGATTCGTAGGGGAGGAACCGATTTGAAGAACTTAAACTGGTTTTGATTGTGTGGAAATGCGAAGAAGGGGGCGAATGGGTTGACAGTAGGCAATATCGCCCTGTCATGTAGGAAGTAACCGGCGTCAAGTGAAAAACAAAGGGTGGAAAGTTTGGGTAGTGGGGTTTGCGCGTCTGGGAGAGAAGGGAATTTTTGGAAATGGGGAAATTGGGCAACTGTCTTGTCGAATCCAACTTATCAGGAGCATGGTGAGTGTAGATCCGTTCAGTTTAGGGGGGAATTGGGCGAAATGGGGCGTATGACTGTAGATGCGTTCAGGTTTGGGGGAAATTGGATGAAATGCGGCGCATTAGGGTTATGGAAAATGTTAGAAAGGGTGAAAAGTTTATGTGGAATCGACATTATCTGGAATAGGGTGACTTGTGTGCAAATGGAGATGGACAAATTGAATAAGTATGCTGTCATGTATTCACAACCATGTGTCATGTGTATCTGTGTGTGTGTCATGTGTACTTGTGTTTGTGTCATGTTAAATTTGATATTGATATGAAGGGAACCGTGGGTTGGGGGAGAAGAATTGATGTGTAGAATACTGAATTTGGGTCTTCCACTATGCAGGATATCTGGTGAATATTAAAAATGTTGCAGCGAAGTGTAAAGAAGATTGTAGACCGTAGAGCTCAAACCTCCAGCGCGGTAATATGGCTTTCGTTCAAGTAATGTAAGTTGTGATTGTTGTGCTGCAGTGTGGCTGACATGTTGAAGTATGTGCAGGTTGTGTACGCCGTCGAGGAAGACAGACACTTCAAAGCAAAAATTAATCAACACTCCCGGATGGCGCTCCTGGTAAACATTGACAACCGGTTGAGCGAGTCCAATTGGAAGCGCTTGACGGACAGCCCGTTGGGGGGCGTTGCAAGACTGGGCACAAGGGTCCAGTTCTCGGGACAGCTTGTACACTACGTTCTCCAACGACAATTGAAGACGAAGAAGGAGAATGAAACGTGATACAAGATCCATGATGCGGTCGTGAGGTTCTCAATAGCTGAGTTCGCCCTTGTCACCGGTCTCAACTGTGGCTATGGCGAAGAGCCCGAGGACGACGACCCGACGTTCGAGAAGGCAGTGTTTGATTTCTTTGGAGTTTCAAAGATGAGGATGTCCGAGTTCGAGGTGCAGTTCCGTGTGGGAATGGCATATGAGAAATCGTCAACGAGAAAGTTAAGATTTGTCCTGCTGATGTTGGTCGAGGGAGTATTGTTCGGGATGGAACCCAAAAACCACATTCACGGGTGGGTGGTCGACCTTGTCAGCGACATTGACAGGTTCCTGGCGTTTCCGTGGGGCCGGCTTTGCTACGAGCGAACGAACGAGTTCCTGAACCGTGCAATCGAGAGGAAGCTCCAACGGGATGAGGGCAGCTCCAATGCACGCCCGACCTATTGCATGCTGGGTTTCCCTCTCGCCTTCCAGGTTCGTACACAGATCTCACTGGACACCGTATACACGTTTACTAGGCGTCCAATATTTATTGACTGGACAGGGAGTGAATATTTACTGGACAACCTTTATTTGCAGCTATGGGTGTACGAAACCCTCACTCCAATAGCCGACCAATTCGCGAATGTCATAGATGAGAAGCTGTACCCCAGGTGTCTGCGATATGAGTTAAGAGACACGAACCTCGAGTATGCCTCAATCGAAACCCGACTGCAGGAGGCGAAGGAGCTCGGACACTTCAATGACCCTACAGCCGTGAGGCCTATTCTACTCCCCGATGAAGTGGAGGGAGCTACCCGTTTATACCGCGATGCCCGAAACACTCACGACAAGCGGGACAACTTCTTCGACGACATAGTCCGGGAGTTCGTATCAGCAAATGTCAAACCCCACACAAAGAAACAACCAAAGGGAGCATGTGGGTCAACGCAAGAATTAGGGGAGGGCACGGTGACAGAAACTACCCTATTAGAGATAGAGTCACTGTTAGTGGCAAAGATGGACTACATGCTGAGGAGTATATCCGCGGAGGTAGCCTCGAAGATGGCCACGCTTGAGGATGCGACTGAAAACATGAAGAGGAAACTGAGGTGGAAGGGGAATAGGGAGTCGGAGGAGCAAGAGGAAGTTCTGGTAAAGGAGTTAAAGTTCTCCTGGTATCCGATCAGAATCGTCATGTCATTTCATCTGACTGTCATGTAGTTCATAATGGATGTCCTGTTAATATCACTGAATGTCATGCCAATTCCAGTATATGTCAATTTACTGAGAGATCATGTGCTTAGGTTCAGGGATCAGTGAAGGACAAGGTTTGCGCATGAGACTGTCATGTTAATATATATCTGCTGTCATGTTAATTTTGTTTACTTTCATGTTAAACGCAATGGGTTTCAAGTTGCAGGAGGAGTTGGTGGCACTCGGTGCCTCCGATGTTGAGGCTGAGGCTGAGGTGCCCCTCATACGGTCGAGAAGAAGCACCCGTCAACATCCTGATACGTTGTCCCAGGCGGACGAAACTCAGCCAGCGAAGAAGCCGCGTGTGGGCAAGAAGCCAATGGATGCCGTCAAGCTAGGCATGGCGACCTAGGCAGATGTTGATGCGTTCGCTGCGTGGATGAAGGACGGAAGTGACCCCATCCGGTCGGTCGAAGGCACCCTACTGGTGAAGCAGTTCTTTGGGACACTTCAATACCGACCAACTGGGTGTCATCCGAGGTTATTTACGTTCCCACATTGTGGTTCGAGTCATCACCTTTTTCCTCATATGGTCTTCCATATTAATGATTTTTCCTTGCGTCCAGCATATTGAGCAAGCTTGCGCCCTACTTCGGAAGGACATCAACGCAAGTGCCAAGTACGAAGGGGTCGCCGTTCTGGATTTCTTATGGGGGTATCTCCTGCAGAAGAAACTGGCTGACGCAAAGGGGGACCTTGAGGTGGTGAAGGGGGACGACACGGTGACCCAATACTTCGACGGCAAGTTGCCGGAGATGTTTCCGACGGGTTGGGTCGATGTCGACCGGTTGTTGGCACCATGGAATCTGAAGAACGAGCACTGGGTGGCCCTTGACATCAACTTCCCGGAGTGGACATTAGATGTCTACGATCCCGACATAAGCCACGTCGCTGAGCGCCATATGTCGGGCCTCCTAAAGCCGGTGACCCACCTCCTCCCCATTTTGATGAACTGCAACCCCGAACTTCGAGTCAAATGGGTCGGCAAAGTCCCGAAACCCTTGGCGTACAAAAGGGTGAAGGGGATCCCCCAAAACAAACAATCGTAAGTCATTATTGCCTCTTCATTTAGAAAATATTGGCACAGGTTGTGTGAGCATATTTCGTTATTGTGATGCAGGGGCGACTGTGGTCCATATGTCATCCGTTACCTGCAGCTCCTCGCGACCGGCGACACCAAGTTCCGTGACCTGGATGATTCATTCATTGCGGCGTACCGCCAATCTCTTTGTGTTGCTATCTTTCACGGACGTCTTACAACCCCATCCGATCCTTAAAAAAACTCCCCCATTGCTTTTATATACATTGTTGGTTTGTGTAGACTTGTTAGTTGGTTTAGACCGCATATTGGCTGGTATGCCGGCGGTTGTTTCTTCATTTGAACCTGATGTTTGTTGGTTTTAGACATTTGGATATGCACTTATTGCTGGATTGTTGTATTCGTTGGTTTTTAATTATGACATGTCAATCGAGATACATGTCATATCAATATGAAGCTAATGTCATGTCAATATGAAGCTAATGTCATGCCAAAATCCGATAGTGTCATGTCAAAAGGGGGTAATGTCATATGGCATTCCGTTAACATAATAGAACAAACTAGAACTAGAATAAACTAGAACAAAACCCCCCATACGAAGTTGCAGAAAGGCAACATAATTATTTGCGAATGACGTCTAACCAAAATGGGCTAACTATCTACTTCATTGCGAAAGGCTCCGCAAATGGGAGTTCCTATGCCCCCGCTACGTGCGGCGGCGCTTCTGCAATTTCCCAGAAGCGGCACCCGTCCACTCTATTGGTTCAAGTTTCATAGTCGTTGGAAACGCTCCAGTCTTCCTTTTTCCGAGTTGGTATGCTTCCTCTACTTCCCTTACCGCTCGCTCCGCCTCGTGATCCCACGGGCTGACTACATCCTCGACGTCACTGCTCACAGAAATTACTCGCTTCCCATGACCATAAGCGACTGCGTTGTCCAGCGCATCACTTAGTTCTAACTAGACACGTGGATTATCTAACTGGACGATTGAGCTTTCTAACTGGACACTCTTAGTTTCGAACTGGACACCTCTTCCTGCTCGATCGACACCTTGTGCTACCACAACTTCCAATTCTTCATCCCCTGCCAAGCGGGTTTTCGTTTTTAACTGTGGGTGATCTTCTTGGGTCAAGTGTGGGCCACCCCCGAGTGGATGGGCCGTTGTGGATCCTTCCGTAGTGGTGAAATCGCCGCCAACCTTGCGTACCAGGGAGACATGGAGGTCAATAGGCCAGAATCGTTCACCGGAAAGACCGTTTACGAACTTGTAAGCCTGCAAGTCTTCATCGTCCCCAATGGAAAAAGGTCTGCACCCTTCCTTCTTCGGCTTTACATATGTGAGCTCGACGTCATGCCTCCTCCCATCGACATTAAACTTGGCCATCAGTTGTTTCTTCAGCGAGACGTAGTCAATACTTTCGTCTACTAGTACGGCCTTTTGACTCCTCGACGACTTCACGACCCAAGTGCCCTCTTCACAATCCCACCATCCGCCAAACAATACAGTGATACACACGGACGATTTCTCCCCTGTTACATTAGTTAGAGGGGGGGACATTAAGTTTTACAGGGAGAAGAACATATTGTACGGAGAGACGTATCGCATAACCTAAATGGAAGGATGACTTACTCATTTCCGCCAAGAAGTCGGTGTCTGTCCAGTTAACCCTAGTAGGCGTCAAGCGCGTGAATGGGTTTATGGACTCCCCCTCCTCCCTCCTCTCCCTCTTATTCTCTTAAGGCGCAAATGACAGGGCGGGAGATTTAATCTCACTCCCGCCCTCTCTCTCCCGCTCTCTCTCTCTCTCTCACTCCCTCTCTCCCCTGTCTTATCAAATGTCTTTCTCTACCCTCTGCAAGATTTCCCCCCCTGGTCTCTCTGAAGTTATTGTTGGGTCAAAATTTTATTCATTGCTTTAAACATAATATATTGTTTGAAAACGTATTTCGTGGTTTGAAATTAATATGGGTATACTCCTCTCTCTATGGTTTTGCATTTTTTTAGTATTAATCGTGAGTGGGAAACCCAATTTTATACAAAGGTCAAAATTTTACTAAAACCCCTGCAAAAGGTGTCCAGTGGAAAACTGTTTGTTAGCCAGTCGGTATTAATTAACCGGCTAGTTGGTCGAAAGGGGTGTCATGTACCGTCTAACGACAAGAAGTAAACCCACTTTATTAATGTCATGTCAGAAATGACACGTGTCATGTAGACAGAAGATCACTGCCATGTTAATTGTAGACAACAATAAAACACTACAATTCAATCCCCTTTGCTTTTTGTTTTTTTTTCCTCAACGGTCACATGCTGAACAATGTTGCTATTTCCCACACACCCCAATTATATGATAGCCATCCACCATCCATACTCCCCACAAATAGGTGAAGTTAACTCCCCATTTCCATTTTACAACCTCTCCAACAACCCTTCAACGAAATGGCATTCTCTTCACACCACCACAACTCCTCATCTGGCCTCCCTCCCCGACCTGTCCCCATCGTTATATCATCCGACGAATCGGACGATGGAGGTTTGTCGATCACTTCATTCGTGTAGATTTCAGTTGTGCTACTTGTATCATTATACTACCTTAATTTATTTTATTTTATGCAGGACTAATGTCGCCGCCGTCATACCAACGACATCAAAGAGTAGAGATTGTCGGCGGTGAGTCTGGGATACTCGGGTCGTTTTACGAGGCGACCCTTGTACGCAAACTGGACCCTAACCACTAGGAGGTCGAATATGTGACCCTCCTACGCAACAACAAAAGAGAGCTGCTGAGGGAGGTCATCCCGGTGCAACGAATTCGTCCACGGTCGCCTCGTATTTCTTACGACGCCTACATGCCCGAAGACCGTGTCGACTGCCGCGACAACGATGGGTTTTGGGCCGGGAGGGTCCTTGCTGTGTCCGGTTATGGGAGTGACTGAACTTTCACGGTCTACTTCCCACTGAGCGACGAGACGTCTGATCATCGTGCCCGCAGTATGCGCCCCCACTTCGATTGGGATGGATACAGATTCACCACGCAGCCACAATTTCGCTTCTTGTTACCGTAAATTTCGTTTTCACTGTCTTCTATGTTGCTACTCTCTCCTACTATCTTTTAAATGTTTTATCTTGTGTCGTATTTGATTAATGCAAGTGAATCTGTCTCCGACATATTGTGTCCAGTATATTTCAATTTCTGTCATGTCTTATTCATGTTGTGTCCAGTTAAAACTACGCGATTACTAGTCGGCCCACGAATTCACCTCCACCCACTTTATTGTTATTTCATGGTTTTTCTCTTCAACTTACCATGTAATTATAAGTATGTTTATGCCCCCTCACTGTCACTCTTATCCATTCGATTCCAATATGGGTAAAGCATGCTAGTGTCGGCAGGAGATAACAAAATCACTCTTATCCATTCGATTCCAATATGGGTAAATCTTCTCCATTCGATATTGGGCACACATAAAACAATATGACATTATAGAGAATCTGCTTCTCCCATAAATCTTCTCCATTCGATAATGGTAGTTAATGACCTGCGTTTTTCGTAGTTACAATCGTGTCCAGTGAAATACAATATGTGACATGTTTACCTAATATGGATGTCAAGTTACAACTTACTACTTACACGTGATCCTTAAAATAAACCCCCCGGACCCTTCCTTCTTCAATTGGTTTTGTCTTAAACTTATAATTTATTTGAAAGAATCTTTTTCCCCCTAACTGACACTCTCCCTGATCTGTCCTCTCAGCCTGCACTTTTATATTTAACCTCTCTCTCTCTCTCTCTCTCTCTCTCTCTCTCTCTCTTCGTCTCTCTCTTCTGTCCTCTGCCACCGCAGCAGCTACTTTTTCCCTCCTCTCTCACCGGTCTTTGCTTTTCAGGAGTAGAGATGCCTCCCTCCCTCTTTCTCTCACTGTACATGAAACCGAGAGTGGAGTCCAGTTGTACCCCACAGGGTGACCTGCTACCGGCTCCCCTTGTCAAGCAGATATCCGCTTTTGTGCAAATTTTTTCCGGATTGGGTTACTCATGCAAACCTTCCGGATACAAGGGTCATTTTAGCAAATTTCCCATAAACAACATATATGGGGTCAACACTTCCATTTTATTTTGAATAAATTACACATAACCACCCTTAAATTAGGCTAGTTTTCACATAACCACCCATAAAATTATAAATTATAGAAAACCACCCATAAATTACATTTATTTTCAAAAGACCACCCATCCATTAAAACCTCTATTTGTTTTGTTTGAAAAGATGAAAATACCCCTAATTCAAACTTATTTTTAAAGGAAAGACTGAGGTGGCAATTGGGCGAGTCGGGTTGGATTCGGTCATTCGGGTTTCGGGTAATGTCTAATAATTTGATCATTTGGTTAAGTCGGGTTCGGGTTTCGGTTGTATCGGGTTTTGATTGTCTCGGGTTTCAGTTATTTCGGATTTTGATTGTCTCAAGTTTTCATTATTTCAATATTCATTTTAAATTTTTTACTGGAATCTATCTTAAAATTCGGGTTATATTGGGTTTCGGTTATAACGGGTTTGAGTCTTAATGAGTTTCGGTTGAATCGGATTTGGGTGAGTTTCGGTTATCGGTTGTTTGTATTTTGGGTCCAAAATGGGCCGGGTTGGGTCGGTGTTCAGGACAATCTGTTCCAAAATACATACAATAACCCTAGAGCTGGCAAAACCCGACCCGAACCCGAAAACCCGACCCGATCGACCCGAAACCAATTGTCCTGAACACCGACCCAACCCGACCCATTCTGGACCCGAAATTCGAATAACAGATAACCGAAACTCAACCAAATCCGAATGACCGAACCCGATTCAACCGAAACCCATTAAGACTCGAACCCATTATAACCGAAACCCGATATAACCCGAATTTTAAGATAGATTCTAGTAAAAAAAATTTAAAATGAATATTGAAATAATGAAAACTTGAGACAATCAAAATCCGAAATAACTGAAACCCGAGATAATCGAAACCCGATACAACCGAAACCCAAACCCCGAACCCGACCCAACCAAATGATCAAATTATTAGACATTATCCGAAACCCGACTAACCGAATTCGACCCGACTAGCCCAATTGCCACCTCAGTCTTTCCTTTAAAAAATAAGTTTGAATTAGGGGTATTTTAGTCTTTTCAAACAAAATAAATAGAGGTTTAATGAATGGGTGATCTTTTGAAAATAAATGTAATTTATGGGTGGTTTTCTGTAATTTATAATTTTTTGGGTGGTTATGTGAAAACTAGCATAATTTAAGGATGGTTATGTATAATTTACTCTTCATAAGGGCTTCAGACAAGATGGGAAAAGGGCTATTGACAAGACCATTTTCATCAAATTGCACACAAGTCCTTCCCATTTTAAAAATACAATTACAAATCTGTCCGAGAGAAGAATTGAAAACTAACGCTATTTAACCTCGTTTCACTTGGACGGGCAACAAACGATAGAGAGAAATCACTCATACCTTGTTCATTGCGATAGATTTGTGAGGGCTTTCAACAAATCTATTAAATTTAAGGCAAGAAGCTTTATTTACAATTGATTTTAATGGTTTTTATTTCAAGAAATTGTGTGTTTTAGGGTTTGAAATTATAACTAAAATTGATTAAATTGGTTGTTGTTTGTGTGTTCTGTTTGATTGTTGTTGATTTGGGTGTTGTTTGAGTTGAACTATGAGTAGCAATTGTAACGAAAACGAAAGAAATTGCTCGTTTTGTTGCGATTGGAGTTGGTTTTTTTGACGTTTTTTCATGGCTTACTGTCGGGCAAAAGGCTTATGTAGATCTCACGAGGTGATGATATATGCTCGGCTACTGTCACCGAGCCTCTTGTGTACCCTCACCACTTTTTGCCGAGGTTCCTTCATACCCTCAACAACTTTTGCCGAGCCTCCTTTGTACCCTCAACATCATTTGCCGAGGTCCCTTATTTACCTCGTCCTCTCCGAGTTCGACAGATTTATCAAACGACGACTACAAATAACCCTTGAATGTCATTCGATAATCATCTAAATTGATCGACATACGAAAGTGAGTGTCGGTCAATTCGCTCCTTGATAAATTTCACCGATTTTGGCCAGTTATGAGAGCAAACAATTCATTCGACGGATTTAGGTTTTTTTCATTCGCTTTGATTCGTAAATGAGAGCTTTGGGCCTTTTTGTAATTTGTTTGAAAAAAGTGAAAAGGACTTGCGTTAAATTACTTAAAATTGTCTTGACAATAGTCATTTTTGTAATTTGTCTAAATTACTCTTTACTCTTTTATTTTACACAAACAGTTACCATGTTGCAATTTGTGCTCCCATTATGAACTATTTTTACAAATAAATGCCCATTATGTTCATTTTACCCTTATACATATATCATATCAGTTACTTTTACCAAACACTTATCAAGCTTATAAAATAATCAATCGTCTCAACCACTATATGATTTGATTATTCAATTCGCTTCAGTTATCTAGTCACCTTCACCTAACCTATAAGCTCCATTGCCAAATAGAGCCTCAATCATCTAGCATTTATGTCAAATCGTTTTCTTTCTGGAAAAAAAAACAAGGTCTTATTTGGTATGGAAATATCAGTACGGATATAAGATATGGGTATGAGATGGTCCATATATATACTGGTTATTTGGTATATTCTGATATACGGATTAAGGTTTTTTTAGTGCCATTTTGATATCCGAACAAATCGGGAGATATTGGCAATCGACTCCTTTCTCCACTTCTGTTTGCTTATTCTTTTCTAAGTTGTCATTTTTCTCATTCACAAGCAATATACTTTTTCTCCTCTCTTCCCCCCCTTCGTCTCGTTTACTTGTTCATAGTCATCATCTTCTTGATGGTGTATAGATTATTCTTCTCTTCCATTCGATTCTTCATCTTCTTGATCAAGGGTTTATAAATTCTTTTTTCTCTTCCATTCGATTCTTAAGGGGGATTTTACAGATAATTCAGTTGAAAATCACCCTTAAGTTTTCTTGAATTTGACGTTCTTTTGAAGTGAAGGTTTGAAGTTCAATTTTCTCTATACGAGCTGTGCTCGATTTTTTAGATGTTTGACCTTTTTTTTTAAGTAGAATTTCAGATATTTTTTTATATTTTTAATATATATATATTTCCAAACATCAAATATAAGATATAACTTCATATCCATCTCGATCTCATACTCATATTTTGCTACACATGTGAGATGTATCATTTCCAAACGGCCCCTAAAATTATCCACCCCTTATACTTATAATTTTAGAAGCAATGTCTTTGTAAAAATTTGCGTCACGTGTCCTTCTCTGAGCAAAGTTAAGAATCACAATTTTCAGCCTCTCTCAACCCACGTTCTCCTTCAACTGCCTGCAAATCAATTATTCAAGGGCACGTTCTTCCCCAAATACTAGGCTATGGCATAACGTCTTCTAATTGAAGCAATTGCTGACAAATTAGCATTCCACCCTTGTCAATTTCGGGAATCGATCAAAGGAGTGCGGTGAAATTGGAGGCGATGGTGCCACCATCGCTATGGCATAACGTCTTGGAACTCTGCTCCTTCCCCTGTTAATTTTGTCAGAAAACCTCATCTTCTCTCTTCTCTCGATTTATTGAAAATTTGAAATTGCATTCAATGGTGGATACTCCCTTCAAGAAGAGCGACCTCGACGAGGAGGAGTTTCGCGGCGCGTGGTGCTCCAAATCTAGATTTCCCTGGATAAAAACTAACGTATTTTCTCTCTTCTTTCTCACAACACAGTCTTCTTTTCTCTTCCGATTTCAAACTTCTTTTGGCTTTCGGAGGATTTCTTAAATTTGATGCAATCGATTGTGGTCTTGTAATTCGGATTCGACGAAACAAGATACTGCCCGATTTCAACCTTTTTTCTCACGGGAGGCTTAGGCTGCGCGGGCGAGGACTGCGGTCGGCGAAGGATTCTTCCCAACTGGCCGTGGACGGTGACTGGGCGAGGACTGGTGGACAACTGGCCGGGATGGGAGGCTCAAGGCTGCGCCGCTTGCCGCTTCTTCTCTGAAATTAGGGTTGGAACTTGGAAGTGAACGAAGGGAACGGCTGGGCTGCGGGCTGCCTAATTAAAAACTGAGACTCTCACGCTATTTTTTTTAGCATATAAAATCAAAATTAATTCAATTACATATTAATATCTGTACATCGCATCCCTACACAATAATACAATTTTTTTTTTAAAAAAAATAAATATATAATCGGTAACCACCGGTACCACGGTAATTGGGTTGCCCATACCGTTACCATACCGACTACCCTTGGTACCGAGACTTCGGTTACCGATTCAGTCGGTTACCGACTTCTTGGTACCAACGACATGTTGGTACGGTTGGTAATCGGTTGGTACGGTAATTTCCGTACCATTTGCCGGCCCTATGTATACTCCATTGAATTAATTAATTAGTTTGGTCAATGCTCATGAGATATGGTATCCCACCTCTGCTCCTCGATCATTTTAATGAGCTTGCATCAAATTTTTGTATAACTTTAACGTCATCCTCTCATCAAAATTGTCTCATTATATGGTAAAAATTGTACAAGTTAACTGTCTACCTTTTGGGTTGCAATCGATGTACTATTCTTTATAAAATTCGAAGTATCAATCGTTTTGATCGATAAAAGAATTCACCGTAACAATCGAAGATTTTAAAAAATAGCATGGTGAGGATGAAGAGTTTGAGAAAAACGGCATGTTAATAAAAAAGTTGATGTGGTCGATATTTTATTTAGGGTGTCAAACTCGACCAAAAATATTATAAAAAAACCCCGAACACGGTTCGGGAAAAGTACTAGTTCAGTTCAGATTAAAAAAAAAAAAATTCAGTTGAGTTACTGAGTTGCATGAGAGATGTTTGTTGCCGGCCAATTTTGAGGTTCGACAAAGCGAGTTTCTCTTCAACCCAACCGTTACATCCACAGCTCACTTCACACCATCACATGCAATTGCAAATCCATCCCCCCTTAAATCCCTTCCTTGTATGCCCTGGATGTGGAAGCAACCAATTCAATGCACCCTCCCCTCCCCATTGTTGCTGACAACCCTAGTTAAACAGTTCCTGTCAAACCCTCCCCTCCTCCTTCCGCCGTTCCATCCAACCTGCATCACCGGCGCCGGAATTCATAGCACAACTCCTTGTCCGTCGCTTTCCTCTAATTCCTCCGCCCTCGTTCGAATTCATCAAGGTTCGTCCCGCTGTGCTTTCAATTGTTTTTTTTTTATAAAAAATTTGTGTTCTTACGGGGTTTGTCTAGGGTTTTGCAATTGATGCTGGCTGTTTTAGGGCCTCGGAGCAGATGATTGGTTTGATTTGGTGGCCGGTTATTAGGGTTCCGGCTTTTGATTTTTCATCCGAATTTGACTCACTTTTTTCGTTTTTTCTTTTCTTTTCACAATATTAGAACTTGGAATTGCTTGTTGTTTTTTGCTTTTCCTGTTGAAATTGGATTCCACAGCAGACAATTGATTAATCCCTACTATCAATGGGAATCCGTAACTGATATTGACACTGCAGGTTGTATGGTGATCGTGGTTAATTAATTTTGAGAGGTCCAATACAAATAGACAATGTCTCATCCTCATATTTATAATCAGGTAACAGCGGAAGTAAAATCAAGTTTGACCAAGCGCCCAAGCCTTAATGTCCTTCTAATAACTTTTCTGTTTTATGTTTTTGTTGGATAGCCTCTTCATCATCCCGTTGTTGGCTCGGTTGGTCCTCTACAGAATGTTCCTCCATCCGTGCCAGCACAAGTAATGCGCCTTTTTCAGCTGGAGTTATAGTGTATGGTTCATTTTTGAGTTTATGGCTGGAGATTAATGTATTATCAATTTATGGTGTAGTTTCGCCCGGGTATTCCAGCACATCCCTCCCAGCAGTATATTCCGTCATCATCTCAACAATATCAATCTGGTGCACCGACTGGCCCAGCAATCAATGTAGGGTTACTGGCTCCAAACTCTCAACAACCTCAGTTTCGACCGCTGATCCAACAGCCACCTGCAAGACCTGTCGGGCCAACTCTCATTCCTCCTTTACTCCACGTCCCTGCTCTTCAGGAAAACAGGCCCTTAACCGCTGGAGTACTGCCACCTCCAAATGTGCTAGCTTCTCACAGTTACTTGCCTAATTCAGGCAACCTAGGAACAGTTGTTCCTTCTTCCCATGATGTAAGCTGCCAGCAGATGGTACACGGTTCTTAATTTTGTTTTGGATAGTTTCTGTTATATATGGTATTTGGCTTTAATGGATTTCCCCTTTTCAGTTTATTTACGGTGTCTCACAAACAAGCAAAAATATTGCACCTCATTATCAATCTGTCCACCAAATAAATCATCCTACCATTTCTGCTGGGGAAGACGGCAAGGTGTCATCTGAGAATACTGTTTCGGTTGCTCATCCACCATCCACTGGACAAGAAGTTCCCGCTTCTGCTAATATAAATCCTGTAAGTGTTGTATAGATTTATGCATTATGTTGTAAAGAGGTTGTCATGTAAATCCTTGTTGCTAAGAATTGGGGTGCTGAAGGTGAATTTGATCTTTTAAATGCAATTTTCTTTTTTCTTTCAGTTGAACCTACAGTTAAACGGTGTTGTTGTGGTGATTTTGTTTATGTTTGAATTTTCAGGCAGCTAATTTCCAACCGAAGCCCATTAAGAAATCTTCCTCAATTTGGATGGTGCATACTAAAGCTGATGGAAGAAGGTATTTAATTGGCGACAACTTATGTTCCTAAATGCGGGCTAATATTGCATTTACTGTTTTTCTTGTTTAAACTTGAGTAGCTTGGAAATAAAACAGCAAACTGCAATCATTCACTCTTGAAAAAGCAGGAAATGATGCAAAAAGGTTTTAAAAATTATTCAAATTTAAAATTATATTTTGAAATATGAATATATGCATGCAATGAAAGTTTTTTCAAAAGTCATGTTACAGAAATTTAAATTACACATGGACAAATCTCGGCTATTAGCCTGACCTGCACACTTGCAAGTATGAGCGGGAACAAGTAATGAAACTGTCTAAATTTACCAAGTCCTTACAGACTCTGATGTCTCTACCTGTACCCTAAAATGTATGTTAAGATTGCCTGAGTTTAGCCTGAACCTGGTTTTATGTAGATCTAATTTAGATAATGAAATCTCTAAAAAGGCAAATGAGGTAACGTGGACAAATTATTCTGCAGTGTGACTCCTTTGAAGGTTTATAACCATAGGAAATTAGCAGGGAGTACTAATATATTCTGTTATTATTTTCGTAAGTAGTTGTTTCTTTGCATTAACTATGTAAAGATAGAGGATGTTTTGGTAAGTGTTTCTTTGCTGTTTAGGTTAAACCACATGGTTTTTTTAGCAACTTTCGGTTTTAATAGGTTTGAGGTAAAATTTTAAAAACTATTGCAGATTTAGGTTTTATGGTCCACCTTTTAGTTCAGGGCCTTGCATTTAGGATTAAGGTATATGCTTTAGTTCTTTAGGGTTAAGTTTCAGACATTAATCTTCACTTGTGTGTTGAAGATTTTTTTGATCTCTGAAGCTGTATTATGACAAGTACCTAATAGTTGTACCTTGAGTATTTTTTTGAAGATTGAGTATTTGAGTATAGTATGCCAAATTAAGAAAGGTTGTTCTGAAGTTGTATTTTGAAGAATATAAACTTGAAGGTTGAGTTTTCTCCGATAGCATTTTTCATGGAAAGGTTTTTTGAAGTTGTATTTTGAGGGACACTGCATGCTTCCTCTCAATAGTGTATATATAGTATAAGTAAAATCAGTCTTCCAAAGCATTTAGTTCTCATTTTGCTCCAAACACACATCCACAACTTGACACACATGACACATACACATATGTTTTCTTTTTGCCTGCCTTGGAATCCATCGATATCTATCAGTTGAACAATCTATTCCAAAGACAAGAGGCTGTCTCAAAATGAAGAAACAGATGTTCAGTAGTTGACGCCAAAAAGCTTAATCAGATTGGCTCATTACTTAATTTGACAATAGCATAAAGAATAGCACGAGTACCTGATTTCACATTTATAGAATTATACCTGGATGTATTACCCCCTGTTAAATTAGATTCTAAAGTGTTATATGCTTTTGCTGTGTAATGTCTCTCTCAACAGACACTGTTTTGTATGGTTTATTTTATCTCATTATTTCCGCTACACTTATTTTTTGGTCCAGATATTATTACAACAAGAAAACAAAGTTATCTAGTTGGGAGAAGCCTTTTGAATTGATGACAGAAATAGAGGTAAGTCATGTCAAGTAATCTGAATCTCAAATTATGGGATGGACATGGCTCTACATGACACACATTATGTGGCTGCACATTTCCATTATGGGCTGACTACCATCTGTAGATAAGTTGCCTTGTTACACTGTTTCTATCTTTACCAGAGGGCAGATGCAACTACTGACTGGAAGGAATACATAAGTCCCGTGGGTGGAAAGTATGAGGGTAGAAAGTATGCCATCCAACTCTGTCTTCTGATTTTTGTTTCTAGAGTTTCTAAATCTTTATCGGTGCATCCAGTATTTGAATGTTAATTAGCTTTGCATTGCCAGGTATTACTATAACAAAGTTACAAAACAGTCAAAGTGGATAATACCTGAGGAGTTAAAGGTTCTTATTTACTTGGGTCCTTTCTATGTGCTATACCTGACTGAATAATGGTATAACCTTCTTTTTCCGTTGGCTGAAGCTTGCCAGAGAGCAGGCAAAGAAGGCATCACCAATTGACACAAAGATTGAGGCAGGAAGCCCTCCTGTTGCTTCAGATTCTATTTCACTCCCAGCAGTTGAAGTGCCCTCTACTCATGATACCTCTTCCAGGCTGGTGTCAAGCCCAATGCCAGAACTGCCTTTGAATCCTGTCACTGTCCCTGCATCACCAAGTGCTGCAGCCAATGGCTTATTACCCAGTACTATTAAGGACTCTGGGTTACAAAGTGATGCAGCTGATGTTCAGCCACCTACAGAGGGTGTCTCAGGAAGTGTTGCAGAATCAGTTGATGTCACTGCTGCTTCTGCTGATCTTGCTAGGTTATCTGTTTACATCTAACTTATTTTTTAAGACGTCACATGAATAATGTCTGAAACAAGGGAGGTTACAGTAATAATTTCCGTTTCAAAAACTTGCATGTCTTGTAGGAGTGATGGAATCAGTATTTCGGCTAATGAAGCTGTAACCCCAGTGGCGGTTTCTGAGCAAAATGATTCTGTGCAGCTTCCCGAGGTTAGTGATAGGCAGTCTTAGGAGTGAAGTGTTTCTGGTTTTAATTGCATTTGTATTACAGCTAATGAACTGATTGTGTGGTTTAGGAAGCTGATAAAGAAAAAGTTTCTGCAACTGAAAATGTTGCTGCATCAGAAGAAACATCAACTGAAGAATGTCCAGTGGTCTATCCTAGCAAACTGGTATGTGCTATGATCTGGTGTTTTTACAGTCTATCTGTATACAAAAGACACTTTATTGAATATCTTTCCGCATGCAGGAGGCTAAGAATGCCTTTAAAGAATTGTTGGAATCTGCAAACATTGAATCTGACTGGACCTGGGAGCAGGTATCCGTATCCTGATGTGTTCAATTTTAATTTTCTTAACTCAATATCATGATCTCATCAGCTCTAATCTGCATTCACTGTGGTCTATTCTTTGTTGTGACAGGCCATGCGAGTTATCATCAATGACAAAAGATATTGTGCTTTAAAGTCACTTGCTGAACGAAAGCAAACATTTAATGAGGTATTGATACTGTGGGTTTTTTTTATATCATATGATGTAGCAAAATGTACAGAAAAGAGAGGCAGGATAACCTAGATAGTTTAAACCACAATCAATTATAATTATGCAACATCTATCTATTATATCTATTATATTATATATAATAAAGGAGAAGTCGTATGTGACACATGACATCTTCTCCTTAATCGTAGTAGTATTAACCAATAAAAAAAAATTCTCTCATCACCTTAATCAATCTCAAGATAATAGTTTTCCCAATTTTTTAGATATAGATATATTTTGGAAAGATTTTACCCATTTTTGTAAGATTTGGATAATTATATAAAAAAGAATTTGTCTCATACACTTAATCAATATGTAGTACGTAGTATATAGTACTCCCTCCGTTAATTAAAACTTGTCATTTTAGAAATCTACACACTTATTAAGAAAACAAACAAAAATACACTTATACCCCTAATCATTACTATACTTTTTTACTTTCTCAAAAACTACAACTAACAACTATCTAATCATTACAAGGGTAATTTCGTAAAGTAGATGACAAAATACCTAAAATGACAAGTTTTTCTTAACAAGATTTACTTTCTAAAACAACGAGTTGTAATTAACAGAGGGAGTATATCTTAAGATAGCATTTTTTTAAAATTTCTATCTTCAAATCAATTCTATCCATAATCCGTAATTTTTTTTTTAAATATCTGATGCATGAAATATGGATACCTTTCATAAAGTTAAAATAATAAGTTGTCTAAGGTTTATATTACATTTATATAATAAAAGATCAAATCGTTTATGCCTATAAAAACCGCACATAGTTTGGGTACTGAACTAGGGGGTACATATGCATGACATGGGTCCATAAAGAGGCTAAATAATCCACCAAGTCCAATTTTTCTTTCTGGATGAATCTTCCATTTGTAATTGACTTACTACACAGCAAAATAGCCTAGTTTCACGAGGTGGTAATCTTCCATTTTATTTTCGTAAAAATAAAATGAGTTCTCGAGGATTCACCTTCGTGAGGCATTAGGTTTTATAAGATTTTTTTGAAGAAAAGAATTAGGAGAAGGATTAATGAGAGCAACGCTGAAAAGTTCATAATCTTAAGAAAAGAAAAGAGGTAGGAAGACTTTGACACAGTAAGCAAATGGGATGATTCATCCATTCCCTCCCCATGTATCTGGATAAAAAAGAGAGAGATTCGAAGAAATGGATTTTCCTCATTTGTTGCCATAAACTTGGAAATAGTAGTAAATGGTCATTGTGGGACTACAGGAAATCTCAGTGAACTTCTCTAATGCTCTGCAAATGTATAGCAGTTTGATGAACTTTATTTACTCTTGTAGCATAGGTAGGGGTGGGCACAAATCCTGCAAATCCCGGTCTCATCCCGGTCCCGTCCCGATCCCGGTGGAATTTGAAAAAAAAAGTGAACCCCGTCCACACTATCCACTCCATCGGTTTATATATATGTATATATAATTGTATAATTATATATATGTATATATAATTGTATAATTATATATACAATTTGTGTATATATAGGGGAAATAAAAATATATAAAAAATATTATAGATTTATTTATATGTATTACGCTTTTGAAAACCGCAAAATGTATAGGAATTTTAGTTGTTTTTTATAATATTTTTTATTTGAGGGACAAAGTCGGGCCTATCCCCTCTCGTGAGGGACAAGTCCCCATGCGGGATTAAAAATAATAGTGAATCTTGTCTTCGTCCTGTCCCACAAAAATTACGCGGAACGGGACGCGGGACGACCCCCATCCCGTCCTGCGCCCACCCTAAGCATAGGTATCGTCATGGATGAGAATATATTATTCTGTTAACCTACGTAGCATCTGTATAGAAAATGTCTAATGACTTCTCTAGTGTTCTATAAACAAGTAGCAATTTCATAATTAACCCATCTTTCTTATTAGTGTAGCATATATATGAATTTGATATTCACTTTTATTTGTAGTTTTTAAGTCAGAGGAAAAAACAGGATGCTGAGGAGAGGCGTGCTAAACAGAAAAAAGCAAGGGAAGAATTCAGGAGGATGTTAGAAGTAATATGTTAATCTTTTGTATTTCTTCTTGAATTCTTCTACTTTCCTCTTTATATATATAGGGGTGTAAAATGTCTCTTTTTGAAGTCCTGGTTCAATTTTGTTGCAGGAATGCAGTGAGCTGACTTCAGGGACTAGGTGGAGGTATCTTTTCATTCATTTTTCTACTCCAAGTAATGGTTCACACAAACAGGTGTAGCTTTAGTTAAACTGTACACTTAACAGCAAAGCAGTAAATATGTTTGGTGAAGACGAACGATTCAAAGCTGTTGAAAGATATAGAGATCGCGAGGATATCTTTGAAGATTACGTGTCTGAACTAGAAAAGAAGGTATGCTCCTTTTCGTGACTGTTCTCATATCCTTAATGAAATATCATCTGGACTAAAGAGTTTTGTTTGCACACTATGCATTTTCGCATCTTAGATATCCATAAGACTAGCAGTTATCATTTTCAAGTCTAGCATATGAGTATGTCAATGAAATGCCCTTGTTCTGTTTCCATTTTTTGATAGTTTGAGAATCAATGCAATTTTCGTTATTCGCAGTTATTACAGCTTAATTTGTAAATTGTATACAAATTGTATGATTGTCAATTAGAGCCCTTTAAAGTCATAAGACTAACTCCAGTGATTAAGTGTGCAAATGTACACATTTGGACAAGGTGTTAAAAAATGCACATCACTTTTTAATATTTTACTTCATTGGTTAAATGTGTATTTTATAGACATCTATCTCTAAATAAATATGATTAAATTAAAAAGGAAAAAGAAAAACTTAAAAACAACCAATAGAAATGACCCCTACTTTATTAAGGTGATAAAAGCTTTTGCACACGGGGGAGGTGATATGCTTATATTTGAGCACTTTGTGTGCAAATGTGCACATTTTGAACACTCAAAAGTAACCATTGGAGCACATTTTGTATCAAAATATGCATATTTAAGCATTTGCATTATAATATTGAAGTTAGTCTACGGGTCTCATATCTTGTTAAGCCTCTAATGCAAGCACTTAATTCAGGTGTTGTTGCTTTATCTTGTTTATTCAAAATTAATGAATATAAGTTACACAGCCTCCTTCATATCCGTCTATTTGATTATTTGGGACTGTTTGTTTCGCAGAGGACGCCTCTTCCTTTCCTTGCGTTCTCCCTTTATGATTGGTTAATGTATTTTTAATTTAAAACATACTACTATTATTTTGTCTGATAAGGAATGTGCAAAAGCGGCTGAAGAGCACAAGCGTAATATAGTGGAGTTCAGGCAGTTTTTGGAATCTTGCGACTTCATTAAGGTATTAATTTATGTTTATTCTGAGTTTTTATTTTTAACAATTCACATCTCAAGGCACACCTCGCTACTGCATAATTGAATCTTTTCAAATCTTTGATAATCAAACTTATTTGGGGAACAACATGTTGGTGCTTTTGTCATTTAACTGAAAGTAAAAAAGTTGAAAGGAACTTGATAAGCACTTAATCAACCCAAGCACAAGTAATCAAGAAGGACTTTTGTGGTATCTAGAAGGGAGGATGTATTTATCTTGATGCCTTTAATTCTTCCATTTCATAGTGGTTAGCTGTCAAGATGTGCAGCATGACTTTTCCTGCTGCATTTTCAGGCAAGCAGCCAGTGGCGTAAAGTCCAAGACCGGCTAGAGGTTGATGAAAGATGCATGCGCCTTGAGAAAATTGACCGTTTAGAAATCTTCCAGGTATGTGCTTTACATATTAGTGCAAGGTGATGCTAGATAGTATATCTAAAAGCTAGCAAAAAAATTACAGTATTAACTAGTTGAGGCCCAAAATCCCTCTCAACATGGAAAAAATCATTCAAAAACTGGCATGCATATTTTGTAATTGAAACTGTGATTCCTTTTATTTTCATAAATTTACATGATTGCCACATGAACACTAGATTTCTTTCAGTAGTTATATGCTTAAGCTCTTGAAGAGACAACTATTCTTCCAGCACATCATACATTCACTTTCAAAGAAGTCCCATGAATATTGGAGCAAAACTTCATGGACATTTTACAACCCCCATATAACAGAAAGAGGTTATAAACTATTTAGATCCCATGGACATTTATTTTTGACATTCTACCAGAGCACATGAACACTCCACAGAATATATTGCATAATTAAATGTAATCCTGAGAAAGCGCCTTTAAAATAAAAAAGCATAAAATGCTTTTTTCCGAGCACACACAAGCATGTTGGCTTAAAAAATCTGGATTAAAATTGCATAGATAAATTGAGAAACCAAGATGAGAAATATTTTTTCCTTGATAGAGAACAGATCTTTACTTAAGTCCTTCTGGTCCTACTTTCACAAATGAGATCCATTTATTAAACATTTAAAAATAGCAGCTTAGCATGCTGGAATTGATGTGTGGAAGCATAATAACTTCTTAATAAGGAAACAGGTGAGCAGATCTGTTCGGTTTAGAATATCGAGTATCAGGTGTGATCAATGCTCCTTAATCCACATTCAGATGTTACCTCAGTGTTTACATCGCCCCTAGCTAGTTTTTCTCTCCATTTATCCATCTTCTTCTGTACATCAACACTTCTATGACAACTCCCCTAATTATGTTTAATTAATTTGAGAACTTTCGTTTGGAGTGACTTTTAAGTATGTGATTTGCTATGTTGCTATAGTGATTTGAGGATACTTTGCTTAAATTGTCGTTCCAACCTCTCCATGTGTATATAACAACAGTTAAGGGTAATTCACTCTGATTAGGCCTTACTACCTTGCCCAGACACCTCTTTCACATGCTTTTTCAGGATCTGCGAACCCTTAATTCAGCTTCTCTGAAATAGTCCTAGGAACCATAGAGAAAATTGCCTTGCTAAGCTAAGCAACTCAGAAGCAAGAGCAAAACAAAGAACACAAGACAAGTTTCCACTTGCCTCAATTCTCTTGACGTGTTAAATGTGTTTCTTTGACTACCCTTCAAGAAATATAGAAGATAGTTGAAATGTGACATTCATGTAATGTAAAATCTGGTATCCTATGTTACTACAGGAATATGTACGGGATTTGGAGAAGCAAGAGGAAGAACAACGGAAAATACAGAAGGTAGTTTAATGTCCCATTTGCCATTTAATCAATTAGGGTGTATTTTTATCCTCAAGTATTATGTCTGTCTTTACAATGGAGAGAAAATTGCTGAATTTTCTCTTAGATGAAACTGATTATATAATCTGCATAAAGTACTTCAAATTGTTCAAATCTGAAGCTCTGTTTTTGATGTAGTGAGTTTGTGACCCTTGATTTCCCTCTCCCTCTCTCGTGTGTGGATCTTTGGGGTTCGGGGGTGGGTGTACTTTTGTGTGTACCTCTCTTACTTTCAGCCGATGGTTATACGACAGAGAACCACTCATTATTTATATTTGGATCATGTTCTAGGATTAGAAGATTACTTTTCATTTAGGTTTCTTTGAGTTTTCTGGGCTTAGCTCAGTTGTATGATAGGTTTGTGTTAAGGATTAGTTGTTTCTCTATAAGTCAGTTTTTGAGTTATATATTTAAAAATGCGAACTTCATTAGTGAATAATTTTGGGAAAATTGATCATTGGGTCTAAGCAAAAAGTAACCCAATTTATTGACTTGTATACAAAAAATGATGTGGGTTATTTGTTTTGTTCGACATTTTGTTGAATAAGTGATGTAGCAGCCGGGAAAGTGATTGAGACTCCACCTGAGTAAATAGAAGATTGAAGTGTGGACTTTAGAAGTTACTCTTTACTTGGCAAGTTGATATTTAATTTGCCAAGGTTGGAATTCGATTCGCTTACTTTTCAGCTGCAAGGTCAGCTTTCTCATCACAGTTTTGACTTGAAAAATGGGCCATACCATATTTGGTGTACAAGTCCGGTTGACCACTGGTGATCAGTTTCAAAAACGTTGAACTGCAACACATATGCTCATATTTTGCTCAACATTTTATTTTCTTTACATGTCCACCGTTATTTCTCAATAAATTTTCAATGTTTATATTCTCTGCATCCATTTCTATATCCTATTCCACTCATACCAAGATATATGAGCTGCTGGTATTTTATCTTTGCAACAATATCTTGATGTGTTTCTCTCACCTTTTGGGCATTGGGGAATCTGCATCTGTCATCTGTGTTTCTTTTTGACCTGCTGCTTCTGGTGTAATGTAGGAAGAAATAAGGAAATCTGAGCGTAAAAACCGTGATGAGTTTCGAAAATTGATGGAAGAGCACATTGCTGCTGGCATTCTCACTGCCAAATCTAACTGGCGTGAATTTCACTCAAAGGTTTGTTTGCTTTTTAAGTTTTGGTAGTTACTACATAAGCTTTTTGACACACATGATGTTGTCTACTGCATCATGCACTTCTGTTCTTACAAATGATGCAACAAATATTAAGATAAGTGGTTTTCAACTGGAAAAATCTCTCCTTTGACATTTTTTATTGGTATGCTTGCTCAATCTAGGTTAAAGATGAACCTGCATATCTCGCAGTCTCATCCAATAGCTCGGGATTTACACCCAAAGAATTGTTTGAGGATGTAGTTGAGGAACTTCAGCAACAGGTGAATGGACTAATTTCTCCTTTGTGCGTGGATACTGTTTTCATTTAGCATGACACTGTGAAAATCTTGGATAGTTGACTTACATAAAATTGTTTGCAAAAGTCAACATATTCTGATTGTTTTTGTATTATTAAATATTTTTTGTTTTAGTTGGTTTTTTTTTTTAATGCAAAATCTGCTCTAGTGCTTTGATATCACCAGGAGTTTTTTTTTTAGCTCCTCTGTGACCACAATATGAGTTGTGAACAAACTTAGGCAACGTAAATAGAGTGCAATGCAACAACAGTGGTTTATTTGGTCAGCGTATTGGCTGTAAATATATGCTCCACACTTTTAAGTTATTTAGATGGTTACTTTTGAACTTCTATGCTGCGGTGTCATTAGATTCATTTACAAGTTTCAACTTTTTTCTCAAGAGTACTTTTCTTCTGAAAGAGAGGCAAACAATTTTAGACTATAGTGCTACTTTGCAAGTTTAAAAACTTTATAGGCTATGGAAATCCAGTAGGGACATTTTTTTAAACAGGGAAAATTAAAAAAGACGCCTTAGCATTAATCATCATGAAATGATTTATTCTTCTTTCATTTTTTTTATAGGCATTCTTTGGTATTCTTCTTTCATTATTTTATAGACATCAGCAGAATATCAATAGGGAAACATTCTTTCACATCCCAAATAATGTGGTAATTGAATCTCTTATCATTGGGTTTAGATTCAGGCATCTGTGGTTGCAGAAGGCTGGCTTGCTGTTCTCATTAATTCTTATTGGAAAAGGGGTTCTAACTTTGTACAACTCATGTATAATTTAATTGAGGGGTACTGTGACCTTGGAAAAATCTGGCCTTAGAAAGTTTGAATTATGATAAGTGAGTGAAACTTGAGAAACTTTTGTGGGATTTTTTGGCCAACAATAATTTTCTTTTGGATTTAAAGTATGACTTAAAGGATAAATCTGTGGTGCATCCTTAACGTCTGTTGGATTTCGAGCTTTACAAACTCAGCTTGAGGGGGAGTGTTGGATAAATTGGTTTACTTTTATGTCTCAAGTTAGTTGGTTGTTGCATTTAATGTGTTGCTTTAGTTTTAATTTCTAGCTGTAGGTTTATATTTCCTAGGCTGTTTTTTCTAGAGTTTTATTATGTCTTTTGTAGCTTTATTTTCCAGACTTTATAGCTTCTCTTGTAAGCTTCAAAGGTCATCCCTTGTCTTTAAATAGTTGTTTTCTCCTAGAATAATATGACAAGACAATATGAAGAAGAACTTAAACTTCTCTTTGTTCTTCCTCAAGATCCTCCCAAGATATGTTTCCGCTGTAATGATCTCAGTTTTACTAACAACGTGTTCACATTTCTTGTACTCTTTTGGCAGTTCGAAGAAGATAGGTCTAGGATTAAGGATGCCTTGAAGTTGGAGAAGGTAAATGTTGACACTTTCTACTCCTGCATGCCTTTGTAGACCCTAGAGTCTAATTTTTTTTCTTTTTTCTTATTAGATCATCATGCAGTCAACTTGGAAGCTTCAAGACATGAAGGATGCAATTGAGAAGGAAATCAATTACAAAGCAATATCAGAAACGAACATGCAGGTATTGTCAGAGAGTCTATTTGTGCAACTGCAATTGCACTTAAATTGTATTTTTTTCGCTCACTATACACAGTTGCTTCTGCGCTGCCCTTAACCTTCCCACTTGAGCTTGATTTTTTTTTTTTGTAATCATGACAACTTTTGTTAATAGTACAGAAGTGGCAATATTCCTTTTCAAGTAATGAGGTTTGTTAATCTTCAAAGACAAAGTTCTCTCTTGATTTGCAATAGCATGGATTCATTGCTTAATTTATGTATACCACTTTGGACTGTTTTATTTTTATCTTTTTCAGATTTTCCCCACTGGTGTGTTTAATCACATATTGACTTATCACTCAGATAATATATCAAGTTAGACAATCTTATTTGCAGATAGTGTTTAAGGAGTTACTTGAAAGAGCCAAAGAAAAGGAAGAGAAAGAAGCAAAGAAGCTCAAACGTCTTGGTGATGAATTCTTCAATTTTTTGTGTTCCTTGAAGGTCTGTGGCTTATCTTGTATCCGTGCTTACTTGAAGAAGTTTTCATTTACTGGTAACATCAGTTTTTATTTTCATTTATTATATGTTTCAACATTTCAGGATATTACCGCACATTCCAAATGGGACGAAGCTTTACCCCTGTTTGAACATTCTGAAGAATACAGGCATGCCTTGTCCTCCTTAGTTAATTTTTTTTAGCTTTACCTACCCATTTTGTATTGATTAAACCTCACAAAATGATCTCCTTGTGGGGTTAAGCAGTGATACCTCATCAAATATGATATCTATGTAGCCTCTACTAAGGTAGAGCTCCCTCAAGGAGCTTGTATTCTGTTATGTGACCCCTCATTTCCATTGGAAGTATCTGTTTCCCTCAATTGAGCATCATGAACTCTGTAGGAAGGACAGGCAGATGTTCTTTATCCAGAACCGAACTCCAATATATATGTATAAAATTTCTGATTGTCCTATGTGGCGTCTCTCTCACAAACTTCTTTTTTTGAACATAAGATCTCTCCTTGTTAACCCCAGTTGCACAAATCTTACTGAAACAAATCTCTTTAGAGCTCCTGATACCAAACCGGGTGGATACCTTTGTTGAACGAACAATTGTGTTATGTTTTCCCCTCCTTAATTTGTCCGATTTGCATGTGTCGTGTGTGTGTTTGTGGGGGGGGCGGGGGGGGGGGGGTGTTGAGAGTTATGAGATACCCAACAAGCAATAAGCAATAAAGGGATAGAAAACTGAAGGCAAGTATCTCACATTTCAGGCAATCAGGCAAACCCCAGAATGTGTAATTTCATTCAAATTCTCAACCGAATGAATACAAGATGCAGCTCCTCATTTTATATTAGAAATACAAAAACCTAGGAAGTGGTGGTATGGGAAACTGAAGGAACTAACTATAAAATGCGGAAAAATGAAGACAACAATTAAAACCAATAAAATGGTGAGAGTGATGGAAGATACACACACACACACACACTCCAAAACTAATAAAATGGTGAGAGCTCAGCCTTCAAAATTTTGACTAGACTGTATTGAAGCAACTTAGATATTTTCTTATTGTGCATTCGCCAAGGCTTTTATTAAAATTGCGTTCTGTCACTTGTAGGTCTATTGCTGATGAGATCATCCTTAGGCAGATATTTGATGAATACACTGGGCAATTGAGAGAGAAGTATGAACGGAAACGAAAGGAGGAAAAGGTTTCTATCTATATGCACTATTCAGTTATTTAAATGATTAACTGCCTGACTTAACTTGCTTTATTTGCTCATGCCATTCTCATATTGTGCTCCTTTGTGGATGTAGTGGATTCTTGGTGATTAATTAACTTTCATCATATTTAAATGGTGTATTTGTTTGTCCTAGTTGTCTTTATAGCTTATTCAGAAACATAATTGCAGTTCATCTCCGTATGTTCTCCTATGCTATTGTTATGAAAATTTCATGAGTCGTATATGTAAAAGAACAGCAAGAGTATATCTATTTGCTTCAAACTAAATGAGTTCTGACATTTGTTGCCTTAAAGCATCAATAATACTATGTTTTGTGAGTTGTGACTTTTATCACTTTAGTAGTTTACTTGTAACATGATTTGTTTACTGTCAATGTGTAGGAAGTTCATATTGAGGTCATTTCATTGTAGGGCAGGAACTCATGCATTTTTCGGGCTTTTATTTGTTTTCGTTTTTCTTTATCCAAATGCAAATATATTGGTTATCAAAAGACATATACATTGGGCATACCCAAAAATCATATAGAAAACCACATTGGCCTAGCCATGCACAAGCAATCTACATTGCAGAAATAGGTCTCCTATGAGTTAGTAAAATATGATAGGAGTTAAGGCACATGGGTATTAGGCAAGCATAACCTTGGACACATGGGTCTTAATCCTATATACAATTTCCTTAATGTTAGTTGAAGCGTTCTAAAAATCCTAACCTTTCTAGCTCACAAAAAGTAAGAAAATTAGCAAAAGCCATTCTCTTCATCTTGCTAATCCAAAAGTTCATTTAACTTCCTTCTTGATCTTGAGTCACTTTGTAGCACTTGCAAGAGTACTCATTCTTTTTGGAAGAGAAATCCATTGTTGGATCCAATCCTAAACCGCAATGCAATAGGAGCACTTAAGAATGGTGTTCATGGGATTCACTCTATTAATCACAAAGAAGGCACTTTAGTCTATCTCTAGTCTCTACATAAGAAATCCTATTCTTTGTTGCTAGCAGAGATCTCACATCAAATTGTGTGATAAAATACATCTTACGAGTAAGAGAAGAGACCCACACCACTCTAAAACAGTGAACTTTAGGGCCTTGATTGCGAAGCCAATAATAAATTGTTCAAGTTTTGTCCACTTAACAATTTCAGTATGAGCCTTACCTATAGAGGCTTATATTTTTTGTTGTATACAATGATATAAACAGAGAAGGGTGTGTATCCTTGAAATCAATCACATGCACTAACGAATATTAAGAAGTGTCCCAGTCCTATTGGAATAGAGTGAGGTTAAGGCATCAATACGTTTCACATTGGTTTGAAGAATTCATACTGGCAATCTACCCCTGGAAACGATCCAGGGGTTTAAGGGTTTCCACAGAAGTCTGATCATGCTATTGAACCCTGTTGCACATAGAGTAGCCAAAGTGGTCTGTAAAGTGAATTATAGAAATTGTCTTAAAAGTGAAAAGAAAAGGCATATATTAGATAGGTGCCTATGTTCCCAATTATGATTAGATATTCTGCAGTTGCTCTGGAATAATATAACCCACAAGACTTTTCTTCTTGAAAGATTGTTATTTCCCACCTGTTTCTCTTTCCATGTTTATTTGTTTGTGAAAAAAGTACATCAATGATTATAAATTTCTGCCCTTTTTTCAGGCAAGAAAAGAAAGAGAGAGAGAAAAAGAAAAGAATTCAAGAGAGCATAAAAGAAAGGCTAGAAGACATGAAAGGCATAGTAAAAAGGACCGTTATGAAAAGGATAATGCTGATGATGGAATTGAGCTTTCTGTTTCAAGTGAAAGCAGAAGACTGGGAAAAGAGAAGGACAAGAAACATCTTAAGTGGAATGAAAATGTAGAGGATGATATAGAATCAGATGGAAATGGTAAAGAATATTTTGGAAGTTCTCACAGACAAGGTGACCGAAAAAAGTCAAGACAGGTAGGTCTTTTGCATAAAACTTGCTGTCTTTTGTTAATGTGATTGCTGATTTAAGAACCCAAACATGTATATTGTTGTGATAGGATCGTGGAATTCCTGACTTTGATAATGAGAACAGGCGTAAGAAACGTAGGCGGCAGTATCGTAAACCCTCACAAAATAGAGCTGGATCCGAGGAACTTGAAGATGGGGAAGTCGGTAAGTCTTTTCTCAGTTTCATATAGGTAACAAGTTTATTTTTCTGATTGTCAATTGTCAAAATGGGACAAGTCAATTTATTGCTTGGCCTTCCCTTTGTTGTTCACTGGTTGAAGAGAAGTTTTCAAATGACTCATCAGTCATCACTGATTAGAGAGCTTTTGTTAACTGCACCGTGACATGGATGAGCTGCCTAATCGGGTTGTGAGTCTGGAAAACTGAAATAAACCAAGATCAAGATAAATTTTAGGCCAACACTCAAAAAACCTCGGATGTTGAAATTTAGCAACTGAAAAGAAAAGGAAAGAAGGGAGAAATTCGCCAGAACACTATAAATGGAATAGCTAGATTAGGGAAACAAATAATCGGATAGCCCAAGAAGGAACCCTTACCGGTGAAGTTTCTGTTATAATGAATCTAACCACACCTAAATCTGCCATATGTAACAAACCTAACCCAATTCCATCTTGCAAAACCTCCTGCTCCATCTTCGATTCTCCTCCTCATGGTTGGGGGGTGGGGGATATATCCTTTTGTGGGTTGAAGTTATTTCTAGTTGAAAATTTCTTGGGTGTAGTTTCCGGTCAGGTCACATTTTCATAGAAATGAGTGTGAGATACAGTTCCCGGTCGGTCTCATTTTCTTGGGTGTAGCCTCTGATTTGCGCTCTACTTCTAGTATGGACCAATGTATGCTTTTCTGTTCTTTCAGAGATTTTGTGAATTCGATCCATGTAACTTGAGGATCATATATGTGGAACAAAGCCAGATGAGTCACCGATGAACAAAACCAGTGTGTTTTTCTGCTCTAGCATTTCTGACGAAGAACATACTTGTTAGCGTGTTTTTCCTTCCAGCGAGCACTACAAGCAGACTACAGTAGGTCAGGGAACTGGAGAAACACCAGTAATGGATGCCATAATTCCCCCCCAAAGCTGCCGGATTTCCGTTCGTCGGATGTAATTATTTATACAAGGATTTGTTAGTGCACCTATTAAAAGTATGCAAGTTCACTTCAAGCTTTAACTTATCAAGTAGTTACTGAGTATTTCGACCCGTAATGAGGTTCAGGGAGCTTTTCTGTCATGCTTCCACATCTTTCTAGAATCTCATCTTGTAGCTCTTGCAATAATGTGCATGTAATTGCTGTTTGTGGAGGGGAAGTAAGAGGATGAGTTTTAGCATTTTGCTTGTTAACTTGTTTCTAAGATTGGGTCAGTCGAGAAAAGGGGCGACTGCTGGAATCATGTCTTGTGCCTAGTAGACGACGGGAAGCGAGGCTTTCACCTCATACCTGCAAGTGTCTGGTATGACTTTGTATGAGGGAGTTTGTGCCTTTTGCATCTTCTTTCATAGCTTGACATATGTGATTTCCTTTGTAGCTAGTCCTGCCCACCAGATCAGGAGGGATTGGGTTACTTTGGACTCCTAAAGTCGTTTTTGGTGGTCGTTCTGATAAAAAAAAAAAAAAATTATTTTCAGAAGATCCATTAGCAAGATATTTAGACCCGAAACCCCTTTCACGAGTAAATGAACGTGCCCACCCTATAATACACGCGCCCCCAATCTTGCTAAACTCCAATCTGACTGTTCTACAAAAATTCAAGAACCTATTGCCCTCAAGTGATTCAAGTCTCCTCTATACCAAATTAACAAATTTTGATCATAGGTTATGTTTGGTTAGTTATTTACTTCCTGAGAAGTACAAAAATCTAGGAAGTGATTGACAATATATACGTTTGATATAAATATAAAAAAAAAGCTAAAAAAACCCAGGAATTGAAATTTTCAGGAATTGGAACTCCTACAAAAAAAAAAGCGAAATTTGACTTATCGCGAGGGAGCTGGTAAGATCTACCTTTTTTTTTTTTTCCTAAATCACTTTTTTATTTTAATTTTGATTAAGAAAATTTCCAATTTATCCTTACAATAAGAGGGGTGTATTAATAAATAAAGGCTATAAGAATAATTGTAAACAAATTGCTATGAGATTTTCATGTTCAACCAAACAAAATATAGGAATTGAGTTGCTATGGGATTTTCATGTTCAACCAAATAAAATATAGAAACTGAGTTCATGTGATTTTAATTTCAACCGAGCACATTTTTATACTTTCCGGAAAGTAAAATTAATGGGAAGTTACTTCCTAGGAATTCCTAGGAGGTGAAATTCCTTCGTTTAACCAAACGAGGCCTTTTTAGTCTTGTGGGAGTTTACAATCAATTACTCTTTTTTTGTTGTTAAAATAACAATTACTTGAAACGGGAGTGTAAAACAAAGAAATCCGAAATTGATCTCATATTCTCTCTCTCTCTCTCTCTCTCTCTCTCTCTCTCTCTCTCTCTCTCTCTCTCTCTCTCGTAACGTTGGAGGTTCCGAGGTTGTCGTCTAATTTTCATGGGCCCAAGTCCGAGCCTGCAAAGGACTCGAACCGATAACTCAGACGACAAATAACAAGGCAAGCTCACCCAAACCAATGAAGGCTTGAGCCGCCTCTCTCTTAATTACCACTAGAGCAAGGGTTGGTCGATCTCATATTCTCTTTTTTTTTTTGGTGAAGATCTCATATTCTCTTGAATTAAGATCTATGAGACCCTTTGTATGGTCTTATTTTTACCGTGAGACCCTTTGTATGGCCTTACATTTTTATATCTCCTTGGCATTTATGCCACTATCTATATATTTACCAGTTTAGACATTAATGGTTGTCACATACATTTGCTTAAAGTCAAAAAAAGTAGGATGAAATGGTCGTTCAATCATATTTGTTTAAGCTTGTAGAAATAAGAAGATTGTTCAATTTCAAGTTGAAGTTGAATTTGCCACCTCTATTAATTGTTATTGTTATTTTTGTTAAAAGTAATTGTTCATCATTGAAATGTCAAATTGGCCTTTCAGAGAGGAGAAAGTGCTCTAAAAAACTATTCCACCAATCATGGCTTATAGGCCCTTCCAGCATATGATTATTTTAGTTCCTAATAAAAAAAAATGATTATTTTAGCAATCATGTTTTTGTTATTCAAATCCTGGCCGGATTTCAAATTTCAAATGACAGAGATATCAAATATTCATAAAACAAGGCCAATTTAAGTAAGAGAAAATTGCAAAAAATAGCCCAACTTTTAGGGATTGTTGTGCTCAATAGTCTGAACTATAAAAATGTAGAAAAAAAATAGCCTCAAGTATTTACTTGGTTGCAAAAAATAGCCTCAAGCTACATGCAAATTCAAATAATTACAAAAAAATAGCCTAAATAATTATTATTCTCAAAATCTACCACTTCTCATAAAATAAATTCTCATTAAGTCATTATTAGCTAAATTCATCATTGAATTAATTATAAAAACTACCTCATACCATATAAATTTGTAAATAAAAAAATTTAACAAAAAACTACTAAAAAATATCATAACATCTTTATTTTTCTTAATGAAAAATTATTTCATCTTCATCCCACAATCTATTCAATGCTCAAATAAAAACCATTGCTGGTGAATATATGACGTATGCACACTTTTTTCTTCAATAGATAACAAGCTACCCTAATTGTTAGGTTTAAAACAATATATATAATACATACTTAATTGCTTTGTTGTGCTAGTTTTGCTTAAAAGATCACCCTAAATCGCTTATTATATCAATTATAAGTAGAAGCTTAAGTATTTATTGACTTTTAATGACATGTAAATAGTCTAATTAATTTTGTAAATAATAAATTTAAGTTATATTTATATTGTTTGAGATAGCTTTTATAATTAATTAAGTTATGAGTTAAAATAACAACAATTAAGTGTAACATTTTTTTTTATATAAGAAGTGATGATTTTTTAAAATAAAAATTGTTTGGGAGAGATTTGTAATTAATTTGAATTTGAAGGCAACTTAAGATATTCTTCATAATTAATTTGAATTTGAAGTTATTTATTTGAATTTGAATGTAGCTTGAGGCTATTTTTTGCAACCAAGTAAATACTTGAGACTATTTTCTGCATTTTTTATAGTGCAGGCTAATAAGCGCAACAAACCCTAAAGGTTGGACTATTTTTTTGCAATTTTCCCTTTACGTAAGTACACCAAATCGGTATTCTATTTACAAAACTTTGCCCATTTTTAGAGAATAGTAAAAATAGGTTAGATGGGTCATTTTTGCTAAAAAAACAAGAGATGATTTTACCTTTAAATTTAAATATAAAAATGTTGAAAATGAGAATTTTGAATTAAAAGAAAAGTTAAAAATATTGCTTTACTAAGAGATTAGAAAAGGAATGTCAATACATGCGTCTACACATCATAACATTTTCACTTTGACAGTCTATGGTGACAAAGTTAAATATTTACGCTACGCTATAGTTAGCTCGGCGTCAATTAGGAATCCCCACGGAAATCCAAGAAGTCCTGTTATACGCTCATTCTAAGTACCAATCCTTCTTTCCAGATTCATCGATATTGACTCAAGCGAACGAACTTCTAAGACTTGTTCCACCTTTGGAAGGCCTTGCGCTATATTAACCAACCTCGATTTTTCATATATAAATGTAACTACTGTATCTTCTTCAAAAGTGATTTCCCCATAATGGCCATGGTGACAAAGTTAAATATTTACATTGACAGGACGGAAGCAATAATCAGGGAGAAAGACTAACGATACGATTTTAACCTAAATCATAACTACGAGATTATTAACCCTAATCTAAAAAGAATACCATAACAAAATAGCTCAATTTTTATTGATTTGGCGGAGAATATATTATTATTATTATTATTTTCAATTTATACAGTTTTTTGTAATTTGAAACTAACTTAATTTAAAACAAAATAAAGCTTTTTTTTTTTTTTTTGGTCTGAAAACAAAATAAAGCTACTTCGACATTCGAAAACACCCTCTCGAGAGTATACCTGAGCTGCAGACCTTGCTTATGCAAAGGAGATATTCATATTCACCGATTACTAGAATCACCTCAAAGTGAGGCAAAAATGGAGAGGAAATAAAGAATAGACATTCATATTCATTCAGTATTATTGTCATTACAAAGGAACATTGTCCATTTGCCATTTCAAGTTGTAATTAAAAGATACAACTTCAAATTTCAGATCTACATTCTTCCATAATGTAGGGCTGGCATTCATCCAAAGATCATCATATACACAATAAAAGAATAAATTTAAATTTTGCCCTTTTCGAATCAGCGATGAGCCAAATCGACACCTTACAAAAATAAAAATAAAAATAAAGAATTAATGTAAGCTTATATAGCAATATTGCAAGGAAAATAAAAATAAAAAACTTTTATTTTCTGGACACCATGTTTTATGGATTAAAATTTGTCCACCAGCCTCCATTATTGCAGCTTATCTTCATCACTTTGGTACATTGATCTTGAAGTCAAGCCCTATGTCCATGCCATTGTAAGCAAGCGGAGCATACATCCATAGATCATCAGAGCTCAACAGCTGCAAGATGATGATAATCGAATTAAGAACAAATAGATATAATAATGTTAAAAACTGATATATATAAGTTGGTTCAACTAGTACAGCATTTTTTGCCGAATCAAGTGGTATATATCAATCAACGTCAAGTAGGCCAAAATCCAAATTATGCGAGATACGTGCAATTCTTAAAATTTTAAGGTGCTCTTTATCTGAAAACTGGAAATCGAGTAGTGTGACTTTGGTAGCTGCAAATACATGAATTGATTCCTATTTCATACCTTGATCTGAAGCTGTAGAAACTTGACATATTGCACAGCTTCCTCGAGCATTGTGCTGATATCAACCTACAATGTCAAAGCAGGAAAGATAAATCAAAGGGGCATTCGTTATACGATCCATTTGAAAACGCATAAACCTATGTGTGCGACCAACGCAAAGTGAATATTTTGAGAACTCACCTTTGTTCCGTTGGGAACGAGGCTTTGTAAGATTCTCAATCGCTCGTTAATTCTCTCTCTCCTTTTCTGAAACATTAATTGAAGGAAGCATAGATTAGCAGACTAGTGGAACAAGTAAGCATCAAGAAAAAACCATTTAAGGTGATTGGTTCATTACCCTAGCATAGAGGCTCTGGGGATCGGTGGCAGAGCCCCTGCTGGCCCTTGTTTTACCGCTTGAGTTAAGAGTAGTCGAAGAAGTAGCCCCACCGTTATTCAACTCAAGGGATAAATTAGATTCATCCTCTGAACTGTAACTGCTGGAGCTCTGTCTATTTAGACAGCCATTGTTTTCCTCCTCAAATGAACCAGCTTTCTGCCTCTTCTTTGATTTACTGGCATTCCTCTTCCCTTTTGGAGCCTAATTCATTATGACATTTCATTATTAATTATGAAAAACTATAAAACAGTCACAAAATCTGATAAGCATTGAAGGACAGGTTTGTAATACTTACATCTGATGCTCGAGAACGCTTCCTCGAAATGTCAGAGCAGTCGCTATTTTTATCTTCAAGTTCCGGTGACCTCTCAGATTCTCGTTTCGGCAACAAATGGCTATTGTCGGCATGTTCGACTTCACCGAGCCTTTCTTGATCCATGCTGTCATCCGCCTCCAATTTATCATCACGAAACTCAATCAACATTGCGTTGTTGTTACTCACCGACAAAAACTGATGGGTGTTATCACACACATAATAGTTCTCATGACCGGCAGTGGGGTATGTGACAATACCACTTCCTCCACTGTAACAACTTTCTTGAGAAAAAGAAGCATACAAGTTAGAGTTAGCAGCTTCTGAGGAATAAACTGAACCTATGTTGAAGTTGTTAGACAACCAGGCCAAATTGGAACCCTCATCTACCGCGTCGTTTGTAGCTAGTGAACTATTAGTTGGAAACAACTGGGCCATAAAATTAGCCTCCTCGTTGACATACACTCCATTGAAGGAGCTCCATTCTCCTCCTTCCATGATGGCCCCTCCTAGCTCCATTACCTCGTTTTCCTTTCTTTTCTTTTTTTCTGCTTTTTTTCTTTGGAGGAAAGAATAAGATTTGTCAGATTACAAAGGGTGTTAATCGTCAGTGGAAGATCGATTTGTTCTATCGATGCTTACACAGAGAACTTGAGGAAGCTATTTATACAACATCTAGTGCAGAGAGAATGCTGCATTGGATTGACTCTGTCAGTACGATCATAATCAGATATGAACTCTGTACTACTAATATAAAAATACAAATGGTCCCTATCATCAAGCTAACTGAATTAGGTCTGAAGGCTGGGCCATGTACAAACAATACAGCTAGCAAACGGAGCAAGCATATAAACAATTGTTTGAGCATAATCCGCCTAAACGATGTCAGCTACATCAATGGATCAAACTCACTAAAATAATACAATAATAGTGATTACAGAGTAAAGGGACAATCATTAAGAAGGAACACTTCTGTTTTGGCCGTAATTAAATACTAAAGAATGAAAGCAGTATTCAGGATTATTTCTAAGGAGGGGACCATGAGGCAGTAGGACAGACGTGTATATTATTTATTATGAAAGAAATAGATTATTATGAAAAAAACTATTCAGTGACAAATAAATATAAGGAGAATAAAAAAGATTATAGGATCATTGGACATTCCCAAAAGCTCCCATGAATCAGACAAGATATCTTCTGACATAATTCATTGTCCATTCTACCCCTTAACTTGTCGTATATCAGCTAATTAAGTGTTATCAATGTTGGGTAGAAAATCATAAGACATTTATGATTTAGATGTTGAGCAAGAATTAACCAAGTTAACCTAAATGACATACCTAGACATACTGATCAGCATCTCATTTATATACATTAGATTCAAATAAGTAAAAACATATGGCATCCCCTAAAAAAAAGGCCAACGCTGACCCAGAAGGTAATTATCTATCGAACGATCCAATGCTGCCTTTTAGAGAAAATGATGCTATTTTATAGCCTGAAATTACACGTTTCTTATCACAGTAGCTCACTGAGGAGAAAAAGTTTGTCACCAAATACGATGAATGCTACTCCGTTCCTTGATATACATGTATCTTTGAAGGGAGTTGCACTTAGTTATTAGATAATAAAATCATTACAAGGATCATATAATTGGATAAAAAAAAGACAAAAAAAAAAAACTATTTCTTGTAGGTTCCTGGCTAGTGTCGGCAGCTTGTATTTACTGGCTGATATCAGCACACATGCTGATATTGGATTAAAATTAATTTAACTACTATTAATACATTTATTCCAATAGTTGAGATCAAAAGCTATGCATGATGCTATTAAAAAAAAAAAAAAAAAACTATGCAAGATAATTTATGATCACTGTCAAAAGTTTCACTTGCATACATGAGACTTGAAATGAATTCTATATTAAACAGAGCAGATTAATTACATTTCAGGAAGCTCTCTGGATAAATCTCAGGCACAACATTTACAACGCCAGAACAAAATACACATGGATTAATTTCATTTTAACCCAAACCTTAAAGCCACATTTGAATCAACAAATCAGACGGAAGAATTAAAAACTGGAAACTGTAAAGGGAGAAAACGAATTCCCGCGTCCGGATCAAATCATAATCTAAAAAGGACATCAGCTAACCTAATCCCAAAGGTGGTTTGAAAAGCTATAATTAACACAAGCTAGGAATTCGATTTCATAAAGTAACTAGATTTCGTTAATAAACAATGCATCTAACAGAAATGGGAGATCTCTCTATCTGAAAATCGGGATAAAACAAACCCCAAATGGTACCTGCTTTGGCCAATTCTTCGATTTCCACATCAGTGACAGAAACCCTATCCGCTAATTCCGGCGGTGTCCGCGGCCTTCGAAATATCAAAACCCTAAGTTTACTTTCTCTCACTTCAAATTCGCTGCCGGCCATTGCACGATCTCCTCTCTCTCTCTCTCTCCCTCTTCCTCCCCGGAGAAGGGCAGTTAGGTGATTTTTTATTTTTTGATTTATGTATAATTTAATTCCGTTATAATTCTAACAAGGTACATCGTTTTTACTCGTAAAATACAAAAAGGAGGGACGAAAATTATTAAAATACTCTATGATTTAATAAATGGAAGAAACAAAAGTCTCGCCAATATAGTAAAGTAATCTAGAAAGAAACAAAAATAGAGTTTAGATTATTTTATAGTATAAGAATATTCTTCTTTGAAGTTGGCACGATCTTGAGATCTTATACTCCCTCCCTTCGTTGATTAAAATTTGATGTTTTACTATTTATTTATGTTTTTTAAGTATTAAAAACTATATAAAATATTAATTTTTCAAATAATTTTTTGAAATAATTTCATACTTATTAATATTATTTTAAAAAATTATTTCACTCGCGTTATATTATTTTAAAAAAATATGTAAAATATACTACCTTCTTCCGAAAATACATATCATGTGACTCTTTGACATGTTCTTTTAAACTACATAAAATATCAACTTTTTTAACAATTTTTTTAATAATTACAAACTTATTATTATTTTATACTCCATAGTTTTCATCTCCTAATAAAATGTGTCAAAAAGGAAAAAAACATGTATTTCTAGACATAGATAGTGTGTGTGTATATATATATATACACACACACACAAAAGATCAAATATACCTCTATAGCTCAACAGTTTAAGGAGTTGCTTCTGAGAGCATGTTTATCTTACTTTTCAACTGCCACGTCAGCTTAAGAGATCCAACCCAACTTTTCAGCAAATTATCAGTGAGCCCGCTCTTGGGCTCTTAACTTCATTTTTAATCTATCCCTTTTTTTTCTTCAAATTTACAAACACAAGCTATTATTATTATTATTAATTTATTATTATTATTATTTATTATTATGAAATTTTTTTACATAAAGTTAGTTGGAAGTCTCGTAACAAATTGAGCTCCAACTCCTTTTTGAATAGTGAAACCAACTCTATGGAATATGAAATCACCATTATCAGACCCTGCCCCATGACTTTTCGTAACCAATTGAACCCGCTTCATAAAACCAATAGTATCATCCCCCAGTTCTCCAAAAGTAGAGAACGTAAATGCCAGGAAACCATACCCTTTAACCGCACAAATATCTGCGTACTTCTTCTCCTTTCTTTTAATGGCTTGAGAGACTGCTTTGCCGGGTAAAAAGGAATCATTGGCTCTAGTTGTAAACGGTGAAGCACCAACCACATCTACACAAGTGTCCCTACCCTTGTCCCACCCATAAACCAACAAATCTCCTGGCCTCAACTCAACACCATCCTCATTGCTCATACCTGTATGCGCTTCCTTCTGAACTGCAATGCCCGCTTTGTAACAAATGTCAGCCAAAACATCTCGGACCATGTTGTGTCGGTGCTTCGTCCCGATGCCTCGCCTGCAATGCAGAGCGTGATCTCCAAATGGGTCCATCCTATCAAGCTCACAACTAGGACAGGTCGGATAGCCACTAAACATAGGGATCGAAAGACGGTATTGGAGGACAGAACGAAACTGGCGAGACGGCATGGTCTGAGCTAGACCCTCAATGGGAGTAGTCAACAAAAAATCATGCGCTCTATCTCCTCTCACCGCTTGCAAAACATGCAGCTGCCTTGGAGTCGGATTGAGTGTGGACACTAAGTTGTCATCAATGAACTTGAATTATCGATCCGCCAATACTGACATGATTTTTTTGGGGGCGGGGGATACAAACAAGTCATCAATATTCGAACCAACACAGGTGACATACCTCGAGATAGATTGGGTGAAGGCGTTGTCAGGGCACCTGTCCAGAAGATGAAGACGCTGACTTACTCAAAATAGATGTTTGGAGTCCAGCCGTTTGGAGACGAGATGCGATGAAGGCAAAATGACTAACATCCTCCGCCAAAAGCACCCCAAACCCACCAAGTTTTAAAGGAAGAGTCGCCTGACGCCACTACCACTGACCAAACCCTGGGCCTCCTGCAGTAGTAGCCTGCTCAAGGGAGGCCCGAAGCTCATCATCAAAGAACCTTATAGCGTCAGTAAGGGCATGAGGGGGCACGTTCGAAGAGCAAACATCAATCTGGAGATCCCGATACAATTTCGCAGAATGAGCAATTCGCACTGGGGATCTTCTAGCCTCCTAATCGCCTTAAGAGTCTCTATCGATTTGTCAACCCTCTTCATAATCAAACTATTGCAGAATGTAGCATTGTTGCTGGCCGGGCCGCCTAACAATTTCACTCCCAATTTGGGTCTAGAAATGTCAGATGGGAACAGACCAACTTCAAAACTCCTCGGATCTTCAGTTGGCCAGAATAATTCAGTTTTCTGAATATTAATGAATAGCCCCAACTTCGGACCCTCTCTAACCACAATCTCAAGCGCCTTAGCAACCTCCCTGGTGTCACCTTATATGGTACCATCATCTAAATACCAGACGTTAATGTCAAGAGCACAAGTGGTATTAATTTTGGTGACAAGCGGATGCAACACTAAGGCAAAGAAAAGGGGACCCAACGGATCACCCTGCTGCACACCTTGACAAGAGCGTAGAGGAAGATCCTGCCAATACAGAGGAGCAGGTTGGGCATAGCATAATTCAACCCACAGAGCAATGGAGGGGCAACGGATGCGAACTTCTCGAATCAAAGCGCCTCTATCAACGAGATTAAAGGCGTTAGAAAAGTCCACGAGAAGCAAGGACGTGTCACTATCCATACCCTTATCTAACAGAAGCTTGTTAACAGAATGAAGGATAGCTTCGCTACCCCTCGACACACCCACACCAAACTGGTGTGTGCCCAAATATCTGTTGAGCTCCTTGGTGACGATAGAAGCCGCCGATTTGGAAACCAACCTCCTCCAAATAGAACCTACAGCAATAGGGCGAACACCCCCACCTGGTTTCAGCAACGACGTCAGGGGAGCGCTCGCTACAAATTCCGCAAGCACTCGAGGGCAAGCACCTGACAGGGAAAGGTTAACAACACTCGTGATGGCCCCAAGAAGCTCACTAGCAATGCCATCACATACCCCACCCAAAATCTCAACGAGATGTTGCGCTCGAAGCTCATCTTTCCCGCAATAAGTACCCTTGGGGAAGCTCCTGATCCGATTGAGGACTAACTCTTTACTAACTGACAATGCAGGCACCAAGAGAGGATCACATGAAATAACTGGCGGGGGGAAATAGGATGCTTAGCAAGAAGCTCTGCGGCCGTGTCATCATTGAAGGGTGCAACCCCAGAGGAAGTGAGGACTCTAATAGCAGCAGCATAATGACCATCCCCCATTCATCTGGGCTGATGAAACCACAAATGAAAAAGCGGGTCCCACCCCACGTTCCCATGTGGGGGGGGGGGGGGGGATGCCACGTATTCCCTCATATGATGACATGGTCACACGGTCTTACCTGAAGCCCCTTCCCCCCTCAACTATCGCCTGGTATTGGCGAAATGGGGGAGAGGGTCTCAACCTGTGCCGCTGTGACCAATGGGGAATTTGACGGTCTTACCCGAAACCTGAGATCCTCGACATCCGCGAAGATCTCACAACCGGAGCCGCCGAGCCTCTGGATAGGGCTCGCATCACTTATCGTGTAGTGGATTCGTCAAGAGGCTATTCAGTATAGAAAGCATTCCGACTTATTAGAGCAAAGATCAAGGCTAAAGAGTGATGTCTTCTCTTACTCCTATTACTATCATCCTACTACCTGTCCTGTATAGACCCCTTCTCTTATTTTCGTGTTCTTGCGTCATCCGCGGACGGGTACTGGATGAAGTAGAAGAGTATTATCGTAACCTTATTCCTCTCTCTCTATTTCTCTCTGTATCGGGATGTTCCTGTTGGACAAAAATGCGCAAATAATCGTACAACACATTTTATTTGATTTTTAATATTTGAGTTCGACCCCTTTTGGTTATCCTCTTGATTCGAAGTCGTATCGATACCAAGATTTGAATGGTTTTGGTGATTTGGGCTGCACCCGAAATTTTAACGGGTTGCCTACGTATCTCTTGAAAGAGAATCAAGCCTTACGTAGTTCAGAGTGTTTTGGATTTTGTGTTTGGGTTGATTTGGATTTGGTTTCATTTTCTTGTATGCATCATAGGATGAGGTTCAAACCCACCTTCTACGAAGGGTAGCTCGAACAACATTCCACCCGAGTAACCTGAGCCCACCTTCTCGGAAGGGTAACTCAAGTAACCCGTCTATCATTTGCATAGAAAACGATTTGATGTGGTGTTTGATTTGACTTAGAGGTTTGACTTAAAGGTCACTTTAGGGATGGTGGAATTTGATTTTGATTGTTGGCCGTGACCAAACTCGACGAGCGGAAGCTTTGTATCGAGTTAGAGTGGGCACTTTAATTTTGATGGAAAATTTGACACTCGGGATGACTAGAGTCGACAAATGAATTTGGAAAGATTTGTTTGAAAGATTGGGTGTGACTGGACTCGGTGAGAATTTGATTTACACCGGGTTTCCTACGTATCCACTTGTTTGGTGGAATCAAGTCACCGTAGTTCGGGACCAAAAAGAAGTTTTGTATTCGGGTCTGATCGTGAGATCATTTGAGGGTGGTGATTGAACTCGACGAGCAGAAGCTTTGTATCGAGTCGGAATGGACGATTTGAATTTGTTTTTGGCGATTGAACTCGACAAGCCTTGGCTCTGTATCGAGTGTCCTACGTATCTCTTAGAAGAGAATCAAATCACCCGTAGTTCTCAAACGAACCAATTTAATTTGTTTGGTTTTGACCTCATATTCACTTAAGGGGAATTTTGAGGTGGACGACTGTACCCGATATATTTTTAGAATTTAATATCGGGTTACCTACGTAGCCGTTTTTACAGCGTCAAGTCTTTACGTAGTTCTACCTAAACCGATTTATTTTTTGTTTCGGTTTGGTGATTGAACTCGACGAGCTTGTAGCTTTATGTCGAGCCTCCTACGTACTCGGTTAAACGAGATCAAATCACTCGTAGTTCCTTCTAACCGAGTTTATATTTGGTGAAACTCGATTCGAGATTTTGACTCCGTTTTGCTGAAGCCGATTTTGAGATTGACCCACTAGAATTAATTGGCAAAGAATATTTGACGGGTTTAATTTTATGTTTTACCAAACTCGAATTCTTAATTTGTGCCAATTATAATTCTTATATTTAAGTGGGTAAATTTTGCAATTGCATATACAATTGAAACTTTAGGCCGTATACACCTAATATATATATGTATGTTGATATTGTGGGCTAGTGGTTTGTTTTGATTTTTTAATCAAAAAGTGACCCAGCCCAAGTTTGTTTAACGTGAGCCAAACCCATCTCCTACGTTTTTGTTTCTTTTTGGAATGCCAAACCCGGTGCAACTCGACCTTCTCTTTCCTTCGGCTTTCTTTACATTAACTAAGCCGTACCGCACAATTTAGGGTTGCTCTTGAAGCTCTTCAGTGTGTTTCAAAGAGGAACAACGGCGGCCAGGTGAGCTCCGGGGTCGACAGTGGCCAAACAAGCCCCGGTTTTGGGTGATTAGAGGAGGGGGCAGCAAATCCGACGACACCTTCGGAAGCAGTGCTGCGAGACGCCCTCGGGAGCGCCACTGCGAACCTTAGGTATGTCGAATCTTGTTTTGTTTCGATTTGTGCCCCAAATCTTGAATGTCCTCTCAAATCTACCATCAATTGGGTGCTCAATTTTAGTGCTCAACTAATTCTCCCGAATTGTGATTTTTAGGGTTTTCAAATTAGGGTCGATCAGTGAACGTGTAGGAGAACCGGTGTTTGAAAAGTTTAAGGAGAGGTGGAACAGTCCCGACTTTAAGCAATTGACAGGAAGGCGCACTGTCCGGGCTCAAAAGCATCACTGCAACTCTAGCCCTTCTGAACGGGTATGTTCAATTCATCATTTTTTTCTTGAATTGATTTAACCTCCTTGATTTCTTAAGGATTGTTTACCCAGTTTAGTCCTGGACTGATTTGGTGTTCATCATAGTTGGCTTGAATGAGTTACAGATTCAGATGATTTTTTTATGAACACTTAATTTTTGTTTGTTTGGGTGTTGTGTTCACTTGGGACTGCAGAAAGCAATTTTCTGTTTTTTTTTTTTACAGTTTAGTGCTCCCACCTGATTAGCATACTAGGTCTCCCACTTGTTTGATTGAATTAGTATTTTTGTAGGGAACTAATTCAGATGAAAATTTTGCCATAGTTTCGCCATGGTTTAGGCGATTTTGAGATTCCAAAACCCATACCATATGCTTAAAACAATATAACTGTACAAAGCTATATCATTTTGCATAGGGGGATCTTGGAAGCCATTGAAACTACCTTAATTCCTTCTCCCTTTTATAGTGAGTCCCCATGCCCTCCCCCTGAGGGGAATGTTCCTTCTTTTTGGCCACTTGTTGAAGTATGTTTGCCACGTGTTCTTAAGAGTAAATGCACATGGATGGTGGGCATGTGTGCCATCTGTCCGTTTTGCATGCACCCTTCATCCGCGGATCATATGTCGATGTGTCCTCCCAGGCCCACTTCTTCAGTCTTTTTGGCCCTTATTTGCCTTATTTTCTTTTTTTCGTTAACTTTGGGCATCATCACAGCTCCTCGAACCGTGGGGAAACCGGACAGGTTTTTCCGCGGTTCGAAATTCCTTACCGCTCTTGGCGCTTCTTTAGGGCTAAAAGGTGGAAAAAAGGAGGCCTATTGGGCTGATTTGGGCTTTCTTGGGCCTGTTCCCACTAGGCCCGTTTATCTGATTGATGTGAATCGTGCTTTTGACATGTGGGCCGAAGTGGGAGGTGAAACGTCGTCGAGTGAGGGGCCTATAAATAGGGGTTTTGTCCCTCCTCATTTTTTACCGTTCCCCGTTTTTACTCCTCTTGTCTTCAGATATTTCGAGGTAAAGTGAATCTTCCTTTCTCTTCTTTCCACGTCTAGTTCTTGATTTAATTTTAGTTCTCTTCTTTTCTTTTCTTGGCCGCGGTCGTGGTGCAGGTATCTTCTGGGCGTCTCTTTATTCCCTGCTGGTCCCTAGGTTTCTTCCTATCTTGCTCCTTTCTCCCACTTTATTGACCGTCTTCACGATGTCGACTTCGCAAAGTAGTTCTGGCAGTGTTCAAGCTCTGATCAGATCCTCGCCTGCAGTACGGACTGAGGGCAAACTTCTGATGGGTGGTGTAGAGGACCCTGAGGATGTTACTTTTCATCAACCAAAAACCCTTGCGGACCCCTCCTTCTATTCTTCTCCGAGTCGTGCACGCGACGAACCCCCTTCCCCTGCCGACTCCGCATCTTCGCGGTCGGGTGACGGCGCTTCGTCGTCGGGGTCTGACTCGATACTAGAGTCTCCTGAGTCTCAACACTCTTACAATGAGTGGGACTCTCATACTGACTTGCCGTCCGACCCCGTCTTTCTACCGACTGAGCGTCGTTCGTCATCCGTGCTGGGGGACTTCCGTCCGTTCTTATACAATGAGGGGGTGTTGGCGACTTGCTCCTTTAGGACTTAGGAGGGACTTTCAGCCATCTGTCGCGGGTCCGATCCCAGCGGTTCTGCCTCAGCGGATGATTCCCATCGCTCCGCCGAATGCTCAGAACCATGGAGGCGGGACTTTCACAACCCTGGAGGACTTGAATGTGATTGCTCGTGTCTTTCCCTGGCCGGAGGGAGTGGTGTTGTGCCTCCCGGCAGAGGGTGGAGGGAGCCTGGATGCCTACCCGAGTTACTTGGTTGTGTATATAGAGAGCTTGGTTCAGGGGTTTCGGCTCCCTCTGCCGAACTTGTTCAAGCGTTATCTAAAAGCCTGCGGCTTGAGCCCTGCTCAATTGGTTCCGAACAACTGGCTCTTCCTATCCTCTTTCGTTATGCGTTGTCTGGAGATCGGGGTTCAACCTACCCTGGGACTTCTGAGCAATATGCTCACTTTGGGTCATGGAGGCACCCAAAAGAGCCTCTATCAGGCCAAACTCAGTGTTCCGATAGTGGAACGTAATTCCAGCAAGCCGGAGTGGCAGCATAAGTGGTTCTTGGTCCGAGATCCTTCTCATCGAATAATGAACTTTCACACCGAGCCGCGTCTATACACCCGTGTGAAGAGGAAAGCTGTGTTTGACCTGAAAGAGATCGAGCAGAGGTTCGCAGTTGGAACGAAGCCCTCGTGGAGCGATGTGGTTTCTCCTTTGCGGCTAGAGATGGCCGGCTTGAGTCTCCCTCATCCGCGCATAGGTTGTAGTTAATTTGGGGTGCACTTCTTATTTTTGCTTTTTACGGTGTTTTTTTATCTCGTATTGATGTTTTTATCCCTTTTGCGGCTTTTCAGACGCCCTGGAATTGAAGACGATGGTGGATGCCGCGAAGGTGTCTTCTGCTCCCCCTTCCTCTGCCAAGAGGAAGATCCCAACTGACGTGATGAGAGCCTTGAAGCGTCCCAAAAATTCGGCTCCTAAGCCAAAGAGTAAGAAAGTGGTTAAAGAGAAAACGGTGATCGCAGCCTCTCCCTCTCCTGTTGCCCCGACGAAGCCCGAGCCCCACCTTATCGTAATCGATGCTTCTCCGATCGCATAGGTCCAGCAACTTCCCCTGATGGCCCCCGTGGAGCCTCGGGTCGTTTCTCCTTCTGAGACGGGGATTTCAAAAGCTCCTCCAAAGAAGAAAAAACCGCGTCCCTACCCGACCTGGGAAGGTGTCGACTGGGACGTGCCGGTGTTTCACGTGGATTCCAATGGTCGCCCCGCGTATCGGATGTCAGGCTTTGACTCCGATATCCTCAATGAGCTGGCCTTTCCCCCGGAGCTCGGGAAAGCGGAGCTGCGATACCTGGACCACCTGACCGATGAGCAGTTCACGATCGAGCAAGAACGTTGGTGCAACTGGGTAAGTGAATTGCGTTCTGTAACTTCCGTTACTTGTTTCCCTTAGTTTTTCTTTCTGGGGATGTCTTTGACCCCATTATGTTTTTGTGGTCAGGGTCGTGTTTTCACTCATAGCGGCTGGGGTCGGTATCTTCGCTTGGGCCAACATGCTCGTGGCCTCGAGGAGAAATTGGAGCAGATGATGGAACGGCTCTTGGAGGCGGAGACGCCGCGGAAGGAAGCTGAGTCTCTTCGTTCGCGGATGGAAGAGAAAGATGAAAACCTGGCCGCTGAGAAGCGAAAAGTAGTAAACTGGCCGAGGACTTGGAGATATTGCGAGCTCAGCTCGAGTCTTCCCAGCAGTCCCTGTCTACTCTGCAATCTAGCAATGAGGCCCAAAAAATCGAGTTCGAAGCCCAGTTGATCGCGGCGAATGAAGAGCGAAGCAAAGCGGTTATGGAAGCCAACCGTCGTGCAATCGAGCTGGAGCGATATCAGTCCCGGACGAACGGTGATATCGTCCTTTCCTGGTTGGATGTTCCACACAACCGTACTAAACTTGTGGACGACTGGTTGAGGACCCCGAACGGCCTGGAGTTTATGAGGAGCGCGGTTCCAGAATGGTTGAATGAAGAGGCCAGGCAGGAGTTTATCCAAGACAGGTACAGGGATTGCTTTTATTTGTGTATGAAGGCCGGGATTCACCAAAGCGTGCAGAAATCCGCGGAGAATCCGGGTGCTCCCCTTCAGCCATTCTCCCCGAGTGATGACCGGGAGGATTGGAACTTGAAAGAAGACGAGCATGTGGACTTTAGTGGTGACGGTTTGTAAACTCTCTCTTTATCATTTCTTTAGGGCGGACAAACTTTGGCACTCCGTTCGGTGCCTTGTTTTGGTTTATGTTTGCGGTGCGACCGCGTGGGAAGCTTTGTTTATGGATGTACTTTCGTTTTATTTTGACGACGACTTTTTCGGAATCGGATCTTAGTTTATGCTTGGAAACTAGAAACGCGACGCTGACGCTTAGTGGGCATTTTTCGTTTTCATACAAATCTTCGCGTCCGCTCGGACGATTGAATTAGAAACAAGATTTCCCCTTTTGGGAGCTGATCTCCGCCCTAATGGACGCTTTTAGCTGCCCTCGTCTTCGGAGGTATCGTCTTCTCCTGATGGGACATAGCGGACTTTCGGTGGCTCTTGGACGTGGGAGGCCCCATGACTGTTGGATCGCGCTTCTTCTCGCGGTCAGAGGTTGAGTCTGGATAAGACACGTACACCTCAAACTGAGAATCTCCTTCGTAAACGTAAAGGAGCGAGCACCCGACGATTACTCGGTTTGAGAAAGTAAAGTCCGGCCATCCTTCAGTGTACCAATACACCCCGTCCGCGTATCTTTCAACGTCAACCTCAAAATCCTGGCACGTGGTGGACCATAGGTAAACAAGCTTGTGTGTTTCATCTCCCAGTCGCTCGTACAGCCGGGGCAACTGCAGCGTTTGCAGTTGCTCTTCCTTGGTGATGAAACGGTAGAAAGCGCGTGGAGTGTCCCTATAACCCATATTGGAGCTTTGTTGAGGGTAAAGGCTCGTGAGGATGCATGATGTCGTTTTCTTTTCCTCTTTCTTATAGTGTTTGTTCTTTTGGAGTTGCTCATAGCCAAGTGGACTCTGAGTCCGCGGTTCTCGCCCTACGTGGGCGATCTATCCTATCCACGTTTCTTTTTTTATGCTTATCGATGTTGTGTGTTTGAGAAGTTTTGTAATAGCATGCACCTCGTATCTTTTAGATGAAACATTTGTTTATGTGATTAGGATGGGATGAAAACTTTATTCGAGATTTGAATCGATTCCCAACACAGATGGGCTCAGAGTTAATGGCATAAGCTGCAAAGATCTCACGAGAAGGCGACCTAGATTACTTACCCATGTTTCTTAGGCGAACGAGGTATGGCTTTCGTAGCCTGGGTCTGGATCGACCACGGAAATCTCGCATCGGGCTGCCTCTCCTTCTTTGGTGAATCGGAGGATGGCCCCTACCCGCACGCGATTGGCTGTGGTGAAGTTGCCCCATCCTTTTGTTATCCAGTAGATCCCGTCGTGGCCACGGTCGATTCTGACTTCGTGTTCTCGGTGTGATCGTGAGCTGAGGGTGATACTTCCTTGTGCATCATGCTCCAACATCTCGTATGTGAGGGGAAGGCGAAGCTGCTGAAGTTGCTCCTCCTTTAGGATAACCCTATAGAAAGGGGCTTGGAGTGATCCCATGAGTGGGTTTGTGATCGTCTATTACCCGGCCACTGTAGCCAAGTTACTCCCTTCCTCTCGTTCCTTTTCCGATTTTCAAAGTTACGGGGAGTCACGGGCTCTCATTCACAACCCTATTGTCGAGTCTTTTCATGGTGGCAGACGTCGGCCTGCTCGAGGTGAGTCCTTGTTGTACAGATGTCCGCCATGCCTGGCCTGGGGCAGTGGTGCTTTATTTGATTGTTTTCGTATTTTCCTTGGGCCCCATTGGTATGTTTTCTTTCGAGGAGGTCTCTGTGCGACACGTGACCCCTTTGAAGGTCCTTTTAAAACCGGGATCTCCAAGCTCTTTTGTTTTCGCAAGTTTAGTCCTTTTGAAAATGTCATCCTCTAGTCGGATGAATTGGGCCTTTTTCCGATCACTGGATTTTCCAGAGCAGATGCACCATTTGGTAGGTCCTTTCCGTGACTCATAGTTCTTGTTTGTTTGGCGCTGATATGTTTTTTATTTACTTAATTAACTCATGCATGGACAGTTGTTGCCTTCGCGTTTCGAGGTTGAGTATGGCCCAGATCTTCCGAAGCGCGTCTTGTTGTCGTCTAGAATTATCCGGGACTTCCCTGTGGCTGTATATCTAGGTGATTACCACGTCCCCTACTTGGGTCGTGGGTGGAATCATTTTGCCAGCACGCACGACGTCGACATAGGTTCCGCCATTACCTTTTTGCACAAAGGGAACGCACGGTTTGAGGTTCATATTTTATCCGCGGATGGCGATGAGGTTGACGCAGAGTGGAGGGAGCCCCATCCCGAAGGACCTTTGCCTAATGGGACGCGGCTGTGTTAGGACAGGACTCGCCTGGTTCCCGATAGGTCCAGGGAAAGGTGATCTCGTCCTGGCCCCCCCAAGGATTACCTCTGAGTTCTCTTATGTCTGCCAGGCTGGCTTTTTAGCATGAGTTTTTCAGACTCTCTGCTTTGCCTCTTCATTTCTTATCTGCTCTTGTACTTTTTGTTTGAACACTACTACTTTCGATGTAATCAGCGGCTCTGTCGTGTTTATTTTGCTTTCTTGGTAGACATTGGTCTACCCAGATGTCCGACGCGGAGCAAGCTCCAGCGTAATAGGACTTTACAGATACGATCCGGGAGATCTATGATACGACCGGATGTCCAACGCGGAGCAAACTCCAGCGTCATAGGACTTTTCAGATATTATCCGGGAGATCTATGATACGACCGGATGTCCGACGCGGAGCAAGCTCCAGCGTCATAGGACTTAACAGATACGATCTGGGAGATCTATGCTACGACCGGATGTCCGACACGGAGCAAGCTCTAGCATCATAGGTGTAAAGGCCGGGAAATTTTAGAATATTAAATTATCAAAATAGTGATTTATAATCATTCCGATTTCTAAGATTCAGGAGATTTGAAATTTCTGTCCGTGAGCTATTGGATTTATTCTAAATCTTTCGAAACAAGTTCTGGCATTAATTAATTGGAAAATTAAAATACGTTATACTCTACTTTTATATACCAAAAATTGGAAAATAATGTTCGGATTTGGAAAATTAAGAAGTATTTTAAACGCGTCGGGATAAAGTCGAGCGAGCGGGTTTTGAGTCTAGTCCGCTATTTTGAATGCTATTGTGAGGACCATTCCTATGTATTGTTGAGGAATCCTCACCCTTGCCTTGCCACTCATAGCTGTAGAAAGGGTCTTTTATGCAGCTTTTCACTTATCCCAATTTGCTCACCCTTTTTGTCCAAGCATCCCACAATAAACCCACATTACACACTACTCCATCTCTCCATTCCCCAAATTACTTACTCTCTCAGGCCCCTGTATGTTTCAATGTAAACTCAACTCTATCACCCTCCTCCTCTTCTCTTTAATTCGGGCAGCAGCAGCAGAACTTTTATCCCCATCCAAGCCGAACCATCCCCGGTATCTCTTCTGTCCGAGCGCAGGTGAGCGGCTCCCGATGTACGTCGAACCCTTCCCTGAGCCCAAACGAGCACCTCTCAAGCGGCTAGCAGCCCGAGCACCTCCTCTCCTCTTCCTCCGTCTCCCTCCGAGCAGCAGCAGCAGCAGTTAGATCCTCCTCGACGACGCCACCACGCCGAGCCACTGTCATCGCATCCCTGTTTTCCGTCCGAGCAACCGAGGCACCCACAACCTCCTCCTCTCCGATGAGCCCATCAACACAGCCGTTGCCTCTCCTCCAACGTCAGCTCCTCCGACCTCCTGCGACGCCCAGGCCGCCCAGAAGCCACCTGAGCACCACCGCCGACGCCGAACTCTTCTCAATCTCCCCTGTTTCGCATCCCAGAATCCGGTAAGATTCTTCCTCCTCCTTCCGCTCTAAAATGCCATAAAGGTCGCGCCTTTAAGCCTCCTCTTCCCTTCCTAGCCATCTCCGGCGACAAACCGGCTCCGACGAGGCCAGAGCAACTTCGATTGGACTTCTCCGGCGAGAACAAATTCCTCTCGGTGAGACTTCTCTTCCTCCTTAATCCATGCTCTTGTTTCGATCCTATGGGTTGGTTGAGGTCGGTAATCGGTCTTTGAGTGTGGTTGGGTGAGAACGGCCGCCGGCAGGCCGGACTCCTTCTTCTTTCCCCTTCGCTTTTCCGTCGGCGGTCTGAGGCTCTGAGCCTTGTTCTGTTGGGAGAGATGGGATGTGGGTCCCCTTCTTTTATTTAACCTTCTTTCCATCTGAATTCAAGGAAAGCAGAGTGAGTGGGCCGGGTTTGGGCTTTAGAATTTGGTATCCGGATATGATTGGATCCGGGTCTCTTTTCTTTCTTCCTTTCATATCGGATCCGGTTTTCCTATTGGGCTAGTCTTCTCCTTTTTCGGGTTAGGGGCTTCGAATCCGGGTTGGGTTAAGCTATTGGGCGGGTCTTTCTTCTTTCATTTCGGGTTGGGCTTGATGGGTTTTGTTTTATAAATTGTTAAGTTGTTGTTGGGTTATATATTACATGTTCTGAACTTATGACTATATGTTATGAGTTATATTTAATTATTGTTAGTCTATTAAATTATTAGTATATGTTAATTCTGATTTTAGTGATAAATATATTTTCTGTAAAATCATTAAATATTGTATATTTGTTTAAAGTATAGAATTAATTGGAATATTTATATACTATGTGGTTATGTGTTGTTTTAATATTTGATTTTGGAAATGGTAAAGTAAATTGGTATTATTGTTTTATAAATATGGGATATTAAAATGGATTTGTTTTTGGTGATTTCTTATACTTTAAATAGTACTTGGAGTATGTTATTGGATGTTGTTTATAAATGAGATTTTAAAGTGAATTGACGAATTTGAGTTATAAATGGGGTTTTATAAAGATGGATTTATTTTAGAAATGTTTATCCATGTCTTAAATTACTTGAAACATTAAAGTCAAGGTTTTGAAATAAAATGCCGGAATTATTTCTATAATATGATTTGAGAAATTGTTTTAAAAAAAATGAGTTGACATAACTTGAGATTTAAGAGTTTGGAAACCTTTGGGAAATGAGTTTTGAAATATTATTTTAATATTCAATATTAAAGAAGGGATTTGACGGAACTTGAACTATTTGATCTTTAGCTTGAAGTTATGTTAAAACTTGAACTATTTGATCTTGGACTGATGATGTTGGTTTTGAGAAGGAAAATTGGAAGAATGATTTTGGTTGATGTTGATCATATCGGAAAGGTTTTGGAAAATGGTTTTACCGTCGATTGGTTTTAAGGATGTTGAGAATTTGGGTTTCGTGTGTGTGAATGTTGGTCTGGTAGCTTACAGAAGTGGCTTGATGATAGGTGTGTATCGCTTTTGGATTGCTTTGGACTTGCATTTGGGCCCTTGCTTGTGTTATATTGCTGTTTTGCATCTTCAGGTAAGTTCTCTAGGGGGCTTACTCAGGTTGGACATTCGTGCCTGTTGTTGCATTTTATGTTAGGTGTTGCATATGTATAAAAGCATGCCATGTAGTATCCTGTTTAGGTTGCACTAATTGAATGAGCATCTGCTTACTTTATGCGTTTGAAACAAAACAGTCGTTATCTGTGATAGTCCTAGAGTCTTTGCTAGGGTCATAGGGTAGCCCAGCCTCATCGGGTACCCTGAGTCAATCGAGTCATGAACTTCCTTATATTATGAGATGCCTGCGGGCTTTATTGTGGAGCGGGTTAGGCATGCGTGCCGCCCGATTATGATGGAATGCATTCACGAGCTGGCCAGTCTCCGCCCTATCGGAAGGGGGTGGAGGTAGGAGAGGGATATGCCACTTGGCATTGTCTTGGGCCCCTTTACAGTATTTTTTACACATTATTATAACTAGGAGCATGCTAGTGTGTTTGACTTTCGTACTGCATTAGAGCATCCTTATTAGGTATAGCACATACTATGTGGCCTCAGCGAGGACAGTCGGTCCCGCATGAGTGGCTCGATCTGACTCCTTTCCCCGTTCTTTTTTTTAAGGTATTTTCTGCAGAGTTTGATTGCTTGATGTCTATATGACGGGGTTCCTTTTTTGTGAATCGAAGAACTTGCCTAAATCTCTAACTCATTATAAATGGTAATCATCCACTTATGTTTTGGTTTTGACCCGGCTCTGCCGTGACGCTTTGTATCTTAATTTTGCTTCCGTCTTGCTTCCGTTTGAAATGAATTTCGCGAGTTAGTCCCTATGACAGGTTAAGGGTACCCAACGACCCTACGATATTTTTAGGGTTCGAAATCCCTCTTTATTACTGACCATAAAAACGAGTTTGAAACCTCGACCCGTACCTGGATTGCAAGATTCGAACAAGGGGTTTCATCCCTTGAAACGTAACCCGGAAATCATAATTCCGGGCCGTTACAATAGGACTTAACAGATACGATCCGAGAGATCTACGCTACAACCGGGTGTCCGACGCGGTGCAAGCTCCAGCGTCATAGGACTTAACAAATACGATCCGGGAGGTCTATGCTACGACCGGATGTCCGACGCGGATCAAGCTCCAGCGTCATAGGATTTAACAGATACGATCCGGGAGATCTGTGCTACGACCGGATGTCCGACGCGGAGCAAGCTCCAGCGTCATAGGACTTAACAGATACGATCCGAGAGATCTATGCTACAACCGGATGTCCGACGCGGAGCAAGCTCCAGCGTCATAGGACTTAACAGATACGATCCGAGAGATCTACACTAGGACCGGATGTCCAACGCGGAGCAAGCTCTAGCGTCATAGGACTTAACAAATACGATCCGGGAGGTCTACGCTACGACCGGATGTCCGACGCGGAGCAAGCTCCAGCGTCATAGGACTTAACAAATACGATCCGGGAGGTCTATGCTACGACCGGATGTCCGAAACATAGCAAGCTCCAGCGTCATAGGATTTAACAGATACGATCTGAGAGATCTGTGCTACTACCGGATGTCCGACGCGGAGCAAGCTCCAGCGTCATAGGACTTAACAAATACGATTCGGGAGATCTATGCTACGACCGGATGTCCGACGCGGAGCAAGCTCCAGCGTCATAGGACTTAACAAATACGATCCGGGAGATCTATGCTACGACCGGATGTCCGACGCGGAGCAAGCTCCAGCGTAATAGGACTTAACAGATACGATTTGGTAGATCCAAAAAATTCTTTCAAGAATTTAAAAAGCACCCTCTAACCGCTTTGATTTATTTACTGGTAGCGGGGGTGACTTGAGAAGCTTCAAAGTAACTGACTATTACACATAATATTTCTTCAAGTGTTCTGCGTTCCACGTCTTCCGAAGAACCACACCTTCAGAAGTTTGTAACTAGTATGCCCCAACATGGACGCACTCGAAAACTACATATGGACCCTCCCATTTGGCGTCCAACTTCCCGCCTGATAGAGCTAGGCGGAGGACCAGGTCTCCTTTCTCGAACCGTCGCGCATTGAGATGCTGATCCCTATGTCTTTTGGTCTTTCTTTTGTACTCTCGAGCCTTGAAGTCTGCCAGCATCCTCCTTTCCTCTCGAAGGTGTAATTCAATTTCCAGAGCTTCATCATTGGCCTTGGACTCGTAGGCCAAAACTCGTGCAGAAGGGATCAAACGTTCGACTAGGATGACGGCATCTGCCCCAAACACTAAAGCGAACGGTGTTTCTCTTTTGGGAGTCTTGGATGAAGTCCGGTATGACCAGAGCACTAGCGGGAGCAGCTCTGCCCATCGCCCTTTGGAGGTTCTCCCTAACTTCTTCTTGATTCCTTCTAGAATCTGGCGGTTGGTCGTCTCTGCTTGCCCGTTCGTCTGCGGGTGGGCTACCGATGAAAACTTCAGTTTTATCCCGAGGCCCTCACAAAAATCTCTAATGCTTTCACAGTCGAATTGAGTTCCATGATCCGTGATGATGGGCTCGGGTACTCCAAAACGGCACACCAGGTTCTTCCATAAGAATTTTCTGACTTTCTCAGCAGTGATCAAACCCATTGCCTCCGCTTCTACCCATTTGGTGAAGTAGTCCACCAGAACTAGGACATATTTTAACTGCCCGGGTGCTGTGGGGAAAGGTCCCAGAATATCCATTCCCAATAAGGCGAAAGGGCATGCCCCATAGATACTTTGAAGTGGTTCAGCAGGTAAATTTTTCACATTTCCATGTCTCTGACAAGCGTCACAGCTGCGCACAAAGCTCTGTACATCCGCTCTGACTGTGGACCAGTAGTATCCCAGTCTCAGAACTTTTGAGGTCAATGCTCTCCATCCCTGGTGATGGGCACACACACCTGCATGCAATTCTTTTACAATGGTGCGCCCCTCACTGTTGGATACGCATAGCAAGCCTGGGAAGTTGAAACCCTTCTTGTATAACTTTCCTTCATTGATGACGAACCGGGTTGCTCGGTTTTTTAACTTTTTGGCTTCCATTCTTGCTTGTGGGAGTATTCCTTTCCCCAGATATTCAACAATCGGTGTCCGCCAATCTTCGGAACCCTCGGTCTGGACAAAATATACTTCTTGCAGGAGTCTTCGCCGATCCTTTCTTTCAAACTCGAATTTCCCTTCAACTTCTGGCGGCATAGCTGCCCCAATGCGGGCCAACAAATCTGCTTGTTCATTCATCTCTCGAGGGACGGATTCCACGACGAAGTGCAAGAAAGCTCTTTTTAGAGCGGTTACCTTTCGCATGTAATCTGGTAACAGCCCAGTCCTGGATTCGTACACCCCCTCTATTTGCTTTGCAACGATCTCGGAATCTGTATATACCATGATGGCCCGAGCTCCGCGGGCCAAACCTAGCTCAAGCCCAGCTATCAAGGCTTCATACTCTGCCTCGTTGTTGGTGGCTTGAAAATCCAAGTGGTGAGCGAAGCAAAAATGATCTCCCTCAGGGGAGGTTAGTGCTATTCCTGCTCCGCATCCGTCCGCATTCACGACCCATCGACCTTTATTATCCACTTGCTTTGCGTGTCACCTCCTTCATCCCCAAAGTTGGTTTCGCAAATGAAATCCGTCAGAACCTGGGCTAGTGCTGCCTTGCGGGGGACGTAAGCTATTTGAAACTCGGAGAGCTCTATGGACCACTTCTTCATTCGTCCTGAAAGACCTGGTGAATGAAGAATCTGTCTAAGCGGCGGATCCGTTAAGACTTCTATTAGGTGGTCCTGAAAATATAGACGAAGCCTTCTGGCCGCTAACACCAGACTGAGGACCACCTTTTCCACCGGCTCATATCTGGTTTCTGCATACTGTAACACTCTGCTTACATAGTAGACCGGGTACCGCCCCTCCTGGGTGAGGACCGCGCTGATAGTGGTTGCTTTCACTGTTAAGTACAGCTGTAAACTTTCTGACTTCTGAGGTTGATGCAGAGTAGGCACATACTGTAAGAAAGCCTTTAATTCTTCGAAAGCCTGCTGGAGGTCAGGTGTCCACTGGATCGGCCCTTTCTTTTAACGCAAGGAAAGGTAAGGATTTATCGGCCAGGCAAGAACAAAAACGTCCCAAGTAATTTACCGCTCCATTCAAGGACTGTACCTCTTTTATGGTACGTGGTGGTCGCAGTTCCTGTATAGCAGCTATCTTGGCAGGGTTCACATCTATCCCTCTTTGGCTTACCATGAAACCAAGGAATTTTCCCGAATCGACTCCAAAAACACATTTCTCCGCGTTCAGATTCAGTCCTCCACGCCTCAGAGAATCGAAAGTTTCTTGTAGATCAGCCGCGTGGTTCTCTGCTTTCTTACTCCTTACAACTATGTCGTCCACATAGATGGACACATTCCTGGCCAGCTGTTCGCGGAATATCTTATCAACGGCTCTCTGAAAAGTGGCCCCAGCATTCCTCAGACCAAAAGGCATGACTTTATAGCAGAAAATTCCTTGATTGGTGATGAAAGTGGTTGCACTCTTATCCATCGGATCTAGTCGGATCTGGTTATATCCGGAATACGCGTCCAGAAAACTCAAAGCCTCGTTCCCAGCAGTAATATCGACCAGCTCGTCTATCGATGGTAAGGGATAACTATCTTTTGGACATGCTTTGTTTAAATCTGAGAAGTCCACGCACATCCTCCACTTTCCGTTGGCTTTCTTGACCAAGACAACGTTTGAGAGCCAATCTGAATCCTCAACTTCTTCTATGAATCCGGCTTCAAGTAACTTCTCCACTTCTTCTTTCGTTGCTTGGGATTTTTTCGGGGCCATCTTCCTCTTCTTCTGGGCTACAGGCCTTGCATTATGGCGTATCCTGAGGGTATGGATCGCTATTGTCGTGGGAACGCCCAAAAGATCCTTCGGGGACCATGCGAACACATCTTGGGATTGACGGATGATTTCCAGGACTCGTTCTTTCTCCCCGGTCTCTAGGGCTTGGCCCATGTAAATTCTCTCTTCAGGATTTTGGAAAGGCTGGTAGACGGTTCTTAGATCCGCGGTTGGGATTTCACTGTCTGACGTTCTGACTTCAAGTTTTGCTTCTGGTGCAAGTTCTCTGGTGACGTTTACTTCTTCATTTTCTGCTTGAGGGTCTCCTTTTGGGCCCTCAATCTCGCTCTGAGCGGATCCTTGGATGCACATGATCTTCTTCCTCTTTTTCAAGGAAGTCACGTAGCAAATCCGACTTTCTGGTTGTTGGCCACATACTTCTCCCGTCCCTCCTCTGGAGGTAGGAAATTTTGCTTTGAAGTGATAGACCGAAACAACCATCTGGAATTTGTAAAGATACACCCTCCCCAAGAGTGCGTTGTAAGTTGTGGGGATCCGCACCACTGTGAAAATGACGTTTTCCATTCTTCGACATGGTGCGGTGCCCAAGACTACTGCGAGTTCTATAGTGCCCGCAACCTGCACCTCATCTCCCGAAAAGGTAACCAGTGTCCCATGGTAAGGCCTTAATGCTATCGTGGATACTCCCAGCTGGGAAAAAGCTTCCCATGAGAGTATGTCCACCGATGATCCGGTGTCTATGAAAACTCTTTTTACAGTCTTGGTGGCGATCTGGGCATGGATCACCAGCGGGTCTGCGTGTGGCATGCGAACATCTTCAGCATCTGCTGTAGTAAAAATTATTTCTGAATGTGGTTGTAAAGCGATCTTCTGGCTCGCAGCTGATAGAGGTTGCCTTGCCTCCCTTTCATAATTTTTCCTCCCCTGACGGCTCACTCCTGAGACCGACGGTCCTCCCGCCAGAGTGTCAATAAAACCCTCCGGTTCCGGGATCTGATTGGCGCGCGATCCTTCGCGGCGGACCTCGTCGCGTGGGGCTTGATTGACTGACATTTGTGCTGGCTGACCCCGACCCCTTCGGCCGCCTCTCCACCATCGTCCCCGCCCCCTGCCTCTGTTTGCGGAGGGAAACCGATGTTGCTCATCCCTTTCTCATGGGTATTCAAACCTCGAGGCCCGTCGATAATTTTCTCTGTTATCCGCGTGCCCTTCATCGTAGCGATTTTGAGTCTGGTGGCGATATGGGACGTGATCACGATGTTCATTCTTCCTTCGAGGGGAAACTTGCTCTCCTCTACGTCGTATCCCTTGATCATGCTCCTGATACCCTGCGTCTGGATTCTTTCTTTCGTGGTTGAAATGGACCTCGTCTTGTCGGGACGCGAGCGGGTTGCCCGTGGAATAATTCTTTCTTGGCCTTCCCACTCCTTTGTCCTTCCGAAATCTCCATGCTATCTTCCCTAGAAAGCCTCACGGGCCCTCGTTGGCTCTTGAGCTGGAGGCCGTGGCTTCCTCTGCCTCAATCTGAGCAGATACCAAATTCCTCAAGGTGTCACAATCTTTCGGTTTTTTCCTGAAGAGCCGTGTCTTGAATCCCCCATCTGCTAAGTTCCCCATTAGGATTATGACTGCAGACTCATGATTGAAACTCGGGATCTGCACCACCACACTAGTGAATCGGGCAAAGAACTGCCCTAGAGTCTCATTCGGTCCCTGTCGGATTGAATTAAGGTCCAGCATGGTCTTTTTTCTTGACCGCGAACTCCTAAAATGAGACTTGAAAACCTGGGAGAGCTGAGCGAAGCTTGCAATCGAGTTCTGAGGCAGGTTAGTGAACCAGGTTAGGGCTATGCCAGTCAGAGTTGAGGGGAAAGTACGACACAACATCGCGTCATTATACTCGTTGATCCCCATTGCGGTTATGAAGTGGCACATGTGATCATCAGGGTCGGAGGTGCCATCGTACTTCATAAGGTTGGTATCTCTCCATCGTTTAGGAACCGGGGCCAAGCAGACCTCGGTGGTGAAAACCGAGGGGATAAGGTCCGGCCTCCTCTCATTTTCACGGGGTGAGCCCGTTCTGGTTGACGTAGAAATGTCAGATGAACGCTCGCCTCGATGGTGTTTGTGAGCGTGTCTACCTCCACAGCGGTGGTGCATACCAGGATCATCGAAAAATCTTGATTGGTGGTAGTCTTGATGAGCATGACCGTATATGTTTTGGGGAATATCGTTGTAAGGGTTCCCCTGTTGGAACGACTGATACCCATCGTATCCGTAAAAGAACCCTTGTCCCGGATTGGGTGGTGGGAAGAAGTGTTCCTCGTGCAGAACGTAGCCCTGCCCCATCTGTTGAGGAATGTACGGCGAGAGCACCGGATTTTCTGGCGCGCTGTTCTGACATGGAGAATTCACATGCATGCTGGATTCTTGGAATCCTTCGTTGTCATGATTCGTCGCCCCATGAGAGGCTTCTCCCATATTTTCACTCATTTTCCACCTGACCACACAAAACCTCACCGTTAGTGATTGTATTCTCATTAGTATCGTTTTTCTTAAAATTGGGAACCCCTCAGGGTGAGAGAGTTCCCACAGACGGCGCCAATGATGAAACCACAAATGAAAAAGCGGGTCCCACCACACGTTCCCATGTGGGGGGATGCCACGTATTCTCTCATATGATGACATGGTCACACGGTCTTACCTGAAGTCCCTTCCCCCCTCAACTATCGCCTGGTATTGGCGAAATGGAGGGGAGGGTCTCAACCTGTGCCGCTGTGACCAATGGGGAATTTGACGGTCTTACCCGAAACTTGAGATCCTCGACATCCGCGAAGATCTCACAGTCGGAGCCGCCGAGCCTCTGGATAGGGCTCGCATCACTTATCGTGTAGTGTATTCGTCAAAAGGCTATTCGGTATAGAAAGCATTCCGACTTATTGGAGCAAAGATCAAGGCTAAAGAGTGATGTCTTCTCTTACTCCTATTACTATCATCCTACTACCTGTCCTGTATAGACCCCTTCTCTTATTTTCGTGTTCTTGCGTTGTCCGCGGACGAGTACTGGATGAAGTAGAAGAGTATTATCGTAACCTTATTCCTCTCTCTCTCTCTCTCTCTCTCTCTCTCTCTCTCTCTCTCTCTCTCTCTCTCTCTCTCTCTCTCTCTTTCTCTCTGTATCGGGATGTTCCTATCTGTTTTTTCCCAAAAAGCCTGGCGCTCAGAGTGCCTTCTCCCTTTTATAGTGAGTCCCCATGCCCTCCCCCTGAGGGGAATGTTTCTTCTTCTTGGCCACTTGTCGAAGTATGGTTGCCACGTGTTCTTAAGAGGAAATGCACATGGATGGTGGGCATGTGTGCCATCTGTCCATTTTGCATGCACCTTTCATCCGCGGATCATATGTCAATGTGTCCTCCCAGGCCCACTTCTTCAGTCTTTTTGACCCTTATTCGCCTTCTTTCCTTTTTTTCGTTAACTTTGGGCATCATCATGGGCAACCGAGATACTATCTGGGTGTCTACTCCCTTAGCGATAACAAAGTTCAGTCTAGTAAAAATATAAGCCGCAACACGAGCCCCAACATTCTGAGATATTGAGAAGGAAAAGGGTAGGAAACCATAACCAGCTGTCGTGCACAAATCTCGATACTTTGCACACTTACGCTAAGCAGCATTAACAACAACACGACCGGGCACGTATATAATGGATATTTGTCAAGCATTGGACAACACGAATTTCTCTTGGCCTAAGACTTGTGCTGCACATTTTGGAGAGCCACATAGCAACATGGAGACCCATTCATCCAAAGCAATTGCAGGGGTCATGGAGACTTGTGTTTTCCATCTGAAACATGGAGCCACAATTAGGAGGAAGATGCTACATGCAGTTGTTGTCATATTTTTTTCTTTTGTTTGTATTGGTTCGATTAGATTTCATTGTAATACATATTGATGATCAAGAAGTTCTTGTCTAGATGAGACTTTGGGGCAAGTCTCTTTAAACGGGGGAGTATTGTTATGATAGACCCATGAGTCCATGAGCTTATGTAATCGTAGGCTACTATATAAAGCCTTTGTAACAATCTAAACAATCATCAGATAATTAATACACAAACTTCTTCCTATCTCTCCTTCTCTATCTCTCCCTTTGAATCTTTATTCTACCTTCTTCTCTTCTTTCTTAGTATCTCACAAATCTCCATGGAAGCTTAGCTTTTGCCTATCCGACCTCCGGGTCGTGACAATATATTGACATCTTTGCTCCTGTGTTCAATACAAAAATTTGAGATTATTGCTTGTTGTTGCTTTGTTGTTGTTGTTGTTGTTGTTGTTTATGACTACGAAGTTGAACAAATGAATGTGAAAATTGGTTTCCTTAATGGTGACTTAGATGAGAAAATTTATATGAGACAATCTAAAGGATGTGAGGACAAACTTAACCCTGATCATGTCTACTTGCTTAAAAAGTCCTTGTATGGTTTAAAACAGTCCCCTAGTCAATGGAACAAGAAATTTGATACTTGCATGCTTAAACTTGGCTTTAAAATCAGTAGCCATGATCCTTGCTTGGATTTACTCGCTACTCAGTCTGATTCTCCCTTGTATATCTTGTTGTATATGGATGACATCCTTATTATTTGCATGTCTAGAGCAAAACTACTTGATGTCAAAGATTCACTTAAGCAATTCTTTGACAGGAATGATCCGAGCCTAGCCCAGAATATTCTTGGAATAAGAATTTCAAGAGATATAGGAGTATACGTCAAATATTTTTGTCTCAAAAGGACTATCTAATCAAAGTCTTTGAGAGGTTTCATGTTTCTAATGTCACGCTTGCTCTTATTCCCTTAGGAGGGCATCTTGATCTCACAAAGAGGTAGGTGCCACTAAGTAATGAGGAGGAAGACTATATGAGACATGTACCTTATGATATTGTAGTAGGTTATGTTATATGTGATATGATCTGTATTAGACATAACCTTGCTTTTGTAGTAAGTGTGCTTAGTAGTTTCTTGTCCAATCCCTCATTGCTTTTGTAGTAAGTGTGCTTAGTAGTTTCTTGTCCAATCCCTCATAGAAACACTGGACTACCATGAAATTTCTCTTGAGATATATTGCATGAACACTAGATATTTGTCTGGTTTATGGTTTGCATACTTCACCCTCTGAGATATTTGGTTATGTGGACATTGACTATGCTAATAACAAAGATAAAGGAAGTCTGCTACCTCTTTCATGTACACTTGGTGTGGAAACTGCATTACCTGGAAAGCATAGTTGCAACCCATTGTAGCACTCTCCTCTACAGAGGCAAATTACAGTGGTGCAACTAAACCTTCCAAGGACACCATTTGGCTCCAAAATATACTTAAGTCTGTATTGAATATGGATAGTCAGAGTGCTCTATACTTGAGCAAAGATCATGTTTATTATGAAAGGATTGACCACATTGACGTTATATAACATTTCATTCGTGTTTTGATTGCTAACAAATCTCTTTCTTGTCAAAAAGATTGATGGAAAGATCAATCATGCAAACTTTGGTACCAAGATTGTAACCACTGCAGGGAGTTCTGTACTTGATTGGATCCAACAGTTGCTGAGAACGAGTATGTCTAGCCGATGATAGAAAAAGAAGTAAAGTCAGTTCACATCAACAAGTAAGGTTTACTATGTGTGTTAAATTGTTAGGTTCATCTCTCTAGCCTAGTGTAATTCTAAGTGTTGTACATATGGATATTTGTTTATAGGGTAAACTGCAGGAAACCACCCCTTAAATGTGTCATATTGCACATAACCACCCCTTATATGTAAAATTGTGGCAAACCACCTCTTATAATGTCTCTGTTAGCAAATAACCACCCTAGCCTCTATTCCGTTAAGATTCAGTGTAAATTTATATGAAAATGACTAAAATAACCTTGTTTAAACATCCAATTTTCACTTGAATGCCATTAAAATCAAGAACAGTACTTTCTTTCAAATCCATTTAATTCAATCAAGAATTTAAGAACAAAAAAATCAAGAATTTAAGAACAAATTCACACAAAAACAGCTTCTTCCCTTCAATTTCTTCAAATTCAACAACACGATAGCGAGTGAAGGGCACACCCAAAAGTCTGAAACCCTAAACTATGGCCAAAGACCCAAATCCCCTTAAACTCATCATAGATAAATTGGGACTCGGATTGGGGTTGGGGTTGTGCACCATATCAAATTCAGAATCGGCGTTTGAGTTAGGATTGGTAGAAGGGGTCGTCGTTGCTATTTCCCCATGAGGAAGAGAGCAGACAGAGAACCGCCACTGTAGGACGCCATAGCCACCGCCCTGGACTCGCCACTCCACCATTGCGGCTTTTCCCTAATCTCGCCTCTTTTTCCTTTTTCTTGCCAGCCATCTACCGACCTTTCTTTCCTTCTCTCTTTCGAAACTCAGGATGTTTTTCCACTTGGTGAGCAGCGTCGCGGCGGGGATGCGACCAGCGGTTTCGGAACCCCTCTTCTTCCGCTGCTTTCGACCGATGCGCGTGGGCGGCGCCGCAGGCTCGAAATTCTTGTCCTTCTTGCCGCCGCCAGGCTTACGGTCGCTGGAGTTCGGCTGCCAATTTACCCCGCTGGATGACCCTTGCCGGCTAGCCCCATTTCCGATCGGCAATCGCCAATGGAGGAGAGAGATTTCATAGTTTCATCCTTTTTCTTTTTTATTTTAATTAATCTTAGATTCATAGATTAAAATATAGGGTAAATTACACATAATCACCCGTAAATTAGGGTACTTTTCACATAACCACCCATAAAAACTTAAATTACAGTAAACCACCCATAAATTTGATTTGTTTTCATATGACCACCCACACATTAAACCTCTATTTGTTTTGTTTAAAAGACTAAAATACTCCTAATTTCAAGCTTGTATTTGTTTGTACTTTGTAAAGGAAAGATGTTGCATGTATGTAAGTACGTGTTTGGATTCCAATTGTATTATGTTTATAATGTAAAATATACAAGGTCGTCTTTGACAAACAAAAAATTTAAGATAAATTAAGGGTGTGTTTGGATTCCATAATTTATTAATTATATATAATGTAATAGTTTTATCTTGATGTATGTGATTATTTGGTTAAATTACTAAATCGATGTATGAGATTTTTAGTTATATAACCAACTGCTCACATAAACCGAAGTAAATAATTGCATTATAATTAAATTGGAATGGAATTCAAACCCACACTAAATACTCCAACCAATATATATCTAAATTGGATTTGCAATGTGAAGAGTCGAGACTTGCAATAGCTTCTAACAGTCGCCTCTCCTTCAAATGTTGAATAAGATATGGATAAAACTCTAAAATAGAACAAGGTTGTTGCTTTCAAATTAGAGTAAATTAGCTCATATCTTAAATTACAAACCATATCATTTAAAAAATAAGCTAAGCTTATACATATCATTTGACAAATTAGCCAAACATGAATAATTTTATTACAATTTATTCTTTTTTAAAAGGGGTAAAAGTAAAACCGGATTATTGAACAAATCAGAAGTCTTATGAAAACAAATCTTTGCATTAAATACAAATAAGCTTGAATTAAGAGTATTTTAATCCTTTTAAACAAAACAAATAGAGGTTTAATGGGTGGGTGGTCTTATGAAAAGATAACTAATTTATGGGTGGTTTAATGTAATTTAGGTTTTTATGGGTGGTTATGTGAAAAGTACCATAATTTATGGGTGGTTATGTATAATTTACCCTAAAATATAATGAAGGTAGAGATATTGACGGCAACTTAACGGAATAAGAGGTGTGGGTGGTTATTTGCTAACGGAGGCATTATAAGGGGTGGTTTGCCACAATTTTACATGTAAGGGGTGGTTATGTGCAATATGCAATATTTAAGGGGTGGTTTCATGCAGTTTATCCTTGTTTATATGTGGTGTTCTCATTGTATTGATATTGGGCCATTAGGCCCAACACCGATCTCAAACAGCCCATGGGCTTCTAGCCAAATAGTTGAGTCTAAGTGTCGCCGTTTTTCTCTCTAGTTTTCTTTGTATTTGGTGTTGATCGGGCTTGTAATCACTTTTCGATATCAATATATACAAGTTTTACTTTCTTTTTGCTGAATGTGAATCAAACACAGTTGCTGAATGTGAATCTGATTCTGATTCATGAGTGAATCATCATCATGGCACAAATTAAATCAATTCAGGGCATAAGGATCAGAAATTAAAGAAGAGAACCTACATGGCATAAAGTTAACACAACTGAGGTTACAGCTAATCTCTGAGTTACAAACACATTAATTTGACATCTCTAAGTTACAGCTAATCTAAACAAAAGCCTATTATCTGTTTTAACTGGGGAGAACCTAGCAAATGGTGGATCGCAAAACACAACGAAGCTAACAAATCTGTACCCATCTGTATGTCCTGTCTCACTGCAAGGTCGTATCACCAGGGCCGTCCTAATCCTCCGAGACGCCGTGCCAGCTGCATGTCCTGTCTCACTGCAAGGTTAAAAAAAACTGGTTGAAGTAAACCATCGCAGAACATTGAAAACCATTAATTTTTAATCAAATAATTAGAGCTTGTGGATCAGTTCACAAATTTCATTAGTTTACGAGAGTGCTAAAACTCTCAGGTAATGATTTGTGTAAGAGAATATGCTCATCTTCTAAGTTCAAAATTCAAAGGAAATTGTCAATTTTCATGTAGAGAGATAAGCATGTGTAGTGTCTACATTAAAACTAGCTTAAAGGAAAGAAAATACCTATCAAAGAAGGGTAGCAATGAACTACTGCTTATTCAAGACAAATTGGATCAACATACAAGGTTCAACATAATGAGCTGAAGTTGCATCCTACGAGAAACTCAATATATTAACACTAAATACTCTAGCAATTATAAAGCTGAAAGATATGGAAATTTTAACCAGCATTCAACAACACTAGCCTACTCAGATGATCCAATTTGTCTTGAACAAGTAGTTCATTGCTACCCTTCTCTGCGCTTAAAGGAAAGGCATTAACATACAAGGGGCTTGTTATGCATTAACATAAGCCAGCAGGCTGTGCAACAGTAAGCAACAACTTCGGGTACTTCCTAGGAGAATATCAAGGTGGTCGCTTGTCAAGGAACATTTCAGTTATTTTTAAAATAAGAAACATAGGGTACACAGTACACAAAATGAAATCTATAGGGTTGAGGAGGTGTTGCATAATTGCATACATGAAGAACTATTATAGCAGCAAACATTTCGGTTAAATGAAATTTCCAATTAACCCTGTCACCCGTTTAGTGACCGCCTACCCCTAAGATCGCTTCCATAACCGAGTTTTCAGGGAGGTTTTGAACGCCCATTACTTGGGTTTGAGCACCATATGTGTAAATTTGAACACCCCACCCCCTCCCCCCATATCTATTTAAACTTTGCCAATTTTTAAGACACCCACCACCCACTTCCTCTTTTTCTTTTCTTTTCATTTTAGACTTGAATTGATTTGATTCAAATTAACCATTTAAAAGAAGATGTGCAAAAAATATACATTCTTACCAATGGAGTAAAACTATCAAAAGTGGTGTGCATTTTTACATGCATTGTTCAAATTTGCACACCCAATGAATGTGGATCGTCTTATAATGTATTGTATGAGACCGTTGGTATTTTGCAAACAAAAGAGATGAATTGGGTGGCTCTTTGCAACTTTCAGTTCAATGGATGGTTTTTAAAGTTATGCATTTTAAACAGGTGGTTCAGCATAAATAATACTCTGTAGTATATAACATATTGAACTCCATATGTATTTCTAGATTTTCCTTTTCTTAAAATCATCTCATTATTTTTCAATCATTGATTGTTCTTCCCTAGCCCGAAAATGTAGCTCTATTTTACCCTTCCCAAGACCCAAAAACTACAATCTCGTGAGAAAAAACTATAAAATGCAGTAAACTACAATCTCATGAGAAAAAAACTATACAATGCAGTAGCAAGTCAAATGAATATTCATACTGTTAAATAGTTTATTAAACAACACAGATTCAATGAAAGATGATGATGATAAATAAAATGTTCATTGCAAACCACCAACAAGACATTCTCCCGAAAGCATTTTAACATGAGGCAATTGCAGTAATTAAACAAATCCATACTTATTCAGTGAATTTCAAATGTTCCACAATTTCATTTATGTAAATAAACCCATTTCCATCCTTCAGCAGAAGCCAGAAACAAGCTCTAGACCATAATAGATTACTGGGAAATAATAAAGGAATTAAAAAAAAAAGTGGTAGAAAAGGCCACATGAGATGGGAAACAAGCTCTAGATCATAATAGAATACTGGGAGATAATAACGGAATTCAAAAAGGTGGTAGAAAAGGCCACATGAGATGGGGAGAAAAAACATGGGGCCCCAGAAAGTTCAGGACCATCAGTTAACTAATGTGTGAACATTCAAACATTTGGAAACGAACAAAAACAAAGAAAATTGTATTTTTAATTGCCCTGAATCTTTATGACAAATCATTCCTTTTTAGATAGTCAAATATGAATTCGATATTTGTGCCAAAAGAAAGTCTAAAGATGAAAGCAAGCATTCTCCCAGAAGAAGGAAAACTTACTGAGTGTCACTCGTTTTGCATGAACAGCACAGATCATTGAATTGACGAACAAGCCCACAACAAAATCTTCTGCAGCCTACAACAATCAACAAAAAGAGGGATCCATCCAAATTAACTCAAAGCTCAACATAGGCGGTTTGTTCGTTTACTCGAGCATGAAATGTCAAGAGATGATAAAAACAAGAATGGCAGCAGATCAAGTCTTCCTGCTGGAGCTAGGCATTTTGTAAAACAAAAGGTAAACAGAAGTTCCATACATCCTAGAATTCCAATTACCACAATGACGTTCAGCGACTGTCAGGAGTGGTTCGTCAAAATTAACTCAAAGCTCAACATAGGCGGTATGTTCACTTACTCGAGCACGAAATGTCAAGAGATGAAAAAAAAAAAAAAAAAAACAAGAATGGCAGCAGATCAAGTCTTCCTGCTGGAGCTAGACATTTTGAAAAACAAAAGGTAAACAGAAGTTCCAAACATCCTAGAATTCCAATTACCACAATGACATTCAGGGATTGTCAGGAAGATTTATACTTTGGAAGAGAATGTTAACCAATGATGTTATAGATCAACACTACACCAGAATATCATTTTATAGTGACAATTAAACCAAAACTAATAAATCCAATATAAGACACAAGACTTGTAATATCATGTCAACACATACAAAATAAACATTTAATTATGATCACAGGCACAAATTGTAACAAAGAAGTACCTCCTGAAGACAGACTAAGGCTTCAGCTTGCCAACGGGTAATAGATGGAGAAAAGTGGTTGGTAAGCTCTTTGACCTTAAATGAGATATAAGAGCAGTCAACAGCAAATCTAATCATATGAGCAATTATATATATCATAGAGAGAAATCCAGTCATATAAGGTATTTACTCATTGAAATAAGGAAAAAACTTCACAACTAAGGTAATATAACAGCACCCATTTACTAAAAGCCCCAATTATGACACTAAAATAAACTACAAGTATCATTTGGCAACAAAAACATGGAAACAATGAAATAAATTGAAAGAAAAATTCCAGTTAGGTACATCATCATTTGGCGTGATTACATCTCTACAAGTACCATTCACATTAAAAAATGCCACTAGGGCCTGGCGTTTGAAACATTTTCATCCTAATCTACATCATTTAGGGGCCATTTGGTTGTAAATTATGGAAACAGAAAGGAAACATATCTAATCCACATTTTACTTATTTTTCATCAACCATAATTTTAGTTCTAACTTATGCTCTCCCATATTCCACATAAATTTTGTTTGGTGTCCCCTCCATTTCATTCCCATATTGGTCATGGTTTTCACAATGACGAATTCTTTCCATTACACCCTTCTCTAGTGTCACAAAAACATTGCACTTAAACAGAAATATATTAATTTCTTTCCAGAATTTGCAACCAAATGGACACTTAAGGTATAACAAAAAGTTTCACACAAGTACTACATGTTTTCAATAGGTGGAAGACATTTCCCAAAAGTTAAGATCTGTAATTATTATGCCAAACATTAGGATATCCAGACGAAATGCAAGCAAAATTGAAACATATGTAAACCGTTCAGCAGTTCAGCCTGACAGATAAGTCAATTCTAGTTGAAATGCAACACACAGTCAAGAAATGGACACGAAAAAATAATCACCAAAACAGGAACAATTTCAAAAATGGAAGATGAGATATAGAGGTTACAGTTCGAACGAACGGGGCACCAGGGATGAGGAGTGCGGTTGACTTCTGGTATCGGCGAATCTCCCTCAGGGCAACCGTCCCACGCTTCGCTCTCCTAGGTTTTCGGGCCGAAGGCGTAGAAACTGCCCCCAAAAAACCCCAAAATTAGCGAAGCCAGAAGAAATTAGGGTTTGTAGCAGAGAAATAAAAATTGCAGAAATCAAACTTGAAGCACGAAATGGTGGAGGAGGAGAGAAGTGAACCCGATTGACGACTTCTAGTGGATGCAGGGCGATGCGCAGTGTGCTTAACCCTAGCCATTGTCGAGTTGAGTTAACCCTTGGGAATTGGGGTCCCCTCTCGTCTGTACCTCTGGAGCGGTGAGCGGAGGCTGACAACGGCGACGGTGGGGAAGGAGCGGTTGAAGGGCGGTGCGCCAAGTACGCCGACCGGTGGAGACGCTCTCAACGTCACTCACCGACGTTTGGGAGTCCGAAAGCGAGGGAGGGTATCAGTAGAGAGTGTCAGAGTTGTGAAGGAAAGGCCAACGGTAACAATTTCCCCTCCCTCCGTCTAATTGCCACTTATGCTAGGTTTCAAATTCTGCCTACGAGGGAAGAGAATGCAACGGTAACAATGTACCCAATCAGTTTTAATGATCCACTATATGAAATTGACAATCGGATTTTCCACCAACGTACAAATGATTACTACTGGTTTAAGAAATTGACAATCGGAGTATAAGGTTTTAGTAGCTCATCCCAATCAAACACTCAAGGCAACGGGCCCAGTGTGGAGAAGAGAAAGCCCAATCCGTTCAATCCAAGCAACAAGTGATAACAATATATCACGTACAAACAAACAAAGTTTAGAATCTCCTAGAATTGCATTTGACATGCTATATAACACTATTACATTCCTGTCCAAGAAATCACCTATTATATATGTATATTTTATATAATCAGAATAGATGAAAAACAAGGAAGAATCTTTTCAATCTTTTTTTATGGTATCAGAGCGACTGTAGCAACCAACGTTGCTTCATGGCTGAAAATCAGTCTCCATCTATATTACAGCAGATTCAAGACTCTATGGCCAATCTCAACCTCAATCCTTCCTCCTCTCCCCTTCCAAATTTCTCAAATCTAAATACAATTAAACTTTCTCCCACCAATTTTCCTCTATGGGCGTGTAAATTAACCCCATACCTACGGTCCCAAAGAATGATTGGGTTCGTCGACGGCACAAATCCTTGCCCAGATTCAAACGGAGAGAACGCCCAAGCAATTGAGGAATGGCACACCAAGGACTAGCTGGTGGTGGCCATCCTTATTGCGTCTCTAACCGAGCAAGTGATGGTTCAAGTTCTTGACTGCGAGACCTCTCGCCAACTTTGGGATCGACTTCACTGGCTCTACTCTGATCGATCCAGCGCTCAGATTATTCAGACCCGTCTGGCACTCCACAGCCTGCGGAAAGGAGATGAATCCGTCACGGACTACTATAACAGAACCAAGCAACTTGTCCAGCAAATCCAAGCGGCAGGGCAGGTTGTCCGCGATGATGAGTTTGTAACCTATCTTCTCGGAGGTCTCGGAACCGATTTCGATGCCATGGTAGCTACTCTTTCCACTCAACCTACACTTCCCTCATATGAACAAACACTCAGTTTCCTTCTTCTCCAAGAGAGCCGGCTCAACAGACACACCACCTCTCTCACTCAAAACACCCCTGTTTCCCTAAACGCCACCCAAACCACCAATCAAGGCCCTAAATTAAACCACACATCCAACAACGGAGGAAGAGGAGCTTACCGGGGAAAGAGCGATGCTCCTCGAGGACGAGGTTTTCGTGATGACAGAGGAGGACGCTCTTCCCGAGGGTGTGGTTCGTCGTTCCTGTTCAATGGAGCGCTAGATACTCGCCCCAGTTGTCAAATATGTGACAAAAAGGGCCATTCCGCCATACGCTGTTGGATTCGCTTTGATCAAGCCGTTCAAGCACCACCACCAAGAAACTTCCAGGCGAACAACACCTCCTCTTGGTTTCCCGACATAGCTGCTACTCATCATTATACTCCCGACGTTTCAAACCTCAGGTTCGATCGCATCCCTTACGAGGGCACTGATGCAGTTTCTCTAGGCGACGGTTCTTCTCTTCCAATCCACAACTACGGTTCCACCTTTCTTCACTCTCCTTCTCGCATTTTTTATCTTCGTAATCTCATTCATTCTCCCAAATTAAACAAAAACTTAATCTCCGTACAAAAATTCTGTCATGATAATCGAGTTTTCTTCCAGTTTCATGACGATTGCTTTTATGTGAAGGATGTCGTGACGGAGCGTCTTCTTCTCAAGGGCCTCGCTGAAGGCGGATTGTATGTCTGGCCACCGGATTCGTCCTCTTCGTCCAATTGCTCGCCATTGTCATCCCTCAATCTCACCTCTGCGCCTTCTGTTCCTTCCGTTTGGCACTCAAGACTAGGGCACCCGTCTAGGGATTTGACCCGTTTTGTAATAAAGCGGTTTGGTTTACCCGACTCAGTTTTCTTTTCCACTTGCCCATCTTGCTCTTGGGCTAAAGCCCATTGTTTACCCCACCCACCCAGTCCAACTTCATCCACTTCGGTTTTAGACCTTCTCTTTTGTGATCTATGGGGCCCAGCCCACTTGCAATCAATCAATGGAAATAAATATTATCTTTCAATTGTGGATGATTTTCCAAGTTCATTTGGATTTTTCCAATTCAAGTAAAAAGCCAAGTCACGATAATATTCACCCATTTTATTACTTTGATTACCAATTTCTTTGGAAAAAATATCAAGTCCATCCAAACGGATAATGGCACCGAATTCAAGCCACTCATCCCGCTCTTTCAAAAATTGGGAATCCGTCATCGTTTGTCATGCCCTTATTCGCATCCTCAAAACAGGAGTGTTGAAACCCGTCATCATCGCATTGTTGATATGGGTCTTACCTTACTCAAACATGCCTCCATGCCTCTCAAGTTTTGGGATTGTGCCTTCCAAACCGCCGTTTCTCTTATCAATCGCCTCCCCACACCCATTCTCCATCACCAATCACCCTACCTTCTCTTATTCAATCAAGAACCGTACTACAAGTTCCTCAAGGTATTAGGTTGTTTATCCTTTCCCAATTTACGCCCTTACCAACACCACAAACTCAATTTTCGATCCACTCCTACCATTTTTTTGGGCTATAGCTCCAATCACAAGGGTTATTTATGTTATGATTGGAAGGCAAACAAAACCTATGTATCTCGAGATGTGATTTTTCACGAGGATACTTTTCCATATAATTCATTTGGCATCTCTACACCAAAAGAAAACCCACCAGAAGAGACATTCTTACCTTTGTTTCCTAATTTCCACGTTGTGGGCCCAAGACCCATACCCAACCCACAAGAGGAAAGCCCATCATTACCTTCCACTTCAGCCCACTCACAAATTCAATCAAGTCAAAACCTAAATACAAATATACATACAGGCCACTCCCATTCTCCAGCATCCTCTGAGACAGATTCGGCATCCTCCTCAACGCCGATTATCCAGGCCCCTCCACCACAATACATGAACACCAGATCACAAACAAACAGCCTTAAACCCTTGGTGAGAACCGACGGCACAATCCCTTGGCCTCAATGCTCGACCACATCTATTGTCCCTGAGGAACCAAGTTGTTTTTCTGAGGCAGTTCGATATCCGGAGTGGAGGGATGCCATGAATGATGAATTTCGGGCCTTACTCGACACCAAGACATGGACATTGGTTCCTTCATCTCCAACATTCAATGTTTTTGGGCACCAAATGGGTCTTTAAGACCAAACGCAAATCTGACGGATCAATTGAGAGGCGAAAGGCTCGCCTCGTTGCCAAAGGTTTTAATCAACTCCCAGGTCTTGACTACACAAAAACGTTCTCCCCCGTTGCTAAAGCATCCACCATTCGACTTCTCCTTTCCCTTGCGGCAATGAACGATTGGACGACCCAACAGTTGGACATACAAAACGCCTTCCTCCATGGCTCTTTGACTGAAGATGTCTACATTCACCAGCCTCCAGGTTTCTCTAATCCCTCCTTTCCTTCCCATGTTTGTAAACTACACAGATCTCTCTACGGTCTGAAACAGGCGCGGGGCGCCTGGTTCGCACGACTCAGTGATGCTCTAATTTCTATGGGCTTCAATTCTTGTCGTGTCGATTCTTCTTTATTCTCCTTTCGCCATGAGAATCATTGCATCTTTGTCCTCGTTTATGTGGACGACCTGTTGCTTGTAACGTCTAATCCTCTGTTGTCTGCCAAGTTTGTTTCCTCCCTGAGCAGGTTGTTCCTGGTCAAGGATCTTGGACCTGCAAAATTCTTCCTTGGAATCGCGATTACAAGGGATAACGCTGGCTTTAGCCTGTGCCAATCCAAGCACATAATAGATCTCATTACAAAGGTTGGAATGACGAATTCCAAGCCTGTATCCACTCCAATGGCCTCCAATTTTGATCCTCTGCAGCAGTCGACTCCCCTGGATGATCCTGGGTTGTATCGTAGTACCGTTGGGAGTCTGCAATACTTGAGTTTTACTCAACCAGATGTAGCCTTCGCGGTCAATAGATCGAGCCTCTCCATTTATGCACAATCCTACCATGGTGCATTGGCAGGGAGTTAAAAGGATCCTTCGCTATCTTAACCACACCAAATCCTTCATCTTCAAGATATCAAGGCATTACCAACACAATTTGTCTGCCTTCTCGGATGCAGATTGGGGAGGGGATCGAACCGACCGGCGGTCCATTAGTACCTACTGCGTTTTCCATGGTCCGAATCTTATCTCTTGGGCATCAAAAAAACAAACCACTGTCTCTCGATCTTCCACGGAAGCTGAGTATCGGGCCCTAGCTTTAGCAAAATGTGAAACTCTTTGGTTGCAGTCAGTTTTAGCATCAATGGCCATCTCTCTTCCAGCTCCTCCTACACTTTGGTGTGACAATCTCGGAGCAACTTATCTTGCCGTCAATCCGGTACTTCACCATCGGATCAAACATCTCTCAATGGATTACCATTTCGTCCGTGAGAGAGTCGTCAATCGCACACTTCGTGTTGCCTTTGTCTCCTCCAAAGACCAGCTAGCTGATATGTTAACAAAGCCTCTCTCGTTTGCGGCCTTTCAATCCAACCGCTTCCAACTTCGCGTGCTCCCGTTGGAAGCGAAGGGGGGTAGTAGCTCATCCCAATCAGACACTCAAGGCAACAGGCCCATTGTGGAGGAGAGCCCAGCCCGTTCAATCCAAGCAACAAGTGATAACAATATATCACGTACAAACAAACAAAGTTTAGAATCTCCTAGAATTGCATTTGGCATTACAGCTGTATAACACTATTACATTCCTCTCCAAGAAATCACCTATTATATATGTATATTTTATACAATCAGAATAGATGAAAAACAAGAAAGAATCTTTTCAATCCTTCTTTAGGTTTTTGTTTGTACTACGGAGAGTTTATAATCTATTACGGAGTGATCTCCAATGTTATCTTAGACCATCCGCATCAGTAAAACCCTATAGGGTTTCTTAACTTCACTTTATCACTTTCTCTTTCCTTAAAAACTCAACTTACTTTTTTACCCACATCCCTACAACCCATCTCAATTTCTTAATTTCACTTTCACCATATATTATATATTAAAATAGTTATAATAATATTATTTTTACATTATTTATACACAAATTATAATTCGCATAAAATAATATAATAATGATAAATAATTAAGAATTTGGTTAGTAACTTTTTTTTATGAAATTAATATAAGAGGAAATGGTAGTAAATACCACAATTCCAAAAATCTTTGCAAAAATGCCAGCATTTTGGAAAATTTTGCAAGAATGCCATTTTTGCCGAAAATTTGCAAAAATGCCACGGTAAACCCCCTTCAAAAACCGGCTATCCTATGTAAAGTTGGGCAAAAAAAGAAAAGAAAATTAAATTAGAGGCATCATTGCCTAGTGAAGAGAGAGAGGGCGGGAAGGAGAAATAGGGGGAGGGTTAGTAAATGCCCATCCAATCACATATCTCTCTCCCGTTTGAAAACACACCGATAGCAAAGAGAGAGAGAGATGCTTCTTCATCTTTGACAGAGGATTTTCAGTCGCCTTAAATCCTATCAAATAAATCCGACTAACCTAACTAATGTAGTTTGGCAAGTACGGGTCGATCCCACAGAGAGTCAGTGATTTGTATGCAAGTCAGAATGCGTCAACAAGAACAAGAAACAAAGGGGGGAATTTTGATGGTTTGAACTAACTAACAATGCACAAGTAAGAAAAATAATAAAGTAAAACAGATTAAATGGATGAATATGAGAGAATAGCTCAGGTCAATCAATCTCAGCAATCAGGTTTGTTCATTGATCATGGATATCGAAAAGATAACTTCCTCACGAATACTTTGTTGTGGAAAGACTAGGTCTTTTGAATCCAATTCCTTTATCAAATCTAGTTAACAGGACAACCAGACCCTGAAAACCCTAATTATCAAACAATCTTGAAACTATCAAGATTCAATTCAATAATTGATTAAGCTTAAAGGAAATCAACAAAGACAATCGACACGCACAACCAGTTATTGCATCAATTGCAAATCAATTCTTCATACAAATCCCTAAATCAACCAGTTTTAGAGATTTATACTTTGCTACTCAAGAACATAGATAACTCAACCAGTAATTACCTATATCTAGCAATAGATTATCATGAACAGGCATCAGTTGATCAGGCTAATGGAAATTCATGAAAACCCTAAACATTCAACGCAAAGAATCGATAATATTCAAAGAGGAGTATTAAGATAGAGAAATCTCACAATGAAATAATAAACCTGACGCTTCGATTAATCTTCCCAAGTAAAGAAAATTAGTTGTTCATGGTTGAGAAATCACAAAGGCCCTACAATGGTTGCTACCTCTCACTTCGTTCCTTCGAACCAAACAAAACCCAAAAACTCCCACTGTTCTTTCACCGAACACCGTTTCGTGTTCCCCTCTCATTGAAATTAAAATAAAAATAAATTAACATAACGTAACAGCTGTTTCTTGCACAAAACTCGGGTGCACCACCACATAACTCGGCCAAGTTCTTGCTCCACCCGAGTTCCTGTTCAACAGCCACCTTCATGACCAGATTTCTCTATTTTCAAGGCTGAATTTGAAAAAGTCGTAAACATGAAAGTTGTAGGTCTTCGAATCCTCTTTCCAACAAGTATAAGTACGCCCCGATCCGATAACTACAGCCTTCGAACGACTCATTTTCGTGCAGCGTCACCAGTTTGGACAGCTCCAATCAATTCTTCATGCTTAGCTCCTCTCCTCGACTCTCGTGCTCTTCTATTTTCGTCAAATCTTTGAGCATTGGCTCGAGCTTAGCTTCACCTCTTTGCAATCACCTGAAATCATGCACAAACCTCGTAGATTCCGACTCTAATTGAAACATAATAAAAACATGAAAACTACGCTAACTCATGCATTTTACCCTACCTAAACACATCTAAATGCCTATATTAACACTACCTAAATGTGCATGATCAATCTTCATCGGCAGTTGCAGCGACGCATAGAAAGGGAGAGAGAGAGGGCGGTTTCTTCTTCGGCAGTTGCAGAGACGCCGGTTCGAGAGAGGAACAACATAGGAGAGATAGCGGACAGGTCCACCGTCGCCGGAAAGTACACCAGACACGACATAAATCAGGTACACCCTTTTACTCTTCTCCCTTTGGTGGTAGTGTGCGCGGGTGTGGGTCGGGGAAGCAGTGGGTGAAGGGGTTAGGGCAATGGCGGCCTTAATGATGGGACGGGGTGGTGGTTTTCTTGTTTGGAGAATGGTGGGTGGTGGTGGCATGGGTGGTTTTCGGGTATTGAAAGGGGAAATCGGTGGTTAGGGTTTCTAATTGGGTGACAGTGGTTTTCGGAATGGGTTAGGGCAACGGTCGGGGAACTATGGATAGGGGAAATTGGTGGTTTGAGGTTCGAATTGCGTGACAGGGGTTTGACATTGGGTGACAGGGGTTTCTAATTTGGAGAGAAGGGTTTCTAAATTTGTTGTGGTAGGCGGAATAGGGGAATTGACGAGGTGTGGAAATTGGGATATGTGGATGTCGTAGGTGTCCTATTGAAGGAGGTTTGAGGTATTGGTTATAGGCTTCCGATTCATAATGGGTGACATGGGTTTCACCCTGAGTGACAAGGGTAGAGTGACATGGGTTAGTCTGTTAGGTGACAGAGGGAGATGAATATAATTTGTAAACTGACTTTGTTCGTGTGATGGAAATTGCAGGAAAGAAATGGTGAGGACGAAGAATGTGAGCTCGAAGAACAAAGAGCCTAAATACGTAGTCCCCGAAGCTAGGCACTTCCGGGCCCGGGTGAACCAGGGCTCAAGACTGTCGATGCTGAACAACATCGATGAGTATGTTGACGCTAGCGACTGGCAGAAGCTGCTTGAATCCCAGCTGGGTGGGGTTGTGCAGCTGGCGCACAGCGTGAAATTTTCTTCACAAATGGTGCATTATGCACTCCAGCGACAGCTTGCGAGCGATAAGGAGTGGGAGACCTGGTACCGGATTAAGGGGAAGCTCCGGAGGTTCTCCCTCAAGGAGTTTGCCTTAGTAACCGGGCTGCGGTGCAGTCAACCAACAGCTAGTGACATGGAAAACGACGAGAAAGCTATCAAGGAGTTTTTTGGAAACGAGAAGATGACGGTCGGTGACCTGGAGACCGAGCTGAAGAACTCAATGTTGGTGGTGCGGAGCCCGCGAAGACGATTCAAGCTAGTGCTTCTGTACATTGTGGAAGGCGTTTTGTTAGGGGAGGAGCAGAGGAAGGGGCTGCGGAGCTGGATCGTCCGGTTGGTGGAGAATGTCGATCGATTTTTGGCATTCCCATGGGGGAGGGTCATCTATGCTGCAACACACGTGTCGCTGAACGGCGCCGTAAAGCGCCGGGAGGCTGAGATAAAGGCAGAAGATTGAAAGAAGCGCAATGGTTATGACCTGATGGGTTATCCGCTATCCTTTCAGGTAACCTTCTCGACCACACCCATGATCATTTTGTAATTCATATGCTGAAAATGTATTAATTTGAGTGGGGATGTGGTGCAGATTTAGTTGTTGGAATCCATGCCGAAATGGAAGGTCCGGTTTGTGACGAAGGTGTCGACAACGGTATTCCCTCGTTGCATGAGATGGACCCTCAAGGACGAGAACCTAGCTTATAAGGATATAGCCAGCCGCACTGAAGCTGAGGGAGAGGAGGCCATAGAGATTGATGATAACCCAATACTCATACCAGAGGAGGCCGAGCTGGAGCTGATGGATGGCTGTGTCTACGATGATGAGAAGTCCGACCCCCTCTTCGACGACCTAGTTGCACCCTTCCTGACACATTTCGAAGCCCCTGGTGGGAGGTCCCCAAAGACGGGAAGAGGAGGCAATGAGAAGGATGGCTGGGTGGGGGACGTGGCCAAGACTTTGGAACAAGTTATGGACAAGCTTGAGACAATGTCAACAAGGATGGAGAAGATGGATGAAAAGGTACGCAATTAATTCCCAAATATTCGTTTTGTGGAGACTCTGGATAACTGTGGTGACTAGGGTAAATAGACTCCTGACACGTGAAATTGGACAAGTGACACGTAGTGTAGATAATGAACGAATCTGGTATAAAATTGAGGGGGGCCTAGTCTGATATGTGTTTGTTTAGAACTGAATTAGGTGACCTTAGTCTGATATGAAGTGTGAATTAGCAATTGTTGGGTGTTCATTACTCATGGTGATATGAAGTGTGAATTGTGTTGAATTTTGTCACCTTATGGTGATATCAAGTACGAATTTTTTCACCTGCAGCTGAAATTATTGGAGGTGGCCATGACTGAGCTGCGGGATGGTCAATGTAAGGGGACGGCCTGGCAAGAAGCAACCGATAAAGAACAAGCTGGCGATGAGAAAAAACGGGATGAGTTTGTAAGTTTGTTTTTGCGTGACATGCGTTTCGATGTTTAGTCCTGCTTGAAATCGGGGATTCAATATCAAATGTTAATATGTTTCTTACAGGGTGAACTTGATGACTTGATAAAGTCAATTGCGACTGAAGGCGGTGAGGGTGGACAAGGTGGTAAGGTAAGTTGTTGGTAAACATCACAAGATTTGTTATGTTAAGCGACACTGGAAGAATGTGACAGGAAGAATGTAGTTGTGTGACATGATTTGTTATGTTAAGTGACACTGGAAAGTTTGAGGCATCATTGAATGTTGATTTCATTTGCAGTTAGGAGCTGCTGTTGAGAAGGGAACTGAAGTGGATGATGGCGGGGATAAGCACACAGAAGTTGAAACTGTGAAGGCAAGGGATGAGATATCAGGAGAGAGCAAGCTAGGTGGTGATGATGTCGGGGACAAGCATGATGAAGCTGAATCTGTCAAGGCAGGGGATGGTGGGGAAGGAAAGAACAAGGAGGTGAGGTTTATTTATGGAAAAAAGGTGACAAGGAAAATTATATCTGTGACATGAAAGTTTATGGCAACTGACACGAAATTCTTTCAGACCAAGGCAGGGGACAAGCAATCTGATGTCGGGGACAAGGTAGCTGAAGGTGAATCCCTCAAGGCAGGGGATGGGACGACAAGAGAGAGCAAGGATGTAAGTTTTTTCTATCAGTTATTGGTGACAGGGACAATGTAGTTGCACGACATGAGTATATCTGTTATGTGACAAGGGATAGTGTCAATCTTAGCGGATGTTTGATATGTTTGCAGTTGGGAGAGGTTGGTTTAAAGGGGTCTGGTCCTGATGAAGGGGGAAAGAAAATTGAAGGTGATGAGAGGGCGAAGCCCCGAGTAGCGCAGGTGTATGCATCTAAGGGGGCGAAGAAGATGAGGAAGGGTGTTGGAGAGGAGCTGGCTCCCCCGTCCAAGAAACCACGAGCCTAGAAGGTAGCCAGTGTTCCCGCTGATGCTGTTGAGCTAGGAATTGTGTCAGCGACGGACAACGACGCCATGACAAGTTGGGTGGCAAGGTACGTAGCTTATGTGTCTTACTCTCGAATAGACGACGAAGGTAGATAGTTGAACGTCCACAATACCTGACAGAAACTTACCGTGCAGTGGAGACGCGGAGGTGCGCACGTCACCTTGCGGTGTGGATGTGACGAAGGAGTTACTCAACCGCCTAAAGAAACCCCAAGATTGGTTTGGAACAGTGGTATGAACACTTGTCACCTATAAAATTTCCCGTGTTAGGTTTATGGATTGTAATTGCAGTTCACTTCATGCAGGAAATGGAGGAGTGCTGCTACCTTCTGCGCAAAGTGGTCGCAGACAGAGCGGGTGACATTGGCAGTGGAGCCATCGTTGTGGATACGTGCTTCGCGGGAATTTATTTACCTCGGGAATTAAAGGAGTACAGCGCCAGCCCCGAAGCGTACGACCCTAGTGATGCATTGATGGCGTACTTAGATGGCCGGTCTTCGAAGCTGTTGGGGCGACCGTGGTCAGGTACGGACCTCATCCTCCTCCCCTTTGCAGCGGTGATTGTGGCCCGTACACCATTAGATTCATGCAGCTCCTGCTGGAGACCGCCCCGACCTTCGATCGATTGGACGACACGTACATTGAGGCATACCGCCAGATGCTAGTTGTTGGGGTATTCCATGGTCGACTCGGATGCTAGACTTTGGAGTTGAACACTTGCTTCCAATCATAACACCCTCCTGTAATAGTTCAAGTAAAATATTTGGATATTTTGCGAAACTTGCTAGTTGTCGAATGTGAACATTTGTATATGTTAGTAGGTATGCGGACATGTTAAACTTGGCAGTGTAGGTACATGTATCTATCCAATTTGGTGACAAGGTATATGTCGTTAGATGACACGAGGATTAAAAGGGGTGACATGGGTCATTTAGACTATACGTAGGAATATGAGACAGTGAATAGTGACACGAAAAAACCTGTCAGGTGACACGTGCATGCAAAGACGGGACCCGATACTGGGACAAAAGAACAAAAGGACAATAGAAAAGGAATCTATCAGGGTGGCAGTTGGTTGCACAGTTCCTTTGACCTACTTACAAAAATATAAAAAAAGAAAAAGAAAATACTGTGTTCCTCGAAATTAAAAGGTAAAGAAAAGAAAAGGAAAAGTAACTTGCATTCATTGCAATTGGGGAATAAAACCACCACCTACACAAGGGAAGGAGAGAGAGAGACCGAATATTAATAGGAGTGAAGGGAGGCGGTTGTGAAGTGAAGGGAAAGAGGAGAGCCCGTACCGGAGAGGGAGGAAGACGCCGGAGAAGGGAGGAAGACGCCGGAGAAGCCCGTACCGGAGAGGAAGGCGCAGGAAAACAGGTACAACTCAATTGGTTATTGAAATCCGTCCTCACCCATCTCTACTACTCTGGATCTTCACTTAATTTGCAATCTTCCCCACTTCATTTGCATTCTTCCATTGTTTCGTACTGGAGAGGGAGGAAGTCGCCGGATAAGGGAGCAAGACGCCGGAGAAGCCCGTACCGGAGAGGAAGTCGTAGGAATACAGGTACAACTCAATTGATTATTGAAATCCGTCTTCACCCATCTCTACTAGTCTGAATCTTCACTTAATTTGCAATCTTCCCCACTTCATTTGCATTCTTCCATTGTTTCGTTCAAAGGCATGCAATTTGGGAATGGAGAAAAATCGGAAATTGGGGAATTGGGTTAACCGTCATGTGGGGAATTGGGGATACGGGGAAATACAGATCTGGGGTAAAAGGGGTATGGGGATCTGAGGAATTGACATAGAAGAGCGAGGGAGGTTGAAGATGAGCGTGGGAGGGTTGCGGGTCCTTTAACCCAGATTGTGAGAGTGGAGAATAACCCCTGTCATAAACGGGTACTGTAGGAGAATTGGGAGAAGGCAATTGACATTCATGACATGAGCTATTCTGTTGGGTGACAAGGGTTACTTCATTAGGTGACATGGGCCTTTTCTCGTGAAACACTCGCGGACAGATTTAATAAGTAGGGGGGTGACTTTGTGTGGATATTGATTATGTTCATGTCCACGTAATTGCAGGAAGAATATGGTTCGGTCCCAGAATTTGAGGAGGAAGGGTGTCCGGCAAGGGTGTCCGGCACACTTAAGCTGCATCACCCACCTTATCCCGGTACTGATGAATGCCCACCCCGCGTTGATGGCCACCTACGTCGACAAGTTGCCAAAGCCGTTCGCCCTTAGTCGCGAGAAAAGGATTCCGCAAAACAAGCAGAGGTAATTTATGTCCAACACTTAAATATCTCTTCGTCTCATAGTGGCATCCGGCTGTAATGAATCTGACTCATGCGATTCTCTATTGTAGTGGAGACTGAGGTCCTTACACGATCAGGTTCATGCAACTCCTCACGAAGGACGCCCCCACCTACGACGGTCTTGACGACGTATTCATCGGGGCGTACAGGCACATGCTCGCTGTTCGCATCTTCAATGGTACACGGTTATGATCTCAGTTGTGATCACCATTGCCCAGTGTTATGAAATTTTATGTTATGGTAGAAGCTACTTATGAACATCGTTTTTATTGTGTTGGATATTTATGAACATGGTTGCTGGTTCTCACATCTAGTTGTGGACGGTAGTTCACTAGGTTGGTATTTTAGTACGTTGCTATGAACTATTTCGCATTCTTTATCTTCAATCCGTGGTTATGTGTTGTGGACTGTTACTTTATTTGTATGATAATTTTTAAGCAGTGATTGACGATGTTGGCATGGTGGAAACATTGGTTATAATGAGTAAGGAAATCACCCGTGTCACCAAACTTGGAATCCCGTGTCGCCAAACTTGGAATTCCGTGTCAACTGACGTAATTATCCGTGTCACATATGTCAATATGGTGAGTAGGGTGATTTTCTAACCTTGTTTATGTATTGATAGGTTGATATAAGAAATGTTACGTCCCTATCATAGGAACCACATAAGTTTACATTTTGTCAAGCATGATTGAATGTCATGTGGCAAGAAACTTACTCGGTTCAAATGCATATTATAAGTTGTAAGGAAATCACCCGTGTCACCAAACTTGGAATCCCATGTCAACTGACGTAATTATCCGTGTCACATATGTCAATATGGTGAGTAGGGTGATTTTCTAACCTTGTTTATGTATTGATAGGTTGATATAAGAAATGTTACAAGTCCCTATCATAGGAACCACATAAGTTTACATTTTGTCAAGCATGATTGAATGTCATGTGCCAAGAAACTTACTCGGTTCAAATGCAATTATAAGTTGTAAGGAAATCACCCGTGTCACCAAACTTGTAATCCCGTGCCACCTTACGTGATTATCCGTGTCACTGATGTCAATATGGTGAGTAGGGTGATTTTCTAACCTTGTTTATGTATTGATAGGTTGATATAAGAAATGTTACAAGTCCATATCATAGGAACCACATAAGTTTACATTTTGTCAAGCATGATTGAATGTCATGTGGCAAGAAACTTACTCGGTTCAAATGCAATTATAAGTTGTAAGGAAATCACCCGTGTCACCAAACTTGTAATCCCGTGTCACCTTACGTGATTATCCGTGTCACTGATGTCAATATGGTGAGTAGGGTGATTTTCTAACCTTGTTTATGTATTGATAGGTTGATATAGGAAATGTTACGTCCCTATCATAGGAACCACATAAGTTTACATTTTGTCAAGCATGATTGAATGTCATGTGGCAAGAAACTTACTCGGTTCAAATGCATATTATAAGTTGTAAGGAAATAATCCGTGTCACCAAACTTGTAATCCCGTGCCACCTGACGTGATTATCCGTGTCACTGATGTCAATATGGTGAGTAGGGTGATTTTCTAACCTTGTTTATGTATTGATAGGTTGATATAAGAAATGTTACAAGTCCCTATCATAGGAACCACATAAGTTTACATGTTGTCAAGCATGATTGAATGTCATGTGGCAAGAAACTTACTTGGTTCAAATGCATATTATAAGTTGTAAGGAAATCACCCGTGTCACCAAACTTGTAATCCCGTGTCACCTTACGTGATTATCCGTGTCACTGATGTCAATATGGCGAGTAGGGTGATTTTCTAACCTTGTTTATGTATTGATAGGTTGATGTAAGAAATGTTACAAGTCCCTATCATAGGAACCACATAAGTTTACATGTTGTCAAGCATGATTGAATGTCATGTGGCAAGAAACTTACTCGGTTCAAATGCATATGATAAGTTGTAAGGAAATCACCCGTGTCACCAAACTTGTAATCCCGTGTCACCTTACGTGATTATCCGTGTCACTGATGTCAATATGGTGAGTAGGGTGATTTTCTAACATTGTTTATGTATTGATAGGTTGATGTAAGAATTGTTACGTGCCAATCATAGAAACCATATAAGTGTACATTTTGTCATGGATAATTGAATGTCATGTGGCAAGAAAATAGCTCGGTTGAAATGCATAACACCAACAAGTGGAAATGTAATAGACATGCATAATATAGGAGGGACATTGCCCTATACATACCATATCCGATCATACAGGCACCATTCATAACGGTGCAACCACACTAGGCGTTCCAAAAAACGACAACTAACCGAGCGTGGGTGAGACATTGTTTCTAACTACCCTTACATAGGCCCCTAACTGCACAAAATGGGGGCCATCCGCCACATACAGAGTTGTTCCAAATCCAAAAAACCACATCTGTTTTGCATCACATCAATATATGGCAACTACTACAACAACATCACAAGTTTTGGCAAAAAACAAACAGAACTGGCTTGGGAGGTCCTAAGCCCTAGTGACCAGACGCACCATTACTCCCATCATCAGCACGAGAATCCACCCCATGAGCCTGTTCCAGCGGGGTGAGTTGTCGGGTGCGGAGCTGCTCGCTAGCGTGCCCGACCCACTGCCCACAGAGGAAGGAGCCCACCTCGGCCACCCGCTGCGCCAGGTGGTTGTTGCTAGCCTCGCTCCTCACCAACTTGTTGGCGAGGACCATGTTCTCTTCCATTGTGGCCTGCAGCGTGGTCTGGGTAACCTGCAACTCAGTAGTGGTGGTCTGCAGCGTGGACTGGGTAGCCTGCAGCTGAATAGTGGTGGTCTGGACCTGCGTGTTGGCGGCCTCCAGCTGAGTGCGCTGTGTGGCCATAGCTCCCTCCCTCGCAGCATCCCGATTCAGCAGCGACTGAACTCGCTGGCGGAGGTCAGTGAGCTCTTTGGCGGCATAGTTCCAGAGCGCATTGTCCTCAGCCACCTGCTCGGGGTCTCTTCTGTCTGATTGATCATCATCCTCCTCCTCCCCTCCACGGTCCCGACGGCTCCGGCCGTAGTCGTAGTCCAAACGCAGCCAGAAGTACCTCCTATCGTCACCGCTCTGGTAGCTCCGGTCGCTGTCGGAGTCCGTGTCAATGTCACTGTCGGAATAAGGCCACATGATTCCTACCAGTACAGGGGAAAATAAATGTGAGATGGCTGAAGAAAACCAAACACAAGAACATACATACATATGAAAAATATCTAAGCATGTTTTATATTAGAGACAAGTACATATATATGAAAAAGATGAATGGGAGAGTGAGATGATATGTCACCAAACAACTAAAGGAGAATGTAATATATAAGCTAAAATAATGTCTGGACCTTATAATGTTGAGAAGGAGAGATTAATGTCCAAACAAAGTTGGAAATGGTAAATACAAGTGTGAATATGAAACTCATATCAATGAAATTTCTGGAAGATGCCATTTGTAAGATGTATGTGGCAACGGAGTCCACAAATCTGATAACAACTCATATCAATGAAATAAAGTTTTCACAAAGTTATATAAAAAATGGGAAGAAATCACCCGTGTCACTAAATTTGGAATCCCGTGTCACCAACTATATATACTTGACTGACTTCCCTACTAAGAACCTTCACGTACAAAGAGAAAGGTTGCAACTTTCATAGGCTTAATCATATTTATGCTTTAGACTCACACAAAAAGGATCCAAAATGTTCTATTTCTTTTTCAAGCCTAACAAGTACATATATATGAAGAAGATGAATGGGAGAGTGAGATGATATGTCACCAAACAACTAAAGGAGAATGTAATATATAAGCTAAATTACTGTAAGCACCTTATAATTTTGATAAGGAGAGAATTATGTGCAAGCAAATACCAATTACAAAAAGGTGGTTAGAAATCACCCGTGTCACCAAAGTTGTAATCCCGTGTCACCCAGTATATATACTTGACTGGCTGCATTCTCACCCCCAATTCAGCAAATTCCACCAAGTAATTGCATATATGAAGCCTAAACCAATAAACACATATAGGAACTCCAAGCAACTACTCAACATAAGTATATAATAAGCACATGCAAGATAAGAGACTAATGGATGTTTTGAACAGGGAACTACACAAGGCACAAGCCATAAAACAGTGAGCCATGGACATATTCACCCAAAATCTGCAGCATACACATGCATAAACCCTAGCCCCTAATCGAAAAGCTTTCGATGTCGTCAATTAGTACTCTATGTCGAAAACCCTATTAACAACTCAGATTTCATTAAAAACAAACTCCTAATCGATGAAAACCCTAAAATCCAAACAGTTTTTTTCAACACATATGCCAATCGGGGTTGTACTTACTTGAAATTGAAAGATTTTCGACGAGGATGAGCACAACTGGTGAACCAATCCCGATCGCGTCGCTTCTTCTTCAGGAATTTTGTTGTGGCTTGCAAGAGAAGAGTGGAAGTGAAAGGACCGATGGAGTGGTATTTATGAATAGAGAGGGGCTCCATCGGGGGGGGGGGGGGGTCACCAAATTTGGAATCCCGTGTCAACTAACATAATAACCCCTTCAACATTAAATATAGGGCAATTTGCACAAATATACATTTCAATATGGTCACAAGGTTGGTATTTTTGTACGTTGCTATGAACTACTACCTCCGTTCCGAAAAACTTGTCACTTGACTATTCACGCACGCTTATTTTAGGAGATAAAACTATATAAAATATCTAGTTTTGTAATTATTTTTTTAAACAATTTCGTAGCTATTATTAGCAAGTACAAACTTGTTACAAAAATGTTATGAAAAAATATATTTTATATAGTTTTTATCATTATAAAAAAGCGTGCGTGAATAGTTAATGACAAGTTTTGCCGAACGGAGGGAGTGTTTCGATTTCTTTATCTTCAGTCGGTGGTTATGTGTTGTAGACTTTGTAGCACGGAAACGGAAACGGACACAGGACACGGACACGGGAAGACACGGGGAAACGGCATTTTCAACAAAACATAGGACACGGACACGCCAAAGAGATATGATATATATATCATTTTAAAGGTCTTGCAAAGATTTATACATTTATACTAATAAGAGCCACGTAGATGTTAAGACCAATGAGATCAAAATAAATAATTATATAACATTTTAAATCAAAATATATACAAATAAACAATGTTGAGTCTAAAAATTAATCAAAGTATAGAGAGGAGGTGTCCACCGTCATGTGTTGTTACGCTCCTCCCGCCGTTCTGCCAACTTTGGTTATAAGTTCTAAGGATGTGTCCAGTGGCGGAGTCAGAAAATTTTCGGAGGGGGGGCACGACGGTATATGTACGATATAGTTTTGGATTAAATTAACATAAAGAATTATATATAATTTGATAATAAATGATGTTATTTGAAGATAAAATCTCATCGGTTTATGATAAAAACACTATCATTTTTTCGCGCCTAAAAGGAAGAAATATAAATACATAAATGGAATACCCGGAAAAAAATAACTAAATAAGTAGAGGAAATGCAATGAACATTAAGTTAAGATTATAGTTGTTATATGAGCTAAGTAGCTAGAGCTTGACTCGAGTTTTGCTCAATAAAAGCTCGGTTCAAGCATATGATGTACAAAATGAGTTGATTATGAGCACATTTTTATGCTCGATTCAAAGCTCGGCTTTGTTTAATTAAAACTCAAATAGCACGAATTTTATGAAATTTAACCATTTTATTTTAAGTTACTATGTCATAAACAAGTAAAGTTGCATGATACTAAAAAAACTCACTCAAACTTGTTCATTTACTAAACAAGTCGAGTGTGAGCTCAAGTTCAAATATAGGTTTCACTCGAGCTTTACTTGTTGCTAAATGAGCTAAATATAATCAAACAATACTAGACGTGTTTGACTCGAATAACAACCATAGTTAATATATACAACTTGTTGCACTCATAACATATAAATGTATAACCAAATATAAAATTTTTAAACTTGTGTAACTTCTTATTTAATTGTCGAAATGATTAGTATAACCTCTTCGAAGCTCTCGAGATGAATTATAGTATGTGAATGTTATTTTAAGTAAAATATAGAAGTATTATAGTCTACTGAAACAAAATTAAAGTGATTAATATACCTTTAATTTTTAAACATTCATAACTTTTTACTCAAATATCGGATTAAGGCGTATTATATGTCAAAACGAAGCTATCGACAAGTAGAATACTACTAGGTACTTCATGAAATGACGATGTTGGCATGGTGGAAACTTTGGTTATAAGTTGTTTGGTAATTACCCGTGTCAGCAAAGTTGGAATCCCGTGTCAACTTACATAATTATCGTGTCACTGAGGAGAATATGGTGACAACATGTACACGAGTAGCACAAACACTCAGGAATTTAAACATGAGCTGAAACAAGTGCCAGTGCATGGGTGGTTTCGTTATGAAAGTGTCACCTCCGGATCGATAAACATGAAATTGAAACTAGTGACATGATAACCCCTTCAACCTGACACGGTAATACAGAGAGGGTGACATGGGTTATTTACTGAATCCATCCCCAAAAGTACTACGAAGTTCTTTACCACTTACCAGTAGAGTGTAACCCGTTGCCAAAAGTAAATGTATCCAAACAACCAAAGGACAAGATTAAAAGCAACGTTGTTCACAACAAAAGACAACAAATCACTTCCATAACTACACCCAAACGACTATCAGATTATGCGTCCATCGAGCCGACCATTGAAGATGGCAGACGCTAGCATCTGTCTGTACGCCCCAATAAACGTGTCATCCAGCCCATCGAAGGTGGGCTCGGTCTCCATGAGGAGCTCCATGAATCTGATCGTGTAAGGGCCACAGTCACCACTGCAATGATGAAGATTTTGTCAAAACAGAGGCGGAGATATCATCAAGTTAAATGAAATACAGGGGTCGCACCAATCATACCTGAGCTTGTTTTGCGGAACGCGCTTGTCGTGGATTATGCGAAACGGGCCTGGCAGCTTCGATGCATACTTCACCTTCAACTCAGCGTGTGCATCCATGATGATGGGGAGGAGGTGGGTAACGTGCATCAGCAGGGGTGGGAGTTCGGCGTCTATCACGCAGTGCACATCGCAGTCATACAGCTTCAACTGCCACTCATTCAGATCAAGAGCAATGGCAACCCAATGTCTTCTCCTCAGGTTGAAGGGTAGGAGGACGAGGTCCACGCCTGGCCACGGACGGGCCATGGGAGCCGGGGCCCGCCCGTCGAAGTATGAGAGGAGTATGCCACTCGCCTCATACCCCCCGACGTCTGAGTTGTACTCCTTCCACTCCCTCTCCAGATAGCTGGAGAAGTAGGAGTCCAACACAATGACTCGACGCCTAATGTCGTAACCCCTCTCCGCGCTTTGTTTCCGTAGCAGGAAGCATGACTGCTCGAAGTGCTGCGTCAAGTTAACCCCCATTACAGCCCACAACATAGTCCAACAGCAACCCAAATGCGTATGCAAGGCCAATCATAATAAAATGTGAGAAATACAATATACCAGCTTCGTACCTCTGAGTGGATCCAATAGCGGGGTGTCTGGAGGGTGGTAAAAAACTCCTTCGACAGGTCCTTGCCGCAAGCCGTTGACCGGTTCTCACCGTCGGCACTGGACCGTACAATGGAGTGGAATCAATGAAAGGGTAACTGTGCCGTATAATGAAGACTGAAATGAGATGTGGGTTACCTTGCGAGCCACCCCTGTAGGGCCTTATAGTCGGCCGCAGAAACTAGTCCCATGGCAACGGCTTCACCGGGAACGACGGCGTCCTTCCCTTTAGAGGCCCGTGGTTTCGTAATCTTCCACGCCTTGCTCTCACATTACTGGTCGACGAACAACCTCTGAATTCAAAAAAACATTTCCCATATCACATAACAAAACGACCCCTGTCGCCTTGCTAACATCCCCATGCCACTATTGAAAACATAAAGGATGAATGGCATGGGCCATAAGGAGCGTACCTTAGCAACTTATCGGGGCTTCTCCACAGCTTCAGTACGACTCCCCTTTGGTACATCAACATCAACAACCTGCAAAACCGATCTACAACTTACATGGATTCCAACATGTACAAACTCGTTTTCACTATCCTTTACTCTTTGTTCCTTGCCTCTTCCAATCAATTTTCCATCCCGCATTTCATGGACCTCCTCCTCTAACACTTTTATCTGCACACAAGAAGTTGTTACAATAAATCCACCATCTCCTCCAACAGTTTTATATCCCGTGTCACATACTGTATGTCCCATGTCATTACCCTATTTACCCTAGTCACTGAACTTAATAAGAATATGAGAGTGAATAATGCGAAAGACTGAAGTACCTTATCATCCATCTTCTCCAAGGTATCCATAATCTTCTCGAGTTTCTTCACCACGATATCCCAAGCGGCGTTCGTCTCCTCGACGTAGTTGGCGAGCATCGCCACCCTCGACCCTTCGTTTACCCGTGCGCGGAAGCGCTCTTTGTGTGGTTGTGTAAATTTTGTTCGAACCATTTGTTTCCTGCAGTTTAAGAGCAACAATACGTTATCGAGAAATTTTATATTCAATGTCACTAGCTTTGTAAACCCATGTCACTCAATTTGTAAACCCATGTCATAAATGTCAGAACGTTCCTAAACCACTGACGACATACATTCCACATCAACTCCCCAAATCTGAATTTCAAATTAATGGAACCCCAAATCTTCCCCATTCCCAATCAAACCCCTAATCTACCCCATTCCCTATTTCGACCCCCACCATAGCCATCCTCTTCGGGCTTACTAAACCCTACCCGCGGGTTTTCCCTATCCAATCCCCAAAACCCGGCTCCTTGTCCTTCATTCACAACCACCTCCACAATCCCCAAAACCGCGCTCCTTGACGTTCAATCCCTTACCACCATAGCAGGTTGTTTCATCCACCCACCCCGAACCCCAGATTCGAAGATAACGGACAACAGAGATAGGGGGCGTACCTTCTGACTTTCCTGCCGACGTTCTTCTCTTATCCGACAGTTCCCGGCAGTCTCTTCTTCGACCCGTTGTTCCTCATCGCCGGCGTCTCTTCCTCCTCTCCCTTTCGAACGGTTTTGAGTTATGGAAATTTAGGGATGGAGTCCCGATGATTACAGAAAGAGAGTGTGTGGTGATATCCGGGACGCGTGTCAACTCACCCGAAATTATTCTTTTTTTTTTCTTTTGAGTTACGGGCAATTTTTCCCAAATAAATGAGAAAGAGTCAATTTTTCCAAATTATCCCCCATTGTGCTATTTTTGCAAGTTTGGCCAAAATTTGGTCTATCTTTGACCACTGGTTGACTATGTTCTTATTGTCGAAACTTTGGTTATAAGTTGTCAGGAATTCACCCGTGTCACCATACTTAGAATCCCGTGTCACCTTACATAATAACCCCTTGAACATTGTCATAATGGTGATTTCAATATGCTCACAAGGGTGATTTCCTAACACCACTACCAAAACACTCAGGAATGTAAACATGATGTGAAATAAGTGTCAATGCATTGGTGAATTCATTATCATAGCGTCAACCACCGAAATGTCTACCATCAAATTGAATGTTGTGACATGATAACTCCTTCTACCTGACACGGGAATACAAATAGGGTGACAGGGGTATTTTCTGAATCCATCCCCAAAAGTACTACGAAGTTCTTCACCACTTAACTGTAGTATGTAACCCGTTCCCAAAAGTACAACAGCCTACTTAGAGTTTGTCATATGTACAAACAACCTAATTACACTACCAAATATGTAGCCCGTTCACAAAATAACATAGACGGAGAATGGTCCAACCACTGACCCGAACCGGCAAATGCAAAAGAATACCCAGCTGCTGAGGTAAGGCGTTGGACCACCAATGGAGGAACACATCTAAGAACGATGGCGCTTGAAACGGGTAAATTCTCCCCGAGATGGGTATCGACAAGTCTTAGGGCGACCAGGGCGCCGCTTCACGTCCGGGGGGTGACACACCGCGCTGGACATGGCTGGGGGGATTCGCCAATCTGCTCTTGGAGGAACCGGATATAGCACATTCTCGTAACACGCCTTCCATGCTGCGACTTTGTAGAAGTCATTCACGAGAGAGAAGAAATTGCTACCTCGAAACCTTGCAGCCGCTATGGCGTGCTGGCACGGAAACTGGTCAATGTCGAACCGCTTGCATGTGCAGGTCCGGGCACACAGGTTCACAACCCAGGTGGAGGACCCTCTGCGGACAGTGTACTCGTGTGCGCTGAGGGCTCTGACATCCATGAATGTTGCCAACGCATAGCTCGTTTGCATCTCACCTTGAACTTAATCGCTGACCGTCGACGCCGATTTGGTGCTTTTTTCCCGTCCCTCGTAAAACCACTTGGAAACTGTTTTGATGACAGCATCAATCAGGGCTGTGATGGGTAGGTCGCGGGGCTCCTTGAACACGGAATTCAGACACTCGGAGTTGTTCGTCGTCAATATGTTGTAGCGCATCCCCAAGAAGTATGCCCGGGCCCAGTTCTGGAATCCAGCCTCTTTCAGGTATTGGCCCGCAGGGGGTGACTGAGCGCAGAAATCAGCAAAGTGCTTCTCGAACTCTGCCCCCGTGTACGCCTTCGCCACCTTTAAGTACAACGTGTGCATGCCCGTCACCCCCTTGTACTTAACCCTGACATTCTGAAATAGATGCCATTGGCAGGCCCTTTGCTTGGCAAACACATAGTGGTCCCTCAAACCTTTGACGATACTAAGATGCCGATCAGAGACAAACATTAAGTCCGGTGTATCCTCGACGACATGTAGCATGTTCTTGAAGAAGAAGCCCCATGACCCGTGATTCTCACCCTCGACAATCGCAAACGCGATCGGGTATACACTGTGGTCTGCATCTTGGGCTGTGGCAAATAGAAGCGTGCCCCTGAACTTCCCTTTCAGGAAACTCCCATCAACTGAAATCACCTGGACATGGATATCGACACCAGCTGGTTAGGTGACATGGTTATGTATGTTAGGTGACATGCAATATTACAGTACCGACATGGGGTATTACCTTTCGAAGGTAGGGAATCGCCTTGTGCCATACCCCGAAGCTAACAAAGACGTACTTGAATCTTTGGGATGCGTCCAGCTCTAACTTAGTATATGTCCCGGGTTAGTCTGCTCCAACATGTGCAGGTATGGAATTATATCTCGGTAGCTGTCTTCGTCGGTCCCATGCTTCACCTCCCTCGCTGTCAGTCGTGTCCTTCGTGCCTTCCAGTAGCTACACGATACTCCATACTCGGACTTCGTCATTTTCTGCACTTGCTCGGGAACGAGGTCCTTTCGAGTCCCGGTGAACCTGCATATAATGGTGTCATGGTGAGTTACATAATGTGACATGGGGAATAATGTTGTGTGGCATAAATAGCTGTTCGCAACTAAAGTAACACTTACGTGGTCACGAGGTTGCGTCCAATCATGTTCGACGTAGCATGTCGGCTATGGTTGTGCATCATGCTCAGGTCACATGTATGCTCCTAGACATACTGTCGGATGGACCACATAGTCGTGCGCCGGTAAGTCGACGCCCTTAACATCCACAAACAGCCCCACAACTCCAAAGGTTTCGTTACCTAGACTGCAACAACTCCACAAACAGCCCCACAATACATCAGAAACTAGAGTAAACAGAAACCCTGCTACAAAGGGGAGAACATAAACAAGGATCATAGTCACACCATCTCGCACAAAAATGGTGCTTAACCAGCAGCCCGACCACAGCCTAAACAAAAAGGAGTCCAAAGGCAATTCAAATCGAGATGGTAGGAACATCATCATGTTTCTATGATTACAGAGCAAACTTGGTGCACTTGTGCTAGTATTGATCGGATTCAAAAGTGAAACAAAAGGGCTTAACTTAGAAGACTTCATCATCCACGCTTAATCTTCTTGATGGCTTGATCTTGCTTCATGGAGAAAGACGATTCACCCTCTTCAACTTCAGTCTTTCTTTTTCCATATTCCAGACTTTGAGGGTACCTTTTTATTCACTTTGAGCTTTTCCATCTTGTTAGTGATCGAGAATTGTGATGTCCTGTCCTCTTCATACTGCTCCAGTTGATCTTTGGTAAGAGATATTGGCAGTCGACCTTTTGCTTTGGATCGATTATACAAGGGACAAGGGTTGTTGTTCGACTTTGGATTATTTTGAATTTTTAGATAATGAATTTTGATAAAATTTAGATTTAGACAGATGGAGTTGTTAGTTTCGAAGCTTGCCAACTCCACCCACTACTTACAATCATTTAGGGCGTGTTTTCCGTCAGAAATTTTTTAAGGGGTGGAGATTATTTTTAAGGGGTGCATGAGATGGAGATATATTTTACGGGGTGGAAATGATAGGGATGAATTTCACAAAGTATCTTGTATGTGTTTGGTTGATGGGGGATTATTTAGGATGGAAATTAGGTAAAATACCCAAATTACCCTCCACCATAAATTCATATCATTCTCCTCACCAATATCCCGCAGTATTCCAACAGTATCGGGGATTAGGTTTGAAATTGAAAGCGGCCTCCGGCATCGTCGCCTGCTCCCTTTTGTTCGGGCGGCTACTCCCTCCTGTCATCGTCGGCAAGCGCCAATCCGCCCAAGCATCGCATGCGCCGTCGATTCTTCTGGGCGCCACTCCGCCCAAGCATCTCAGACGCCGTCGCAGGAGCAATTTCCGGAGACCCCATCTCTTCCTCCGCCAATCTCAAGCCTCCATCGCCGTTCCTGCCTTCGATTGCGTTTTCTGCTACTTCCTCTTCCTCATCTCGAGCTTCCATAGCCTTCACTGCAGATTGAAGAGGGGAGGGCAATTTCAGGATCTCACACCTCTTCACCCCGTCCACCTTGCCCTCCCAAGGTGGGAAAAATCACCCACCTCCACCCCCAAATCCCAGCCCACCCCCACCCTATCCATCTCTTGCCAAACGGTGCAAGCGCACTCCACCCCCACCATCTCCATCCCTTCCACCCCTTTAATGAAGGTAAGAAAACATGCCCTTAACCTTAAGATAACTTCATTTTTCCACGAACACATACAATTACAGTCATAAAAAAAGAAGAAGCACAGATCCTTTGCTTGGGACTTGCCCAGTCACCAGGTATTGATAAAAGCTTTTTCCACGTTCATTTGCATCCATCTATTGAAAAAGAAAAACTGCCCCGGGCAAAATTTGAAAGTGTTTTTATGACCAAATGAAAGTGCATTTTAGAAGTCCTTTAAAGTAGGTATTGTATAATTGTACATTAGCAAGTGTCATGCAAGGCATACCCATACACTAAACAAGTATCAAGTGCCAAAAGCTGCCCTAGAAATCTACATTGCCTAGTACCAAAAACTGGCACAAATCTATGGCAGCTGCTGCTCTCGATTTATCATACATCCACCGGAGGCAACATCTGATTGTGCTCAAGAAGATTTTACTGTCCGTCTAGGGTTGCTAGTGCTTCCTTGAGAAGTCCCTGAGCCTCTTCTCTCCTCCTACAGGAAGGGAAAACAATAGTCTATTGTTCAATGCTCCCAAGTCCCAAATATAACCAGGTTCCATCATATACTTTCAGTTCCCAAAATGCAAGTGTATGAGGAATAAGCCCCCTTGCAAGGATTGCATGAATCAATGAGCTATCAAACAATCCCAAGTTGCTAATGAATTTCAAGATTAAACATAACATGATGTGAAAGATATCATTCATAATTATCATGCCCTTTTCTTGGGGGTATGTCAGAGTATAAATTGGGGTCCTTGAAAGTTGAAACTAGTCCTTCGATTCACTCAGTCCTCAATGAACTAGTCACTCAAATAATCTCCATATAAGTAGGCATACAAACTTGATGATATATGAGACCACAGGAAATTTCAGGGAAGAGTAATAGTACATGGTGCATGAACTTAAAACTAGGATTCATAAAGATATCCCCTAAATTTCAGCCAGCAAAAAAATCAGCAATGTGAGGCTTGCCATTTTCTTAAAATACAAAATGTAGCATACCTTTTGATGTCCTCCACAGCTTCCCTTCGGCGTTGTATTTGGAGTTCTAGAATGTGTATCAGTGTTGCTCTAGCCTAGCCACAATATCAACATATGAGGTCACCAAGATCACGAAAACGAAAAAAATATAATGACAAACAATAGTAGGCATTTGGTATACGTGTTTGAGGAATGAGGAATTGGTTCAGGGAATCCAAATTGATTCTTCATGTTTGAGAAGCAATTTTGATGAACTGGATTCGATACCCAAAACCCCTCAGGTAGCAGATTCTCACACCCCTCGGGTCTGGCTTATTCACAGGTGGGGGTCATGGGGAAGGACACTTGTGAAGGGCAAGGTGGCCACGTAGTCAACAAAATCAAAGGTTAAATAGTGTAAGTCGGAGGACGAGGCAAGTAAAGATGGAATACTCTTGAGCATAAACGACAACGAAGGAAAATGAATTTGGGTTAGGCTGTTAAGGTTCCACGGGGCTTGTCTCTCTTTACTGGGTATACTTGAGGGTACTAGGAAGTAAGAGGAAGCAGAGAAAGAAACTTTCAAGTTGAGGAGAGAAAAAGGGAGATGAAGGGCCATAGGCAGAAGCATTGAGGTCAACATGGTGATGGAGGAAGACAGATGCACCAAATGTCAGGGATGATCTCTCAGGTTGACTGTGGAGGAACTCTATAGTTGCGGACGAGGAGAGGTGAAGGAAAATGAAGGTTGCCAAGCTTTAGGTTGAGATGTTGAGGACAAAGAGGAAGAAGGATGAAAAAGGCATTTTAAGGCGATTGAAAGTGGTGATGACGGTAGTGGTAAGACAAGTCAACACTGATTTGATTCCAAAATACATTCAAACATCAATGTTAGGAATGAAGCTCCAAGCCTATTCCTAAACCCCATTCCTCCTCAATCCAGTTCCCAACTTTAATTCAAAGCTCGAGTTACTAAGAAATGGTCCCTGAAAGGATTCAAATCTTACTTGGTGAGGCCGTAAAGAATTGAGGAGATGGTGCAAGTTTTTGAATATCACAGAGATCTCTTCTACTCTCCTTGCATACTGCGATGGCCTCTCAACAAGAATATCAGCTAGCTCCAGCAGATGCAGTTGCAGCTCCCTGTTAAGTGACTTCAATTCCTTCTTGAAATCTGGACATCCAGAAGATGAAAAACCCCTAAATTTCAACTTATCATGAAATCAATCAAGGCCAAAAACCTAAAAACAAAATAGATGTCCAACAACAGGGCATAGATTTACAATTCTCATTTACAAGCCTTAGACTAGCAGGTACAAATGCAAATTCACATATATTTTGGGATACGGCTAGCAGTGAGACAATAACACTGGCAAGCAACAAAAAGATCCAAGAATGGCAAAGGAGCTTCCGCTATCCGTACGTAAACGAATGTATTGAAACCCTAAGGCACGAAAACAATGTACCTAAACTCGGTCCTTTGGGATACAATTGCCTAACCCCTTGCTCTTCCAAGCTTGGTAGCGCATCATCGGTCTATAAAAAAAAAAAGAGGCAATCGAAACAATGAGCATTAGAATCAGTAATCGAGAGATAAAAGGAAGTCAACAATGGAGGATTGAATAGAACGGGAGAGCCACATTACTGTGTAGTTAGCCCCGTAGCAAAGGTAGGTTCCTTCGACCGGAGGAGGCGGCTCGGGGGCCGATTTAGGGTTTTCGATGTAATCTTTGTAAAGTTTGTAGTATGGTGGTGGGGGTGGATAAGTCGCCGTCGCCATTTTCAGACAGACGAGCAACCCTAGCAAAACCAACAAATGGAAGACGATGATGAGCGGATGAAAGAGTATGGAAGCCTGGATGAATTCAGAACAAATATCCGATTGCGATTCAAATCTCCTCACAAATATCCAGATATACAATTCGAGTACCTGGATGAGATGAAACATTCCAAGATTCAACAAAAATGAAAAAACAAAGTTTCGACATACAAACTGGAGGCAGCGAAGATGGAGTTGAGAGCTATGTTACAGAGGCATGGATACGAATACGGGGATAGGACAATCCAAAAAATTTAGGATACGCTACGGCAATGTGAATTATATGTAGTTTTAAAGGTCTAAGCATAAATAGTAGATATATATCATCAAAACAATATAGAGGAAACTACATTAAAACTAATAAGTGCTTAATACCGAGTCCAGGAAAAAAACAAGAATGTCCTAAGTCAAAGTTCAAACAGAAACATAATCAAGCAAGTTCAACAACAACATGTCATAAGACATCAGTCTTCAACCAAGAACTCTTCTTCCAACTCCTCATCAAGAGACACATTAGGACGAATCATCCATTTCCACCTCAGCAATGGAGTACAACACTATGATACTGCAACCAAACAAACAAAGCAAATGGAACAGTTTTATTGTTTAGGTTTAGGGGGTGTTAATTTGTCAAGCTTAATGTCTGTTGCAACCTGCGATTAAGCCCATAAGTTTCCTGGATCAGCTTACATTTCCATTCTGCTATAATTGTTGCCTGTTTAGTATTCATATTTCAGTATCGATGGACGAATTAGATTTAGAAGGGTAAGATCGAAAATTTCAAAACTGAAAACTTGAGAAATCAACCGCCAGTTCGAGCCAAAAAATGGAAAATTGACGAACCTCAGTTGGTGAGTGGTAATCGGGCCGGTGAGGGGCTAAGGGCAAGCTCTCTATGGCCGGTGAGGGCAGTCAATCTATATCAAATCGAGAATTGCATAATTTTAGATCTGAACCACAAACAGTGAATCAGTGGACAGTCGAAGCCGAAGGGAGAGAAGAACAAGAAAGAAGAGACAAACCTGCTCAGACTTCAGGTGGCCGTCTCCGGTGGGCGATGGCTACTGGCACGGGCAGCGAGCGAGAGAACAAGGAGAGAGGCGATGAGATTGAGAGCTTCTGTCTTCTGAGGGCGAGGCCGAGGTCCAGGAGCGTTTAAGTCAAGGTCGGTGAGGAAGAGGTGCTAAAGGAAGAAAAAATCAAAAAGTGTGGGGCCATTTCCGAAATAAAAAACTAGGCAAGGACTAATCTGCAAAAACCGCCGCGTATATTCTCATACTAGTAAACCCCACCTCCACCTGGCCTTCAAATTTCGCGTTTCCAGAGAGAGAGAGAGAGAGTCCAAATTTTCAAAACTCCCATTTCAATTTTCCCATTTCAGAGAATTTCGCCCAACTCCCCGGCCGGTTCTCCTGGCCCCCTCGATCTCCTCTCCTAGGGTTTTAGCTTCCGATTCGAGATATCTCTAAGATTTCGTCTCCATCGGCGGCTTTGATTTCTCCTCTCTCTATCAGATTCCAATTTGTTTGGGGGGAGACGAGCCATGGAGGCGATCGAGGATTTGTCTCAGCTGTCCGATGCGATGCGCCAAGCAGCAGCTGTGCTCGCCGATGAAGATTTATCCGAGGGCTCTTCGTCTAGGCGGTCTGCGACCTTTCTCAATGTTGTTGCCCTCGGCAATGTTGTAAGTTGCATTTTCGGTTTCTGTTTGTCGACTGTCTTGAGCTTTGCTTGATTCTTGGTAAGGGATCTGATCCGATTTGGTGGTTAGATGCTGGAATGGTAGGGTATGAAGTGCTTAGATTGCATGGATGTAGCTTTGGATGTTTGGATGCTGTCAGGTTTGGGTCCCAAATATATATTTGGTTGGAAATAGTAGAACAGGCATGTTTATAGGTTATTTTTTTGTGTATTGGGCTTACTCTGTGGGATAGTTTGTCTGAAATTTGGATGACGGAGAAAATGCAGTCGGTTGAAATAACTGTAAGGGCATCTTATGTACTGGCGCTAGATTTCTAAAAGTTCTTTTGATTAGCAGACACACAGTGAAACTTCATTTCTGTGCTTATAAGAGTTGCTGAACGAAGTTTGTCTGACTTTAAGAGTTGCTTGGTCCTTGGCCGTTTTTGCAAGATTAAATGTATTGGCATTCTTAATTAAAGGTAATTTCTGATTACCAACAGAAGATGAAGAGAACCATCACATATTGAGGTTGAATGGTTGATAGCTTTCATTTATATTACTTATCATTATTCTTGGGGATGGAAGATTGAATCATACCACTTAGCTAGACTAATTGTTTTTGGTTTTCCCTTTAAATGGAAAACCTTTTGAAGTTTGTGCTCATTTTTACTAGATCCAATACTTTGTATGTAGTGCAAATTGGCTCAGTACAGTGTTTTCCTCGGGAGTCTGTGAGTGAAGATTAACACATATTACAATGTTTTTATTAGCAACAACAACAAACAACTATGTGTAATCATTGGCAATAGTCAGGTTTGGTAAGTGCCCGTTTGATTAGGGCCTGTCATGCAATTTTCCGGGTCACATGTCACACCCAAGAGCTGGAATGCATTAACAATTGATGTTCACTCTATTATTAATAGAACATGCTTGTTCTTTTGTGTTATTTTCAGACACTTGCTAATTCTCTTGCTCACACCAATAGTTAGTGCTACTTTGTGCAATGATCCCTTTTTTGACACTGTCATTATAAATGCAAGTTGTAGTGCCTAATGGTTACTTTGCCAAAAAGAACACAGGTGCTCTTTAGAAGTGTGTTTAAATGTCTTGATGTTACGGTAATGTTTGCTTATATGTTACCTGTAACTCATTGTTATGGTTACTTGTAAGCTATATAGACGCTGATTGATATAAGGGACTTATAAGTCCTTTTCACAAAATCCAAATAGACTCTAGGACCAGGATAGGATACTGATGATAGCGAAAAAGGAAAAAAACTTGATGGTTATAGAAATTCTTAGATCTATGTGGATTTTCAGTCGCATGAGCACTTGCACTTGAAGAGCAGCTTCAGTAGAGCTAGCATGAGGAAGCTCATGGTTGAGAAAAATGAAACATAATGCCTTTTCCACAACAGTTTACTTGTTATGGCAAGCTATGAATAGTAAACCTGTTGCAAACATAGCCCAATATATTGATGATATTGTTCATAGGATTCAGCTTCATATGTATAAGGTGATCTGGTTCCTTTGACCACATCATGGCTCATCCGCTATCTCTATTGATGAATCAATCGGGTAGACCTTGAGTATTTGTAACCTTTTTTTTCGAATCATTTATACAAATTTTACATTTGGATAAAAAATAAAAAGTAAGTTTTACCGACTCCAGCTCCTAACGTAGTTTGGAAAATTGAAGCTGGATTCATTTTAACATTGGAATTGTGATGAGCCATAAAGATGATCTTGAATAGAGGAATGGCAAAAAGGAAAAAAGTAGAAACGCCCTAGTCAGAAGCAGACAAGTAGTTAACTTTTCTGCTATGAAGCTGTTATAGTTTGTATTGTGTGAAGTTCTGAACGTGAACCATGTATGCTGAAATTTGGTTAGACTCTCTGACTTTTTCTTACACTTCCTCTTAAAGTTCTTATCCTGACACAATCCTCATGTGAAAGCATATAAAACAGGATGCTTTCTTTTTTCTATTTGGATGTTAATCTATTATTGTAGGACTTTTCAATAACCAATAGGCCTTCATTGTTATTATTTTTGATGGTGATTGTAGCTCTTTGAGGATTTGAAGGAAATTGACAGCAAAATAGACAGAAAGTTCTGTTTTCCATCCCGATCCTGGTCTTGATTGGGGTTTAGTTAGAATCTGTACCTTCCTTACTGGCTTACAGTGTGGAGCTGACAGGGTCACCAGATGAACGAATGCAACTATAGTTAACTCACCTATCCAACATGGAATATCTAAACTGGGACTATTTCTTCATTGCTTTTGCCTATATGGTTGTGAAAAACGTCTTCCTGTGTAAAGTAAGCATAGAAAGAATGCATATGCCATTGACCTGGATGCATACCGTGCTTCTCTGTTCGTTTTGTGTTATATTGTTTTTATGTGGGTGGGTTGGGGTGGGGGGTCAAGATTTTTTGAGTTATGTCAGTTCTGTGTTTGCTTACGTTTCCTTTCCCTGTTTCACTGTGTGACTGCAGTAAATGGTAAACTGCTAGAATCATTCTGTTTGTTTGTCTTAGAGATCTCTTTTGATGTGAGTGATATAGTAATATATCCATCCGTCTCCAACTTATCAGGGTGCGGGTAAGTCAGCAGTGCTCAATAGTCTGATTGGACATCCTGTCTTGGTAAGCATCTGTCTAATAACATTTTCGTGTCTCAAATTTTGTTCATTTTCTTTTGAGCCCATCTTAAACATTATTTTGTCTTGGACAGCCAACCGGTGAAAATGGGGCGACAAGGGCTCCAATAAGCATCGATTTATATAGAGATAGCTCTCTTAACAGTAAATCACTTGTCCTGCAAATTGACAACAAGCCTCAACAGGTTTCTGCAAGTAAGGCCCTTGACAAACATAATCTTTTTTCCTATGTTCTATTTTTTCGTTTTAAAAATTTTTGGGCTTCTCCCATATAGTAAAACAATCCAATCAAAATGGATAACTTTCAATTCCGTTCATAAATAGGTGCTCTTAGGCATTCTCTTCAGGAGAGGCTCAGCAAGAGTGTGTCTGGAAAGAGCCGTGATGAAATAAGTTTGAAGCTTCGCACGAGTACAGGTTTGTCCTGCTCTCAGCATTTGAATTGTCTCATAAGCTTTGCCGTGGATCACATATGATATTTGTTGTGGACGCGAGGTGATTAAATTTAGAAATGTCGGCTTTAATGTTCGACTTCTTTTATCTAATACAATTAAATGTTTTACGACTTATTTAGTTATTAGTAGTGTGTTACTTTTAGTTGTACTAATTGTAGTATGATACTTTTAGTTGCCCTTTTTCAGTCGATTTTTCATGTTCGAAAAACATTGGTATTTAATATTTCTAACTAGTATTTTATTTTGCCTAATTCAAATATTTTTTTTCAAGTTTTTAAAAGACAATGGCTATTGTTATTTTGATAATTCTTAACTCTATGGTTAAGTACTTAAGTACTTTCTAAATTGTTAGATTTATTGTTATTTTATTTACAAAATTGAGTTATTTTGTTATTTTATTTCCCATAGTCGATTTATCAACGTTGATGGATATTTTCTATATAATACTGGTTTAATTTGTTCTCTTAATGGTATTTATCTACTACTATAATCGAGAAATTTTAAGTAACATATTTTAAACTATCGTTTGTAGCTGTGTCTGTGTCCTGTTATTTTGGAAATGCCACTTCCCTGTGCCCTGTGTTGGAAACAGTGCCCATGCTGCGTGGTTCCCTCCTCATTTGCACTTGCAACTATTGAAGCATCAATGTGTTAACTACTTATATGAGGAGATGAAATACCATCTTACTTAGCTCTTTTTCGTTTTCTTTTGACTGTTTTAGACTTTGTGTCACTGATCATTATAGAAGATGGATTTTCTAATACTGTTTGATACACTATCACATATTGTATTTCTAATGTTGTTTCTATAATACGGACTAGAATGTGAACTATACACCAAGTGTCAACATAATTAACTGTATTTTTTTTGGGCAGCTCCACCATTGAAACTGATTGATCTGCCTGGAGTAGACCAGCGGAGTACAGATGAATCAGTGGTAACACGATCATTATTTTTCATGGATGATTACTGATTTGAGGCTGTTTTTTTTTTTTTTTAATTTGCAACGTACAAGCAACATATTTTTCTTCCTTGGGCTTTAGTTTCACTTTCAATCAACGTTGTCTTCAGATCAGTGATTATATTGGGCGCAATGATGCAATTTTGCTAGTAGTAATTCCCGCTGCTCAGGCGCCAGAGGTGTCTTCATCCAGAGGAATTAGAATTGCAAAGGAGTATGACTCAGAGGGTAAGCTACTGCCTTGTGTCTTTTTTCCCTTGCGGGTCTTGCGACCTACCATGAATAAATTATGCTTGGGTTGTTAACTCTTCAGTTCCTTTTCTTGGCTTTTGGGGGTAAATGCCACTTCTTTCTCGTAAGCAACTACGTATGAAGAATGTCTGATCAAGCTGTGCCTGTAACAAACCTTTTTTCAACACTACCAAGTTTCTCCAAATAATTCAATTAAAAATTAAAAATGAGCTTAAACCCAAAGCCACTTGACAACCAAAGTGAGCTTTATAGCATATGCCACTTGTGAATCATGTCCCATAAACCTAATTTTATGTGCTGCCGACGTTTGAGTCATGAATTTTATCCTTTTTGTAGGAACCAGAACAATTGGTGTCATTAGCAAAATTGACCAGGCGGCGGGAGAATCCAAGGCTCTGGCAGCTGTGCAGGCTCTCCTAATGGGCCAAGGACCAAGAAGTACAGCAGACATACCATGGGTTGCTTTAATTGGTCAGTCTGTTTCCATCGCTACCGCTCAGTCTGGAAATTCTGGATCCGAGAACTCTCTAGAAACTGCCTGGCGGGCAGAGAGTGAAAGTCTTAAATCAATATTAACTGGGGCTCCTCAGAATAAGCTTGGTAGAATAGCCTTGGTGGAAACGCTAGCTAGCCAAATACGAAATCGTATGAGAGTTCGAATACCAAATCTCCTCTCAGGGTATTCATTCACCATTCCCCCCTGCAAATTAGTTATTTCTTGGAAAAAAGTTTATTTTTATTTTGAATGCACTATTCATTGCATCCTTTACTAATCGAGTAATTATTTATTTTTGTTTCTAGTTAATGTTGAAAGTATCATGGGCATGTGCCTTTTTCTATTTGATTATAAATAAGGGTTTACTAACACATTATCTTTTTTGTTTACCAAATTAGTTGCTGGGAACAGATCTAATATTTATTAATCTTTGGTTGATTCTTCTTCCATTGACTGATCTATTATTTTGCTTGCTATAGTCTTCAAGGGAAGTCACAGATTATTCAGGATGAACTGGTAAAACTTGGTGAATCTATGGTGAGCAGTCCAGAAGGAACAAGAGCATTAGCACTGGAGCTTTGTCGTGAATTTGAAGAGAAATTTCTTCGGCATATCACTGGTGGTGAGGTAATACTTGATTTGGTTCTTGAATTATATTCATTATTATGCTTCTAGGATCTTTATGGCAGAATAAACTGTCCAACATTTGTGAAATTCAACCTTCTGAACATATGAATTATTGATCATACATTGATACTAAACTTGTTATTTCTTGTTTGCTGCTGATCTTGGTGTTTGCTTTATTTGGATTTTGCTTGGAAATATTCAGGGCGATGGGTATAAGATTGTTGCCAGCTTTGAAGGCAACTTTCCTAACAGAATTAAGCAACTTCCATTGGACAGACATTTTGACATGAATAATGTCAAAAGGGTATGTTTTTCTACTTGCATTTTGCTTACCCAAATGAAAATATAAAGGGAACCTTGTGTACTCATATTTCCCTCCTTGGCAACACTTTCCCTTGGTTTAGACTCAACCTTGCATATTTTGTTTCACCTTTTTTGTTGGGTCAGATTGTTCTGGAAGCAGACGGATATCAACCATATCTTATTTCTCCTGAAAAGGGTTTGAGATCATTAATAAAAATTGTCCTTGAGTTGGCAAAAGAACCATCACGTCTTTGTGTTGACGAGGTAGGTTTCAATTTCACATTTCCGGTTCTCATGCTTCTCTTCTGTTTGGTGTGGAGTTTATTGTACTGACTGTATTCTTGATCTACCATTCTACCTGAGAACCTGAACTCTTTTTTCTCTCTCTGTGCGTGTTTGAATTTATTTACCCCTTGGAGGTAAATGTGCAATGCTGATTGATTTGATCCTTTTTTTTCTTTTTGTATGCATTCCTAGTTTTAGTTATTATCACCCGACTGTTGGTTCTGATGGAAAAAGGATCCATGGATATTCTGACTACAGTGGTTGTATTTTAGGATCGTGACAACTTTCGATTATCATTTGCCGACCCTGAACATCTAACTACCACTTTTGATGATAATTTATTAATCTTCCCAGTTGTTTTTACGCCGATTCCATTGCTGTTATGCCTGTATAATTTTACTTGCAGGCACATCTTAATTAATTCCCAATTAAAATGTTGGTGTTTACTAACAACCTTATGCACAGGGACTAACATAAGGAACATGGAAATTATTTAATAAGAAGTAATACCCTATGGTAGAAGAAATAAATTAATGATCTGTAACTGCAGTTAGAAATTACTAGTATAGTCCCCGTGTCATGATGCGATTTTAAAAAAAAATCTAATCTTAATAATATAAAAAATTAATATTATAAAATATTATTGAAAGTTTGAATAAAAATCATAAAAACCATTACAATAAAAGTATCGTAGAAATAATTTTATAATTTTTTTTTAAAATCTCATTTAAAGTAGCACATATAGAATATTATAGATATAAATATTTTAAATCTCTCTTATTGGTTAGTAAAAATCATTCCTTTAATGATATTGTTTTTTTTTAAAAAAATAATATCATTAAAGGGAAAAAAATAATACCATTAAAGACCTAATTAAAAGAAGGTAGGGATAACGCGTAGACTAAAACTCTTCTATTTTAATAATAGATATAGATATAAAGGTTTACATATAGATTAATAATAGACATTAGATTAAATTCAATGTTTTGAATTAAGCCCAATTTATAGTAAATGTGTTAAAAATAAAAGAAAAAAATGTGATTGATTTAGAGAGAGATTGGAAAGATGAAATAAAAAATAAAAGAAAAAAAACATGATTGGTGGACAGGAGATGATAAAGGAGAGGCTGACATGTAGGTTGAAAGTGTTATGCTTTAAGAATATAGATAGATAGATATCTAGTAAATGTGTTAAAAATACTAGAAAAAATGTCATCGATTTAAAGAGAGAAAGGAAAGAAGAAACAAATAATAAAAGAAAAAAACATGATTGGTGGAAAGGAGATGATAAAGGAGAGGCTCACACCTAGGGAGAAAGTGTTCTACTTTAAGAATTTAGATAGATAGATAGATAGATTAGAAAAAGGCTTGTATAAAGTTATAAAAGCTTGTATAAAGTTATAAAGAAAATGTCTATGTAATCCTATCCTGGTCGTAGAGGCTCACATCTAGGGAGAAAATGTCTATGTAATACTTACTAAAGTTATAAAAGCTTGTATAAAGTCTAATGACCCATTATTATCAATGGTAAGAATATTTTTTCAAACAAGATCAACATTAAGTGCTTGATGAAAGCTACTAATGAAGTGATGTTGTTGTAATATTAGTGCTCTTTTTTTTATATATATTTTATTTTATTTTATTTTTATCATACCCTTTTATATTGGTTTAAAGGTTTGAGCTGGTTGAAATATTTGGATTATCAATCACTTCAACCTTTCATTCAAACCCTAATACCCAAGTTCAACTCTATCTAGGATCTAGGATATGCTTTTAAACTGGCATTCTCTTCTTTAGTTTCCAGAAATATCAATCGCTTTTTAACTTCATATTACTATCAGGTATCTCATGAACTCACTCCTGAGGCTCTTTTAAGAAATTGCTGGGTTGATTGAAAAATGGTTTGGTTCAGTGCCTTGGTGTTATGATATTTTACGCGTGGACCTATTGAGCTGTTGCTTACTTGCTTAGGCTTTGTTTAGAGAAGAGTCTGTGGTGCTGCTAGCTGAAGATGAAATGAGAGATTATCTTCTTTTTTCTAGAAAGCCAAAATAGGTTCTTAAAGGAAGTTTCATTGAAAATCCACCCTTGGTTGATCAACATTTATACTCTTAATTCTCTGTTCTATAAAAGATTTCAAATGAATCAAATGACAAGAAAAGTGCTTAGGGATGCTGGTTTCACGATTGTGTGCAGTTTCTTCTTTTTAACCCTTAAGCTTCATATGTTATTTGTTTATCCTTCTGGAAAAATAAAACAGGTGCATCATGTGCTTGTTGATATTGTTTCTCAATCTGCCAATGCAACTCCAGGTCTTGGCAGATATCCGACGTATAAGAGAGAGGTATGATGAAAATGTGATTGATATGTTAGTAATCATACAGCTGATGAAACTGATGATTTTTATGAAAACAAACAGGTTGTCGCAATTGCTACTTCAGCATTAGAAGTATTTAAAAATGAAGCAAAGAAAATGGTGGTTGCATTAGTTGATATGGAGCGTGTATTTGTTCCCCCTCAACACTTCATTCGTTTGGTGCAGAGACGGTATGCTTATTTTTCTGTGTTTTTTTTTAAAGATCTATTTAGTAGGCATTTGATGCATAGTATAATATGTGATATCTAAGTTTGTTTTCTTTCCGTGCCTACTACCGCATTTGGCTTGGTTAATTGCCTGGTTCTGAACTTCTAATTCTTCACTTATTACTCTGACAATAATCTGCTCTCTAGACATCCATGCAATACAAAGATAGCTTAAGTTTAGCAATAATCTGTTAATTTGTGGTCTACTCAAGTACCCCCTGTAATATTTCTTAACAAATTCCAGGATGGAGAGGCAGCGCCGTGAAGATGATGTAAAGACTCGATCTTCTAAAAAAGCAACCGAAGCAGAGCAGTCAATCTTAAACAGGGTATTTACCAATTTTTATAACTGAACCTTCAAGTCATCTTTTGAAACCCACCATTTTTTAAATTCTAATTCTGATACTTGCTATTTAGATAGTTTATCAAAAACAGCTGAAATAAGACTATGGCCAAAATTGAATCAAGCTGTCTATATCTCTGTTTTTCCTTAGGCATCAAGTCCACAAACTGGAAATCAACAAGGTGGAAGTAATTTAAAATCTATGAAAGACAAATCCGGTCAACAAGATAAAGATGCTCAAGAGGGATCTGGCTTGAAGGTTGCTGGACCAGAGGGGGAGATAACAGCAGGTTAAACTTAAATTCAGTCTTTCAAAATCAAATAAAAATATCTGGAAAATACCAAATTGGGTATTACTAGATGAAATATATTCAGCGCAGCTGAAGAAATTTTAATGGGATTATGTGTTAAAAGATCAAAAAGGTTTCATGCACACTGGGCAGGACCCTGGTGTTGAGAACTTGATGTATTATTTTGCATTTGTAATGGCTTTGCTCATGATAGAGAGAACCTGTGTTGAATGTTAACATCTGAGTGTTCTCAGTTCCTGTGTTAAATTAAACAAGTTCTTTCTCAGATGATAGACATCCTTTGTCTACGTCACATTTGCATCAGTTTGTTACATTAATAGATTTCGGGTTTTACTTGCTGTGATGCCGTGCTGTTCGGCAGTTGGGTTTTGCTTATTGTGAACTAGTATCTTGGTCTCCCTAACTTATGGGATGATTGAACCTGCCTGTATCTTTCATCTCTTAGTGTTGTTTGAATGATGACATCTTTTCCTAATTTCTAGCTAATCCCTCCAGGCTTTTTGTTGAAGAAAAGTGCTAAAACTAATAGTTGGAGTAAGCGATGGTTTGTTCTGAATGAGAAAACTGGAAAGGTTGGTTATTTTTATCTTTGAGAAATGTTATCGTGACTCAGTTTTTTGTACAGACAATTGATGACTTCATTATATCTTTCTTTTCAGCTTGGATACACAAAAAAGCAAGAAGAAAGACATTTTCGAGGTGTTATCACATTGGAGGTAGGAAAGATGCTTGCTAATCAGAATTTGTACTTTCATCTTTAGTCTGGACAGGACAATTATTATGATCATTGATTCTTTAGCTCAAAATCCACTGCCCGGGCACCCTTTGTATCCGTTTTGTTTATTTTTCTTTCCTTCATGTGGATTTTAATAGCTATGAATTATTACATTTCCATGAGTTCCCTTGATTGCCTTTCCTAGATTATACTTTAACATCTATTAATGTTTAAGAACTTTGGCACTACTATTTTGTTGCTGAACTCTTAATTTATGTTCAGCTTTTATCTAATATGAGGTTGAAATACTGCAATCCTGTTTTACTTCAAATCTTAGCTCTCTAGTTTGATCCGATTTCAAAAGCTTGCTTGCATTTAGTAGTAATACTATATAACATCATAAGATCCTGAATTGGGTTAAAATAAAATGGATTACACTTTGGTCCTTTTTAAAGCTTCCATTGGACCTCATGTTAAACTTAAAATGATGTTAGTACATGGTTAGTTTCTTTGGGTGGGTTATAAATTGTTGGAGAAACAATAATTTGTGGATTAGTTAAAGGAATTTTCTAATGTGTGTTCACGGGCACACATTAGACAACCTGAAAAAAGAAATATTCTTTTTTTGAAAAGATGCATTCCCCTTTTTATAAAGCATTATAACCCCTTGGGTCAATGCATTTAAAGTAGGGTTTCTTCCCTCTCTTTTTTTCCTTTTTTTAAACGTTTATACGGTTTGTGCATGGGCACATGTTAGAAAAACCGTTAGTTAAATTGCCTCATTATTGTTATTTGGAATTTTTAGCTTATTGAACCTATAGGACTCTTACCACATACATGATCATAGGAATGCAACATTGAAGAAATTTCTGAAGATGAGGAGACCTCCACAAAAAGTTCAAAAGATAAAAAGGCAAATGGGGTCGAGTCCAGTAAAGTACCCAGTGTTGCGTTCAAGTTGACCAGCAAAGTTCCGTATAAGACCGTTCTTAAAGGTACTGAAATAATTCTCATCAAGTTATTGTTGTGGTTCTCCATCTCCAGTAACCAGCTGCAATTTCTGCGTTTGGTTGATTAACTGATTTATATAATGACGCAGCACATAGTGCTGTTATTTTGAAGGCTGAAAGTGTAGCAGATAAGACCGAGTGGCTGAACAAGTTGAGCACTATTGCTCACCCTATTAAAGGGGCGCAAAGTGGAGAACATGGGCAGGGCATGCGTCAGAGTCTCTCTGATGGTTCCCTTGTGAGTTTCTGATAGCAAATGTTTTCTTGATTCTCTCTATGACAGGAAGTCTTTCAAATGTTGTTGATTTAACGAACTCATATTTCCTAGTTTCAGTCGCTTATTGTGAATGTTGTAAGCCTTTATCCACTAAATACGGGAAAGTTTTGCAGAGATTATAATTTTGATATAGCAATCGGAATTAAGCTCTGTTTCTTGAAATGATTGAGCAAAATGAAGCATTTGATGATATGAAAAATGACTGAAAATAATACCAACTGTTAGATATGAACCAAAAATAATATGAACAAAAAAAAGTGTCAAAATAGTACAACTTATCAACCTATAAACTATAAATAATAGTTGGTATTATTTGAAGTCATTTTTCCTTGATGATATTACTTTTGGTGATAGGAATTAAGCTCTGTTTCTTATTACTTTCTGTCCAAATCTGATAGTTGGTATTATTTGAAGTCATTTTTCCTTGATGATATTGATAATATTACTTTCTTCTATTTTCTGTTGAGATCTTCCTGAATCTGGATAGGTAGTATGATGTTCATTAGGGGGTCTGCTTCAAAGCATTTAAGATAAGTAGCAGTCTTTCAAACAGTTATGTATCTTGTGAATTATTTTCTGATTTTCCGTCAAGCATTGCAGGTTCTCTGGTTATGTGATTGTAGTTCTTTTTCAGTGCTCTTGTTTGGATGGAATGACATTTTGCAATACCTTGGCAGGATACATTGTCTAGACGACCTGCAGACCCTGAGGAAGAGCTTCGATGGATGGCCCAAGAAGTCCGTGGCTATGTGGAAGCTGTTCTTAACAGTCTTGCAGCCAATGTGCCAAAAGTCAGTTATTCGTAATGTCTTATTTCGTTCTCCGTTCAGGTGTTTATTTTGCAATATTGACTTCAACCATATTGTGTAACGACTGTAACAGGCTGTAGTTCTTTGCCAAGTCGAGAAGGCAAAAGAAGACATGCTTAATCAATTATACAGTTCTATCAGGTTAGGGTCCCATGGTTACTTATAATTTCATTTGGTTGTGAGATATGGATGTTGATTGTGTAATCTGGTATAATTTCCAATTTTCTTAGATCTATCTTTTAATAATTATGTTAATTATTTGATCTTGTTCAAGAGAACTTTGATGCCTTACCCTGACATAATAAACCCTGTAACTATTTTTGTTTAATGTATACTGAACTTTTCTGAGTATTGCTCAGTAAAATATTTGTAGGTGATATTGGTTAAAGGTATACTAGCGGATGACAAGTACTCTAGCTTTTGATAGAGCCGGGAAACATTAACTCCTGTTGGAGACTCCTATGTAACGTTGGGAATGTCTGTGCTACTATGGATATCTTGATAAATGAGGGGTGATGAACTTTTAACTAATATATAATAGAAATGTAATATCGTCTTGCCCATGTATTGATCTCAGACTATCTTCTCATCTTATGTTACCTTGAACCATCGGTGCTGTGACAAATTTCCAAAAGTGGGTACGAGATCATTTATGATCTTGGACTATTCTTATACTACGTATATATTTTATTATTATTGTTCCATGTGCTTGATGATCAGTTTACAAAAGCTGGACTTTATATATATATAGTTTTATAAAATGTAGTTTCAGCTAAAGAGAGTTCCTTTCTTGAACTATTCTGTTCAATCTTTTTCATGTTCTGACATCTTGCATTTTTAGTGCACAAAGCTCAACAAAGATTGAAGAGCTTCTACAAGAGGATGGCAATGTGAAGCGGAAAAGAGAGCGTTACCAAAAACAGTCATCTGTTCTTTCAAAGCTTGTGAGACAGCTGAGCATTCACGATAATCAGGCAGCTGCTGCAGCTTCCAGCTGGTCTGATGGTGGCTCTGGGCCAGGTAAAAATGCTCATATGAGACATGACAGGTTAAAACCTGGAGCTAAATTATACCAATATAACATAATAACCTCAAATCTGAAACTCAGATTTTCTTGGCACCAGGTGGTTAGTTGGAACTTACATGAATGTTTATTTTCTGTCTATGTGCTTTTATCCTTTTACTTAGCAGAAAGCAGCCCAAGAACTGGGGGTTCATCAGGTGATGATTGGAGGACAGCATTTGACGCCGCTGCAAATGGCCCAACTGATTCGTCAAGATTTGGGTCCAGCCATAGTCGGCGGTACAGTGACCCTGATCAAAATGGAGATGTAAGATCCTCTAGCTCAAACAGTCGTCGCACGCCAAACAGGTTGCCTCCTGCACCACCCTCGTCAGGCTCATCCAACAGATACTAGATGAAGTTGATGAGAACTTCACTTAATTCTTCTATTCTCATTTGCTGGATGTTGTCTCCTGCTCAGGTATGAGAGCCTTTATTCACATCGGCTAGTTTTATACACACTAGTTTGTAGAACTGGAGTAGGAGTCCTTGTAGATAGATATTGCCAGCATTTCTGGTCTTCAGCCCCTCCGTAATATACACATTGCTGCTCAGTTTTCAGTTATGCCTGCTATATACGCTGACAAAATTTTCACAGTGCTGTTGCTAACAGTGGGGTGCTATATATTATTTCAACTCACATTTGATTGCGGACAATGTATGTGCCTTTTTGCATCTATTGGACGGATTGGTGTGTTCTTGGTAGTTTCTGTATACATACCTGTCTTGGTCATACTCGTTCTCAATTTTGTTATGCTGTCATTTTTGCTCAAATTGACTTGTGATGATTTTTCTGATACTTTTGTACGTTGGTTAATCATTTTGCGAGGATCTTGATGTAAGAACTTTATGGGATTCGTTCTTTTTTGCTTACTTTGTAACCATGATGTGGGGAATTGTCTAGGAGTCTATTTCCATGATTACTCGTGTATTTTTTCTTCACCGAAAAAATTGTTTGTGTTGCTCTAGGGTGTTATTCGAGCTGAACGAGCGGAGCTTGGCATGTTTAAGCTTGATTCATTTGTTAAACGAGCTGAGCCGAGCCTAATTTTTAAACGAGTTTTTTTATTTTGTTCAAGTTTGGCTTGTTTAGGAAAAGAACGAGTCGGAGGCGAGCTACTTGGTTATAACATTATAACTTAAAGAAAATTTGAGAAATTCCATAGAATTCGAGCTATTCGAGCTTTATTCGAACAAACCGAGCTTTTAACCGAGCTTAAAATTTTGTTCAAGCTCGACTTGTTTAATTATGTTTAATTAAGTGAGCGAGGTGGAGTCGAGTTTTTTGAGTCGATTTCGAGCCAAACTCAAGCCTTTTGAGCCGATTTCAAGCCAAATTCGAGTTTAGTTGATATAACAGTCCATGAGCAAGACCTTTATATCTTTGCGTTGTACATCCTACCATTTACTCCATACGAATATAACTCATATGAATATTCACACATACGAATAGTTATTTTACGCTAAATGAATAATTATGGTGTTACCTATGAATAATTAGTTTGTTTACAGTTCACACCGTATATCAAAAGTACGTTGTAGGGGGGCATTTTACAACCAACATAAGAAACCACGAAAGACAGCTTTTCATCCCCCTCGCCATGACAGCAACAGAGTATTATGATCTTGTCTATGTATACTGACTTATCATTATGTACAATTCAGTTGAACAGTACAGTATACAATAACATCATACGATACTCGAAATCTTGACTCTGCTAGTGGTCTACTTTGATGGCCTCTTTTTTAGGCTCCCAGTAAAGATCAATGGTCCACAATGGTAGGAAAAAGATCTACCTTTATTAAGCAAATTAAGCTTCAAAATCCCAGTATGTATGTGTGTTGTCCTTGAAGGAGCATGCATCATTGAGTAGCTTCATAGCGAGCCTGACCTGCAAAAGCCATTGAAAAATCAACCAATTAACATATACGTGCCATGTTCTCGTTTTCTCATTCAAGGAGCTTGATGAAGCCAGTATGTTTCATCTGATAGTAGTGCTTGTTCAGGTAATAAAAGAGAAACCAATATGTTTTGAAGAAACACCTTGGCCTCATCAAGTTTTCGTAGAAGGGAAGTAACGATACTGTTATGCAACCGTAGTTGTGACTTGCAGTTGTGAGTCATGGCTTCTATAGCAGGTCCATTTTCAGGAGACTAGAATGAGTCGAGTATGGTGGAGGATAACTGGATTTAGGGATTTTTAGTTAAAATGCTCCATAAATTGATACGGGGGGCTATATTCATCTCAAATGCATTGTATAGATCGAAACAGCCAAAAAGCAACATTCAAGCACCGTGTCACTATTACTAGTGCTTCACTTACTAAACACGTCCCAACCTCAGCAAAATGGATCAAACAAATAGAGTATGAATGAACAATCTTGAATACCAGAAAGGCCGGAAGAACTCAGTAAGCAACACCATCATTCATGATTCATGTTTACACTAATAAATAGGTCAATAAGATTACGAGGTTAAAACACCTCAGCACACAAGAATCCATTCCAACTCAATGTTTTTGGTTACCAATGCTAGCAAACTTGGAACGACAAATACATATAGTAATCCGCCAAGAAGAATGCTCGGAAGCTAGAAAAAAATGGCCCCGATGAAGCAAGCCAAGACCCAAGTGCCTAAGGATAGTCGGATCACCGGGGAAGCGTTCTTCCCACCAGGGGTAGGCACCGGCGCTGGAGAGGCAACTTCACTTGCTCCGACGCTTCCTCCAGGGGAATTGGCGATGGAATCCGGGGCTCCAACAGGTGATACAACTGCAGGTTCACACCAACACTGTTACAATTGCTCTACTTTATACTCATGGTTCTTCGGTTACTCGATCAAACAAAGCCCATCAAGCTTTTGAAACCATCGATTTTATTATCAATGATTAATGTTTCTTCTAAAGATAGATGTGCTTAATTAGCAAGAAATGTTGTTGAATTCCACATCAAATTTATTTGTTGGTAACTTGTTGGTGGGTGACCAAGGATCGTATGTACGGACGTTTATGCGGCAATAAGTCTGTGGAATTATTTATTTTTTGTGTCTAGTTGATGTCTTCTAACAAGGGAAAGGGATAGCGGAAACCATTTCGAAATGGTTCAACTGAAAATGACTTGCGGGTAGTATCTACAAGCTTCCGATTCGAACCCCAGTGGAGGCCACATATAACCGGAAAACATTCTCATCAACAAAAGCTAAATCTCATATAGTAGTCAATGCCCACCTACCAAAAGAACCCCACTAGCCGAAAACATAATCAAGCAAAATTAATCATTGATAATAAAATCATTTCACTAACAAAAAGAATATATTCCAGTCCGCTTACAATTTTTAAAAAGGAAAACTATTGATCATAAAAAAGGAATATATTCATATTAATTTACACACAAATTCAAACATTTAACGTGTTTTTATTTTTGTTTTATAATGATTTATTCCAATACATACGGTATGTAATAGAATTTTAATTTTTGAGACATAGATTAAATGAATAAAATCTTATTTATCAACCATAAAATCAACAAAAACCAGAAAGCATAATTCATGAGTTTTTTTTTTTTTTTTTTTTTTTTTTGAAAACGAAAGGCAGAAATATAATGAACACTCACCAGGCGCTGTAGTCGGCGAAAGCGTAACTGCAACAAACAAAAACCAGCAGACAAAAACAACAAATCCAGAGTCAAAACCCTAACATTTCAAAATCACAATGATCGCTGTTTAGAGAGAGAGATGGAAGTACCTCCGCAGTTCTTGGCAGAGGGAGTGGTGACATCGCAGGCGGCAGGGAGAGCAAGCGCCTTGGTGAGATTGAGGGAGACGCCAAAGCTAGCGCTGTTCTTGAAGGCGTCGCAGAGGCACTGAGCGTCGGTGCGGAGCACCGTCTTCAGCCCCGAGCAGCACTGCCCCTCCGGCTTCGCCACCGTGCTCCCATTCGTAACGAACGTCAAGCAATCCGCCATCCCTAGAACCAGCGTCGAGCAGTCCACCGCCGGAGGCGTCTCCGCTCCCTTCGCTTCCATCGCCATAAGTAGCACGAAGATCGCAACCGCCGCCATCGACATCTCTCTCCTCATTTTCTCCCACGCAGGATGAACAAACGCCGAGCAATTGAGGAAGGGGGACTGATATTTGAGTTGGTGCGTAGGTTTAGCTGTGGCTTGGGAGTGATTAAATTGGAGAGTGTAGAGGTGGAGGCGATGATTGCGGGTGGGAAAAGGAGGAGAGAGAACGCACGGGGGGGAATTCGAATCGGTGGCGTGCTTGATGAGAGCGGCAATGGGAGACAGCTCGAAAAGTTGGAGGGAGAGAGGAAAGGGGAGTGGACACGTGGCGGAATCTGAGGAGCAGACAGGTAGTTAGCTTTTCTGCTATGAAGCTGTTATAGTCTGTGTTGTGTGAAGTTGTGAATGTGAACCATGTATGCTGAAATTTGGTTAGACTCTCTGTCTTCATATCAAACAGAATGCTATCTTTGTTCTATTTGGAAATTCATCTATTGTTGTAGGATTTTTCAATAACCAATAGCCATTCATTGTTGTTATTTTTTGTGGCGATTGTAGTGTAGCTCTTTGAGGATTTGAAGGAAATTGACAGCAAAATAGGCAGAAAGTACTGTTTTCCATCTCGATCCCGGTCTTGATTGGGGTTTAGTTAGAATCCATACCTTCATTACAGGCTTACAGTGTGGAGCTGACAGGGACACCAGATGAACGTATGCAACTGTAGTTAACTCACCTATCCAACATGGAATATCTAAACTGGGAATATTTGTTCATTGTGTTTGCCTACATGGTTGTGAAAAATGTCTTCCTGTGTAAAGTAAGCATAGAAAGAATGCATATGCCATTGACTTGGATGCCTACTGTGCTTCTCTGTTCGTTTTGTGCTATATTGCTTTTATGTGGGTGGGGGGTCAAGATTTTTTGAGTTATGTCAGTTCTGTGTTTGTTTACGTTTCCCTATCCCTGTTTCACTGTGTGACTGCAGTAAATGGTTAACTGCTAGAATCATTCTGTTTGTTTGTCTTAGAGATCTCTTTATATGTGAGTGATATAGTAATATATCCATCTGCCTCCAACTTATCAGGGTGCGGGTAAGTCAGCAGTGCTGAATAGTCTGATTGGACATCCTGTCTTGGTAAGCATTGTCTAATAACATTTTCGTGTCACAAATTTTGTTCATTTTCTTTTGAGCCCATCTTAAACATTATTTTGTCTTGGACAGCCAACCGGTGAAAATGGGGCGACAAGGGCTCCAATAAGCATCGATTTATATAGAGATAGCTCTCTTAACAGTAAATCACTTGTCCTGCAAATTGACAATAAGCCTCAACAGGTTTTTGCAAGTAAGGCCCTTGACAAACATAACCTTTTCCCTGTTTTCTATTTTTTCGTTTTGAAAATTGTTGGGCTTCTCCCTTATAGTAAAGCAACCCAATTAAAATGGATAACTTTCAATTCCGTTCATAAATAGGTGCTCTTAGGCATTCTCTTCAGGAGAGAGGCTCAGCAAGAGTGTGTCTGGAAAGAGTCGTCATGAAATAAGTTTGAAGCTTCGCACGAGTACAGGTTTGTCCTGCCCCCCCAGCATTTGAATTGTCTCATAAGCTTTGGCGTGGATCTCATATGATATTTGTTGCTGACCTCAGATGATATAATGTTCGACTTCATTTATCTAATACAATTAAATGTGTTACGACTTATTTAGTTATTAGTAGTGTTACTTTTAGTTGTACTACTAGTAGTGTGATACTTTAGTTGCCCTATTTTTCATTCGAATTTTCATGTTCGATAGTATTTAATATTTCTAACTAGTATTTTGCCTAATTCAAATTGTTTTTTCAGGTTTTTAAAATACAATGGCTATTGTTATTTTGTTAATTCTTAATATTACCATGGTTAAGTACTTTCTAAATTGTTAGATTTATTGTTATTTTATTTACAAAATTGAGTTATTTTGTTATTTTATTTCCTATAGTCGATTTATCAACGTTGATGCATATTTTCTATATAATACTGGTTTTATGTGTTCTCTTAATTGAGAAATTTAAAATAACATATTTATACTATCGTTTTGTACCTGTGTCTGTGTTCTGTTGTTTGGAAATACCACTTCCCTGTGCCCTGTGTAGGAAACCTTGTCCATGCTGCATGGTTCCCCCCTCATTTGCACATGCAACTATTGAAGAGTCAATGTGTTAAACTACTTATACAAGGAGATGAAATACCATCTCATAGCTCTTTTTCGTTTTCTTATGACTGTTTTAGACTTTAGTGTCACTGATCATTGCAGAAGATGGATTTTCTAATACAGTTGGGCACACAACCACATATTGTATTTCTAATGTTGTTTTTATAATACGGAGTAGAATGTCAACTATACTTCAAGTGAAGTTAACTGTATTTTTTTTTTGGCAGCTCCACCATTGAAACTGATTGGTCTGCCTCAAGTAGACCACGGAGTTTAGATGAATCAGTGGTAACATGTTCATTATTTTTCTTGGAGGATTTCTGATTTGAGGCTGTTTTTTTTTTTTAATTTGTACCGTACAACCAAGAAGCAACATATTTTCTTCCTTCAGATCAGTGATTATATTGGGCGTAATGATGCAATTTTGCTAGTAGTAATTCCCGCTGCCCAGGCGCCAGAGATATCTTCATCATTAGGAATTAGAATTGCAAAGGAGTATGACTCCGAGGGTAAGCTACTGCCTTGTGTCTTCTTGCCTTTGCGGGTCTTGCTGCCATGAACAAATTATGCTTGGGTTGTTCACTCTTCAATTCCTTTTCTTGGCTTTTGGGGGTAAATGGCACTTCTTTCTCGCAAGCAACTACATACTCCCTCCGTCTCAAAATTTAAGTCGTTTTAGATTGATTTAGTTGTGTCAAAATATATGTCATTTTAGGTTTTCAGGTAGAGGATAGTAATGATTTGTATTGATTTGTGTGTTCTTGACCTTTTTAAAGATTTTGATTGGTAAAAAATGTAGTGGGTATTAAAAAACAATAAAATTTATAAAAATGTTAGTGAATGACGATGTTCATTGAGGGGTCAGTGTTTTATTAAAACTTGTGCACAAACCTAAAATGGCTTAAATTTTGAGACGGAGGGAGTATGAAGAATGTCTGATTAAGCTGTAACAAAACTTTTTTCAACACTACCAATTTTCTCCGAATAATTCAATTAAAAATTAAAAATGAGCTTAAACCCAAAGCCATTTGACAACCAAAGTGAGCTTTATAGCATATACCACATCTGAACCATGTCCCATAAAACTAATTTTATGTGCTGCTGACGTTTGAATCATGAATTTTATCCTTTTTATAAAACCAGAATGATTGTGCAGGCTGTGCAGGCTCCTTTAATGGGCCAAGTACAGCAGACATACCATGGGTTGCTTTAGTTGGGCAGTCTTTTTCCATTGCTACTGCGCAATCTGGAAATTCTGGATCTGAGAACTCTCTAGAAACTGCCTGGTGGGCAGAGAGTGAAAGTCTTAAATCAATATTAACTGGGGCTTCTCAGAATAAGCTTAGTAGAGTAGCCTTGGTGGAAACGCTGGCTAGCCACATAAGAAATCGTATGAGAGTTCGAATACCCAATCTCCTCTCAGGGTATTCATTCACCATCCCCCCTGCAAATTAGTTATTTCTTGGAAAAAAGGTTTATTTTTATTTTGAATGCACTATTCATTGCATCCTTTACTAATCGAGAGTAATTATTTATTTTTGTTTCTAGTTAATGTTATAAGTATCTTGGGCATGTGCCTTTTTCTATTTGGTTATAAGAGTTTACTAACACTATCTTTTTTGTTTACCAAAGAAGTTGCTGGGAACAGATCTAATATATATTAATCATTGGTTGATTCTTCTTCCGATGACTGATCTAATATTTCGCTTGCTATAGGCTTCAAGGGAAGTCACAGATTATTCAGGATGAACTGGTAAAACTTGGTGAATCTATGGTAAGCAGTCCAGAAGGAACAACAGCGTTAGCACTGGAGCTTTGTTGTGAATTTGAAGAGAAATTTCTTCGACATATCACTGGTGGTGAGGTAATACTTGATTTGTTCTTGTATTATATTCATTCTTATGCTTCAAGGATATTTATGGCACAAAAAACTGTCCAACATTTGTAAAATATAACCTTCTGAACTATTGATCATACATTGATACTAAACTTGTTATGTCTTGTTTGCTGCTGATCTTGGTGTTTGCTTTATTTTGATTTTGCTTGGAATATTCAGGGCAATGGGTATAAGATTGTTGCCAGCTTTGAAGGCAACTTTCCTAACAGAATTAAGCAACTTCCATTGGACAGACATTTTGACATGAATAATATCAAAAGGGTATTGTCTTTCTATTTGCATTTTGCTTACCCAACTGAAAATATAAAGGGAAACTTGTGTACTCATATATCCCTCCCTGGCAACACCTTCCCTTGGTTTAGTCTCACCCTTGCATATTTTGTTTCACCTTTTTTGTTGGATCAGATTGTTCTGGAAGCAGACGGATATCAACCATATCTTATTTCTCCTGAAAAGGGTTTGAGATCATTCGTAAAAATTGTCCCTGAGTTGGCAAAAGAACCATCACGTCTTTGTGTTGACGAGGTAGGTTTCAGTTTCACATTTCCAGTTCTCATGCTTCTCTTCTTTTTCGCAGTGATGTTGCTAACAATGGGGGTGCTATATATTATTTCAACTCACATTTGATTGCGGACAATGTATGTGCCTTTTGGCATCTATTGGACGGATTGGTGTGTTCTTGGTAGTTTCTGTATACATATCTGTCTTGGTCATACTCGTCAGTTTTTTTTATGCTTTCATTTTTGCCTAAATTGACTTGTGATGATTTTTCTGATACTTTTGTACGTTGGTTAATCATTTTGCGAGGATCTTGAACCCAGACCCCTCTATATGTTTGAGGTTGTAAGAATTTTATGGGGTTCGGTCTTATTGGCTTTGTAACTATGACGTGACTATTTGTTTATTTTTTCTTCACTGGCAAGAAAAATTGTTTACCTTGCTCCCATCATGAGCAAGACCTTTTTATCTTTGCGTTATAAATCCTACAATCAACATACAAAACCACGAAAGATAGCTTTTCGTGCCCCTCACCATGACAGCAACAGAGTATTATGATTATGATGTTGTATATGTACACTGACTTATCATTATGTACAATCCAATTGAACAATATACAGTATGACATCATATGATACTCGAAATCTTGATTCTTATACCTACAACTCTGCTGGTGGTCTACTTTTGATGGCCTCTTCTTTAGGCTCCCAGCAAAGAATCCAAAGATCAATGGTCCACAATGGTAGTAAAAAGATCTACCTTTATTAAGCAAATTAAGCTTCAAAATCCCAGTCTGTATGTATGTCGTCCTTGAAGGGGCCTGCATCATTGAGTAGCTTCATAGCGAGCCTCACCTACAAAAGCCATTGAAAAATCAACCAATTAACATATACGTGCCATGTTCTCGCTTTCACATTCAAGTAGTGCCTAGGTAATAAAGGAGAAACCAATATGTTTGGAAGAAACAACTTGGCCTCGTCAAATTTTCGTACAAGGGAAGTAGGATACTTTTATACAACCATAGTTGTGACTTGTAGCTGTGAGTCCATGGCTATTTCTGTAGCAGGTCCATTTTAATGGCATTAATCCATTAAGCGTGAAATATCTAAATTACCCCTTACTAATACATACTTGTCAACCTGCTTAAAGCAAAGTGTGAGGGGTCAAGATTTATACACCACCCCAAGCAAATTGAGACGGAGTTTCTGAAAGACTTAAGAGACGACAAGAGTAAGACAAAAAACCAAATTATGCTATGTGACAAAAATAACTGAATTAAGGGATTTTTAGTTAAAATGTTGAATAATTGATATGGGGGCTATATTCATCTCAAAGGCATTGTATAGAAACAGCAAAGAACCACACTCAAGCAGGATAAAGGATGATCTCCTCATAAAGAGTCATCTTGTGCAAAACAACCTAAATAATGGGTGGTTTTGCAAACTTACCCATAACGGAATTGTCAAATCATTTTCAGCAATTTTAGGGTTCGTTTGGTTTAAATTTTGGAAAGGTAAAGGGAAAGAAATGAATGTAATCTATTTGTAGTTTAAAATACATTGTTAAAAATTTAATAATTACCCTCTTCTCCCAACTTTTTATACATAATTGGTTTTGTTTCCTCCCCTTTCAATCATTCATTTGAACAAAGGGGTAACCATATCCCCTATACTCCTCTAATCATTACTTCAAGTATCTTATTTTTCATACAAAAAATAGTATTCTTCTATCATTTAGATATATTTTCCTATACAAAATTTGTTTCCATTCCGTAACCTTACATGCTTATACCAAACGAGCTCTTTAAGTGTGATTTACATTAGTTTAAGAGGTAAAAATTATGAATAGTTTCTCAACTTCCCGTGTTGATGAAATGGCAAGCAAGAATTCGAACAAAATGATGCGAAAGTGTTTTATAATTCCTACTGTATTATTTTAGCCAGAATCATGCTATTTGACATTTTTGTACAAGAATTGTTGTTTTATTGAATGATGAGCAGGTTTATCAACATAGAACAGCCTTCAGTTGACCACATTGAACTTGGGCTTTTGATTGGTTGGGTGCAAAAATGCTTTCCTTCTAGATTTAGTAAAAACAATGGAGGTTTTGACTTCATTTTAGTGAAAGTTAAAAGGGGCCGTTCAAGGGAGAATACTTTCCTCATCTTTCATAACCAACTAATTTGTTTAAAAGGGGCTTATGTAACGCAGTCAACTAATATCCCTAATAGTTGGAGCTCATGCTTCCAATAACACCGGCACACGCACACATAATAGCAGGCTTCTTGGGAAAACGAACATACCTGGGCCGATTCTCGGGTTAGAAAGTCTTGTATGGCTCCCCGAAAATCTTCATCAACAATGTAGTGGCCACTGTAAGTCGCCACGGGGAGGTAACCTCTGTGGATTTTGTGCTCACCTTGAGCACCCGCCTCAACTTTGTCCAGGTTGAGCTCAATAGCTGCTTCTATTGCCTGTAATATAATATTAAATTAGTAATTAGTAATGCTACAATCTTGGTAGTAGCTTAACGCAAGCTAGAGTTTCTGTGGACGAAATTAGGTATGTCCAACTCCAAACGCCCCATCAATCATTTTGGCTATTTCAACGTAGTTAGATTGCATAAACTGAACAATCGCATATAGTGCCACATGAATCCCACTGATATATCCTTTTTATCTTTATAATCAAGATAATATACATCATTAGTTCATTACAACGCCTCAAGCATTAAGGATAATTTGGTTGTACAATCATTGAAAATATATGTACCATACTGCCATCACAAAAATAGGAGAACAAATATAGAGTTCTATGAAGGGTGATACATTATGTATTAGATGGCAGAAGATCTTACAGCCGTAGTTTCATCCTCTCAAAACAATGTCACCGTTCTCATTGGTTAATGTGTCTTTACTTCGTATGAATGCTATATTTTCAAGACAAAGACGAGAAAATACCTAACACTGTTATGGTATGATTTTTTTTTTCTCCTCCAAACAAAAAGTGATAGGGCTTACCTGATAATAACATGCCTCAAAATGCAAACTTGGGTAGTAAGAATCTGGGAGGCACCCCCATAATCGTCCATATAATGTATCTCCACCAATGAGGTTAAGAGCTCCTGCAATGGGTTCATCGCATTCTTCAGCGATGACAAGAAGCACTTTATCCCCCATCTTGGATGCCATGTTGTGAAAAAATTCTCTGGTCAAGTATGCAGTGCCCCACCTACAGATTAATGAACGGTATTCTTCAGACTAATGCTCTTCATGTTCACAAGACAACAACCAAGAGAGTGAGGGGAAGAGAGAGAGAGCTTGTTGTCTGTGGTGTTCCGATAGAATTTGTAAAAGGTATCCCAGTGCTCTGACTGCAAAAAATGAATTCAAACAAATTCAACAGCATTCTGGAACAGTGGGGGAGTTCTAAAACAGAGATCTAAATTTGCCAAAGAAAAAACTCAAGAAGAAAAAACTCAAGAAGATAGTAAACGAGGTCTATCCTGCCAAAGAAAAAACTCAAGAAGATAGTAAACGAGCTCCCTTTTCAGCCATGTGTCAAAAACGCCTTATGTTGGTTGGAAACATGGTTTTGGAAGCACAGTCAAACTATGTTCTTTTCAAAAATGTCTCAGTTACCTTTATCTCATGTCCTCTAAGGCGCTTCATGGTTAAATTCTGTACAGAAATCTGCACAAAGAAAGATAGGCTCATATCAAACACATTATGATGCTTGAAAAAGGAAATCAGAATGGCTCAAGATTCGTGTTTTTTCCTTTTATAGCCAATCGTAGGCTGAATCCTACTTTTACCTGTTCCTCGACCCTTCCAATTTGCTTACTAGGAACTTTAATATTATCATTTGTAAAATGCTGAGGCATATGGTGACACATTCATATTGTTGGTTTAAATAACAATTTCTAGAAGAACTATCTTCATAAATCTTTTTCACAATGATAGATACGGGTCTGTTTGGCATCCTATCATTAATCATTGTAATAGGCACCGATGCTTTGCGGCCTTATTTCATTATTTGAAATAATTGATGATTGGCTCTAATATGCCTTATTTCACAGTAATTGTGTTTTATAAAAAGCCATCATCATTAAACCAGCCAATACCTCAAAAAAACTCATTTTCCTATCAGCTCATTTTAAGAAATCAACATATCATGCCAAATGGACCCATAATGGAATATATATGAACAAGAAACAGAGTAAAGATGTCATAATATACAGAAACCTGACCTTTTTGCGCTCTTGACGGATATTCTTCCTCTTATTTTGTTTCAAATCCATCAAGAACTCGTCAAAACTGTAACAAAGAAAATAACTTATATATAAAAGATACTCCTACTTTCACAAAGGAAGTGCATATAAAGATGAACAATAAAAGGAGGGTGAAACAGTTCGATAGTAAATTACGTATCAGTAAGATTAGCTCAGCAAACAGTAGATGGATGAATGAAAATGTACATATACACACACAAAAAAAAAAACAGACATGTAATTCGGGTTCGGGTTCAGTTAGTTGGGTTTCGGGTTCAGTAAGATTAGCTCAGCAAACAGTAGACGGGTTCGGGTTCAGTTAGTTGGGTTTCGGGTTATTCGGGTTTTGAGTAATTCGGGTTTCGGGTCATTCGGTTTTCGAGTAATGTCTAATAATTTGGTTATTTGGTTGGGTCGGGTTAGGGTTTCGGTTATTCGGATTTCGGTTGTCTCGGGTTTCAGATATTTCAATATTCATTTTAAAAAAATTACTAGAATGTATCATAAAGTTCGGGTTATTTCGGGTTTCGGTTATAACAGGTTCGGGTCTTAATGGGTTTCGGTTGAATCGGGTTCGGTTCATTCGGATTTGGGTGAGTTTCGATTATCGGTTATTCGGATTTCGGGTCCAAAATGGGTCGGGTTGGGTCGGTGTTCAGAACAATTGGTTCCGGGTCGACCGGGTAGGGTTTTCGGGTTCGGGTCGGGTTTGCCAGCTCTAGTTGAGAATAGTTTAGATGTTGATATGGATGCATTAATTAATACTAATGAGTAATGCATATATGCTACCGTATCTTATTTTAAGATACATGGAGAGTTATATAGAATATATAATCTGCAGGGTGAGTACGCTTTTTGCTTTTGAAGATCACTTAGATAATAATCATCTTATCTATGATTTACTTGGGGATGAGGAGCCGTATAAATCTACATATGCATCCATTAGATAAGTTGTTATGAGAGAGAAGGCAAGAGTTTATTGGCAGGTACTATTCACACTTACAGTTCATATATGCAATTATTCTTTTCTAAAAGGCAAACAAACCTCATTATAACGAAAGGAAATGGATAATGTGGAAACATAATGTGGGAGATTAGTCAGGTAAAGAGCTGGAGAATAGAAAATCTCGCATCTAATTATTCTAGCAGAAAGGTGCAAATACATAAAGAGGAAGATAATTATAAGGACTGGAGCCTAGGAAACTAAGAAGCTTCAAGGTACAAAAGGCTATATATACTAACAGTAGAAAAGCACACTTTTCAAGGATTACTTGCAGTCCACGGCTTTATATACATATTAGAAGCTAGAAAACCTTACTTCTTGTAATTTCGATTCTTCCAATGATACTGCATGCCTATTCTCTGGAGAAATCCCTTCTCCTTCAAAGTATTCGCCTCAATTCTAGATGGAAATGTGACATGCACTGATGAGACTCGAAACTGTTGGAACAATACAACATCATATATCAGACATTGCATATGATAAAGCAGGAAACAATACAGATATGAAAACTTGAGAAGAAACAGAAAGGAGAGGTTTTGATAGCACTCATCAAATGTATCAGAAAAGAAAACTTCTGTTGAAAAATACCATTCTGTACATGAAACTTCAACCTAAACTTCATAGTTCAGCAACTTATAATTTCACCACCTTAAACTATGAGTCTAAGACACTGAAAATCAACGACAAGGATGAATGGGAATAAGATCCTCTATGATGCACCTTGGAGACACTATAAAAACTGGAACTCACATTCTTCAGGAGCAGTAACCCTCGGATAGTTCTGTATCAAGATATCACTTTTATTTGTAACAAACAAAGTGAAACAACAAAGCAATAAAGGGTTATAAAGGCTCCAAAAGGCTTTCTAATTTCACTTGCATTCATATCAATTGACACCTCTTCAACATTGACATATTGTGGGAATTATATAAGTTTGTGATTAACATAACACAACAGCTCAAGGAAAAAAAAAAGGATAACAAAATAACAAATATCTTATATTTTGTATCTTAAATTGAGTAAATGACTTTAGTGCTCATTTGGCTGGCCATCAAAATAACAGGAAATACAAAATCCCATGAGGTAGTATTCAATATTGTGATTTGAAAAAATAAATCAATTCAATATTGTGATTTGAAAAAATAAATCAAGTTACTCCGAAATGGAGGAATTATAGTTACCATGTGGGCGTGGTGGGTTAAGATGAACTTCCACCTATATTTCTTCTTTTTCCCTTTTAAATCACAAATTACTTATTTGCCCATAAGTCAAATATATATTTTTCATGGATAAGGGTTGTAAACGGATAATAGTAGATTTGAATAAACTCCCATCAAAGTTCACATTCAACCAAACAAAATGCAGTAATTTAATTCCTGCAAAATTAATTTTAACCAAACATGGTTTCTTAAATAACAGGAAATACATTTCCAAGAAAGTTTTCTTTACTTCAGGTTCAACCATACAAGCACTTGGATGGTTGAAGAATAAAATCAAAAGAGGAAAATTAGTTACTTGAGTTTCCCCTAAATGCAGATCTACGACCAAATGTAACTCAAAAGAAAATCCTATATCAATGGAGAATAAGCCAAGCTAGCTACCTGCAATCAATTACAGGCAATTAATCAACTAAATGTGTACCTATAGAACATTGTCTTAATTAAGCAGACACATAAGAAGAATATTGCACAACATTTTATCAGCCAACAAATATGGAAAATAGCAAATAGAGAGGGAAGATGATCAAATACCTTTACCGTCAGTTCCTTGAGTGCAGATATCAAGATGTCTAAAATCTCATCTCTGTAGGAAGTATTACGAACTAAAATTCTTGGACCCGTTACTGGTGAGAAAGGTACACAGGACTGCAGCTTTGGATAGTATCTTGAACCATAAGAATAGTAGGCATCAGCCCAAGAATGATCAAAGACATATTCCCCAAGAGAATGGCTGCAACAACAACAACCCAGTGTTTCCCGCAATCAAGCGGGGTCTGGGGGTCAGAATGGCTGCATCCAATTTTAATTGAAAACCAACATTCAGTATTTATAATGTACCCAGAGAACGAGCAAATCCAAACATTGTCTAAAATATACCTCTTAAGATATAGGGGAATAACTCCAAGAACATTGCTGAACTCATCCTTGGCAATTATGTGCGTCGGAGACCATCCTGTTTCCTGAGCGATAAGAGGTTCAAATTGAAGTAATTATTTAGTTTTAGCATATAGAAAGACATCAAAATAATGCAAACCTTCACAGAACAATTTGACTCCTCCAAACTTGAGAGAAAACCATGCATAATAAATGGGTTCAGCTTAGCAGGAGAACAAGAATCCATGGCACATTCATCCCAGTCTCTTGATGAAACCTCTGAGATTGAAGAAATCACAGAAACTGATATCTTCGTTGGACCAAGTGAGTTTCCCAAGGTTTGCTAGAAGGAAAAAAATCAATAAATTTAGGTAACATTATAGAAATCTTACAGGTAAAAGGGGTTGATTCGAAAAAACTTCATAAGGAATAATAGGGAATTACCTCTGAGCCCGAACCTTTCAGAAGAAAATCCCCGAGCGAAAGATTAGTATCAGTGACCTTCACTGTCTTCTTAGGACCCCAAAACATTGCCCTGATTGTAAACTTAGTATACAAGTTTTTGGTAACCTGTCGAGATGATGTGTAATCCTACAAAGCACAAATTAAACCGAAAAGTACTTTAATAAGATCAAGTTTTTCCTTCATGGAAATTGAACCAAACTGCAACCTCTGCAATGCAGATTTTGAAACACATCAACACCACTTTTTTAAGTGCAAGTTATGTAGAGAGATTAGGGTAGAGATCAAACTGTGACTGGACATGACCAGAGGAATGTGGACTCCTGCTATCGTGGCTAAATGACTAACGAGAGAAGCAAGAGATGTCTTTTTTTTTCTTTTTTTCTTTTATCATTTAATTTACAGTTTAATATTTTTACATTTGGCTCAAAATTAAAAGAAAGTCAAAATAAGAAGAGAGCTGATAGTGCAAAAAAGCAAGTTCAGGAGTATAATATTAATAGCAAAGATTTTTTATTTTTTATTTTTGTCAAAGGATATATAGGTATGTTGACTGTAATCTCACAACAGCTTGTATAAGTGTATCTCATCTCAATCCTGCCAAGAGATCCGGAAACCGTCCTGTATTGTGCTTGATACCAAAGTGTTTTATTAGTTATTTCCTCATCTATAAAAAGGGAAAAATTAAAGCTATGGACCTGAAAAAACATGATATTTCCCTTGTAATATTCCACTTGAAGAACTGATCGAATGATTCTTCTTCATGGCATGAGAGCAAAACTTCCTTTATAATTCTGATTAAAAACCCCAAACTCATGTTTTACCAAGCTAAATTAAAAGCAAAAATGACCAGTGTCACCTTTAGTAAATTGAGATCAATCAATGAAGAGGCACATCTCAGCTCCTAGAATGAATTTCGAAGTCAAAAAACAAAATTGTTGGATAGCTTGCTCCCCTCAAATACTCCGAGAATTAATCTTAACAAGTGGCATAACCACTTTCCAAGCACAAACCTTGATGAAGAGAAACAAATTGCTGAATTTTAACCATCTCTATGCATGAAATATTGGTCATTTCAACAACTTCCAGAAACCAGAAGATACTCAAAGATCCCCAAAGGATTTTTCAATCAATGCCACCAGATAGTCGACTAACAAAGTAGGACAAGAGAGGAAGTTACAGGGATAAACTTGGAAATCAAATCTCATTTTATTAAGGGAAATCAAATCTCATTTTATGTCCTGCAGATCCAATAGTTACAACAATGAATGTCTTGGAAAGGGATGTACAGTACTTTGCTAGCAAATGATTTTACCATCTTAAACAAAAATCCACACTTTCAATTGACAATTTGACATATACCATCTTGCTCAATGTTTCAACACTTTACAGATTTAGGAACAAAAAAACTTACACAACCAGAGTCGCATAATATAAACTGTTTTTTACTTCTGAGAACGGTCTAACACTTTGATTGAACAAACACGTCAATCAAGCAAAAGCACAGGACAATAAATCATCTATTCTTGAATTCATTAGATAAAATCAAGAATAAGAACACAGAGAATGATCCAAAATTCATACCTGCAAACAGAGCTGGTACGGACAAGCAAAATTCGAGCGAAGCATCTCAAAAATCGACTAGAAATCGGAAAATTAGAGCAATCGAGGCGAAAGAGAAGAGCCAGGTACCCTTCTAGAGGATAGAACCCGTGAACTCGACCTAGTAAGATCCGATGGGACGGGAATAGCCATGAAACGAGTGTGCTCAAAGAAGCGGAGGAGAAGACATTTATCAGATAGGAGTTTTTTTTTTTTTTTGATGGTGGGAAATTGGAAGACACGAATTTGATATCCCCAAATGTCACGGATAACAAAAGTGCACCCAGAAGCTTTTTTTTTTTTTTCTTTTTTTTTTTTAAAAAGGTGAAGATTTGGGGTGTGTCAACCACGGTTGTACCCAGGGGCGGAGGCAGGGGGGCATGCGGTGGCTCGAGCTCCTGAAAAATTTAAAAAAAAAAATTATATATATATATATATTATATGGTAAAAGAGCTAACAATGGGACAAGAAGAAGTTGTAGCTTAGCTGGTAGGTAGCGTGTATTGGGTCGGCGGAGGTCTGGAGTTTGATTCCACTTTCCACCCTTGTTTTCAGTTTTTTTAACCTGCCTTTTTTTTTTTGTTTTTCCTTTCCCTCATAGGCGAGCCCCCCCCCCCCCCCCCCCGGAATTTGGCCTGGCTCAGCCCCTGGTTGTACCACCACCCAAGAGCGTCCTTGCGGACGAGAGTCTGGAACTCAATGTCGGAGCTCCAAGGGGAAGTAATGGAATCCAAGACCAGATGAGCAAGACGATCAGCGGCCCTGTTGGCCTCCCTGAAGACATGGGAGATGGAGACCGTCTCAAAGGAACTGAGCAAACGAAGAGCATCTGAAATAAGCATTTCGATCTCCCAAGACGTCGACCAAGTCTTCGATTCCACTTTCCACCCTTGTTTTCAGTTTTTTTAACATGCCTTTTTTTTTGTTTTTCCTTTCCCTCAGAGGCGAGCCCCCCGGAATTTGGCCTGGCTCAGCCCTTGACTGTACCACCACCCAAGAGCGTCCTTGCGGACGAGAGTCTGGAACTCAAGGTCGGAGCTCCAAGGGGAAGTAATGGAATCCAAGACCAGGTGAGCAAGACGATCAGCGGCCCTGTTGGCCTCCCTGAAGACGTGGGAGATGGAGACCGTCTCAAAGGAACTGAGCAAACGAAGAGCATCTGAAATAAGCATTTCGATCCCCCAAGGCGCCGACCAAGTCCCTTTGATCGCATTCACGATTGCGAGACAATCACCTTCCACAACAAGTCTTCGAATCCCTCTCTTCGGAGCTTCCACCAGTCCGAGCTGCAAAGCAACCGCCTCAGCTTGTAATGCCGACACCTTCCCGCATCTTTTGGCATCGCAAGCGATCAATCTTCCTTCATCATCTCTTATCAAGAAACCTGCAGAAGCGCAACCAGAAGAAAGTTTAGCACCATCAAAATTGAGCTTCAAACTACCTTCCGTAGGTTTACGCCATCTAATGATGTTTCTTTGGCGAGGGTTATTCTTTGGTTTGATTGTTTTTGTGATTAGACTTCTTCATCTGGGCTATCTTGTTTGGATTTTTTCCAGTTTTTCATGTGATGATGAATTGTTTCAATCACTTCGTCTATTGTTCTTATGCTTTGGTTTTCAAATATGATATTGTTTCTCTTAGTCCAAATACTCCACCAAGAGATGGAGAGAGTGGCTTTTTGTTCAGAGCTAAGTTGTCGGAAAAGTTCGTTGGTAACAGTCTTTATTTATTGCTTTTGTCTGTATTTCTAATTAGTCGCTCAATATTCTTGTCCAAAGAGCCTATTATTCGTAGTGTTGTCGGACACTCCATCATAAGGTGGACAACATCTTCCTCCATAGAGTTACAAAGGACACAATCCATGGGAGTGTGCATACCTTTGTATCTTAGTCTTGTTTTGGTCGGTAGTCCATCTAGTACCATTTTCCATAGGAAATTTCTCACCTTGGGCAGACAGTCGATTTTCCGAATCCCATTGAAGAGATCTATTTCATTTCCATTGGAGTTCGTGATAAAATCTAGCGTACTAAAAGTAGTGAACCAACCATTTGGGTTTGGTTTCCAGTACAGTCTATCCTCTAATTTCTGCGATGGAAGAGGGATATTAATAATTGTTTCTATAATATTTGCTGTCAGCACTTCTTGTAGCTTATCTACATTCCATGTCTTGTTTGGCCGTAGATAGTTTTCAACTTTTTCTTGGTCATCTATGCTAAGAGTCAGTCAGTGGTCCTCAAGCTTTCTATCGTCGTTTAACCATTTGTCCTACCAAAACTTTATCGTTTTTCCATTTCCAATATGCCAGATGAGACCTGAGCAGAATTCTTCTTTTAATTCAATTAATTTAGCCCATTGCCACGATAAATTTTTCTTCTTCTTATAGTCCCATATTTGGTCATCTTTTAAATATTTTTCTCTAATTATCCTAACCCATTGGTTGTGGGGTTCCGCAAGAATTTTCCATAAAAGTTTCATTTGCAGGGCTTTGTTCATGTCCTTTGTTTTATGGAGTCCTAATCCTCCTAGTTTTTTTGGTTTGCATATTTTGTCCCATCCTACTAATGGTTTGTAATTGGGGTCCTTGTTCCAGAAAAAGCACCTGTTTAGTTTATCTAAGTCATCGTGGACATTTGCCGGGAGCATGAAGTTTTGCATTACATAGTTTGGCTTGGCTAATAGGTTCGCTTTTATGAGAACCGTCCTTCCCTGTTGGGACAACGAATTCGCTTTCCATTTTGTCAGTTGCATTTTTGTTTTTCCTATTACATTTTCGAAGGTTTCTTTGTTGACCCTACCATTTATGATAGGGCAGCCAAGGTATTTGTCCATAGCCACTTGGTTCGTTATAAAAAGCGTACTTTGGATCCGTTGTCTTTGGTTGGAAGAAACCCCTTTTGTTACTTGGAACGCAGATTTCTGAAAGTTCACCTTTTGTCCCGAAATCTGACAATATTCGTCAATTATTTTTTTAACAGTTGCACAAGATTCATGAGTTGCTTTAGCAAAGATCATAATATCGTCTGCGAAAGATAGAAACGGGATTTGGGTTCCGTTTGGGGTCATCTTAAAGCCTATTGAGTCTGTTGTTTCATTGCAATGTTGTTGTAGTTTTCTTGCTAGGATTTCCGCCCCTAAAATGAAAAGGTAGGGGGAAATTGGGTCACCTTGCCTTAGTCCTCTTTGTGGTCGAAAGGTCTCAGTGGGTTCATCATTGACTAACACAGAGAAAGAGACAGTTTGGATGCATTCCTTAATCCAGCCCATGAATTTTTTCAGAAAACCCGATTTTTTCCATAACCGCTAGCAAAAAGCTCCAGTCCACTCTATCATAGGCTTTTTCCATGTCAAGTTTTATTGCTATCCATCCTTGTCTACCTATCCTTGTTCTGAAGGAGTGAAAGATTTTGTGAGCTATAAGAACATTATCTTGAATAGCTCGATCAGCAACAAACGCACCTTGAAGAGGGTGAATGATTTTCATAAGGATCGTTTTCATTCTTTCCGCAAGTATTTTTGCAATCGCTTTGTAGATAGTGGAGCATAGGCTAATTAGTCTATAGTTGTTCGTTGTTGTCGGATTATCGCATTTTGGGATTAAGGAGATAAAGGTCTGGTTTATTTGGCGTAACATTCTCCCTGATCTGAAAAAGCCTTTAATGGCCTTAATGACTGATGGTCCTACAATGTCCCAGTATTTTCTATAGAATTCTGTTGTCATCTCGTCTGGACCCGGGGATTTATTTTTTCCAATAGAAAAGAAAGCAGATTTTATCTCAAGATTGGTGATCGCTTTTGTAAGGTTTTTGTTGTCCTCTGTCGTGATCTCTTTGTCTATTAGGAGTAGATACTCTTGGAGTAATCTGTTGTTGATGTTTTCTTTTTTGAATCTTTTTTCAAAATCGTCTTTGATTTCCTTTTTGATGTTTTCCTCGTCGGTTATTTCTATGCCTTCTCGTGTTCTAATTTCCCTTATTATTTTTCTATTCCTTCTTCCCGACGCAACTCTGTGGTGGTATCCAGTGTTTGAGTCCGATAGCTTCAAGTGTTTTGTCTTTGCGCGTTGGCTCCAGTATTGTTTGTGATAATTAAGTAGTTGTTCTTTTTTCTTTATTAGTTGTTGTTGACGTTTATTGTTATCATTTTGTTGTCCTTGGCTATTGTCTTTTTGTAGTTCTAGTAATTTTTCTTCTGTCTCCTTTAGTTGTCTAAAGATATTACCCAAGGTTTTCTTATTCCATTCTTTCGTAAGTCTTTTCAACAGTTGAGTTTTTTTCATTACATTAAACATGTAGGAGCCCTCATAGTTCGTTCTCCATGCTTGGGAGTCTATGTTCTTGTAATCTTTCCTAGAAAGCCACATTTTCTCAAACTTAAAAGGTCTAGCCTTTCTTCGATCAGTCGTTTGGAGTTGTACAGAAATTGGGCAATGGTCCGAGGTCGAGAATGCGTGGTTCCTTGTAGTGATATTTGGGTACCATTGAAGTATTTGATCCTGTATCAATGTTCTATCCAACTTTTCATAGATATTGTTCACATCCGTCTTATTCTTTCTCCATGTGAAAACATTTCCACATGAGGGAATATCCAGCAAGTTACACTGATCTTTGAAGGAAAGTAGTCTATCAAAGCGGGAAGGGTGAGGATAAATACCGCCCGTCTTTTCACTAGAGCATTGAATCTCACTGAGATCGCCCATCAGAATGATCGGTATTGTCTGGTTCTGAATGTAAGATGTCAAGAACAGCCAGAAAGAGACCTTATCTCTCGCATGAGGAGGGGCATAAACAAAACAAACCGCAAAAGTTATCCCTCTGTCTTTATTTTCAATTTTTAATATGATACAAACGTTCATATTTGTGCATGACAGTAATTGCATCATCGGTCATCTGGTAGTTTTTCCATAGCACGCAAATCCCCCAGCCTTACCGACGGCCGGGGAAAAACAAATAGAGTCAAACCCGGCTTTTTTCCAAATTGCATCAAGGGGTTGGACATCAGTTTTAGTTTCCAAAAGTGCAAGAATTTGGATATTTTCGATTTTGCAGAGGGTTTCAATATCTGTCCATCTATTTCTTTTTCCAATTCCACAACAATTCTACGATCAAATTTTCATCTTGGATATAATTTATCGAGTGTGGTCATGCTTTCTTTTTTCATTTGTTCAAAAATGGATTTTTGGGTTTCGACTTTGTTCGTTTTGGGAGGTGAATCCCTTGAGTCTATTTTTTCATTGTCTTGGTCATTGTCAAGCATTTCTTTTTTTACTTTGCTCTCTTTCTTTTTGTCAATTTTCATTGTCTTGCTTTCTTTCTCTTCAGTCGGTTTAATCCCACCATAAGCGATGAGATCAACCACGATGGGCATTTGGTTCGTAAGGTTTTCCTGGTTCATGAATTTGCATGGTTCCCAATTAGTATTTTTTCCATAGGAAAAATACAATAACAATCTTCCTGGCTTCTATCACATAGATAAAAATCAAAAGGAGAAATAATAGAAAGAAACACAAGGCACTTGAATTATCACAAACAAAGCATGTCAATAAATTGTTCCATCTGTCTAAATGAAAGGTACGATCAGTCCAAACAATCAAATCAAGTGCATAAATCAAGTCCATTTTCATGTTTCTGACGACCAAGTCACAATGAGTTTGCCGTGGTTCTTGATTTTCATCTTCAATCCTCCTACATACAGTGCTGTTCAAGATGGGTTCCAATCTACTACCAAATCCATCAAGAAAGGGATTCAAGAGGAAATTGACATCAACTTTGGAGATCATTAACCTCCATGAGTTCAGTCCTTCATGAACCATTAGGTCAGGGCAATACCTTTCAATGTTGTCGTGGTTTTTGGGGATCCATTTTATTGTGTTTCGGGTCTGAATTTGGGGTCGACAAGTAGTTTCTCTTTGTCTCATTTTCTTGTCTTTGTTGTTTTTCTCCTCATTAGATGGTTCATTGATGCCAAATGCAGGCTCCAAGTCGCATCTGTTGATTGATGCTTAATTGAGCTGAGATCTCGCGCAATTCATCAATGGAGAAAGAAAGAGGAAGAAGGAGACAGTTGAGATTGGCGGGAAAATTGGAGGAGCTGTGTACAGCTCTTGATTCATTGAATTGAGAGAAGTTACAGATACAGAGGCACCTATTTATACAATTGAACATCAAAGGCTAGACAACTCTAGTTAGTTACATGAGGAACAATCCTATACAACTCAATCTAAGATGTTCCCATGTAGCTTCATGATGAGGACGAATTGTTGATGCTCTGTTGCTTCAGCTGGTGACGCCTCAAATTTGGGGTGGTGAAAGCCCAAGTTTGGCAAGTAATTCATTTTGCTGGTGAGAAGGGAGAATCTTAGTAAGAACGTCAGCAATTTGGGAAGAGGTTGGAACATGACACAAATCTATCAGTCCTTCAACAACCTTTTCTCTAGTAAAATGGCAGTCAATCTCTATGTGCTTTGTGCGCTCGTGGTAAACAGGATTGTGAGCAAGATGTATTGCTGATTGGTTGTCACAGTAGAGAGTAATAGGCTTGACTGGAGCAACAGCTAATTCTTCAAGTAGACGAACCAACCATGTGACCTCTGCTGCAGTTTGAGCCATGGCTCTATACTCAGCTTCAGTTGAGCTTCTAGATACCACTCCCTGCTTTTTGGATTTCCAGCTAATAGGAGATGAACCTAACAAGATGACAAATCCAGTGACAGACCTCCTAGTGTAACCACAAGAAGCCCAGTCAGAGTCAGTGTAAGCTGTAATTCTGGGTTTGTCAAAACCATTGAGGACAATCCCATGGTGTAATGTACTAGCAAGATATCTAATGGTGTGATGAAGGGCCTCCAGATGTGATGTGCGAGGAGACTGAAGAAACTGACTTAGGGACTGTGTGGCAAAGCATAAATCTGGACGAGTGTTGGATAGAAAATTTAATTTTCCAACCATTCTCCTGTAGTAAGAAGTATCTGGCAATAGATCACCATGAAGAGGATCTAACTTCAGATTTTGAGGAAGTGGAGTGCATACAGGATGTATGTTTGTGAGACCTGAATCATTGATCACTTCCTTGCTGAACTTGTGTTGTGACAAGTGAATTCCCTTTGAACTGTAGGACACCTCAAGCCCCAGGAAATAGTGAAGGATGCCTAAGTCTTTGATGCTGAATTTGTGATCAAGGTATGTCTTGAGATTGGAAATCTGGATAGGGTCTGAACCAGTGACCAAGAGATCATCCACATACACAGCAACAATGGTAATATGGCCATTATCCCTCTTGGTAAATAAGGAGTAATCCAGTTTTGATTGAACAAATTGAAGAGCCAATAGTGCAGAGGTGAGTTTGTGAAACCACTGACGACTGGCTTGCTTGAGACCATAGAGTGATTTCTGAAGTTTGCAGACAGAGTTTCCAACTGTGGGATATCCTTCAGGGGGCTTCATGTATACTTCCTCATACAAATCACCATGGAGGAAAGCATTATTCACGTCCATTTGGTGGAGAGACCACAGGTGAAGGACTGTCAACATGTGAAGATATCTCAATGTCTGAAGTATGAGGTGAAGGACTGGTATCTGGTGATGGAGGAGGAGAAAGAGGAGTGACAGTAGGTGGATCATCAATGACAGGTGGGGATGGAAAAGTGGTAAGAGGGAGAAAAATGTGAGAGGGAAACTCATTAGCAGGGGGTGGAAGAGTAATGTCAGGGATAGTAGTGGAATGGAAAGGGAAGTGAGTTTCATAAAACTGAACATCCCTGGTATGAAACACAGTTTTGGATGTAATGTCCAGTACAGTATAGGCACTCTTGCCATAGCTATAACCCAAGAAAACACAAGGTTTGGCACGGGGTTGGAACTTGTCCCTTCCTCTTTTCAGAGTACTCACAAAGCATAGGCATCCAAACACTCTGAGGTGAGCATAGGTAGGAGGTTTATGAAAAAGGAGCTCATAAGGAGATTTATTGGACAAGATGGGTAAGGGACAACGGTTGATCAAGTATGTGGCAGTCAATATGCACTCACCCCAGTACTGTATAGGCACTTTGGATTGAAATCTCAAAGCCCTGGCAACTTCAAGCAAGTGTTTGTGTTTTCTTTCAACAACACCATTTTGTTGAGGGGACTCAACACAACTAGTTTGATGGGTTATACCATTTGTGGCAAAGAATTTGGACAAAGTATGGTCAATGAACTCAGCAGCATTGTCTGACCTCATTGCTTTAATAGTGGTATGAAACTGAGTTTTAATGAGGGACACAAAGTTGGACATAATGTCAAAGGTGTTGGTTTTGGATGCCATTAGGTAAGTCCATGTGCTTTTGGAAAAATCATCAACCAAGGTAATAAAATACCTGAATCCACTGTGAGTACTACACTGATATGGTCCCCATGTATCAAAGTAAACAAGGTCAAAAGGAGCTGCAGACCTTTGTGATCTCAGCAAGAATGGCTGTCTGTGGAGCTTAGCTTGGGGACAAATTTGACAAATAGATGGTGGAGTAGTAATGTGTACAGTGTCATCAATGTATTTGATTTGAGAGAAAGGCAAATGCCCCATTCTACAATGTAGAAGTTCAGCTTTACAAGTAGCAGACAAACCAGTAGCAGTAGCAGACAAACTAGAATTGTTTATGAAACTAGATGACACATTATTACATTTGGAAAAGTCAAATTGTAGGATTTGAGACAACTCAGGAGAATGTTGTAGTTCATATGGCTTGTGTACAATGTATATTCCACGTTCTTCACTTCCAATGACCAGAGGATTCCTCATCAAAGGGCCCTGGATGATGCATGAAGATGGAGTAAAAATCACATTGGACTGTATGTCTTTTGTGAGTTTATAAATGGACATTAAATTGAAATGAAAGTCAGGGACATGGAGAACATTTTGAAGTGAAATGTCATTGTTAACTTTGACAGTTCCTATGTTGGTGATGTTGGCTTTCATGTTGTTTGGTAAGGTGATTGAAGATGGTTTTGAGGATGGTTCAAAGGAATGAAAAAGGGTAAGGTTGGGGCTCATGTGGTCACTAGCACCACTGTCCAGTATCCAAGAAGAGTTAAGCAATGAAGAAAAGAGGCAAGATTTCATACCTGCCAACATAGCTGAGGGTTCCTTGACCTCATGATGCTGTAAGAGTGATAGCAGCTGTTGGTATTGCTCCTGAGAAATGGAAGTTGATGAAGATGCAGTTGCTGCTATCTTCTTGGAGGCTCCTGCAGGTGAGCTATCAGTGTTCCCATTGCTCACACCTGGTGAGTTAGATGGATAACCATGCAACTTCCAGCATTTCTCCATGGTATGGCCTGCAATCTTGCAATGATCACAAAAGGATCCTCCTGAATTTCCTGAGTTGGAAGGATATCCATGGATCTTCCAACATTTCTCTATGACATGTCCAGTCATTTTGCAGTGTTCACAAAACAAAGATTTCTTGAAGTTCCCCTTTGACTGAGATGCAAAGGCAGAGGCATCTCCTCCTGAAGTAGTACCTTTGCTTCCACCTCTTTGCTGCTCATCTTGCACCAAGTATCTGTAGGTGTCGTCGATGCCCGGAGGTGGCTTCATCATGAGGATGTTACCTCTAACACTGCTGTAAGACTCATTGAGTCCCATCAAGAAAAAGATCACCTGCTGATCTTGGATCATCCTTGACATAGTAAAGGTTGAACCACACTCGCATGATTCACACTCAACAAAATTCATATATTCGTCCCAGAATTTCTTGAATTTTGTGAAATAATCTGCAATACTGAGATTTCCTTGCTCGACAGAGATAACATCTTTCTGAATTTGATACAAGCGAGTTCGATTTGCCACACCAAACCTACTCTCCAGATTTTTCCAAATTTGTGATGCATTTCGACAATAGACTACAGATTCAGCAATATCCTTATTCACAGAGTGCAGGAGCCAGGAAAGTACCATGTTATTACATCTGTCCCAGTGTTGTTGGAGAAGAAGTTGATCGGCGGCCGGTCGCTTGCAAGTTCCGGTGACAAAGCCGATTTTGTTCTTCGCCAGCAACGACACTTCCACAGACCTTCGCCAGTGATTGTAATTCTTTCCATCCAGGAGTCGCGTGGAGAGAATCGAGCTCGGATTCTCCGAGTGGTGGAGAAAGAGTTCATCCATTGGATCGATTCCAGCAACCACGAGATTCCGCGGATCCGATTCTTCACTGTGCTCTGATACCATGTTGATTGATGCTTAATTGAGCTGAGATCTCGTGCAATTCATCAATGGAGAAAGAAAGAGGAAGAAGGAGACAGTTGAGATTGGCGGGAAAATTGGAGGAGCTGTGTACAGCTCTTGATTCATTGAATTGAGAGAAGTTACAGATACAGAGGCACCTATTTATACAATTGAACATCAAAGGCTAGACAACTCTAGTTAGTTACATGAGGAACAATCCTATACAACTCAATCTAAGATGTTCCCATGTAGCTTCATGATGAGGACGAATTGTTGATGCTCTGTTGCTTCAGCTGGTGACGCCTTTGGGAGCTTAGTCATGGCTCAACATCAGGGGGATCAAAAGCAGGAAATCAGGGTAAATTATCCATTCGAGGCAAGTAGAGACACAAGCATGAACATGAATTGTCGTGTTTGAATGGGCAATTTCCTTGTAACAGCTTCTGTATACATTTTTACCAACATTTCCTAAGCAATTTATGCAGAAATCATCATGGCAGTGGTTCGTTTTTTTCTTGTTGTTCCTAGATTTCACTACCGACTCGTAAGCAGAAGATCGATTATGACCAATCCAGACAAAGAAATTGCAGGAGAGGAACATAAGAGGAAATAAGGGATGCGAGTACCTGATTTGCAGCTGATACTTCCTCCATTTTCGGTTTCTAGTGGTGGTTTTCCTCATCTCATCGTTCATGGTTCTTGCCTTTTTCTTTTTTCTTCTTTTCCAGGAGGGCCATTTCTTCAATCTGGAGTCCAAGCGTCGAGTAAAACTCGTCATCTTATCTATTCTATGGCTGTCGATTTGGGACGACGGCCAAATTCCTTGTGAGAAGAACCCGCAAGCCAAAGTCCAAAACGAACGTCGGGCGGGTGACAGCACCAAGGCACCCACGCCCCGAATACAACCTTCAACCAAGCACCCGGGACCGAGCCGCCACAAGTAACGCCAGAGCCGAGCCCAACCCCGCCGACAGAGGCGCCGCCACCGGACAACCACACCACCGGCGGAAACATTCAATCTTCTCTCTCTGAAATATCGCTCGTAACTCTCAGATTCAACCTCTCTTTTTCTCCAATCTATATTTCTCGAATGCTCTTTCTCTCTTTTTCTCTCAATCCCCCTCTTATTGGGTTTGATTTCTGCGGATCTAGGCTTTTTAGTAGTGAGATTTCGGAGATGTGAGTATGGGATTTGCAGATCTAAGGGGTATTTGGTAATGATATCTAGATATCAGATATCGATATCGATATCGATATCGAGTATATCGATATCAGCTGATATCTTGATATCCCTGTTTGGTATGTTGTAAGATATCAGATATCAGTTCTGATATCTATATGCTGTTTGGTAATGAGTTGCTAGATATCAAATAGAAACCCTAGGCGAAAACGGAATTAAGGCAGCATAAATCAGATTTGATCTAATCGATAAACAACGATTGAATAAAACTCATCAGCAACAACGATTAAAACTCAGCAACAACCAAGAAGAAAGTGAAGATGCAACAAACCAAGAAGAAAGCGAAGATGCAGCGACAACGATTAACTATCAGCAACAATTGTTAAGGCTCAGCAACAACCGAGAGGCAAGTAGTCACGTACGGCATGGCTCAGGGCGGTGTCGGACTCAGGGAAAGGGGAGAGGAGAGGAGAGGAGATGTACCTGCAGACGGCGAGAAGGGAAGAGCGTGCGAGAGGGCGAGCAACGGCGAGAAGTAACGAGAGATTTTGATATCTGATATCAGGTTTCTATACCTCCTAAAATTGGGGGATATCAGTTTTGGGCGGATTAGTATATCAACTGATATTAGGATATCAGTTGATATCTATACCTTGTCCCAACCAAACACTAGCTATCAGATATCAGGGCTGATATCTGATATCTAGATATCATTACCAAACACACCCTAAAGGTTTGGATGTCAGTCTCGTTTTGATTTTTGCTCTATATCGCCTTTGAAAGATGTGGGTTTTGTGATCTCGTTTAGGGGGTTTCTTTGTGGAGGATGGGTTACCAGTTTGAGGGAGTGGTCTAGGGTAGTCGAAGGCGGCGCTCGGTGGCTTAGTTAGGGCCGGCTCAGCGGGTTCGAGGATGGCGGCGGCTCGGTTGATCTGGTTAGGGTTTCTCTTCTCCATTCTCTCAAAGTGCACCCAGGAAGCTTAATCAATATACTTTTTTTTTTTTGCTTATTACGTACTATGTTGTATGCTCTGACGGTTCGCCGTCTGCCGACCTAGTCGGCCTCTTGAGTTGTCGGGTTTGTCCGGCTCTCGAATTATGAGAACAAACTCATAAGAGAAGAGTATAATAGGCTTATTCAAGATAGACTCCATTGTGATAGTATATGACGAGTTACAAATAGATATACATTATATATTAATTTAATATTTTGAATTAAACCCATTGATTATTTCAAATATAAAAATCAATTACAAAAATAAAAAAAAGTAAAGAAAATGATTGATTGAAAATGAGAGAATTAAGGTGAATGTCATACACCACCCTGAACTCCACACACAGTATGCTGCATCTGCTTTCTGGGTGCGGATGTTCTTAGCACTTGAGTCACCATTGGTCAGTAATCTCAACTCTATCCTACTTACTTACAAGATTCTCTTCATTTTTGGTTTTGATCTAGTATTATTTATCCCTCTCAACCATAATTGCATGCCTAGGTTCAGGTGTGCATCAACAAATATCAGAAATAAAGCTCAGGTCCTTTCTAACATGATGATACCTCTAACCTGCATCTATAACTCATTACTGACTTATGGTTCTAAGAAATCTTCTACAACCTTCTGTATCTGTAACCACTTAACCAAGCCGAATACATGTGCTTTACATCGACCTATGCATTTTAAAGTCTTAGTCTACTTTTATCTAGCAATAAGGAACTAGAAATCTGCAACATTAAGCAATTTTGAGATGCTCATTTTACTGAGATTTAATTGCTTTCTATGGCAACCTATAAACTCAAAACAGAAATCTATTTATAAGACTATCACAACCTGGAATTTGATCATTCAATGCCCCTTTACTTGGACTTTAGTTCAAACAAAATATGATAACAAGCAATCACTTTGCATTCTTATAGAGTATAATGATATGCAACCTCTTTACAACCTTATTGTGTATACTGATATTGCGACCAATTTAATAGCCTTTATACATAATAAACTGACTGATCTTTTCGCTATGCCTGATTGGTTGAATGGCATCTATACAGGACCCTATAGCTTCAACCAAATTGGGAACTTAATTAGTTCTTTTTGGAAGGATTCGATACGTAAGATCAACATGTTGCCTTTGTCTTCTGTCTCCTTCCAACCTGGAACCTGTCATCATGTACAAATTAAGCCTTCTGTATATCCTCGATCGTGAAATTAACCTTACTTTTTCGCTCCTTTTTGATAACACTCACCAAAACTCTAATCGTCACAATCTTCTACTAAAAATAAACTATAAGTTGGTACCTCAACATTTTAATAATCTCTCCCGTCGTTTTAATTCTGTAACTCATATCCATGGCTCCAAGGAAGTTATATTTCATTACCTCTAAGAAATTTTGTATATTCCTACTATTAGTAATAAATATGTAGGATTGTAGAATTGATGTAAAGTCCTCCGTGAGGGTTTCCATTCCTTGATATAACATATATATAGGTTACAAAGATATTGGGCCTTAATGGACTTTTAGCCCACTATACAATATTAAGACCTATGTAATCTATCAAACCCCCGCAGTCGAAACGGGAGGGGTCCGTACAGTGAGACTGGAACGAAAATCAATGAACAACTGTCTAGGTAAACCCTTGGTGAATATATCAGCGTACTGATAAGAGGACGGGACATGTAGAACGCGGACATGTCCAATGGCAACCTTGTACCTGACGAAGTGGAGATCAAGCTCAATGTGCTTCGTGCGTTGATGCTGGACTGGGTTGCTAGCCAGGTAGACGGTGGAGACGTTGTCAGTGTAGACCAGAGTGGCCTTCTGCAAGGGGCATCGTAGCTCAAGAAGGAGATTGTGGAGCCAAGAGCACTCGGAGACAACGTTGGCAACACCCCTGTATTCGGCTTCAGCGCTGGAGCGAGACACGACGGACTGACGCTTGGCTGACCAAGACACAAGAGTGTCATTGAGAAAGACACAGTAACCAGACGTGGAGCGACGTGTGTCTGGACAACCACCCCAATCCGCATCAGTGTAAGCCACAAGATCAAGCTTAGAGGAAGGAGTGATGGTGGTGCCGAGCTCAAGGGTGCCGCTGATGTACCGAATGATTCGCTTCAAAGCCTGAAAGTGAGGTTCCCTAGGGGCATGCATGAACAAGCAGATCTGCTGAACGGTGTAACTGATATCAGGCCTGGTGAAAGTGAGATACTGAAGAGCACCAGCGAGGCTCCTGTACAGTGTGGGATCGTCAACCAAAGGACCAGAATGAGCACTGAGCTTGTTGGATGTATCGACTGGGGTCGCGACGGGATTACAGTTGACCATCTTAGCCCGAGCAACAATCTCTGCAGCATACTTACTTTGTGAGTGAAACAGACCAGACGCGTGCCGCTGAACAGCAACTCCCAAGAAGTAAGACAGCTGACCCAGATCAGACATGGTGAATTCCGCACTCAACTGCGAGATTATCGACGTCCGAAGAGCATCAGAAGAGGCGGTGAAAATGATGTCGTCGACATATAGCAGCAGGAATGCCAAGTCTGAGCTTCTGCGATAGATAAACAGAGACGTATCCGAACGGCTGCCAGTGAAACCCAAATGGAGCAGATGAGAGGCAAAACGCTGGAACCACGCCCGCGGAGCCTGTTTCAGACCATATAGAGAGCGCTTGAGGAGACAGACATGCTTTGGACGCTCAGCATCAGTAAACCCCGGCGGCTGAAACATGTAAATTGTCTCGTTCAGATGACCATGCAGAAAGGCGTTCTTGACATCTAACTGATGGATGGCCCAGTTGCGCGACAGAGCCAGACTCAGGACCACTCGGATAGTGGCAGGCTTGACCACAGGGCTGAAGGTCTCATCACAATCAATACCTGCCTGCTGAGATCTACCGTTCACCACAAGACGGGCCTTGTAGCGCTCCAACGTCCCATCAGAGCGGAACTTGTGACGAAAAAGCCACATACAGCGAATGACGTTCGCCTCAGGAGGGCGAGGAACAAGAACCCAAGTACCATTCTTCGTAAGGGCCCTGTATTCGTCGAGCATAGCCGCCTGCCAATTCGGGTCGAGGAGGGCTGTTTTGTGGGAGGTGGGAACGGGGGAGAGGGAGGTCTGGGTGGAGGCAGAGGGTGAATGGGAGTCGGGAAGGACGGGGGTAAGAGGGGCTAAGCAAAGGGAAGAGGCGGCGGGCGGATCAAATGCGGCGAGGGTTGCGACGGGCGCTGCAAGGCCTGCGGCGGGCGCCGCCAGGGAGGGGTTATGGGCGGGGGGTGCCGCAAGGCCTGCGGCGGGCGCCGCCAGGGAGGGTTTATGGGCGGTGGGCGCAGCATTTGGGGTTGCGGCGGGCGCCGCATGACATGCGGCGGCCGCCGCACGTAGGTGAGGCCTGGTTGCTTGGCGAGGTGATGGGAGGTGGATAGCGGGGTGATGGGCGGTGGTCATGGAGACGATCTGACGGGGTCGGAAGACACCGGAGACGCTGCGGGTGTGTGGTCTGGTGGTGGGGGGTGGTGGTGGCGGTGGTGTTGGGGGAGAAGCAGGAGCACCGGGAGAGCTCTGGGGAAAAAGGAAGTGAGGGAATGGTGACTCAGACTCTGACGGAGACACAGGGGGTGTGGGAGACGCAAAGGGAAATCGTGACTCATCAAAGGTGACATGACGTGAGAGAATGATCTTGTGGGTCTTGATATCGAGGCAAATGTAGCCTCGATGATCAGGCGGATAGCCTAGGAAGACACATGGAGTGGAGCGCGGGTGAAGCTTGTGCGGGGCTGTGGAGGACTGGTTTGGGAAACACAAGCACCCGAAGGTGCGAAGGTGATCATACCTAGGCTCAGCGTAATAAAGTGTCTGAGCTGGCGAGCGATGGTGTAGGGTAGTGGAAGGGAGAATGTTTAGGAGATAACATGTGGTGGATAAGGCGTGAGGCCAATAGGGAAGGGGAATAGATGCGTGGAAGAGGAGAGAGCGCATCATGTTGGTAATGGTTCTGATGATTCTTTCTGCCTTGCCATTCTGCTGAGAAGTATAGGGGCAAGACAAGCGATAGGAGATCCCGTTTGCGGCAAACGGCAGGGAGGCAGGGCTAGAGCAAGAGGGAGGCGGCTATGACGGTTAGGAGAGAGAGATAGGTCGAGGTCGAGCGAGATAGAGAGGAGGCCGGAGAGCGGGACCCGACGAGAGGAGAAGGGAAGGGAAGATCTGGGCTTGTGGTCGCCGGAGGTGGGCGGCGAGGGGGCGAGTCGGAGGAAGAAGACCGGAGAGACGGGAGGATCAGTTTAGGGTTCCGTTAGGAAGAAAAAAGGTTGTGATACCATGTAGGATTGTAGAATTGATGTAAAGTCCTCCTTGAGGGTTTCCATTCATTGATATAACATATATATAGGTTACAAAGGTATTGGGCCTTAATGGGCTTTTAGCCCACTATACAATATTAAGACCTATGTAATCTATCAAAATATAATCATCTGACCGACATTGTAAGCAAAAGGATACATGATTTTCTTATGAACTTCTTATACTTGAAAGATGCTACAACCATTTTAAGACATTCGCTTTTAGCTTCTGCTTCAGAAGCTGGGCAAGACTAGACAAATGCCAATTAAATCAAAATAACTATCTACCTCTACATTGCTTTTTGGGCAATGACAACAAAGACTACCCGTCTACAAACATTATCATGAAATTTAGCTTTTGGAACATTAGGGGATTAAGAAGGAAGAGCGTCTGGACACAAATAGAATCGACCTATAAAACAGATCACATCAAAATCTTAGCGCTTGTAGAACCAAAATTCCAACACCCGCCTCCGAATAATTGTTGGAGAAAACCAAGATTCGATAATATGCACTTCTATCCCTCTGTGGGGCTTTCTGGAGGGCTTTGTCTCCTTTGGAAGGAATCTCAATTCGCTAATGAATAATTTACAATAAAGGACTCAGATGACAGAATCATACAATCCATATACAATAACTATACTCTTAACATAACAATCGTGATTTTATTCGTATATGCTCCGCCTCACGAATGTGATAAGGATAATTTATGGGATTCACTATCGACAACCATCAATAATATTAATGAACCAATAATAATAATGGGCGACCTAAACGAAATACTTGGGCCTACTGATAAACTGGGAGGGGTCTTACCTAATGCAAGTAAATTTTCTAGAATCACAACGCTTATTGACACTCACAACCTTTTTGACATGCCCACAACTGGAAACAAATATACATGGAGAAAACGCTCCCATGGATAAGACAACATCTATGAAAAATTAGATCGAGCTCTGGTTAGTCATAGCCTTATAAAACAAGTTGTCTAACAAGACAAATCACCAATTCTGAAATTAAGAATGCAGTTTTTGGATTAGCAAATGAAAAATCACCTGGACTTGATGGCTTCCCACCCGGTTTTTTCAAAAAGTATTGGCATATTGTTGGACCATCGGTCATTAAGGCAGTCAAGGGTTTTTTCCTTAGTGGCAGAATCCTAAAGCAGATAAACCATACCTTTATTGCTTTGATACCCAAAAGTGAAAATCCGCAAACTACATCCAACTACAGACCCATAAGCCTATGCTCTACAACGTATAAAATTATTTCAAAAGTATTGCCTTCTAGGATAAAGAAAATAATTCTGAAAATCATCAACCCATTGCAAAGTGCATTTACATCTGGGAGATCAATACAGGACAATATCCTAATAGCTAATGAAATATTTCACTCTTTCTCCAAAAAAAAAGGGACAATTGAGCTGGATGGCTATTAAGCTCGACATGGAAAAAGCTTTTGACCTAGTTGATTGGGATTTCCTCCTATCTATCATGGATAGGTTTGGTTTCTCTCATCGGTTCTCTGGATGGATAAAAGAATGCATAACTACAGTTACCTACTCGGTTTTAGTAAATAATGAGCCCACTGACCTATTCATGCCAGACCGGGTTCTTAGGCAAGGAGACCCTCTATCACCATATCTCTTCCTAATACTATCTGAAGTCCTAGCTCGAGGACTATACAAGGAATCTACAAACCCTGGTAGCCACTTGGGAATCACAATTGTGCGTAACGGATCCAGAATTCCTTTTCTGGCCTTTGCCGATGATATTGTTATTTTTGCATCTGCCACTAAGACAGCATGTGATCAGATAAACAAGGTCATTAGAGAATTTTCTTCTCTATCAGGACAAAAAGTTAATAGACAAAAATCGCACTTTCAGACAACCCCCAACCTAACAACAACACAGAAGACTGCCATCCGGAATGAATTAGAAATTCCACTCACAAACGATTTGGGTAGCTACCTCGGTTGCCTTATCATTTGTGGACGTACAACGAAAGATGATTTCAAAGATCTCCTTACCACTACTAAATCTCAACTAAATAGATGGAAAGCTAGTTGTTTATCCCAAATAGAACGATGCACCCTGGTAAAAACTACACTATGAGCCAAACCCCTTCACATAATGCAATGCTTCTTATTGCCTAAATTTGTACACTTGGAGCTAGATAAGATTAATCGGAACTTCTTATGGAATAAAGGTCCAAAACATAAACCACTTATCAGTTGGTTCGAGGTTTGCAAATCCAAATCCCATGGAGGCTTGGGCCTTCGTAGTTTAGAGAACATGAACAAGGCATTGCAGCTAAAATTAATATGGAAAATATTGGCAGAACCTAAAAATCCCTGGGTTTCACTGATTACAGAAAAGTACCTAAAAAACCATAACATATTAAACTACAATAGAAAAGGCGCTACCTCTTGGCAAAATGGGCACAACTTATAAAACTACTACCTCTATTTAAGGAAGGGATCCGATGGTCTATCGGAAATGGTGATAGCATAAACTTCTGGGGGGCCACTGGTTCGGTGACTCCCCTCTTATTCCGCACTTATAATTAACATTTTGTTTTCGTTCAGCAAAGCAAGCGACTGGAATTATTTCAAGGCCCTTGAAGCTCCGCTCAAGACCTTGAAATCATCCCTTAAAGTTCCAGTTCAAGACCTTGAGATTCGATATCAAGCCCTTGAAGTTGCTCTTGCTGGAGACTTTGCGAAAAGATTCCATACTCTATTCACCCCCCCCCCCCCTTCTAGAGTATTTACATTATTGTTACTTACTTTAAGTACTTGATTCTTCAATTGGTATCAGAGCTTAACTCACATTTATTTGATTTAACAATTCGTGAGATCGATCATGAGTACTATAGGTAATGGAGGTTTCGCTCAAGGACGATCCGCCAATCGACCACCTCTCTTTTGTGGAGACAACTTTGTGCATTGGAGGTCCTTGATGCAAATGTTTATCATTGATCAAGATATGGAGCTTTGGGAGCGCATCAAGAAGGAACCACATGTTCCAAAGAAGCTTAATGCCGCAAGAGTCATGGTGCCTAAAGAGGAGAGCAAATTCAATCAAGTGGACTTGGAGATAGAATGTAGCCAAGAACTTTAGGGCAATGAACATATTATATTGTGGTTTAAATGCCAACGAATTCAATCATATTTCATCTTGCAGAAGTGCTAAAGAAATATGGGATAAGTTGGTAGTAACCTATGAAGGTACGAGTCAGGTCAAGGAGACCAAAATCAGCATCTTTCTGCGTCAATATGAGTTAATCAAGATGCTGCCCATGGAAACGGTGAAAGAAATGTTTACAAGATTTACACAGATCGTGAACAACTTGGATTCTCTCGGCAAAACCTTCACCAATGAGGAAAAGGTCAGAAAGATCTTGAGGAGCTTGCCAAAAGCACAATGGGGTCCAAAGGTAACCGCAATAGAGGAAGCTCAAAACCTAACGACTTTGCCTCTGGATGATCTCCTTGGTAAGCTTGTTACATGAGATGATCCTTGGTGAGGAAGACGGGGAAGTGGCCTCTAGTGTGAAAAATTTGGCCCTAAAAGCTGAGAAGGAAGAAGCATCCCCATACGACGATGAGAGTGCAGATGAGGAAGATCCCTTTGCACTAATCACGATAGGGCTAGCACAAATACTCAAGATGAAGAAGCAATTCTCAAATCGAAAATATTCCGGATCTTCAAAGCACCGAGGTAAGTCTTCTAACCCTATTAAGAAATCGAAGATTCTAACTTGCTTTGAATGTGGTGAAACATATCACTTTGCAAAGGAATGTCCTCAAAAGAAGAAGGACAAACACCTAAAGAATGATTCAGATTCTTCCAATGAATCAGACTCGGAAAATGATCCAGCAAATCTTTGCTTGATGGCAGATCAAGAAGAAACTCCTAAGAAACGTATTGGAGCAATGGTGAGAAATTTGATTTCTAGTCCTATTGTTGTGTTGTCTGAATTTTTGCAAAACATGATTATGAATGAAGAGAATTATATTTTGGAGACTAACACCTTGAAAGAGAAGTTATTGGAACAGGAGAAACACATGAGAAATTTGTCGCTGGAAATGAAAAATCTCAAAGCATCTCAATCAGCCCTTGACATTAAAGTCAAGGCCTTGGAGACAGAAAACTCTGTCTTGAAGCAAGATCTTTCTTCTCTAAGTCTTTACACCAAGGTATTAGAGAAAGAAAAGATCTCGTTGGCTGAGAAGTGTAGAGACCAGCAGACATCACTTGTTCGTTTTACCCATTCCAAGGCCAATCTCGATATGATGTTAGGTGAGCACTAATCACCCCTCAACAAAAGTGGTAGATATAACAAGATTTTTCCAAAGAAAGCTCCTACCACTTTTGTAAAGGCTAAAGGGAATTGGCGTACACCCACTTGTTATTTTTGTTGTAAGAAGGGTCATGTCAAGACTACATGTCCTTATCGTAGAAATGATCCTTATATAATTCGTAATACTTTTCCATTATGTTTAAAAGGACGGGTAAAGCAAATTTGGGTTCCTAAAGAGACTAGTCCACCGAACATGGTCCATCCCGATTATGAATCTAAGTTTGTAACTTGGTCTAGCCGAAAAGGTTGAAGTTTGGTTGTTTTGCAGAATGTCACCAAGATCAAAGAGCATAAATGGATGGAAATAATCGCTCTTGGTGATAAATGATTTTATATGCTACTAATGATTCTCTTTGCTTGGTATTTCTCTTTGGAGCTTGACATGTTGAACAGGGAATTAAGCATTATCGTAGGGGGAGTAATGGCTACTGAATTTCAATTCTTATAATGTTGTATGCTAACATTTCAAGGCATTGAGATCAGTTTCAAGGTCTTGACTGGAACAATTTTTTTATTTGGGTGTTATCTTTTTTAAACTCGATTTCTTCCCTTACTTGTTGGAAGACAAAAAGGGGGAGAAATGCTATATGGTGCTTATGCTTATGCTTGTTATATGATGCTCCGCATGTGCTATATTTATTTGCATAATTGATATTTGTTTTGTCTTTCATCAAGGAAGAGATTGTTGACTCCACCTTGATGATAATATGTGATATATATTTTATAGGGATGATGGAAGACAAATAAGATAGTATTTTATGCAAATATCAATTATTATATGGTTATTTTATTTTATTTGATTTATTATTCTTGAAATATATTTATTTATTATGTGGATATATTTATTATGCGGATATATCTACTTAAAAATCAGATTTGGTTCAAAAGATTTATTTGATTTTTTAAATCTGATTTTAAGAGATTAGTTATTTGTTTTGAATATATGCTTTATTTTTATAACAAATATTTTAAAAAGAGGTTGCTGAGATTTTGTAGGATCTAATTATTTTTGTGGTAATTCATTTCCGATCAAAGATTTAGATTTATTTGTAATCTTGATATATTTCTTAATTGCTTAACAAAGTAGATTTAGTGGTTACCTATATTGGTGCTTGAGGCTAACATGTGCAGGATCTAAATGACATCAAGATTTGTTTCACATGTGCTATCTTCTGGGAGGAATTTAAAAGATCAATTTTAAATTCAAAATAGCTTAAAACGGCTGGCTGAATTTGTTGAAGACCATGGGCTGATTTTGTGGGAGAGAAAGTGGAGAATTCAAATTCAAACGGGCTGATTTTTTGTACAACCAAAAATCAGATTTGGTGGGATTTATTTCAAATTCAAACCGTTTGAAATTCAAGCTAAAATCTGGGAATTCTAGTAGCAACAAATCAGTTCATATAGCCTATAAAAGAAGGAGCAAGTGGTGAGGGAAAACAAGAACACAAGCATGGTTCTACAACGCAAAGTCTTCACCATTGTCATCGGCTTCAAGTTTATTTATTTTCTTTCTCTCCCTCGTTGTAATTGTTTTAATTTCTAGTTGAGAGAGAAGAAAAAATCTGAGTGTTATAGGATAAATCATTCTCGTTATACTAAGAGTATCCCTATACTCAAAGTATACACACGTTGGTGTGGTTATGACTATTATTTCACGAGCGTTTTGGGTTGACTAGATAGTAGCGGGTGAGGCTACGAGAAGGGTAGTTCCTCTACATTGTATCTAGGACTCTAAGGGATCTGAGTTGACTAGATAGGAGCGGGTGAGGCTTCGAGAGTTTAGAAGAAGGAAAGATCTTCTCGGTTGTATCTAGGATCCATAAGAAGTGAAATAATAGTTGTTTGAATCCTACGGGTTGGATAAACCTAGGCGGAGACGTAGGCTGGTTATAGCCGAACTTCGTTAACAATTCACGTGTGTTCTTTATATTTTATTCCGCACTTATAATTAACATTTTGTTTTCGTTCAGCAAAGCAGGCTACTGGAATTATTTCAAGGCCCTTAAAACTCCGCTCAAGACCTTGAGATCATCCCTTAAAGTTCCAGTTCAAGACCTTGAGATTCGATATCAAGCCCTTGAAGTTGCTGTTGCTGGAGACTCTGCGAAAAGATTTCATACTCTATTCACCCTCCTTCTAGAGTATTTACATTATTGTTATTTACTTTAAGTACTCGATTCTTCAACAATAACCCATTTTAAATTCTTTTATCAACCATTTACATATGGTGACAAATTTATATGTAGTAAACAAGAGTGACTCTTATTACTATTTCTTAAGTCGTCGATCGCTTAAGAAATAATATTATTATATGCATGTGAAGCCTAAAACTTTTGAATAATTGAACAAGGAATTGTTCAAATTAAAAGTGCTTTTAATGTAACTGTAAAATGATCGAATTTTAGTGCATTAATAAATGATTTATAATTGCACCAAAAAAATAAATGATTTATAATTAAACGTATATGTAAAATGAATTTTAGTGCATTAATAAATTTATGATTAACATTTTGCATTTTTAGCCTAAATTTACAGTGATGAAATTCAGTAAAGTACATAATTAATTGTTGGCTAAATTCAACCTTTGGAGTCCCCACCTTTCAACGGTAAGAAAAATAATTCAATTTTTAGGAGGCGTGGTAACAAAGTATCTTAGTTGTTTTTACGACTATAAATATATGAGTAAAAATGATGACATATAATTGATGAAATTAAGATTTTGATGAATTTTGGATGATATTAACTTATTTTAATGAGAATGGGATCATTTAACTAATTTTAATATCATTAATGTTTTTACCCAATTTATGGTTGAAAAAATGACTCGAGATATTTTGTTACCATTTCCTCCGAAGGTCGGGTTATTTTTCTTGCAGTTGAAAGGTGAGGATATTTTCTTAACATCCCCTCCAAAGGTTGGGTTATTTTAATTAATTTTTATTTTCTTTTAAAAAAAATGCACTTCGCGATCTATAAACAACTTATATTACACTATTGGAATTGGAATTGGAATAGGAATATATCAAATTTCTCTCCAATTTGAATCTCACAGAACATGTACCTTTTTAAACAGAACCATTTACTCCCGAGCTCATTGCACAATCAAACAACGAGATCATATCATATATTCATATTCATATGTACTATAACGATTTTGGAACACATATTTAAGGCAATACTACTTATCTTCAAAATAAATGAAATGATAACGATTGATCCCTTTTAATTAAGATATAATACATTCGCGGGTTTTGAGTTTTGTCATATCAAATACACTTAATAGAGATGTTGTGGGTACGTACGTCTCAACTCTCAATTGTAACACCCCATGTCGAATATATGAAAATGAGTATGTTTATACTCATTTTATTCATACGAAAACGTCTGCGAAATATTTCCTCACCAAATCGGGGGACCTCCACAAAATAATTATTAAATAAATTATTTACAGCACCTTCTCGGGGGAACTCCACATCTTCGTCTTGATTGAACATTATCTTCTTCATTGTTGATATGTTCCGGCACGAGTAAATTATTATTGGCCTACATATGATGTAACTAGACCTGTTAAACGGGTCATTCGGGTCGGGTTCGAATTGGGTCACTTCGGGTTTCGGGTAAAACGGGTCCCGGGTTTGACCGGGTTTCGGGTCATTTCGGGTTTGTCAATTTTTTCTTTTTTAAATTAAAAAAAATCAAGATTTGATAATTTTGTGATAAATTTTAATTATATATATAAAAAATTAATTATATATAATTATAAATCAACTGGGTCAATCGGGTCACCGGGTCAATTGGGTAAATCGGGTCAAAATTACCGAGTCAATGGGTCAAAACCCAGATTACCCGAAAAATTTTGGGTTTTTCGGGTTCGGGTCGGAAAAAAAATTCGGGTCAAAATTTCCGGGTTCGGGTAGGAAATTTTTCGGGTCACCGGGTCGAGTTGTGTTTTGACAGGTCTAGATGTAGCCCATTTTGATCCTATTCAAATGAATCAAAGATTGAATATAAATCTCAATAGTTTCATTTAAAGAGTGAGATGATGATGATATTTGAGAAGAATTCATTGTTGATTCAAATCAAATTGATAATGATATAATCGAGCCATTATGGCCTACTGGAGAAGATGCTCTAATGAGCTCTTTTTTTTTTTTTTTTTTTTGGAAATCAAGTAACCCTTCAGCCCAAAACCCACCACCGCCGCAAACCGCTGTTCTTGACTCCGACAACACATTCATCCTGCTAACCTACCTCCCCTTCAATCTCTACTCATATGTTTTGCTTAAAGAATAGATCTGTCGTCGCCGCCTCTCCTAGCCTTCGGCCTCCGGTGGCCCTGTGTGACTGCTCTCCACCACCCCGACCTTCATCCTCCGACGCCTCCCTAATTGTCACCTCCTCACTGTTTCTGACCTGTGTTGGTTCTAAGCGGCGTCGGGATGTCGATCCCCCTTGACCACCTAGCGGTCCACTCCTCCCCATCCTCCAACGGCCCCCTCCTCAACCCCGCCCCCATCACCACCCTCACCATCCAGGACACCCTCTCCTTTGTCGTCGCCCTCCTCCTCGCGGGCCTCCTCGATCCTTTGCTGATGTACCAATGGTGTCGACTATCACTGCGATGTCCACCTCCTCTCCCACTCCTACCTCACATGCGCCCTCTGTGGTTGCTTGATTCCCTGCCGAGTTAGAGAATATTACCAAAAAAACTCCTAAAACACTCTGAAACAATCGACGCTGCCACCATGCAATCCCAAATCTCTTTTACAAAATTTGTTTCTATCCCCCAGATCCAAACAAATTCCCCACCCCAACTTCTCAAATCTATTAAATCCAAACACAATGTCCTCAATCTCAACACCAAGAAGAGGGACCATGAAGAAACTGGAGAATCTCTAGGCAACCCAGATTCTTCAATTGGCTTAATATAAACCCTTCATGAATCTCAAAATTAAAATCATTTTTCTACCTTCAACTAAAAAAAAATCCTCAAACAACCTTATGTTTTGAACACAAATTTTTATCAAACCTTCTTTAAAACTAATTTTTATTTCTCAAAATTTTCTTTATGCCATCACCACATGAATATGTAGACGAGCTTGTTTGTCACCACATCTGGAGCTAGACCCGCAGTTGTTACCGTTTACAAAGCAACTATATATGCCAAGGCCAACAAATTCCTCGACTTGCATGCAAGCCGTCTAAGGGAAAGGTTTGAAGCAATTGTTTAGATGGTTTGAAGATTGCTTTGTCGATGTACTTCTTATCTACTGGAAAAAAAGTGAAATTAATAAACAATTAAGAAGTTGGATTTTCTTGACACGAGTTGGTAAACTTACAAGACTTTGGATCTTACATATTATTGTATAGTTCCCTCTACATACCCCCTCTAAGGGAATGGTTTTTTTTTTTTGGCGAAACTAATTAAAATAACCCAACCTTTAAGGGGTGTTAAAAATATATCTCAACCTTTCAAATGTAAGATAAATATCCCGACCTTTATAAGTGATGGTAATATAATGTCCTAATGATTTCTCTCCAATAAAATTCTTAATTTATAAAAGGTTTTTTTTAAAAGGCAAAACTAATTAAAATAACCCAACATTTAAGGGGTGTTAAAAATATATCTCAACCTTTAAAATGTAAGATAAATACCCCGATCTTTATAAGTGATGGTAATATAATGTCCTAATGATTTCTCTTCAATAAAATTCTTATTTTTTGTATTGTATTACTCATGTATTTTTAATTCAAATAAAACATATAAAAATTAAATTAGACGAGTTTAAAAGTTTATTTAATAAACTTTTGTAGTTTTAGATTTAATATGAACCTAACTTTTATATCTTTTTTTAAATAAATAATATCTATAACAAGCCAAATAAAATATTTTCAATTAGTAAATGATTAGCTAGTGATTTAACTTATCAAAACTGAAGAATATTTTGTCAATTATAAACTTTATGTTACTACGAAATTGAAATGAAAATTTAATTATTTAGATTATTAAATGGCATTCATTTATATATAAGAAGTAAATTATTATTATTAAAAAATATATATATAAGAATGTAATTTTTTTCTTAGATCCAAAATAAAAAAATTAAGATAAACTTAAAAACCAATCTAATTTAATCTTAATAAACTTGAATGATAATTTACACAATCAAGATATTGAAAATTATATTTAAAATATTTACTTGTTTTATTATATTTGTTTTGATTAAATTTAATTATAATCTATAAACACGTATTACATTGAATGATTTTTTTCAATTACAAGATCCAATGGCACGCTAATGAATATGATCATTATTTTTTGCCACACATATGTGCCATGTAAACATTTTTGTGGGGGAGAAAATTTTGGGATATTATATTACCATCACTTATAAAGGTTGGGATATTTATCTTACATTTGAAAAGTGGGGATATATTTTTAACACCCCTTAAAGATTGGGTTATTTTAATTAGTTTCGCCTTTTAAAAAAAAAACTTTTATAAATTTATTTTTATGTAAATTTTATTCAAAATTGACCAGAATATCATTCATTTAATTTATAATCAATGTTACAACAGTCTCCAGTTCTGCCCTAATTAAAGGACATTGCAGCTATATATTTATAACATTTTTGTTAAATATATATAACTCTTATGTCTTTTTTTTTTTAATTGAACCTACACTAGAAAATTAACTACGTAACGTACTGATTTCGGGAGAAGGAAAAAAAATTAACATATTATAGCGACAATTCACAAATGAATGAAAAAAGAGGGAAAATCGGATAAATAGGTAATGAAAACTTAAAAAAAAAAAAAAAAAGAGAGATAAACTATGGGCAAGTGGATCCTAACAAGTGGGCATATTTTATATCGTCAACTTGCAAGTCTTTAATTAAAGAATCAATTATGCAAAAACATGTTACCCAGTTCGCTGTACCTGGACTAGTTCGTTTTACATCCTTTTTCTTTTTTATTTATTATCATTTTTCCCAAAACGATCCATCGAAGATATTTTTGATATATATAGACCCCTAAATTGGACAAGTTGATGAAAGTAGTAATACAAAAATTTAGGGGCCAAAAAATAACGCTGCCAAATTGAGAAAGCTATGTATCCCAATCCAAATCAAAACTCATCCCAGTCCCACCATCAAGGCTCAGGCAGCCACCTGACCCGGTACGGGTCGGCTCCGAGCTCGGTGTTCGAGTCGTCGGAGGTGGTCCTTGGGGCGGGGCTCCATTCCTCGCAAGGCAGCGGCGTCATGGCAGGGTTCGCGGGGCCGATGACGACTAGTAATAGTCACGGTGGTGGGGGTGTAAGTAGTAACCTCACCATAGGCATCGCGGGGGGAGTGCCTTCTTCTTCGAACTCGATGCATCCTCATTCGAGTGGGTTGATTCGACATAGCAGCTCGCCTCCCGGATTCCTTCAACACCTCGCTACTTCGAATGTCGGTATGTGTTTCCAAATTGGTTCAATTTGCCTTGTTTGGTAATTATGAGTGGAGAGTTGAACCCGTAAATGGAGTGCAAAATTTTCTAATTAAATCATCTATTTATCTATCTATCTAGGTTCTATGTATATAGCAAGGTTGTACGAATATAAATTAAAATGGTGCTCATAGCCCCCAAATTGTGAGATAAAATTAATAGTATACATACGGCCACAAGTGGTTGTACAAGAAATCGGGAAAACGCGCTACTGTAGGTGGTTAGTTGAATAGTTGTATGCACGCACATTACTATAGCTAGGAGCATATAACTAGCTAGGTAGCTAGTTGGTGCGCGTAAAGGTGAAGACACATGTATTCGTCGACATGGGTAGAACAGATGGATGGATGCGTGCGTGCATTGTAGAGGAGTGGGCCGGGCGCATAGGGAATTAATGGTTTTGTAGCACATAATCGATCTTATCTTTGAGTCGGTTATCCACTTCTTTCATCATATATGTACGTAGTTATTAAATCACGGTGGGCCATACGACGTGGGGAGTCACACGCCCAAGCGCACATGCGCAATTAACCAAGCCGAGCACACGAACTGAATGGGGTTCCATCCTAAAACCAATTGGTGTTAGGTGGGGTAGCCCACCGGCTAATATGCAAGGCTTGGATTTAATTTTTAATCAATATGGGATTCCCACAACTCATATTCTCAACACTCCCTCCTCAAGCACAACTGTCTGGCCACACATTATTTGCCGGCCAGTTGCGCTTGACGAATCAATGTCTTAAGGCCGGCTAGCCAATTAGACCAGGAATCCAAACCACACCGCACCATGCCTAGCTAGCCCCTTGGGCGTAATTAATTAAGTCGATCAGGCGAACTAAGGAATTAGGATGCTGATAGATGGATTCAGCTAATCCATTAGCATTGCAGCATGTAATTTGTGTCCATCATCCGATGTATCCATGTCCCTTTAATTTAGTATATGATCACAATCCAGGATATTGCATAAAATTAGGGCTAACACTATTCAATAAGCTGTCCACTGGATGTTTCATTTGGTACGTTCACATATATACCTAAGCAATCTAGTTAACTACAAATTGGACAGTCCTAGTCCTTAATTCAATTCTAGTTAGCGCAGCAGCCCCATTCAATATTAATTCATCGATCTAAACTTATACTACGTATACGTACGTACTGGAGGAGTACTTTAGGACCAGCTCTTTGCATTTAATTTATTTATAATCCCCAACGCCCAGTTTTGGTCACGTACGTACTAATCATGCTTTCAACTTGTTTTCTATCCCATTCCCGGCCATAAAATGCATGCCAGTCTTATCATCAATCACTCGCTTTAAGTACGTACTCCAAATCTCTCCTTGATCCTTTTTTATGTTATTATTTTTTTACTAATTTTATTTGTTTTGCAATTGCAAATTAGTTTCGGTAGCTTGCTTGATTAACTAATTAAAGGTAATTTGATTAATTACCGTAAGTAGGTAAATTATAAAGAGATTCTACGGAGTATATACTATTGAATATTCCTAGGCTCCTGGCTAGTCATTTTTGGGAATCCTACAAAACCCCACCAATTAATAAATCCATAACTATAATGGGTATTTCTTTTAAAAAATATATATATATATATATATATATATATATATATATATATATAGGGGAGATATCTAATGAGAAGTAACATTTAAATGAGAAGATGAGAAGTAAGCCTTATACCCCTTAGATTAAAATAATTTTTTTTATATGGATATATAGGACATATCTAATGAGAAATATATCAATGTTTTTTAAAAAAAATTATTTTTTACGCTATTTATCTAGAGGGTGATTTAAGGTTCATTTTAGGGTTTTTATGCTAATTTAAATTAGCTTTTTCATTCATCATCTAAAAAAATAGCATAAAAAATAATTTTAAAAAAACATTGATATATTTATCATTAGATATGTCCCCTATATCCATATAAAAAAAATTATTTTAATCTAAGGGGTATAAGGCTTACTTCTCATCTTCTCATTTAAATGTTACTTCTCATTAGATATCTCCCCTATATATATATATATATATATATATATATATATATATATATATATATATATATATATATATATATAATGAAAACCTGTTGTATTTGCAAGTTGGAACTGAGACCTGGTTTTAGGGAAAACAGCAGCGCCTGAAACAGCCCCCATTACCTATTTAGCTTTGGAATTTACTATTTATATACAGTATATACTATATGTGTTTCATCGACATGCTGAATTCATGACAAATAATTGCGCTATTTTATTGTAAATATATTCTACTCATTTTTATTATTACAGGTACGTACTTGTTTGTCATTTTCGGAAAAAAGATTAATTATTATTGCTCAAAATCATACTCTAAATGGAATATTATTGGAGAATAAAAATAAATAAAAGGGGTGTGTTAAAACTGACATTTTTTTATATAGGTTGACTTGTGAAATTAAGCTGATGGCTAACAAGTGCCAAGTCAATTAGGAGGGCCGGAGGAGACTTGGATTTGTTATAGATCTATCATTTAACACCCTTTTTTCCTATAAATATTTGGCATTTCTCATTTTCACACATTTTATATTATGGAGTGAGATTTTATTGCTTTTTTCAATTTTAATCGTGGTCTTTTATGGCTAATATGTTATACGGAGTATTAAATTATTTTCTCTTTGTAAAAAAATCATACAATATATGATTATATATCTATATATTATTCTCTACTTCATATAAAAGTTATTTGTATTTTAATATACAAATTTAAAGAAGGAAAAAATTATATAAAATATTTTTTTTCATTAAGTAAAAATTCGAGATCAGACAAACCTGATTCTCAAGAGGCCGACGAGTCGGCAGGCAAAAACTGTCTAAATATACAGTACAAATAGAAAACAGACGCAACGAAACAAACAAAAATAAACCCTACAACAAGACGACCTAAGAATAACTACTCCCAATAAGTGAAGGATACCGACGAAGAACGAAGTCAAACACTACCAATATTAAATTTTTTTTATTGATTATATATATTTATAAATATTAAATTATTTATTGATTTTATTTTTATAATTTCGTACTTATTACGTAGTATAACATTATTTTTAAAAAATAGAGTTATAAAATTTAATATTTTTAAAAAAATTTAATTTTGTAAAAAACATAAGAAAATCAAACGATAAATTTAATGAAAGTTCATCAAGCAGGTCCACCAATTAATAATCTAGGCTCGTTTGAAATTTAATGACGTTGTAGGAAATCTGGTTTCCGACGTCATTAATTACTCATTCTATCCACCAAATATTAAATCTAATGGTTTTGAGCCTACTTGATCGACCTTTCTGTAAGTGATATCATAGGGGAAAAATTGTTAATATTTAATTATTAATTGTTCGGGGTACTTAATAGTAATACCATCTTTCAACATACTTATACGTACGTACTACTATATATAACACAGGTTATAAAAACTGTGTATTTATGCACCAATAAATTTATCTAGCTAGCTAGCCTAGGTGTTGTCGTTGACCGACTAACCAAAATTTATAATTAAACTGTTATTGAAAAAAAAAAAAAAAGCAAAATGAAAGCCCATAATGTCATACAGTATATAATTAGTATATTGAACTTTATAATTAATTAATGATTAAAGCAGCAATTAATAATAAATATCTATAATCAGAAAGGATAGAGGGACAAGTGGAGCAAGTGGGTTTTATATATCGACAACTTGATGATGTTACCGATCGATCGAACTAATTTTTACAGAGAAGCATTTGAACCAGTCAGCAAATCAATGAATGATACTTATGATGAATTAATCCATTCATATTCAATCATTTATTATTATTTTTGTCGAACAATTCAATAATCATTTATAATAATATACAGGAAATATTTAATTTTTTCACTTGTTTATTTTTTTTATTATTTAAAAAAAAACTATTCCCTACCAGTACCTTTTAAATATGCTGATTTAAATTGTAAAAAGGCTATATATAAAGTGAATTTTTTTTATTTTCCTTTTAATAATTATTTTATCAATTAAAATGAGTGGATTAAAATTTGAATAAAAAAAAAAAAAGGAAACAGCCACCATACGGATTTTACCATGATAATTTTATAATTGATAAAACATTTAAAGTGATTTATTTTTATGAAGTACAATATATATATATATATATATATATATATATATATATATATATATATATATATATATATATATATATATATATATATATATATATATATATATATATGAGTTCAATTAAGCCGATAATATAATACGTACAAAGCATTCGCCAATCCAGGGTGATTGACACCGGACTGTTGCTCACTCCGATTCAGAAAAAAATAGAAATAAAAAAAGAATAAAAGGTATAATATAATTAAGTATCCATATTCTAAATAAAATTCAATCAACCCTTATTCAAGTCAAATAAGGCGCACATACTTTTATTTATTTTTTCTCAATTCATTTTTCATTATTTTAAAATACTTATAATTTATAATTAAATTAATAATTTTTTTTACAAATTTAAAATTTTTAAAATAATTTTTTTTTCTTACATCCCTGATACAAAGTCTTGTTTAAAAAAAGAGAAATTCCGTTTGGTGCCCCTGAGGTTTTGACAATTCCGCTTGGTGCCCTAAGGTTTTATTTTGTTCGGATGGTGCCCCTGAGTTTTGTCAAAAGTCCGCCTCATGCCCAAAACTCATATTTTCACTTTTATAAATCAATAAAATGGCCCATTATTTTTTCTTATTTCATAAAACCTCTTTTACTTTTAAAAAGGAACAAAATTACCTATAATTTATCTAAATTCAAGATAAAATTGAAAAAACCACCTTTATTTCTAAAATTTAACAAAATCACATATTATTTTCAAAACTTTTATCACAAAATCACCCTTTTTCCAAAATTTTTAAAAAAAAATCATTATGGTTTTTAAAATTCTACAAAAGACATATTAGTTTCCATACTTTGAAAAAATAAAATAAAAACACTCGTTATTTTTCAAAACAATATTTAACGCCCATTATTTTCCAAAATAATATTTAACCTATAATTCACTAAATTTTAACAATTGTAAATGTGGTTGATCATATGGTGGCTCAATATTTTAGTAGAATATTTTTTTTGGTTCAATCAGTAAACCCGATTTTTTTTTTCAATTTAATATTTAACCACAATAGTTCATTGTATAAGAACATTGTATAAGAAAGAAATACATTATAATTATCATTTTCCTTTATAATAGGGTCTTTGGGTTTCACCTGACCTGAAAATGTCGGTTCGGATTGAGTTGACCCAACATGAACCATCCTAATTGATCAATCTAACCCGATACTCGATTATAATTTTATTGAAAAAATAATGTAAAAAATAAAGGGTGGATTTTTTGCACCCAATACTCAATTAGAATAAAGGGGGATTTTTTTTATCCGAAGTATGGTTTTATGATTTTTTTTCCTTTTTGTAATTTATAGGTCAATTTTTTTTTTTTCAAAAAATGTGAGGGTGGATTGATGCAATTTTTTTTTATAAATAAGGGTGCTATGTTATGTATGTACAATGTTTGACAAATAATGAGATTTTTTTTTGCAAAATATTAAAAATAATTAATCTTTTGTGTAGTGTCAAAAATAAAGGTTGATTTTCTTCTAAAAAATTTTGTAACAATGGGTGAGTTTTTGCTAAAATTTTGGAAATTATATGCGATTTTATTGAAAAAAATATATAAGGTGTTTTTTTTTTCACTTTTATGTTGGATTTAGTTAAATAATAGGTAATTTTATTCATTGTTAAAAAATAAATGGGGTCTTGTGAAATAAGAAAAATTAATGGGCCATTTTATTGATTTAAAAAAGTAAAAATATGAGTTTTGGGCATGAGGCGGACTTTTGACAAAACTCAGGGGCACCATCCGGACAAAATAAAACCTTAGGGCACCAAGCGAAATTGTCAAAAACCTCAGGGGCACCAAACGGAATTTCGCTTAAAAAAAAAGTAGAAAATTTATTGTAATGTCAAATAGGGGGGAAAATATTTGGATAATAGCAAGTTGCAAGGAGGGTGGCAGTGGCAGATATGAATATATCCTGATCGACGTACGTGGCCCTCCAGCATCCTTTCATTCTTATCCCCTTGCCTCTCACGTGACCCTCACGTGCTTTTTAGGGTTTCTTCTTCCACGTGACTCTCACGTGCTTTCTAGGGCTTTCAAAATTTCCCCTCATATATATATATATATACTCACCTGTCACCTCCATTTTTTTATTATTATTTTTTTAATCCGTTGGGGTTAACTTTTGTGCTGTGCCTTAATTCGATCCATAATCTTTGATAAGAAAATATAGAAAACGCGTGCATTGCAGGCTTCACATTTACAAAAGGGGGTGAAAGCTACAGCAATCAGCAATCCAGTCATGGTCACAGGCAATCAAGATTAGGAGGAGGATCTCAACTCGACTTCACAAACCAAGGCGATCATTCAACCCTCAAAAGGGCAACATCGTCGTCGTCGTCGCATTCCAACAGGTCCTCTAATGGCTTCTCGATTGGTCCATGGGAAGACGGACAATCCTTGGTGTTTGGTGCCAGTTCAAGTAAACGTCCAAAGAATGTCAGTGATGAGCTTCTAAACAGTCTCTCTGCTATGGATTCACAGGCATATATCCATTATTAATCCATATACAAAAATCTATAACATATATATATATATATGTATGTATGTATATCTTGAATATATGTTGCATCCATTACATGTACAAATATGTGTGTATACACTTACGCAGATTGAGTTGTCGGAGATGATGCATATACCTGAGGATTCGGTGGCTTGCAAAGTGCGTGCTAAGCGTGGCTGCGCTACACACCCTAGAAGCATCGCTGAGAGGGTAAGTTCCTAGTTTTCATCTATACATCGATCTAGTTTAGAGTACATTTGACAAACAATAGCGCTAGTCCCGTACATGTCAACTAGGTCAAGTTATGAAGCCTACTGAAGTCTGTTGTGACTCGATCGTAAGCTGAATGAGTTCCATCATAAAACCAATTGGCAATAGGATTAGCAGTCCATAACTTACATACTAAGGTTTGTTTGTATGTTCATATTTTTTCAAGGTGGGATTCTTTGATCTTTTAACATCTCTCAACAAAGCCAATGCGTGGTTAATTTATATTTTTATTAAACTAATTTCTATATTAGGACCATATTTGTCGCCCCCGGACGACGAATAGCAAAACCATATATATACATGAATTTGAATGATATGACTCTGATATTAAAAAAAAAATATAATATATAATAAGATATTTTTATAGAATTAATTTTGTGATTAAAAAATGAAATAATTTGATATTAGATCGGTATTACTTAATTCCTATGAATATAAATATCGTCTCTAAAATGAACGAAATGGATGTTGCAGGAGAGGAGAACCAGAATAAGTGGGAAACTGAAGAAACTACAAGAACTTGTCCCCAACATGGATAAGGTAAATTTGCAAAATTCAATTTATGTACTTGTTCCTTTTAATTTTGCTTTTGTTGCTAAAAAAAATACCACTATAGACAGTCAAAGCTGTCTGCTTTTCTCTACTTTGAAGAATATATTCAGGCAAAATTTTAGTTTAATTAGCTTTTGAAATCTAAGCTTTTCAACAACAACTCACCCAAGCTTTTGGAAACTTTTGATTTTTTTATTCACAAGTTTTTATCAGCTACCCTAATAGTTAAGGTTACCAAACATACACTATATTAACTTATTAACCTATAATCAATACAAATAATTCAGCAGCTTCTACTACCCAATTGATCGGTTTCAGCTACTCCAACGGCTACGATTTTGCCAAATACACCTCAATCTGCATGTATTGCATTTGAAAACTTGGTTTTGTAAGCTATATATGTTGTAAGATTTTTGTTGAGTCACAGACATCTTGTCAAAAAGAAAAGATCAATTTTTGAAAAAGAAATTTCAGAATAAAGATAGAACTTGAATGAATCAGAAACCTAGATACCGAGAATTTCTGGGCACCCACTCCCTATCTGGGCAAAAATTTCAGAAACCTAGATACTGAGAATTTCAGAAATTTCAGAATAAAGAAATTTCAGAATAATGAATCAATCTTAATTTTAGTGGGTAGCCGAGATACTATCTGGGCACCAACTCCCTTAACGATAACAAAACTAAGTCTAGTAAAAATATAAGTGGCAGCACGAGCCCCAACATCCTGAGATACCGAGAATTTCTGAATCCGCTTCAGCAAAGCTACAACATTCATATCTAACTCCCCCAACGAAGAGAAGAAGAAGGGTAGGAAACCATACCCAGCCGTCGTGCACAACTCACGATACTTGGCACACTTACGCCGAGGAGCATCAACAACAACATGGCCGGACACAAAGTCAAAAGTGTTGTTATTGGCGAATTGCATATTGATTTCTATTTTGCTTTCTGAGCAAGTTCTAGTCTTTTGTTTGATTAAATATCTAGTTTCAACAGATTATACTCGTATTTGCACAATATTTTGCAAACCAATTTTATTTTAGATACGACTAGACAGACTGAGAAGAGAGCTATCACTACCATCTCTGTTGTCGCCATCTCAAGAGAGAGAGAGAGAGAGATTTTGGAGAAGGAAGACGCGGTAGGAAGCTCAAGAAAACATGCAAGCACGAGTCTTCAACAATAGAGGGTTCAAAAGCGGCAAAACCCTAAAACGATATGTTTGTAATTCACTAATAACTGGAATCCACAACCATTCGATCCGGAATGGATCAACCGGAAAGGACTTGTGGATAGTGCCCATAGGTCCTCGGTTCGAATCTCGGATAACCGCTCTTTATTTACCAAATTCAAGGAATCCACATAAAATTCTCTAAATTGAATCTGATAAATAACCAAGTCCTTATGCCTCAGGCCTACAGGTATTTAAATAAAAGAAAAACTTTAAAAATCTAACTTTCGTATCAAATCTAGCTGATCCTTATGGGACAATCTACCAACAAATGTTTCATAGAAAACACAGTGCACAAGGACAACAACAATGTATATTAATTGTAGTACGTTGAAACTTTGTAGACTCAGTATGACAACCATTGAACACACAATCCCTACACCTGAAATTGAAATTGAACACACAATCCTTACACCTGAAATTGAAGTAGCTAGATCCATTTGATAATGGCATGGTAGAAGTAGCTAGCTAGACTTAATTAGGTTGTGTTTGGCGATAGGGGCCGGTAGGTTGAAGTTATTGAAGTTTGGGTGGTTCAAATTTTTTTAAGGGGATTTAGTTAATAGTAGTAAAAACCTCACTTTTTTAATTGGTTTGCAAAAATGTCTACTTTTGAAAACAATTGCACCCACATATGAAAACTTACAAAAATACCCTATTCAATTAGCAAAACTACCCTACGTACCACCCCCAAAAATAAGAAGAAAAAAAAGGGTAAAATGTTTTTGGTATTTACTTTTTTCTACCATATATAAATTATATTCAATAATAAAAATAAATCTGTAATTTCCACACACAAAAATCGTGTATTTAGTCTCTTTACTCAATCTCCCGCCGATTATTGCAAACATCCTGTACATCAATGTTCATATTCATATATCATGTCAATGTAATAATGTTATGGTTTCTTGACACATTGACATTCCTTTTCTAAATATGTTTAATAATCAAGTAGATATAATTTACAGTATCTTTAGTCAATCTCTCTGCGATTATGGCTTCAATCATGTTAATGTAAAGGTCTAGCCTTGTCACCATAAACATTAATCCTGCCAATGTAAATAAATAACTTTGTCATCATGGACTTGTTTTTAATTTCTAATTATGGTTAATGATCTATTAGTTATGGTATAGATAAAACCGTATCTTTAATCTCTTCTCGATTATAGATTCCATCCTGACAATATTAATTCTCAGCATGATGGACATTTATCCTTTCAAAATTCAAAGTGAAATTTTTATAGTGTGGATGTGCAAGTATTGACATTTCTTTTCTAATCTCTCACTAAGACAATATTTTTAGTCCAGTTACATTATTTCTAAGTTTCTTAAAAAAATATAAAAAATCATTATTTTATTTTTTTAACTTTTCTTTTAATTCATAATTCTCCTTTTGAAGATTTTTAAATTTAAATTTAAAGATAAAATCATCAATTATTTTTTAGCACAAATGATCCATCTATCCTATTTTTTCTATTCTCATAAAACGAGTATACTTTTGCAAATAGAAAACCAATTTAGTGTATTTTCGCAAATCGTCCAAAATTTAATATGCCATGGTACATGTTTGGTTGAAGGGGGACGTGGAGTGGGTGGCTGTAGATTTTTTTAAGGTTTTTTTCCACAACATCACACCTTCCTCCCCCAAAAGTTTGGGAGATTAGTCTGGAGGTGCCACAATTTGTTCCCCTTTGCCCCCCTCTATGTTGCCCTCTAGGTGGTAATGGAGCATGAGGATAGGGATGATAAAGGCGGAAGGTGGTGTTGTTGCAACGCAGATAGCTTCCCGCCGACGACCTAAAAACAGTCTCATTAATTTGTTAGGCATTGAAGAGGGACAGGGGAAGAGGGAATGAAATCGGAATAAGAGGATTGATGCCATGGGGAGAGAGTCGAACTCTGCCGAGCAAGGAGAGAGATGAGAAGTTGGAATTGTAGAAGAAGAGTAGAGTGACACTGAAGGGGAAAGGGAAGGGGTACAATGACACTGTAGGGGAAGGGGAAGGGATATTTTGGATATTTTCACCCTAATACCCATTTACAAACCTTATAATCACCAAACATCCAATAAGTTTTTTTAAAAAACAAAAACTATACCTTCCACATCTCCAAAAAAATCTCCATATCCATAATCTCCACCCCCAAAAAATCCCTTAGTTATCAAACACAGCCTTAGTCGTGTACCACCCATTGGAAGAGGGCGTGCTTCAAGTCGTATAATGTATATATTATCGTCTTGATGTCTTCTTCACCAGAAGATTGTCATCAATGAGAATAGAAATCTTTGAAGATAAAGGATAGTCGTAAATCCAATGATCTGTCTAGAAGCTAATAGAGCATCCATCACAATACACTATACCACAACCTTGTCTCGGAATGAGGTTAAAAAGACATCAATTTTGACCATTGTCATGATTTGCATGCGCTTTGTAGTATATACTACTCCCTCCGTATCGCAATATTTGTTGTTTTAGAGTGTTAAAGTTGTATCAAAAAAACTTGTTGTTTTAGCTATAATTATTGTCTTTATAGGTAATGATTGCTCTTTTTATAGGTAATATAAAAATAATTACTTCTTTTAGGTATTTTAAGCTATAAAAGTAAAGTAAAGATAGGTTTTATTAATAAGTGTGTATAGAGCTAAAACAATAAGTATTGCGATACGGAGGGAGTACAAGACAGTAATGCCTTTAAGATACATCTTAATAATCACCCAAACCCACACATTAGATACGATTTCCCAAAACAACTTCATCTGGAGGACTATATTGATCATAATCTCGGCTTTTAGACACACACACCTAGTCTCATCGTATCCGGGCAAATGTTGCCCCAACTTAAACGAAGCCTCCTTATTTCAAAAGAATTGGCTATAAACTTTGTCAAATAAGATCGAAATCCTAAACTTGTTAGTTTTAAGGTTGCTTAGATACTTTCTATTGTAGAGTTTGTTCAGCTTGTTCGCTGCCCCTTTTTCTGCTTTTCTATTATATGTTAAGCGGTTTCGTTTACCAATTCGTCGTCCTATTGAAGATCAAGTTAGTCTTAATCTCTCGAATTATTACCTTATCAAAAAAAAAAATATCATCTTAATGTTGTAAGGGCTATTTTCTTAATTTTGCTTTGCTGGTTGATTATTCAATTTGTATTGTTTTTAGTTTCTCATTTTTTAGTTTTTTTTTCTCACTCCTAAAATGGAGTGCAGCAAACAAGTTATTCGGAAATGCTGGATCTGGCAATTCAACACATAGCAGGCCTCCAATTTCAAATTCAGGTATACAAGTAATTTCTTGCTTTGGCAAGACTAAAATAGTAAAATGGGGATATATATATATATATATATATATATATATATATATATATATATATATATATATATATATATATATATATATATATAAGTTTAACGGTTTGTTTGTGACATTTGTGTACGCAGAAACTCAACAAAGATTTGAATAATTGTACGTGTGGATGCAAGCCGAAATCGTGACACTACGCCCGGCCTACTCACTCCAAAACAAGGATATTGCTCACAATCACATATGGATTGGATATATAGGAGCGATTCAAGTGATAGTTATTAGTTCGGCTAGACAGTTTTCACCACAAGAATGGAGATGTCCACCCTCTCTAGCTAATTTATGTGTATATAGACACACTATGTACGTTTTTGCTTAACTACGAGATTATCGTACGTGTATACCATACTATCATCACTTCCATCTAACAATGGTTCTAGGTTAGGAGAGTGTGTACACCTTTATTCATGTTCAAATGCTTCCACAGGTGAAGAGGGGCCTGAATCTATTAGGGATTCAAGTAGGGATCAACCTCAAAATTTATTTGAACCAACCAAATAATACTTTTGTATGTACTTCTCTTGGAAAATCCGTAATCATAAGTCAGTAGTACCTGTGGATGGATCGACATTTTGTGTTGTTCATCTACTAGCTTCCAATCCTTTGGGAAATTAAGCAATCGACTTGATGACTCTACCTTGATCAAGACAAAACTTTGTCATATAATTGTATGGGTTTGATGAAATTCAAAACCTATTCTATATTGGGTTAAGTCTTTTGCTATTATTATATTGGGCCTTTTGTTATTTGATCTAACCTGCAGGAATGGCACAAATCAGCTCAATTCATCATCAAACGGTAGAATTGGTTGAGAAAATCTTCAAGTATCCAAGTTGTTACAAGAAGATCTTCAACGGCATTCTCCCTTCTTCTCTCCGGACGTGGTGGAACAAAATTTCAAACGGCTCTTTTGAAGATTGCCACGGACGACTTCAAGCAGTACCTATATAAGTAGATCGAAGTCAAGCAGTGGAACATACAAGTCTTGCTCACTCATCTCCAATGTCTTCACTGCATTCGATCTTCAAGCTCTCTCAAAGCCTTTACTTTACTGTTTTATCTTTTGGTGTTGCGAGAGTTTTTCACATAGCGTTATTGTACAAGTCATAAGTGTTATACTAAGAGTATACCTCTACTCAAATGTATTCACTAGACTATTATTTCATGAGAGCTTAGATTGACTAGATATAGAAGCGGGTTAGGCTTCGAGAGGTAGAAGAAGGGAAGTTCTTCTAGGTTGTATATGTCTAGGATCCATAAGGAGTGAAATAATAGTGCTTTTGAATCATACGGGTTGAATTGGATAACCCTAGGCGAGGACGTAGGACAAGTTCGTGCCGAACCTCGTTAATATTTCGTGTGTCCTTATTTTACTTCCAGTTATTTTATTTCCGCATTTCTGATTTAAGATTTCGCAAAGGTTTTAACCAGTTCCTAGATAATTGACAAGACCTTGATCTCAGTTACAAGACCTTAGATCTTATCTCAAAACCTTGACTCTGAGACTGCGAAAATCGGTCATACTCTATTCATCCCCCTTGTAGAGTATTGTTTATTACTTGTTTTACCTACGTTGACTCTTCACGACTTTCAAATTGAATGTCGGTTTTTGGTTGAAATATATGACAGGGAAATGAGATTGGAATCTTTCAAATCAATAGTTTTCGTCAACTTCTCTCTAAGTTCAGAGGAGGTGATATGAGGAATGAAACAGAAGAATATAACTGATCGAATTAATTGGAATTTGGTTATTCAGCGTGTACGAGGATTCACGCTAAATATCCATGCATGGCTGAATGGTGAAAGCGCCCAACTCATAATTGATTGAGAGAGAGAGATATTAGAATTGTGGGTAACAAGCAACAGATCAATCTTAATGGAATTCGTTTCATTTTATTTTCCGTTTGCAAGATCTTTAACCAAACCAACCCTTTTGTCCCTTCAATACAAGGTCTCTAAATTAACCTTCGTGCAGAATGCACGTGTGTGATGCGTTTTAGTAACACAATATTACACTTGCTAAGTTGTTAAATGCTTGGGAATAATGATTCATATTGTCAAATCTGGTTTGATAATTGATATTCGGCACGGCCATAACATCGGTCACCGGCTTCTCAAGTCGATAGACATTTTAAATTGACACAAGCCCAATGAAACCGACTTTCCAAGTTTATAACATCTTTTTTGAACCCCAAACGCTACCCTTACCGACTTGAGAGGCGGTGTCGACGTAGCCACCAAAAAAAAAATGTCTACGGCTTCAAAAGTTAGCCTAATGATCATGCTATTGACGACATTTTTACAAATAGGCCGCTTGGGATGTTTATTGGTGGCCCAAAAATGACAAGTGGGCTGGATTATGGGACAAAATACACTTTTATGCATCGTTTCACCTTTTTTTTTTTATTAGGTAAAAATTCGAAGGTCAGACAGGCTTGACTCATCGAGAGGTCGACCGAAGTCGGCAGACGGCGAACCGTCTAACAGAGCAACCTAAATACAGAAATACAAATACAAATAACAGGCGTAATGAATCAAACAGAAATAAACTCTACAACAAACGTTCCAAGAAGACCAAACACCCGAAAAGCTGAGGAAGCCACCGAAGAACGCAGCCAAGCACCACCGAACAGTAGCACCGCGGGCCAGTAGTACAGCAGGACACTATCTCCTGTGGGTAGTGCAGACGAGCTCCAAGGAAAACTCTATCCCGAATACGGAGTCGCCTTAAGCGCACCACCTCGACCCCAGTCAGACCTGACTACATACTCCACGCCCCCCCCCCCCCAACCAAGCAGAAGATCTTCTAGAAACATCGGAAGCAGAGGCGCAAACTGCTCGAACAAAACGCCATCAAGCTTTCAGCTGCAAAAGTATCGACAAGCCCTTGCGGGATTTTCTCAAACCCTTTTGGGTGGTTATACTCAAAACCCTTTCGGGACAATATCAAGAGCCCGAATCGGGTTATTGATAAAACCCAAAAGGATTTAATACATATAATATATATAAATATATAAAAAACAGTATATATTTATATATAAAAAGTATTATTTTTCCTTTAAAGCAAAACTTGGCGTGCAAGGTCGAATCTAATCCTTGCACGCCAAGCACCGTACTGAAGCCGGATCGACAGACCAAGGCAAGCCACACAGTGCCCGGACAGTCGTCGGCGGCGGGAAGAGGAGGCGAACCAGGAGGGCGGAGGCAGTCGATGTAGAACCGATACCACAACCCGCGAGATTACACCGGAGATTGACATGGAAGACAGGGGAGGAAATTGCTTGGCAGAGAGGCGGAGCGTGCCCCCAACAAACCACAAAACCCCACACCAAATTTACAGATCGGGTGAACCACGAAGTTCCCAAACCAAACCCGGACAAGCAAGAGGGGACATGGCAAGAGATAGAACACACCAAAAGGCCAAAGGAACCCCCAAAAATTTGATGAAAATGCCTAGGAAGGAAATCCCCAAACCCAATGAAGCCCCTGCAAGAAGAGGACACACCAGAAGGAAGGCAATTAGAGATAGAAAAAAAAAAATTAGACTCCCTAATCTGATAGGAATTAGGATTATCGGCAGAAATCGGAATTGACAAATGGGATTTGATTAATTGAAGGCTTGAGTTGATGGAAGGGCTTCACAAATGCAAGAAGGTAAAATTCTAGAGAGAGGGAGGAACCCCTCTCTCTAGAATTGGGTTTTTGGGATTGCCCCGCATCGTTTCACATTTATACTTTCTTCATTCAATAATTACTGTACTATTATTTTAGACTTGAGTACATGCAGTGCAGCTGCACTTATATTTTGTAAGGATTGCATATATTTCTTATCACTTTATTAGTGTCCACCCCCTATTTTAATAGAATCAATAAAGACTTTGAGGCCCCTAATGGGTGGCTCAATGGTAAGGAGCAAGAGAATGGGAGGTTTCGGATTCGATCCCTGCCTCCACCCTTTCTCTTGGTGAAATAATCAGGGTTCACCTTGCTTATTGTCATTAGGTCTAGCCGATTTACCTAGCGCATTACCCTCGTTAACAAAAAAAATAAAGAATTTGAGAATAAACAAGTCAACAAAATCAAGTTTCACTACAAATCATAACTAAATGCTAAATTTTGTATTTGCCAAGAAAACTTGAAAACAACACTTTTAAGAGTTGATCAAAATTTACCTAAAAGGACACTTGGAAGAGTTGAAGTTGATCGAAGGGAGTATAATACAAGTTTTTAGTATCTCTCCTACGGGAGCAAGCGTTTTTTTTATCCTAACAAAATCCCTAATTGGGACGGTGAAATCTAATCAATGGAAGTGAAAAATCACACCTGTAAAAACCCACAGGAAGTGTAATTGGGAAACTCTCAGTTTTGCATTTCATTCCATCTTCCTAGAGCTTGTCCCACGCGTATCCTATCGCCGCGTTTGATGCAGAATCTGAAATCTGAGGCTTCCCCCTCACGTGATTTAGACACAGGAGCTTGAAAGATGAGAACCACAGTTGACCCCATGTTAAATGCCGCAAGCTGAAATATGTTCCATTGAAGAACAGGTGTCATTATGTATACGTGAAGTAGCAAAATACATGAGAGCTCCAGGTGTTCAACAGAACTCTCATCTTCCAATGAAACTCGGATATGAATTTATTTGCAGGTCTTACCTCGTCTCCTTTCCTAAGCGTCACACCTACACCTTCTGGTTCATAAACTCGCTCCTGAGGCGGCTCGGCCTCCAGTAGCTTCTTTCGTGGTTGGTTTGTCCTCAGATCTGGTTCGATGGAGAGCTGCAGCAAAAGGGTCCAAACAATCAAAACAAATAAAACAGAAGTAACTATTAAGCTTTCAAAATGTGCCACTCAAAAGGGATAAATAGACATTTAACTTGTCAAGATATCTCAACAAGAAATCTAATCCAAATTGAATACACATGTATGTGAAAACCCAAGTATGGCTTCACCAAATATTTGTTCAGGTGTGCATTAGTGTGTGCGCACAAAATGCAAGTACAGATGTGCTGATGAGACTTTTGTCATTTACTGATTCATACTCCATAGAAAGTACTCGGACAAACTATGCACATAAAGGCATATGCAATCTAGATATATAACTTTTTCCTTTTTACTTTTGAAGTTGTTCCTTTAAAGGTCAAAGGATTGCATATGATAATATGAGAAACTATTGCATCTAATAATATTTTCTGTTTGCAATAGAATTGTTTGACTGAGGTTGGGCAGGAATTGTTCGACGACGTGGCTGGGCAGAATTAGACTAGAATGAGTTTTAGATTGCAAAAACAACAAAATAAAGTTATGGGATATCAGCAAGAGATTTAGAGGAAATTTTTTTATTTGGGGATTGGTTTGCTGAAAACATACACCAGGTGAGCAATTTCAGCATTCAGACTTTTCTTAGCTGTAATATTGTTTTGACTCTTAGAACTACAGTGTGTTTTCAAAAATCTTCGTCCAACAAGTGGATTTTTTAAGAGTGCAAAGCCCCTTAGACTTAGTAACAAAACTCAAGATCCCCTTAAGTCATCTGTATAAATGCCTCTTAACCTTCTCTAGGTTGAAATTGACATCTTATAGTAACAAACTTAACTCTATTGGCCAATTTTTTTTCCCACTAGAAAACAAAATTCTGTTTTCTTTTCTGCACAAATTAAAATCAGATGGCTATGGCCTAGTATCTTACAAGTTGTTTTTCAGTTATTTTTATCAATTCATCATGGCCACATGTGGGTCAGTTGATCACTAATCACTAGTCACAGAAAGTGTGATTTCACGGTATAAACTAATACCAAAGTAATAACCGTTAACATATTTACTAATAGTTTCAATGATGATAATTTAGTCACATAATGACTTTGTCCATAACAAAAGACTCTTTGCCGGTGGCAGTAACACTAGTAAGACAATCATGAAAGTGGGAACTTACCTCAATTGAACCAATATTTGTTGCCCCAACTGCTGTAACCGCCATATAACCTTGTTGCCACTGCCCTTCTAACACAACCTAGAAAGTAGGAGCATAAGAATAACTGTCTAATAACCGTGTAAATGAAGGCAGCAGATGAACAATAGGACTATAGAAGAGAGCAACAAATGCAGCAAAGCGAGGAGCTTTCATCCACTTGGCAGTTGGCCAATGCTATACATTCTTCATAGAAAATTCCAACATGCTCTGGAACCAACCAATCACATCTGGCCTCCATAATTAACACTTCAACCAGGGCAAGCAAGAAATCATCCCTTGTTGAGGCCATGATTAGCAGGATCAAGAATCAAATATACAGCTAATGCAAGGTTCTGTACTCATATCCTCAAGTCTTGTTTCCGAATGGCAAACCTCAAATCATGATGTAAATAAATTTCCACAACATGTTCTAGTCTGAGCCTAGGCCTAGCACTGTAACCGCAAAGCTGACCGAGATAGTCCAGCAATCCTGGGTATGCACCAAGGACTTGTACAATTTGTTATCTATATATTTATATTTGCCAAATAAAAAAAATTGATATGCGAGTATCAGGTACCTTTTCTTGTATTACCCAACTTTGATGAGCCATTTGAAGTGGATTGTGATGCCAACTGGATTAACATTGCACCAGTTTCCATCAATCTAACTGGTGGAAACTGGTGCAACTACAAATTTTTTCCGCTTGAATAAGTAATAGGATAAGTAACTGATGTGCAGTTATCTGTCTCTTATAAAGCCTTTTTACAATGTTGAAAAAATCACAATTACCTAGTAAAGGACTGCACATCAGTTAGTGGTTTGAGTTAGAGGCAACTACAAATTTTTTCTCAATACTCTAAGAACCAAAGACACCATTTGCCAAATAAAAATTATAAAGGAGATCTTCAATTTGGATTGATGCCTAATTGGGAGCAAATCCTCTTGCTTTGGGTCCTTAAAGATGGTTTTCAATAAACAAAGAATGAATTCTCAATTACAATAAACTTGGAACTATTATGCATAAACCCAAATAAGGCCGCGTTTGGCTAGCTATTTATTTCTCGGTAAGTAAAAAAAAAAAACGTAAAGTATTGAGAAGATATGCATTTGGTAAAAAAAAACTAAAAAACCCAGGAATCAGGACTCCCGGGAATTAGAATTCCAACAAAAAGGTGGAATTCAACTTACCATAACGGGGTGGTTAAGATCTACATTCCCTTTTTTTCCCAAATCTTTTTTTTATTTTCTTTTTATTATGAAAATTTCCAATTTATCCGTACAACAAGAGGGGTGTGTTAATAAATAAAGATTATAAGAATAATTTTAAACAGATTGGTATGAGATTTTCATGTTCAACCAATCAAAATGTAGTAATTGGGTTCATGTGAATTTAGTTTCAACCATACACATTTTCATACTTCTCAGGACGTAATATTCATGATACTTCTCAGGACGTAATATTCATGGGAAGTCTATTTCCTAGGAAGAGCAATTCCTACGTTTAACCAAACGAGATCCAAGTGAATTTTATTGAATTTGAAGGCATGCATACCCTTTCATTCTCAACACAGAGATTTCTGATTGTCCTAGCCGCACGTTCATTGACTGGATACAAACGACCTGCAATTTACAATGTTGAAAAATGATTTAAAGTCCACTATTCTTATGTCGTGATGATAAAATCTTAGGAAAAAAAAAAAGTAAAAAACCTTCTTAAAACAGCACCATGTAGAAAACAATCACTTTACAACAAGAATAATCAGAAATGTTAAAAACATTTAGGATGCTGAGAGTTGGATCAAAAGATTCTGGATAATGAGTTTATCTGAATATGATTTGAACAAACTATTTCACTTCTACAAACCTGAGAAGTGTCGGCGAACAAAAACGTTCCAATCAACTGGAGAATGTACACGATGGTAGTCTCCTGGGCTTAAGTAAAGCACACAGTAGAAGAGACCTTTCATTGGGCTGCAATAAAATAAAGTTTAAGAGAGCTTCAAATTTTCCATGTGCTTTTTTTACTGCATCCAAATTACATGCACAAAAAAAAAAAAAAAACCCGCCAACATCAAGGACGAATAAGATCTTACAGTTCATTCAAAAACAGCGCCCAGAAAAAGAAGAAAATATAATTCCAATAACCCAGAGATCAAGGAGCTAGCTTGTAACCCCTTAAGAAATAAGAAATAACTTCACATTGACTTTAGCTTGCATTTCACTGTCAGTGTTCCAGAATTAGTGTTTACCATCCTTACTACATAGGTAGTATGTAGCAGCATCCATTTCAATTAGTAACACTATTAGATGTCTTCACAACACCAATCTTAGTACTCCCTCAACTCCAAGGTAGATGACACAATATTCATTTAAGATGTTCTATCATATGTCAGAAATTATCAAAGTATGTATAAGACCCCTAAAGTCAGAGCAACAAATGATTCTTCCCTCTTTCCTTAACTTCAAGATGGGCCATCAGTTTAATAGTGACCTAGTTTGTCATTGAACATCTTGACATGACTTACTCGTTATTTAATGCTGCAGGTCAGGTACTCAGGTAGGCTTTTATCACATTTTAAATATTTTTCATAAGCTTAAAGCATAATTATGGAGTGTTGAATATTTAACATAAATGCACACTCAATACTGATTCCATAGATGGATAAGGTAAAAAGAGCATTACAGCAGGATTCAACCCAAAAATGTACCGAGAAGGAGAAGGGTCCACAACTTTAGGCGAAGCAAGTGAAACTCTCCACCATGACTTGTCACTTCCATCAACTGTAGAATCATGTCCCTTGCTGTCAATTTCATCTTCATTTTGTTGAACAACCATAGGCAAGAATGACCTTGCTCCAAGAAGAGATAATGCAGGATAGGATAACCCCTTAACTTGCTCAATCATAGCACCAGTTCCTCTCAACTCCCCGACTCTCATAACAATGCCATCAACAGGGCTTATCTGTGAAGACAATAGTTGAATGAAAACAAAAGAGCCCAAAATCTTATAAGATTTCTAAATAAAACACCGAAGAATGTTAAGTTACCAGACATTGTTGATCAGGATCTATTGGCCTGGATCCTTCCCTTAGGCTGTGGCTGAAGAATTCGCGCAAAGAAGCATAGTTTTCCAAAGGCAAAGCCACTTCTTCTAAGTCTGCAGAGTGCATATATTCCCACAACCAACATAAAAAGGAAGACAGAGACGATATAGCAAAGAGAAAGAGAGCAAAATATAGAAGTAATATGTAAGATATTCAAGTTCTATGCAGATTGAATTAAACAAAACATAACCATCACCATCACCATAGACCATACTTGTATGAAAAGCTCTAGCCCATGCTTTATAAGCATAAGGACGCAAGAAAACAGGAAGCTCCTATAAAACAAAATTTTAATGCAGAGGTTAAAAGATAACAGAGAAAAAATTTACAGCAAAAAGGGGACATAAAACCCAAAAAAAGAGGTTTCTCTTACCACACTCATCAAGGAACCCCATACTCGTGAAATAAAACGCAGAGGAACCATCTCTAGAAATGATGCCTGTTTCGTACGGAAACAAAGATGAAAAGAACAATTATTCTGGAGACAATCAATAAGATACAAGTGAAAGACATGCTTGCAAATTATAGGAATATTACCTTCACAACAGGTTTGAACCCCAATTCAATTCCTTTTACTCTGGCCTCTTCAGTCTATCACAAAGTAATTTGTAGCGAAGTAATTAGTGGAAAAGAGAAATGAACATAGCACATCTCAAATTCTAGGCACTTGAACTAGTATCTTCATTTCAAAACATCTTTGATTACAAATACGTAATAAAGGAGAGAATCGGACAAAAAGGTATCAATTAGCAAACAAATACTTGTGTACAAAACCACAGCTTAGATGTGCCTAGGCTCTAGGTGTGAGGCACATTAATCCAAACACCTTGCTTGGCCAAGGAAAAATTGCTTCCAACTAGTCAAAATGAAGTGTCATAAAGCACTAAGGTTCCAGCTTCTTGAGTCAAAATGCCTCTTGTCACTCTTTCTTGCAACCTATTTTCCACTCTTTCTTTATTGTAGTAATTTTCCAGAAAAATAATTACTCCCCTTGCCTTGTGAATATTGAAGTTAATTCTTGTATGTTTTCCGCTATTAAATCATTTGCTAGCCTAAGCAAATCTATTTGACTGTTTACCTAACAAATTTTCGTAGTTATGATACCAAAATGTATCAAATTTATAGTCTAGTTTTATGAGTTATGAGATAAACATCATGTGTATAAATGTCACTTCAAATAATCACGAGTCAGTACCCGGGGAACAAAAAATCTGAGCTAATATAGATATTAGTATTTAGGATGATTTGAATTTTTTAATTAAAAAAATCCAATTTTTTTGTTGTATAAACTTCACAACCAGATTCATCTTCAAACAAGCACCACACAGAGTAGCAAATGGAAACATGATAAAAATAGCAGCAGTAATGGAGTATCAGGTGATGGAAATCACCTTCTTGTCTTCATAGAGGCGACGGGCATGAAGAGCACCAAGCATGAGTATAGTGGCCACAGTCGCTCCTTTCCCTACAAACGAACTCCCTAGAAAAACAAAAGCCACAGCAGCGAAGCGAAACGAATTTCAAAAACCAAGACAGAACAAATACAAAAACAAGGAGTTGAAAGAAAAGAAGGGTAAAGCAAACCCTGGGAGGAGTAAGAGCGGGAGCCGCCGGCAGCGGCGCCATTGGAGGCGGAATAAGCTCTGGAGGAGGAGTGGAGCTTCTTGAAGAAGGAGCCGCTGCAGTAGCGGAAGCGGCGCTGGAGATGGTGGAAGTGAGAGGGAGATAAAAGTGGGGGAAACCGCATTGGAACCCTAGACCTCATCAATTCATGACAGGAGTAGAAGAGAACCGTGCTGCAGTGCGCTGATTCTCGGTGGAGAGAAATGGCGAAATTGAAACCTGCAGAAATCTGGCAGGAGCGAGTTGGCCAAATTGAAACCCTGAGCGGCACCGATAGATGGGAAGAGATTGATTGAAAGCTTTGAGAATTGGTGAGGCTGGGGAAGCGGGAAGGCGAAGTGAGAAAGCTTTTGGAACAAGACACTTCCACAAGAGATCGACGAAGCAGCGCTTTCTTCGTCTCTTGTTGACTTGTTGCACAATTTTTATTTTTTTAAGCGATGGAAAAGTTAGAATAGAACTAACGCCGCATAACAATCCTCCATCCTGGATTCCTCTGGAGAGTGTTTTTGAACAAACCTTCGACAGAGATATTGTAACTAGACCTGGGCAAACGCGGGTGGATCGCTTGACCCATCTCGTCCGTCCACATTTGCGAGCAAATTTAGACATAGGTCAAAGTCCATGCGAGCGTGGGCAAAGCAATGAACCTGTTGTGGACCGTCAGGTACCCGCCTTTTTTTATATTAAAATTAATATATTAATATTAGGGTGATCCTGTTGATAAGATATTAGGAGTTTAGGACTGCTAGAGGTGGATCTCCAACACTTTGTGTAGGCCTCCTTGGGCGTCCTCCTCATGAAGTAACCTCAAGTACTCGTCCGCACCTTGCGGCTCAGCAGACGGTCCGTGAACAGCCTCTTGTGGCAGTGAAAGAGGCTGAAAGCGTCTCTTACCATTTCAACATTGGTCAGCCGATGAACCCCTTCACTCTGATCAGCCATCAGCTGGTCCGTGTAGTAGTCGAGGTTCTCATCCAAGTCCATCAACCGGCCGTGGGACAGAGACATGACTCGCTCGAGATACTTGATGATCCTATCGAGAAACAGCAGGCAGGTGGCAGCCCACAGGCCAGTGCGTTGCGTCGACCTTAAGAGGACACCAAGAGCGGCGTAGGCCTGGGTACCCAGATGCAGGGCCGTGCGGAGCCACAGCTCGGTGTCCGCAACCGCTAGAGCGGTGATGGTGTCAGGACCGCCCAGGTGGATCAGCAGAAACTGTGCCCAAAACGCAAAGAGGTAGCCCTGAGGACTAGTGTCCGTAGACTTGATAATGAGGGCGATGGCTTGCGTGGCGACCCAATCGGCGAGGAGATAGGAGAGCCAAAGGGTGGCGCGGGACAAGAGGTTGCGAGCGCGTTTTCTAAAGGGGGCCGATAAGACGAGGATGAGTTGGAGGGTGAAGCTCGCAACTATGAAGGTTCTTGATCGAGCACAACGGACAACCTAATCTCACCTACTCAGGTAGGGTGAATGATGCCGTGGAAGCCAATGAGATTTGAGAGATTACAATATGAGAAAACAACGTAGGATGCCAATGAGATGGGAGCACACATATGTGTTATTTCGGATTTAATTTTATATTATAAAAATTATACGTATCCTTTATAATTTATATACTTATTAATATGTTTATAACTTTTATTATAAAAACTAATGTTTTTTAAAAAAAAATTAAAAATCTATTTTCTACAACAATTAATATTTATAATATTTCATATTGCGTGATTTTTGACCCGTGAGAAAACTCGTGGTAATATATTACCACTACCTTCAGAGATCAAGATATTTTTATTATATTTAAAAGTTGATGATATATTTTTACCATACCCTCAACGGTGGGGGTATTTTAATTAGCTTTCCCTAACTTTTATTATAAAAACTAATGTTTTTTAAAAGAAATTAAAAATATATTTTCTACACCAATTAATATTTATAATATTTAAAGCATAATTTTTTAAATTTAAAATTTATAAACATTAATTAATATAACATTACACTCACAATAAGATTAAGTGAGCCTAATCCATGCTTATGGTCCATAATATAGTCCATATATATCGCGTGATTGGATATGCCGAATTATTTAATTATTTTTCTTAATAAAGGAGATAATTTTATAATTGATTTCAACCAATAAAAAAAAATAGACGAACTATAGAAGGGACTATAAATGCAGATGATAGGATCCTCGCCGCGTATAGACGCTCCACTAATCACAGTTATAGACCACCCCACTAGCTAGTAGCTAAGTTGGTACTAAATTATTTATTTTGAGCAGCAACTCGGTACTAAATTAGTAATTAATTTCTCCGCGAAATGTGGCGACAAGCATGAGTGCATGACCAACGAGTCTATTTACAGAAACGATTTTTTTGTTTCAAATGAAAAACATATTTAGGACCATTCTAATAAAGAAATAAGAAATCAAGCTCCTGATCTATTGGTAATTGACAAAGAAATTAAACAATTTTCTAACCTTTACCAAAGAGATTAAACATTGTATGTAGAGACGAACATAAGGGGCAGTCATCTACCTCTCCTTAACCTTGCAATTCACAAAAATTCCTTATTCTAGTCAAATTCATTTTGATGTATAATACATCCAAATTCAACACTATATTAAAATGTTATCAACATTCGAATCAATCACTTTATAGTCTAGTTTGACTGAGCCTGGTTAGTTTCGGCGTTGTGCAGTTTGATAGATTCCCTGGTTCAGGTCAAGTTTGGGTTCGTGAGAGTTGTCGGGTTTCTCGGATCAGCACAGCGCTAGCCTACTCTAATGGACTTTTGGACATCGCATAAGTGACTAATTGCATTGCGGATTGTTATATAGCTGAAGTTTAAATCAACCTGAAATCGAAAAACGGTATTTCTACTCTATGCCCTTCAAAGATGACTGTCATAAATGATTGAGATGAGATGAGAATGAACCACAACAATCTTTCCAAATGCAAACAAAACCTAACAAAGTCAAAAGAGAGGTTATCTTCAGGTTGTTGACCATAAGTTTTTACCTTTCTTTCATAAGAATGTCTTCTTACGAACTCGTGTCAGAGTCGGATCCAGAGTTTGCGTGTGAATTAAAAGGCATCATCCTATTTGTGTTTGCTACAAGCGGTGGGAGTCCATCATCATCGCTTGAGTTGTTACCGCCTTCGTTTTGTGTAGATGTAAGTTCCTCTGAAATTTGGTCTGAGCTGCCACTCCCGGATGAATTGAATGCTTCTGGCCTGTAGCAAGGGGTATGGAGAAAAGTCATCACCATCCAAATAAGAAAAATAAACAAGAAACGGGCATTAGCAATTTCTTGGCTTTCTAGGCAAGGCTCGGATGAATTGTGATTCTAACATAAAAGCTTAACACCGTGTAGCATGGAAGCTAACATATGAATCTTTTTAAATCAAGTGATAAGCCACAAGCAGTTACTAGGTAGGGTACTACTCAGTCCACTACATATCTGCAGTGTCAATCATAAAAAAGTGTTTTTTTTTTTAAGTTAGTGCATTACACAACAAAGGCAAAGGCAAACTATCAAAAGGAAAGAAAACAGATTGCAATTTATATTGGTAAAAGAGAGGAAATTCTCTTGCTAACTTACTACTGGGTAACTTTGTATCCTTGCTAGAAAAACCAGAAAAAGGGAAAATAAAGCAATATTAAGAAGCCAGAAGATTTTATAAGTAGAAACCTTAAAATACTTAAACCAATCACTAGTGGTTATCCTCGAGAAAATAGGCAAATAAGCCAAGTTGAAAGGAGCAGGGTTTATCTAGCGACTAATATTTAAGGTGTTGGAGCAGAGAAATATGCACCATTGTTGAGATTTCTGAAGTTTTCGAACTTGTTCGTAAAAGAGAACCCGGGAGACTATACATTCCACTTTGCTGCCAGATTTATGAGCCTCCTCTCTACCACTATCATCAACCAGTACAAAACTACCTGCGAATTATCAGACATGATTCATCATCAGCTTGAAGACAATAGTGACTCTGTTGAAAAGAAAGCAACGTTTTACCATTCTAAATTTCAACTTTCCCCAACACTTATACATATAATCATATAGACAATTCCAGAATTTTACTCGTTCTCCTAGTAGTTGCCTGCCATAATCCAGTTATCCAGATACAATCTAAACAATCTAGAGGTGACCAATAATGGCAGAAAGCACCTTTTTTTTCCTATTTCATAGGGGGCTGTTTGGTATCCATTCCAAGGACTCAGGAATGAATGATTCCAGATTTGGTGTATGATAGAGACAAAAGTTGGAATCATGTTGATTCCAAGGTTTAGTTCATTCCATGTTTTGAGGTTTTTTTCATTCCAAGGAAAAAAATCACGGAACAACTCATTCAAATGCTTAACTTATGATTCTTATTATTAATATAACAATCATTATTAATATATTTATAATTGCAATAATAAATATTATTAATAATGATATAATAACTTTGTTATTCATTTGAATTTTTATTAATTATTTTATTATTATTATCATTATCTCATCATTATTTATTTATTTTATCCTATTATCATTATTATTCAAGAATAGTTTGTTCCGACAACATACTAAACAAAAGGCTTGAATTGCTCATTCCAATTTTTGGATTCCATTCCGATTCCTGCCGACATATACCATTTAGGACCTTAGAAAGTACACATCTAACTACTACAGAGACAAAAGCAACGATGATTATGTGAAACTTGGTGAAAACATATGCTAAACGATTTCTCATTTGTGGATATTACCCTTCTTTACCCACATGCTTTTGTGAAACCTAGCCGGAAACAATGCCAACGATTTATCGCCTTTAGCATCCATTACCTGTGATGCAGTTGAAAACCAAATTAACCACACGCTCGGACATGATGAGATCAAAACTAATACGCATGTCCTTACAAGAAAAAAATAGTTGTTTTTAAATATCAAATAAGATATTAATCAATTTACATTAACACTAAAAGAGATGTTGGTATACAGTTTACATAGGGGCTCAACTTAATAAGATTTTTGAACAATCACCAACCTTGCCCAAAAATTCCTGTTGGTTGGAAAAGAGGATAAAAATTGTCAAAAGATAGCGTAGTAACTATTTGGCAAAGAATAAGAAGATATTTTTAGGCAACATATCAACAAGTAAAGGGCAAGCCTTCATCATTATCAACCCTTCGTTTGAATATCAGATTGCTAAGAGAAGTGGCTCTCTTCTATATCTATTTGATGTATATGCACTCAGAAAAATGGATAAACTCTTCTATATCTCTTCCAATTATGCTTATGCTCCAGTGGCATAAGATCTAATATTTTCTCCTCCCTTTTCCACTTCACATGTTTCCCTTTTAGCTAATGAATAGTTCTCTTCACATGCCCATTCCAATCAAAATTTGGAGAGGCCAAAATTAATTTAATAAGTATCAGGATCATACCTCAATAATATTGGAACCTCTGAGGGACACTACCTGCATTATACTTTGTCCTTCGTCAAAAGCTATGTTCTCATCCTCCACTTCCCTCTTCAAATTCTTTATTCCTATTCCCATTGTCTTCGCAATATATGTTTGGAAGCACACTTCCGCAATAACAATCTTCACAAGGAAAGTAATTTTATGGTTAGTGCAAATATATCTATGTGAAGATAGCTAAGTAATCAATCGATTCAATCCCACCTAAAAAGGGGGATTATTTTTCAGATCACTCTATAGTCCATCATGCATTCATACTAATCAAAACAGATGCTCTTTCCTAGGGCTACTAACATCGAAAAAAATTGAATGTACTAAGCCTCGGTAGATAACTTCCAAATTGCAAACACAATGACCAGAAAAGCCCTATTTTCAATGATTATAGGAATAATGACAGAACCAAACAGAATTTGGAGCCCAGAAACGCCTAAATTGATTCTTCTGACCACACCCAAACAATCTAAATTGAAAATTTACATCTCAATCAATTAGAAAGCCTCTAATCCAATCCAGGATAATTTCTTTGCAGAAGCAATCAGTAATTTTAGACGGAATTCCCCTGGTCGTGGTAGAGTGACTAAAAGTAAGCAGTAATTGAGCGAGAGCGAGAGAGAGGAACTTACATCGAAGGAGGGAATGTGACGAAGAATGGGACAGAAGTAGAAACAATTGACGGCCAAAAGCCAAGGGAGGAGGAGGAGGAGGAATCCGAATATGTAGAGTCTGCGAGGGGAGCGTAGGGCAGCGAGAAAAAGGAGAGGGAGGAGGAAGGATGTGTAACTTGAATCTGTAGAGTCGTTGAAGTTGATGGAGCGAACACGACGAGAGACAACGTAAGGAAAGCGAGTGATTGAAAAACAACGGGAGGTGAAACTGAAAGACAAGCCCCGGGAATGGGATGGATGGGCCGCCTCTTTTCAACGCTGCATACATTTTGTTGGGCTGCTGCCTGCTGCTATCTAGGAGACCAGAATTCGAAACTTGGGTGGCTAAATTTACCTTGATAACCCGCGAAAAACAATGATAAAAATACAGAATACCTATTCACACTGTTAATTTATCCCCTTCTACACGGAAAGCATCCGTAATGACGCATCACGGGTACGCGGTTGGTCTGCAACTGCGGTTGCCGAGTGCGCACTTCCTATAAAGGATGAGCTAGAGGTTTTAATTGAATGTATATTTGATCTGATGAAAGTCACCAGTATAAATAGAGATACAGGACTGAGTTTGTTATCTCTACAGAGAGATACTCTCAACAACACCATAAATACAAAATACATTTTAATTGAACGGATAAATATCCGGAATAATAGAAACTAATTTCTAACTTCTGATTCTCCCTTATCACACCCCCTTAAGTTGGACGCCGGGGAGGAGAGTCCGAGCTTGCAAACAAGTAGTTCAAAGTTTCAAACTGTTGTCTTTGCAGAGGTTTTGTCAACGCATCGGCAAGTTGATCATTGGTTGAAACATAGGACACTCGAAGATACCCTTTCTGGACTTGTTTACGAACAAAATGGAATGCCAGGGCAATATGCTTCATTCGAGAATGGAAGACCGGATTAGAGCTCAAACTTTTGGCTCCCAAGTTGTCACAATAAAGGACTGGTTGTGCAGGAAGGTGGACGCCCAATTCGGACAGCAAATAAGTTAGCCATAGTAGTTCATGGAGGTTAGTTTGATGATGTTTGGGAATTGAACAACGGTGAAGGGACGAGTGGGTTCTGTTGAGATTGGTGTAGGAGAACACACCTTCCATTCAAGAGTACAAGGAAATATATAGAGCGTACAATGATAACGGAGAAGGTGGAGAGAGAGGTGGAGAGAGATTTTCTCTAACCACATTTGACTAATTCCTAAATAATAAATGATTAAACTATTTAAATCCTAATAATATAAATATATATTATTTTCCTAATATGTCCCCGCAGTTAAAGCGAGAGATGTCGAAACTGAAAACTGGATAAATACGAAATGAACAATAAATAAATGTTTTTTTTTGGTGTAAGTTGTTGCTCATAATCCCGCACATCAAGTGGCGGACGTCTGGCTCGCCGTCAAACTGAAAGACGAACCTAGGATCCTGTTCCGTCCTGACCGTCAGATGAAACTGCGTCGGAGATTCCTTGGTCTCTTTGCCGACGTTGATCCAGCCATTGTGAAACATCACAGGTCTCGCTTCTACGGAGGCGAGATCCAGCGGCACCGAAACTTTCCCGATCGGAGTCGGCCGAAATTGACACCGCAAGTGGATAGGGAGGAGCCGGCGAGCACAGGCAGTGACGGGGATTGCAGGGAGGCCGGTGCGGGTCCTTGGTGGCAGATACAATCGCTGAGTGGCGGTGGTCGGCAGTGTTGCCTGCGGAATCGATTCGAAATTGGATGTGAATGATTTGTTATGGTTTCAGATGAGGTTTTTGAATAGGGTTGTTTGGGGGAGTGTATAGAATGTGTGGAGCTCGTAGATGGCTTCAATGGTGGTGGCAACAAAAGTTGAAATTGGATTCGCCCAAAGGCGGGTTTGTGTGGTCAATATGGTTTTGACCGAAAGTTGGTTGGCAAAAGCCAAAAATTGGATTAGCCCGAAGGCGATTTTGTGTGGCCGAAATGGGTTTTGGCCAATGAAAAGCAAGGATAAAGGCCGACATGATTTTGGCCGAAATTTGGATGGCAAAAGCCAAAATTTTGGTTAGTGTGGAAGGCAAGCAGAAGCGGTTTTTTAATGGCCATAGCCAAGTTTAGATTGCCCAGAGGCGGTTTTGTGGTGGCCTAAGCCGTTGAATACGTTTCTTAGCAACATGACGGAGCATTGGTTTGTGCCAAAAGTTGGAGGATAGTTGCCTGGAGGCGGAAATTGAATTGGAGGATCAAAGTCGTTAGGCTAATGGCTCAGATACCATGTTGAGATTGGTGTAGGAGAACACACCTTCCATTCAAGAGTACAAGGAAATATATAGAGCGTACAATGATAACGGAGAAGGTGGAGAGAGATTTTCTCTAACCACATTTGACTAATTCCTAAATAATAAATAATTAAACTATTTAAATCCTAATAATATAAATATATATTATTTTCCTAATAGGTTCAGCGTCATTCGAGATTAGAAGGTTGTTGGATTGGTTGTTGACAGCCATGACAGGAATGGAAGAAAGGCATTTGGTTGGAAAAAAAAATGATCAGGCTCTTGATACCATATAAAGGATGAGTTAGAGGTTTTAATTGAATGTATATTTGATCTGATGAAAGCCACCAGTATATATAGAGATACAGGACTGAGTTTGTTATCTCTATAGAGAGATACTCTCAACAACACCATAAATACAAAATACATCTTAATTGAACGGATAAATATCCGGAATAATAGAAACTATGGCAGCCCAACGATGTCAGCCAATCAGCCATGAGAGCGATGCTCTTTGCCGCTGTGCTAGCCTTCCTCCGCCAGCACTCCGCCTGGGTTTAGGATTGCCACTGTCGCCTCTCCCTCCGCCTCCAACCCAGATCTGAAATTGAACCCTTCCAGTCGAGCTCGACAATGGCGGATCTAAAAGGGAAAAAATCAAGCGCGACCGTATCGTCGCCGACCTCAGTCGCCTCTCCTGCCACTGCCGCCTCTCCCTCCGCCTGCAGTCCCTCCTCCGTTGCCGCAAATCTGGTCGCTTCTCCAGATCTGAAATTGCAACCCTAACATACCTCTCCCTCCTCCTCCACCTGCACTTCCTCCTATCATTGTAGCACTAACAATCCTAAACCCATATCTGAAATTGCAACCCTTCCAAATTTCCAATCGAGCTCAACAATGGCATATCTGAAGGAAAAAAAAATCCGCCTAGTCACCACCTAGACCCCGCCTAGTCTTTCCTAGGTGTCGCCTAGTCCAAGGTAGACACCGCTTAGGCCCGTTTAGTCAAGCGATTATTTAGTTTTAGCGCCTAGGTAGGTGATTAGTTGACTTAAAGTTTTTTTTATCCTCTAAGTCAAGATATTTTTTTTAGTCGAACCTATGGTTTTGAATTTTAGGAAGTTTGGAGTCGCTAGTTGGACACGTACTTTAGCGTGTATTTACTTTAATATTAGTTAAGCACTGCAATTTGAGTTTACGAGTGATATTATGGAATTATTATTATATTATATGAATTATTGACATGTGTTATACGTTAAAATATAAAGAAATACCTAGTCAAGTTTGTTTTAAGTCCGCCTAAGCGCCGCCTCTAGACACCCGCCTAACCGGCACGTACTGCTTGGTCTTTTAGAACATTGATTAAGGTAGATGTGATACATATTCAAAAAATGTTTTGTTTTAAGAGTTTATATAAATATATAAATTTAATATTTTGAATTAAACCCATTGGTTATTTCAAATATGAAAATCGATTGCAAAGAGGGGGAAAAGGGGGAAAAGAAAAAAAGTGTTTGGTTGATATAACTTAGACGAAAACTCTTCTGTTTGATTCCCCATTGTATGATTCCACATTGTATGATTCGTGGACTTCATTGATTTGTTAGCAATTTGTAGGCATCGAAATATCATTGGCATGGAAATTTATTTTTATGGCACAAGTTTAGATGTTGGTGGCACGTAAACCATAATAAATGTCACGTGAATTTTATCCGACACGTAAATAACTGTCCAGAAAATAATCTCACTTCGAATTTTTTTCCCCATAAACATATATAAAATAGGTGGCTATAAATAGATAAAATTAAATTAAGTTCAAAAATAAATTTATTTTTTAATTTTAACTAATGAAAATAACCGAAAATTAGTTTAAAACAATTAAAATTCAAGACTTTTCACTTGAGTTGCAACATGTTACACCTTTTGTCCAAAAAATTGCAAAATATCAATTCCCTCCCCCTTTCAATTTTGACTGCTACTTTTGCCAAAAGGTGAGTTTTTTGGTACTCCATCCATCCTAAAATATATGGCCTTTTAGGCCTTCAATTTTTGTAAAAAATACATGGGTTTTTAGGTTTATAGGGTAATTATTAGGATGTTTTGCATGGATATACCAAATATTGGCCCACTTTGCAAAAATGACCAAGACCCAAAAAATTGGCAAGGGAAGGACATAATGTCATTTTTGCAATTAAATTGGGCACCTTCACAGCCGGTGGAAGGTAAAGGCTTTAGGGGGAGAGAGAGAGAGGGGGGAGAGAAAGAGACCCATTTAATTGTTTAAACTAAATTTCAGCCATTTTTATTTGTTAAAATTAAAAAATAAATTTATTTTTGAACTTAATTTAATTTTATCTATCTATATACACCCACTTTATATATGTTTATGGAAAAAAATATTTCGAAGTAAACTTGGGTCTACATCGTATCTTGATCTCAATTTGGAGTATGGCATGGATAATCATTTGGATGGCAAAGACAACAATTCAGCTGACACATAAATTCACACAATTGGCAAGATAAACTAGAAAACCTGGGCACAATCGACAATCGTTGCCCCGGAGATGAAAGGCAAAGCTGTCGTGGACATGGAGGAGGGGGAAATACTAACTAGGTGCTGAAACACAAAAAAGTTCCATTCAACCCTATATATGGTTTCACTTGGTCTAAAAAAAAGTTGCGATTTACGCTTACTAGCTAGTAACTACTGTTGCCTAGCCAGTGGCCACGATCTTTTAGCCAATATAAGAATAACCCTTGCCGCCAATTGGATCTGGACAACCTCGTCACCCTCCGCAGGACCCCTAGCACCGTCGACGCCTTCGCTGGACAACCTCGTCGCCCCTCCGTAGAACCACCAACGCCGCCAATTAGGAAAATCTCGTCGCGGCTCGCTCTCGCTGCTCGTCTTCTCGCACTCTCCTCCCAGCTCTTCTTCGCCGGTCACTCTCGTACCGCCCCGACCTGGAACTCTCTCTCCTTTTCTAATCCCTTAAATTCCGCCCAAATATTTCCAAAATTTCAAAAGCCCGCCCAAATTTTTTTAACCCACAACAAAAGGTCACCTTGACCTGTTAGTTTTGCAAATTAAATGCACCTTTTGACATTTAGCACATTTTAGAGGGGGGGTGACATTTTTGCAAAGGGATGAATAAAGTGGTATATTGGGTACTATTAACTCTAATTATTACCCCTAAAAAGTACAATAGTAAGTAAAATTAAAGGGTTCCCACCTCTATAATAATAATGAGATTTAAATATAAATAGGTTTTCTTAATTACCGTGCAAGAGTCTAAAATACCATGTATTTTTTGACGGAGGGAGTATATTATTGCAATTTTGCCTAATTTTTATGGCCATTTACTAAATTAAGCCATTATTAATAGTTTATACGGTATAAAATAGGGTAGATTAAAACAAATTAAGAATTTATATATATATTGGTCGGCCGTTTATACATTATATACTCCCTCCGTATCGCAATACTTGTTTTATTTCTATGTACACTTATTAATAAAACCTGTTTTTACTTTACTTTTATAGTTTAAAATATCTAAAATGACTAATTATTACCTATAAAAAGAGTAATCATTACCTATAAAGACAATAATTATAGCTAAAACAACAAGTTTTTTTATACAACTTTAACACTCTAAAACAACTAAGTATTGCCGATACGGAGGGAGTATAAAATATGGATAGATATCATTTGTACCAAACTCCAGTGATTCCTGCCGGTGGATTGCATTAGAAATTTCAGTTAGGGCCGGTTTTCTTTCTTAAAATCCAAACTACCCCAAATTCAAAATCAATTCAGGTTGAACAAAAATAGAAGAAGAAGAAAACCCTCGAACAACTACGCCAGGCAAACGCCAGATCGACCATTCAGACGAAAGAGAGAATTGAATCTCCGCAACTGCAACAATGGCGGCGAGTGCCATCAAGCTTGCGATCGGCGACTTCATTTTGACGTTCCTGTGGGTATTCTGCGCCTCGCCGCTGGGGATCGGGACGTCCCTCATCGCCGACGCGATCGGCGTTAAGGGATCACTTACGCTCGTGATTTTGACGTCTCTGATCGCCACACTCGTCTTCGTGTTCGATTTCATTGGAGCACTCCTCGGCGGCGCCACCTTCAACCCCACCGCAACCGCCGCCTTCAATGCCGCCGGCGTCTCCAAGGACTCCCTCTTCTCCATGGCTCTCCGCTTCCCCGCTCAGGTAGTCTTTCTTCAATTTTATTTATTTATTTTTCGGTTTTAATTTTGGCTTCTGTTTCCGGTAATGCTAAGTTTGATGGTTGGGAATCAATTGGGATGATAATTAACCTAACTCCTTCAATTCTGTCAGGGTCATTTTAAGTGATTACTCATTTAATTAGCTAGGCTAAATTGGATGATGATGCAATTACAGATGGGATAATTAAACCTTAAATCTTTAACACTGACTGTAAAATCTAATTAAAAACCAAACAAATACATTATACATCTCTGTTGTAAAATACATGGGAATCTCATCCCAGACCGAGAATGGACGCAAGCAAAATGGTCCATACTCCATAGTATGTGAATCCTTAAACAGTATATAAAGCTACATGTAGTCTGCCATATATACGGTTGGACCGCGATGAGAGGGACTTTTGCTTCTTATTGGAGATGATCGAATGTAGATTGTTTTGTGGATTATGAGGGTTGAGAAATCTCGTTGATGTTTAATTTGGTGGAATGGGGATTGTTGTTGGGTACGTAGGTAAGAGAAAAAGACAATAATCCCTACCACAATCCCCTCAATCTCATGTCAAAAACCATTACACGCAACTAAATGCATTTCCTACAATCTCCCCAATCCCCATAATCCCTATCCAACCACACCCTAAAATTGAGGCAAAAGATTTATTTTAGACCATACATATAATATAGGACTACATGTAAGATACAAATTGAGTTCATCTTTTGATTTACATTTAGATGTTACGTGCTTGATGCATTCACTAACCATTTTTTCTCAAGTAGATGAACTATTGGGCGCTGTTTCATGGACTAGGAGCATATATTGATTATTTGGGTATCCAACGTTGTACTACTATATGGGCACAATATATAGTGACTACTGATGTACGTTTGAATTGTTTAAGGCTGGGGGTGCTGTTGGAGGTGCGATGGCGATAATGAAAGTATTGCCGGAGGAGTACAAGCATATGATGGAAGGGCCTTCTCTAAAAGTGGACCTTCACACCGGAGCCATTGCAGAGGCGGTGCTCACTTTCCTCATAACCTTGGCTGTGCTCATAATCATAGTCAAGGTCCCCGGTGGTACAGTCGTCAAGACTTGCCTGCTCTCTGTGGCTACGGTCGCTGTCATTGTTCCGGGCGCTGCCTACTCCGGCCCTTCCTTGAATCCTGCTAACGTTAGTTTCTTACTCCCTCCCTTTCACTACGTACACTTGTTTAATTTCCTATATACCTCTCGTTTATTGCATGCTTGTAAGGTGGATCCGACCTTATAATATAAAATCAAAAATAAACCCGACACTAACAGGAAGTAGATGTAACAAGAGTTAATTATATGTGTGGTTTGTCAAGGGCAGGCATTCGGGTGGGCATACGTGAACAAGTGGCACGACACATGGGAGCAGCTGTACGTGTACTGGATCTGCCCTTTCGTTGGGGCGATCGCTGCGGCTATCGTATTTCGGGTATTCTTCCCTCTGCGCAAGAAGAAGCAGGCCAAGAAGTCCAGGAAGGTGGAATAGTAGGGTTGCCATTGTCCATTCAATTCCTAATCTGTGGCTGTGCCCTTAAGAGGATCTGCTTTATCGACTATGGAATAGTTATAATATTTTATCAAAGTTTGCTCTTTTTTATAAGTTTTTTTTTTAAAAAAAAAATGAAAGTAAGGATTAGCTTGCGTGTTTTGTTTTCTATTTTTTTTTTTTAAAAAACAAAGATATTGGACCAAGCAGCAATTAGTTTATTACGGCAACTTTTTGTTTTGGTATCTTTCAATCTTGGTGTACGTATTATTTGTTACTTCCTTGAATATGTACAGTAATTTTGATGCCTTAACTAGTATGAAGATATAAATAAATTGAAGTATGTACGTATTTGAATGAGTTTGAATACAAAAGGGTGGATGGACCACACACCAATTTTCACTTGTTAGTTTGATTAGAGACGACTGAGCAGACCTTGAGATCATCGAGTAATACAGTAAGTACTTACTTCCTGTGTTCCCCAAACAAATTAAATTAAATTAAATAAATAGAGAAACTTTCACCAACGGGAAAGGTTTGGAGAATCTCTATGCAAATCCTTCTTGCATACGTCTCCGTGACTTATTGTTAACTCTGTAAGACTGTCACGTCATCACCAAATTCCTTCTTTTTTTCACCATTTTGCACTAAAATTTCCCTCCACCGCCAATTTTCACCTATTCCATTTTCATTGACCAAAAACTCCCCTACCATTTTCCTCCCACAACATCCCAATCCCAAATTGGAGAACAACAGATCGTCGATCATTCATGACATTGAGAGGGAGTGTTTCTCCTGCGAAGATTTGGCCTCAGCCCAAAATTCAAAGCTGTTGTTGTACTTCCAACATCTTGGTGTGACTGTCAATTTACAAATCTTCACCCAATCTGACTTTCACACTCAACTAAAACCATCCAATTAATGAAACGTCGACATTGAAGATGAAGAGAGAGGTCTCCGATTCTCCATTCAGAAATCCGATGTTTGGTGGTCAGCGATTTGGAGAGCAAGAGAGAAGAGGCTTTTGCAAGGGTAATTTTGCTATTTAGAAACTTTTCAGGGTTAGTTTTGTCATTTCTAACTCTGCAACTGATAAAACTATGAAAAATGCTCGCTTGATGCAGATTTGATCTCTCGTTTTCTCTGCTAGTGGTTGACCGGTTTTCCTGGATTGGGTGATTCAGGAAAGCGGTGTGAATGGAGACGTTGCCGGTCGACCTTTCCCATAAGATCTTCTGCATCTTGGATCATCAAAATCTAGCTGCTGCTCAACTAGGTGAGCTAACTCCCACTAATCCACCTCTCCCAATTCCTCAATTTCCTATCAAAATTCTGTTTTCTATCAAACTCTTTACGATTCGTTATTATAGTGCATCATATCTTACTCCCATATGGATCTGAGCTCGGTTTTGTTTCATTTCTTGAAAATTGCCCAATGTTTCTGGTTCAAATTGTGAGATCATACCTCAATCCCACTGTTTGGTGCCTTCTGAACTACAATTTTGATGTTAGAGATGTTCAGTGTCCTAATTCTTTACATAATTACATGTTAATCAATGTTGATCAGGATCCTTGATTTGTTGTTTCATTGAGACCTTGTCTAGTTCTTATAGTGAGGCATAAATATCAGGTTATTACTCAATTTTGTAACAGTTCCCTATGGACAGTCCTGAGTTTGGTCTCATATGGAATTTTTGTGAATTGAGGGAAATTCTTATATTCGACAGCCCCATACCAATTTTCTTAGTTAGGCTGATCAAACTCAAATTGGAAATTTGTCGAAACTTGTCGTTCTGCCTTCAAGTGGTGAAACTAGTGAAATTTGGAAAGTTCTGATTTTCGGTGAAATTGGAGATGTCTTAAATTTAGAGATGATACCCATATATTGTGTGCTTTGAAATTTAATAGCGGGAATTCGATTGAAAGCTCTGTGGATGCTTTATCATTAGTATGTATAGTAACTGACTAGGTTGGGATTCGTAGGATATGCTTTTAGATATTTGTCTGATAGAACAGTACCACTGAACTGAGGAACCAGGAGTTTTGCAAGTAAGCTACTCTATCAATTGAATGGTTGTGAATTTTTGACATCCAACTTATCTGCAACTAACCCCGGTTCCTTTGGTAATCAACGTACGCAGGAATATTGAAAGGATAGATGATTACTAAATTTCTACCAATCTAACTATGGTGTAGGAAGCCATATATCTCAACTCCTTAAACTTGATGTTACAGTTCACCAGAAATACTAATACGTGTTGAGATTGATAGAGGAATATTAAAAAGGATAGTTGGAAACTGGAAGTAAACCTCAACAAGTATCTGGCTTCAATAGCATAAATCGAATATGGTAGTTCAGACTCCTAGTCCTTACACTTGCTTTCAAAATGGGAAAGAGGAAACAGGTTATCGAAAAAGAAACCAAACTAATTCAGTGCAGAGATGTCGGGTTGTGATGTTCTCTTAGACCAAGAAGTGGTTCATAATTGATCAAGCGTAGAATGTTGTTTTAGGCATTTCTGCCTTTCATTCACTAGCTGTCATAAACCTTGAAATTGTTTAATTACATCAGGATGGAATTTAAACAGCGGAAAATGAGTTGCTAAAATAATTCTTTATGCTCTGTGGTGCCAAGTCTGCAGAAAGTGGAAGGGTCTTGCCTCTGAAAACAGTCTATGGGCTAATCTCTTCATAGAAAGATGGGGAGAAGATCAGGCTGCCTTCTTCAACCCTTCAAGTGCGCAATCATGGAGGCATGTTTATGCTGTGCAAGATCGCTGTGACCGCTATGGATTGTAAGTTACCAAGCAATTTACGCTTTCCTAAATGAGTGCATAAAAATGTCTGTGGTTATCTGGTTTGACAGATGAAAAGATGTAAAGAAATTCAAACTCCATAGCATCAATGTTGTTGGTTTCAGGGGAGTGAAGATAATCCGAGAGGGTGTGGACTACTACCTCATTTCACGTGGTGAGATCCAAAGGCACCTGGGGTCGAAGAAACAACGGAAGAGGCAACTTCCTAACATATCCAAAGCCCAGGCGGACAAAGATGGGGAAGAATCTTCGGAAATAGAAGCCGGCTGTAGCATATTTGACAAAATCCTCTGCTTCATCGGAGACTTGGAAACCGCCTCTGTAGAAGCCAAACGTAGCCGGAAGTTGTAAATCTAACCAGTTAATTCAAAATGTCAAGAATAAAGCAGTAGCTAATGCCTTTTTATGGTGAAATCCCAGATTTGTTGTAAGTCTATTCATGTTGTATGCATAAATATGTCAAGCATTCACTTGGTTGATTGAATTTCAGGAATTTGTAATTAGAAAATCATAGTTTTATTCCTCTTTTTTAGGCATTTGGATCCAAAATTGATCCTTCGGAAAGACAACAGAGACAAATCTCTGTTTTTATAGACCTATCAATTATATTGGAAATGTTAACCGTTTGAGTTGCATAGTTTGAATTATGACACTACACGCCTTCCCCAGCGCAATCTTTGCAGACGCGTTGAGTCTCTGTGGTGGCACCAAAAGCTTATAGTGGCTGAAAATCTCTACCCAAATTAACATAAACTGATTGAAAATCCATGTACAGAAGCAGTGTTTGGAGAAAATTTCTCAAGTAGCCAGATCATTTGAACCATACAAATTGCATGTTTAAGCCAGACATTATGGATACAAAGTACCCAGCTGCAAAAAAAATGAGCTCTGATGACATTGGCACTTCAAAGTACAACAGCTGAAGACGATGGAGTAGCCAAATGGCAAGAGCAGTCAAAACACTCACTTTTGGAACCCATTTTAGCTAGTCAGGATCTCTCCATATGAAAAGGGTTGAAGAAGACCCTTCAGGACAGGAGCAACTCTCAATCACTCAGCTTACAGACATCGATGAACTTCTGAACTGCATTATGATACTGTGTTCCCTGGGAGAAGAAGTTAATGAAACAACAAGACCAGGATATGTAAGGGAACGACTGGAGCAGGAGAGAGAAACCATGTAAGGTGAAAATGTCATAGTTTATAATTCTAAGGCCAAAAGTTGATAATTATTGCTATTGTTGTCTACAATTGTAAATGGAAATAACATAATGAACAAATGAGTTGTATTAGCACGAGTCTCATAGTTTTCTTGAAATATGATGTGTTGATGGAAAATTTCCCATGAAAGGCCTAAAATCTAGTTCACATTGCTTTGCACATCAAAATAATATTATAGATATTAATGAAACAACAAGACCAGTATTAATGCTATGTACAAAACACGGGATTTGTTTAAGAAAAAGGTCAATTGCACAAAATAAATAATTTGTTTATTTTTTAGATATGTATAATTTGTGACGCTCATCCCCAATAAATTGTGTTGATTCATGCAAGAAATTGTAATGTTTAGTCCAAGGTTAAAAAAAAAGGGACAAGGTTCAATAGTTTCAACTTTCACCCATGTTCCTGCATATCAAATGATGAGCAAAGCAAACAGTTCCATAACGAAACAAAAATTGAGGAAGAGTACTGTACCTCCCAGTACAATTGATTACAATCCGTGCACTGCCAAAACTCCAAATTTTTGTCAAATAGACAGTTCGGGATCTTTTGGAAGCCTTTTGCAGCCTCTTGAGCCTCTTCCATGTTTAGTGGTCTTTGAATAAATCTTCCGTTGCATTTAGTGCACCTCGACATTAGCTTATCCTCCGAAATTTTCAGCTGAAAAGTCTCAATGACCTGCATGAATCTTGTTTAGAAGTTTTAACAGCATCAAAAATGGAAGCAATATGACTAGCATCGGAGACACCAACAAGCACATCAGAAAGGATAGAAATGCCAGAGCAAAGTCCCAAACGCACTTCAAAAACCCTGTGCCCACATTAGCCTCTACTCCCAACTTGAAGTTTGCACTCCCAGAACCGTATTAATCCAAAATGAAATGGAGAGCCCTAGTCCTAAAAGCTAGTTCAAGAGCTATGACTTGGGAAACACATAATCCACACATCAAATACACGACTGATTTCGGATCTGTTATGTATAATTGAACCTTAGGACTCCTCAGAACAAGGATAATTTTCTGCTATCTGTATTCCATTATGTTAAGCTCATCAATAACAACGTTAGCATACTATTTTGGGTAGTAATGAAAAAAGGGTCTAACCCCTTTTAATCCCGTTATGATAAGAGAATCTAATTTATAACATTTTTAGCAAAATTAAGTGATAGTATCAGTTAATCTAATCTGCAGAATATTGATTGTGCCATCAGTATTTCTCGCCCCCAAAAATGCATCCATAACAAGACCCATTCTTAAACTTGCAATAGCACTTCCCATCCCATAAATACCTCCAAGAAAGCTGGTTGCATGCCTTTGGTATGTACAAGGACATGATAACAGTTGTCATCCATGATACCAATTGATACAAGACTAATTCGGGTATTAAATCCAGAAAGGCTGGTACAATAGATAGGAAAGTTCATGTGCTGACTATATAAATCCCCCATGAACCCCTATACATTGAAATATTGAATGTATTGGCAATGATATATGGTAATAGTATGAACCGTAGAGTTGCCCGAGCTTGACTTCCTTCTATCAAATATACAGTCTATTATTAGACCAAACGAGTAACCAATATGCATATTTTGAATGCCCTAAAATGCAATAATAATAAATAAATAAACAAATAGGTTTACACTATAAATTATTATTTAGAAAGTTACAAATAAAAGAAAGACAATATAAATGTTCTGCTAAATTCAATTAGAGCATATACTCTGATTGAAACACCTGCAATTACCTCTAGGAGTTGATCATTCTTAAGAAGGCTCTTCACTCTGTAGATCTGATTTTCTATGAGATATTCATGCCGCAATAATTTTGCATCTCTTGTCAAAAGCACTCTTTTTTCTTTGTCTGCTTGCTCTATTAATTCCCTGTGGGATTTATGTAGTCAGCACATGAATGAATATAATAGTGTTGTTGTTTAATCAACATTAAATTATCTTCTACGGAAATCTATTATTCACACCTGGCTTCAGGTCTTTTATTGATTGGAATTGCAGCATCAATGCCAACACAGCGTAAATGTTTTGCTAATCCTTCCACCTGAAAATCAAAAAGGAATGGCCCCATGTTTGAGAAGATAATACATCCGATATAAGAAACATTGCATGAGATTATTAAAGAGAAACTGTCAAACAGGAGAATGGCAGAAAAGGGAGAGCAAATTATGGCGCTACAGATAAGTTCATCATAGCAAAGATCAAATAGAACTTACCATTACATCACATAGGAACTTTGGAAATCCATCGCCTCCAATTGACAAATCCCACGGTGGAGGACCTTGCCAACTATCAAGTGCTTCTGGATGTTTTACTCTTTGTTTTATATCCAAGGGAGCTTGTTTTTTTGACTTCTTTTTAGAATTTCTATGCTTTCTGTCTGATTCCTTCAATAAAATTTTACTTCCATATTTGTGAACAATTTTCAAGAGTGAGCCATCCAAAGAAGTGGCCTTGCTCGATATTGATTCAGAAACAACATATGCTGAAGGTTCACTGATTAAAACTTCAGAGGTGATTGCCCTGATTGTATGAGAAGCACTATATGATGAAGTTAAAATTCTCTTTTCGATACCTGGTTCTTCAAGAATCTGTTTCAATCCAATATTTATACTAGAAGAATGGACTTCTGCTAAATTATGTAATGAATCACCTACATTATTTACATAAAGCAAAAGTTGCTTAGAGAATAAACAAGAACAAAATGGAGAAGATATACAGGAACTTATGCTATCCTATGCAAGCTTCCAACAGACAATGAATCAACAAAGCATATCAGGTATTTTCTGCTACCGGTACAGTAGGAGATAAATGACTCGAAATGATAATAAACATTAAACAGGACATCATTAACAAATCTTCATTGAAATTTGACAGATCAAGCCTTTGCCACATTGAAAAAGGATTAAGAAGAAAAATAATACCCGACACTACGGACCTTCTTTATTAGCCTTCACTTTGAAAATAGCAAATATGTCAAGAAGACATTGAGCGTCAGCAGCTGCATAAGCCTTTTGCTCCTCTGTAAGAGGGCGACTTGACCAGTCACTGCATTGAAGTTCCTTGAGAATTTAAGGAAATGTGAATATGTATCAGACACTTCATCTTTTGGTAAGAAAGCAGAAATCCAAAACATTTCACAAAATATAAGCAGACATCCTCAGAGGCCCGAGATTTGACTCGTTTCACATACAAACTGTCGCTAAACAGATTTGAGTTATATCATCCATCACAAATTATAGTTGATATGAGTGCTGAAAAAATTTATTTCATGTCAATTCAAAAGGCTCACAGACTAATTATCATACAAAGGACTGGTTAGCTAACCTTGGAAAGAGTGAATCCCAGCAGCTCAGCACATATAGTTGCCAAACTCTTCACATCCTTTGATGCCCTCCTAGACGATTGTTTCGGTTGCATGAAATGGTGCACACTGGTTATATCAAGATAGGGCTCCACCTATACAAAATTCAAAAATACATCAGAAATTCCATCATTCAAATGCCTAATACAACTTTAATTCAAAGTTTCCATACATACTGCTTTTAGTTATAAAGAGGGGGGGTTGTTGGAAGAAACCTTTGTTCTGGAAATTATACAACTTCATCATATTAAAACTTATAAAATCGAAAACAAAAGGGGAAAATTACACAACACACCACGCAACCGGATAAATGCATTAAAAAATCTCGCAGTCAGATGGTATGAATTTACAATCATCCAATCCATGATTTAAATGCCTGATAAGATTCGCATTCAAAATTCTTAGAGATTCATCCAACCGCTTGAACTTAAACAAGATTGCATGATACATTTTAAAATTGCAATAACGAGGGGGGAAATACAATACATTACGGAATAAGATAAATGCATAAAACTAAAGCAATCGGATTGCATGAATTTTCAACATCAATGCACGAACAAGCATCAATAGCTAGAATTTCAATTGGAAACGAACCCAGCATCAAAGAGGATTGAATGAAAATAAGCCAATAAAACAATTACCTAAATTGTAAGAAATCTCACCCGATCGAAACCAGGCTCGTAACCTTGAGCACAGAAGGTAGACGACAAGTAAACCAAATCCTGCTTGAACTTAAACCCTAATTTCAACACATCGGGAGAGACGAGCATTTGTCTCAACAGCTCGTAGATGGAATCAAGAGGGAGAGACTGCAAGTCGACAAGGAAAATGAGCGAGTCCTCCCGGTCGGATGGACTCGTGAGGCACGCGAGCTGGAGGAGAGAGACGGTGGGGAAAACCGGGGGCTGAGAATGGCTGCGAATGGGCTTCCATTCGGCGTCGAGGGCGACAAGCGAAGAGTGAGTCAAAGAGCGAGTCAGCAGAGCGAACTCGGGCGAGTCGACGGCGGAGACCCAGTAGATGTTCAGCCGCTTCGGATAAGCGGCGACGTTGCCGTCCATCGTGTGTAGATAACCTCTGAAAATTCGGAACTTGAGATTGGAGAGAGATGATAATGATGGTAATAAAGAACCCACCCATATTTGGTTTGTATTGCACCTGAGGGGCACATGGGAGGTTAAAAATGGACGTGCCGAATGTGTACTGTCGGAAATCGATAAGTCGATAAGGGTCTATCTAGAGTCGGAAATAATCATTTCGACTTTTCTAGGGCATTTCCAAATACATATAAGTGCATTGATAATGCAAAGTTTATCACCTTCTATTTCGATGTTCTGAATATTAAGTTCTAATGCTTTACGAATTCCCTCTCTCAGAGCTGACTCTAATAACCGACCACGATAGGATGCTGGCACCTTTCATTGAGACCCAATTGGCTTCTTGATCCCGGCTCACAAAGCCCATTGCAGAGTTCCCGTTACCCCGAAATGACCCGTCAAAATTTAGCTTGAAACTTTAGTCTTTTGCTTTTTCCCAATAGCGGAGCCAGAATCCGAAGAGGGTGGGGGCACACCGATGATAAACGATAATGAATAATACGAACTCGTACAATGCATAACGTCTTCAACAATACAAAATAGTGATAACAAATAAAAGAGTTCACTAGTGCAAAAAATTCGTCATTGTTAATTAGAGTTTTATAATGAAATAGTTCAACTCGGCAGGGGTAAATTCATTTTATGGATTTTTCATACCTTAAAAATGTTAAATGATAACCTCATTAATTATCATTGCGTTTTAAAATATTTTTGTCAACTTAGCAAACAAAACTCACAAAGAGAAAATCTTTTCTTATCTTGTAGCGTAAATATGGCTTGATCCCATAGCAGAGAAAGCTCTTTCCAATATAGTTTTTGCAACCGGTAACACAATGAGACAACATACTAAATCAAAAGCTGTGTTAATTCATACATCGATCATCTTTTTAGAAATATCACTAATATCTTGCAAAGTAGAAAATCTGACATTTTCCATCATTTAAACTTTCGTAATTTTTTACCTAATTATCGAATGAATAATATAACCTCTCATTTCAAAGATCTGTCAATCAAAATAAAATATAAAAGCATTGTGGGTTATTTAAATAAGATTTAAAGCAATTAATATACTTTCAATTTTCAAACACTCATAACTTTTTACTCGGATATCGGATTAATGTGTATTACATATCAAAACAAAACTATCGACGAGGATAATACATATAGGGAATTCATCAGATGAGGGTGGGGGCACGTGCCCCCACATGCCCCCGTTTGGATCCGCCTCTGCCCTCCGGGTTCTCCCATTTAATACTTTTTTTCCTTTTGTTTTCATAACCAGTTGGGTTATTAGGATAAATAGATGCAGGCAATATGTTTGTCTCTTCCTCGACAAAATAGTTGTGTTACAATTGAAAATTTGTTGTTTGATAAATTTGATAATATTTTTGGGAGTACTAGCCTCGTTTTTTAAAACCATTTGATTTCTGAAGTACCATATACTCTATCAGATGGTTGTCATTATACCTGTTTTCTAGTGTCGATTGTTTGTTTTAATGTTTTTATAATAGAGTATTCGTCTCTCGCATTTTTATGCCATTTGTCGACAACTTTAAAAATTTTAGCATTTACTTTTTGAATAATGTTTCTAACGAAACTGCAATCCATGAATAAATGAACGGATTTTTCGCCTGGTGCCCTTGAGGTATAGTCAAATTCACGAGGTGTACAAAATTTTGGCATATTTCGCCAAATGCCCCTGAGGTTTCTATTTTTTCCGCCGAATACCCTCGGTTGGCTTTTTATGAAAAGGCGTTATAATTCCGTTAAATTGAAAAAAGAAAGAAGGAAAGAGTCGACCGACTGGTTTCACAGAGATCCCAAATCCTTCCCCAAATTGAAAGCGAGAAATCCCAAATCTAGAAATTGAGATTTGGGATCCCCCTACCCGACTCTAAAACAAGCGAGGCAGATACTCGCCATAGATATTGAGATAGCAAATTCAGAAATCGCATTCTCCAGGTACTTATCTCCGATTTCTGGTTTTACTTGGTGGCTCTTTAATTTTCCGATTTTCTTTCAGTCGGAGGCAGTTTCTATCTTTCTTCCGTTGATCTTGTAGCGACTGGTCGTCGAATTTCTCTTTTCTTAGGGTTTTGATTCGGTTCTGAGTAAATATTTGAATTTCGCTTCCCTTCTCACGTCTCAGATCTGTCGGGCTATGCGGTTGTCACAGATCTGTAATTCCCAAGTTTTAGGTTTTCATCAATTGGTATTGTTGTTGTTTTGATTGCTTTAGCTATTACACACTGGTCATTTCCATATTAACCTGCATTATCTCCATTTTTAGCTCCCATGAAACATCCAGGTCCAAATCAAAGTTGATTAATCATTCATGAAGGGGTTTTCTCGTCTTCTTTCATCTTCAATCTTCACCATTTGCAAGTATTTGGCCGGTATTGCAGGTAAATATTTCCATTGATTTGTCTTATTTCTTTATGCTAGTCTCCAAGTTGTCTTGCCATTTTCTTGGATTGGTGCAATTTGATATGTTAATTAGGGTTACCCTGTCTCAATTTATGTTGCCATTTGCTTCAATCTTCACCCTGTCTTGCCATATATATGCACTTGCTTATCTGCCTGGTTCAGTCACTTATGCACCTACAAATTCTATAGATCCTTAAGTCTGCATGACAATTCATTGCCATCCACACTTTCACTTATATTTGAGAATGTCAGTAAGTTTGGAAGTGTTGTTTATTGTTCAGCACTCAGCAGTGACTATGATGAGTGAAATTCTTCATAAAATTTGGGGGTGATGTTTATTGGTCCTGCAATCTTTTCTCAAGCTGCAGAATCTGTGTAACTGGAAAGTGGATCCAACCAGTTGACTGGCTTCAATAACTGGAAATTGGATCCAACATATTTTTCTCTGTTTGAACAGGAACATATTTTTCTCTGCTATTGAACTATGTGTACATGTTCTTTGTATCAACTTATCAATCATGATCAGATTCATACCCCTTTCTATTTTGGTATTTTTATTCATTTATCCTATTCACTTCAACATTAATACTCTACTAGTTTTTTTTTATTACATGCTTGACCTAGTCACTTTGATGAAATATTTCACTTTTTTAGCCTATTAGCTCAAATGGTAGAGCGATGTGTTCAATACACATAAATATGGGTTCAAATCTTCCATAGGCTACAAGCATTTCAATCCCGTATGGGCTCAAGATCACCATAGATATGGGTTCTAATCCTGTCCAACTTCATGCCTGCTAGTTAAAGAAGTAAAACAGATAACAGAACAATGAATCATCTAGTACAAATATGGAATGAAGTAAAACAAATAACAGAACAATTAATCATCTAGTACAAATATGGATTGAAGTAAAACAAATAGCCTACGCAGGATTTGAACCTGCATCTTTGTGCATGAGCACAATGCTCTACCTTTTGAGCTAATATGCTTAGAAATGCTTTAAGAAATTGCTTCAAGAAATTGATTTCAATTTCTAAACCAACAATACTTCATGTGCATGCTAATATTCAATTCCAACAATTCAACAAGCTAGTAGATCTCGACTGATCAGTTTGGTTATAACTCATTCATTAGTGCTTTGGAGAGTTTCCAATTCATCAACGGCCATCTGTTTTCGCCCTATTCATCAACCGTCATTAGTGCTATCTCTATCATGGTAGATTTTTGGACAGAAGAAGCACTCTCAAGCGTGTTCTGGTGGCTGATCTGAGGTTGTATTGCAAGCTAGTTTAAAGGGATTCACTAGTGTTGGACAGCAAGGAAAACAAATCAAGATGTATGGCCCTAACAAGTTGGTACTGTCATAAGTGAGACCAAGTTGCTGAAGCACTTGAGGTTTTGTACATATTCACAAGGTTTGGCTACATGACACCATCTATGAGGAATGTTTTGTACAGGAAAGTTGCCATAAAGCTATTATTGGTTTTTTATGCCAAGGAAAAGAAAGCATTGACTACAAGTGTCATCTTAATGGGCCAAGTGTTGTAGCAGGGTGTCTTGTTGCAATCTACAGGGAAGACTCATCGCACGCATATTGTTAGTTGACTAATAAAAAAATTTAATCTTTCCTATCGTTTTCATCCATCTTCGATTAGGGGAGTTTGATGAATTTCAGACCTTTGGTGCTTCAATTTTCGCTACTAACTTGTCAACAACTGGCAGCTCTAGCAGTGCAAGAAAAATAGGAATTTTTGCTCCAATAGACATAATGAATCACATATCCTTGCTATTGATTCTAGACTGTTGACAAATCAAAAAATTGTATCCAGATATCTATTGACACTATAGAGGGCCACAAGTTTCTAATGAAGTTTCAACCCTAAAACCCCAATTGGAACATAACCCTAACCGGCTAACCCCAAATTCGACCCAAAGCCCCCAATTAAAAATCTCAAAACCTAACTTTAGAGATATAGAAGAGCAGCTTACCTTCGACCCAATCCTCTCCTCCTGTTAGGCCGCCCCCTTTGCGTATGTCCTTGTAAGAAGAAGCCTTCGCCGGTCCACTCTCGTTGGCCTCCTCCTCCTCTCTTTCTCTCTCTCTCTCGAATCGCTGAAGAACGTCGAAATGCTGAAGGAGGTAAGCTTTCTTCTTTTTTTTTTCCCTTTAATATTTTAACATAAACGCTAATAGACTAAACGGAAGGGCACCGGGCGAAAAAAATAAAAAACTCAGGGGTATCTCGCGAAATATGCTAAAGTTTAGTACACCACGCGAAATACCTTCTACCTTAGGGGTATTAGGCGAAAGTTCCGATAAATGAAAGAAATCTTCTTTATGGTGGTATAAGGCTGTGTTTGGCGGAAGCTTTGGGAGCTTTTCCAGCTTTCAACAAAAATCAAAAGCTCCCCCTGCGGTGTTTGGCGGAAGATCTCGTTGGAGATTATCAAGCTTTGGGGGAGATTATGGTAGCTTGCAAATCGCCCAAAATGAAACCTTTGGGTGCCAAGATTTCGGAGATTATCAAGAGCTTTCGGATTTCTCAATCCATTTTTGCCCTCGTCTCGCCTCTCTCCTTCCCAGTTCTCCGCATCGCCGCCTCTGCTCTCTTCTCCTCCTCGTCGCGAAAGGTACGTCACTGCCCTCCTCTCCTCTTCAATGCTGTTCACCGGCGGTGTTCGAGGGCTGACGACCACCAAAGGGGGGCAACGCCTAAAGGGGACAGCGATGAGTCGCCGCGGCGGAGGCTCGGCGTCTACTGACCGGAATCGGGAGAGGGGGCCGTCGATGCTGGTGTCGCCCCAGCCCTGCGAGGAGGTGTTTGCGAGCGACGAGAGCTGGTGTCGGTTGCAAGGGTGAGCGCCGAGAGTGACGAGAGAGGGGATGTGTGAATTGTGACCAATTTTTGTCTCAATACAAGGGGTATGGGGAGGGTATTTTGAAGGGCAATATGGACTTTTCCCTCACATAACCCCCTTAGAAATCTTACCCACACCAAACACCTTTCTAGCTTTTAACGAGATTTTCGTTCCCCAAAAAACATAATCTTTTAAATCTCCATAATCTACAAAAAAAACCCATAACCTACAAAATCTACGTAATCTAGACAAAATCTACTTTTTACAATCTACGGCCAAACACAGCCTAAAACTCACACTGCATAGGAACAAGGGAGGGGACAAATTGGAGGACAACAATTTAGAGGTGTTATTCGAGGCGAATGAGTCGAGCTTGACATGTTCAAGCTCGATTCGTTTGTTAAACGAGCCTAACTTTCAAACAAGCTTATTTTTTTTTATCAAGCTGGCTTGTTTAGGACATGAACGAGATTGAATCGAGCTTTTTTCGAGCTTTAATCAGTTCTACTTAGTTTTAACATATTAACTAGTATGATCCCCGCGCCATGGCGCGATTATTTATAAGTAAAATCTTACTAATATATTAAATTAATATTATAACATAATTGTAAAAGTTCAGATAATTAAATATTTTGAATTAAACTCATGGGTTGAGAAAACGATTAAAATAGTATATATATATATATATATATATATATATATATATATATATTACCAATATTAATTTTATGTTTTCTTATTATTAATTTTTTGTTTTGAATTAATCCCATTGTTTTTTTAGAAAAAAACTACTAAAATTAAAATTTAGGCTAAGATAAATGTTTTGAATTAAGCCCAATAGTTAGTAAAACTAAATCAAAAAGATAATTAAAGGAAAAAGAAGAAAAAAATTATAAATAAAGAAAATCAAAGAAAAATGGCAAAAAAAATGATTAGTCAAGACTCCTAAAATTACTATAAGCTTGACACGTCATCCTAAACTCTTCTAAATTAAGAGTTTACTAGCGTAGTACTCGTGCGTAACGCACGGGATTTGTAAAATATATTATATTTTATAGAAGATATTATCATAATGTATTTACATTATATATTAGATATATTATACTATTATAATAATATGAAAACGATATAACAAAATAATATAAATTGGATAAAAAAATATAATGCTTATATTATATCAATATATAACATATGTGGCAACACGTAAATGTCTTACCTACCCAGCGAGGTCGAGTTTGAGATTTGAAATGTCCGAGGCAAGATATAAAAATGTGGCCCTCTACAATTATTTTTTGTTGTGTTAATGGATTGGAAGGTAAGACCAAATAATTTGGTAGTTCAACTATATATTACACAAACCCTAGGTGAATTAAGTTTTAAGAACTTTTGGATAGAGAGCACGTAAATTTAGAGAATTAAAAGGCGTTATATAGATCGCAACAATTTTATTAATCCATAATGTTGGAGAATTCAAGGTGTCGTTGCGCAGTTTTGGTGTTGGCGGTACCAATGTCTAAGAAACCTATAAAATAAATATAGTTCATATTAATATAAGTACATTAAGTAATACGGAGTAATAGATACAACTAATAAGTGAAATAAGGAATGACCTTCTTCGATATGCGTTACTTTCGAAAAAAGTCGGATTTACATACAACTCCATCACATCGGCTAAAGGTGATAATATTATCTCCCCTACACACAACAAAAGTTAAATACAAAAGTAAAGAATGCACGTTCACGAAGTAAAATAAAAGAAATTATAATTATTGACAATATTAAGAAATAAGGTGAATATGATAATGAATCGTCTTTTCAAATCCCGATCGATGGTATCTAGTTGATCAAATAATTCCTGACCAACAAAGCACTCCAATATACGATTCAATTTTAAGAAAATGTACAAATCAATGCAATATAAATATACATAGTTTAATTATTATTATTAATTTTGGTTAAGATAATTTTTTTTGGGTAGGAGTTAAGATATCTACATACGTATGTAAGCCCAAGTGTTTTTTTAGGTGAAATTACTACTCCGTAATTGTTTATTTTGTTTAAATGAACCCGGTTTTGCAAATAAAATAAAAGAAATAAAGAAAAGAGAGAAACAGGTCTATCGACTAAAACCCCGCCTTACCCGGATACCCCGTCTCCTTGTTGGGTTCAATTTCGATCGGAAAAGCTCAAAGAGATCTCCCTGAATTTCGAGTTGAAATCGATACTTCCAGTATATCGATTTGAAGAGTCAAAGAGAGCCGACTCCTTTCTCCCAAGCCCCAATTCCAAACATCTTCTTCCTCTAAAAACCCTAAATTCGATGTCCATGGTCTGTCCCCCCAAAGGTTACATACAATCCAGAGATTCGGCCATATCTTTGCAATTAAAATGAAGAAATTATGAAGGACAAACACCTTTTCATCGACACAGATTAGGTCCTTTGAAATCAGCTCTTGTCGTTTGTGAAAATTGATGTTATCGAACATGCACACAACTCGAACTCGGATATTGCCTTTGATGTTTGTTGGATTAAGCTCGTCGACGTATGTGACATTATTCATTGTTGCCTATTTAAAACAGGAAAGAAGAATAGATGATCAAACGCTTGCAATGTTTAAGGTTTAAAAATTAGTAGTATTCGAAAAATAAAACATAAAAGATAGATGTTTGACAGAGAGGGAGAAATAGATAGGATACGGTGGAAGAGGAAAATGAGAAGTGAGTTATTATTATATTCGATTCTAATTATATATAGAGTGGTGTTGCTAGCTAGGTTAGGGTGAATGAGAGTAAAAACAATAACATACTCATTTGTAATTGGTTAAAAAATCTCTACAGATCTGAAAATTTTAATTGTTTTAACAAAAAGTAACATAATTATTTTAAAAATCTCTACAGATCTGTAAAGTTTAATTATTTCAATTAAAACGGTTTAAACTAAATATAAAAAATCTCTGCAGATCTGAAATTTAGGATAAATGTGTAATCTTTTGGTTAAATAAAAGAGATAAATATTGGTTAATTGAATAATAACGGATGGAATTAAAAAAAAAAGTTACAGCGAATGGATTGTAACTGATTTAAAAATCTAGGCAAATCTGAAAATTATAATTATTTTAATTAAAATGGTTTTGGTTAGCTAGATATGCATTCCTTTAGATAAGAAAGAGATAAGCGTTTCATAATTCAAATGGTTTAAACAAAATTTTAGAGGATAAATTTTAGAGGATAATCGATTCTGAATATATATAAATTCGATTCTGAATATGGGGATATATATTAAATAAGAGAAATTCAGAGACCTCATCAGATATGAAATTGTGTAATCTTTTGGTTAAACAAAATCTCAGCATATCTTAAATAAGAGAAATTTTAGAGGATAAATGTGTAATATTTTGGTTAAACAAAATTATTTGAACTTTTATTTATTATTTATGGTTGCATATAGGAGATTCATCTTTGCAGATCCGAGTTTGCTTGGTTGTTTTGCTTTATTTTGGTGATTCATCTTATCAAGTTTAAATTTCTTATGAGTCAATTCAGAATGTTTGCGTGCAGAAGTTGAGGAACATTTGATTCCCCATTCAGATGAGTATTCACCTACAACAATAACAAAATCTGAATTTGCAGAAGGAGATGGAGAAAGAGATTCAGAAGTTTCATGATAAGGAGGAAAAGATTAAGAAACATATTCAGGAGTTGCGGGATAAGCACGGAAAGACTAAGAAAGAAATTCCGAAATCGTAGGATGAGGAGGAAAGGTTAAAACTAATAAGTTTGTCCAGGGTCATTTTTAGCTTGAACATAATCACTTTGTTGGTTTGAGCTTGGAGTGAAATTATCGGCAAACTTTTTATTAGCTATCGATAATTTTGTGTTTTACATGCCGCATTTATTCACTTTTAGTATTCATCTTGATCAACTGGGTTCAGATGCAATGCAGAGATGCAGTTCTGCAAAAAAAAAAAAAAATCTAAACCTTATAAATAGGAGAAGGTTTTTAAATCCTTTGAGAAGCAATTGATGATTTTTCTTAAATTTATAACTTTAAATGTATGGCCGCCATGTGTCCCAAATTGCAAGTGTTTTAGTATTATATTAGATATAGATATAGATAGTTAGTAAAACTAAATCAAAAAGAGAATTTAAGGAAAAAGAAGAAAAAAATTATAAATAAAGAAAATCAAAGAAAAATGGCAAAAAAAATGATTGGTCAAGACTCCTAAAATTACTCTAGGCTTGACACGTCATCCTAAACTCTTCTAAATTAAGAGTTTATATAGATAGTTAGTAAAACTAAATCGAAAAGAGAATTAAAGGAAAAAGAAGAAAAAAATTATAAATAAAGAAAATCAAAGAAAAATGGCAAAAAAAATGATTGGTCAAGACTCCTAAAATTACTCTAAGCTTGACACGTCACCCTAAACTCTTCTAAATTAAGAGTTTATATAGATAGATATAGATAGTTAGTAAAACTAAATCAAAAAGAGAATTAAAGGAAAAAGAAGAAAAAAATTATAAATAAAGAAAATCAAAGAAAAATGGCAAAAAAAAATGATTGGTCAAGACTCCTAAAATTACTCTAAGCTTGACACGTCATCCTAAACTCTTCTAAATTAAGAGTTTATATAGATTTTAATTTTTTTTTTATAAATTCCATAAAATTTGAGTTGTTTAAGTTTAAACCGAACAAGTCGAGCTTTTAACGGAACTTAAAATCCGGAACTTAAAATCTTGTTCAAATTCAACTTATTTAGGTAAGTGAACAAACTTAAATCGAGCCGATCCCGAGCCAACCTCGAGCATGTGAGCTCATAACTTATAATAGCCCTTGAGCGATTTCACTCCTACAGAGAGAGAGCCTCCCCACGCAATAGCCAATAGCATATTCCGATATTCCAGAGGACCGTTAGGGTTTTGGGCGGCCATTTACCCCTACCGCCAATTTCGCCTCTCTCCCTCTCCCTCCCTCCCTCTCTCGGTTCTTTCTTTCTCTTCGCGACAAAATCGTTTCTGCAAAATTAGATGCTATTCTTCCATGGCAAGAGGCCGTATAACGTATCTACTGCGCCGTTGCTTGTCGAACAACAAACATTCCGAATCCCAGCTTCGGGCTTTCCGATCCAACCCCCGATTTCTCCACCACATTCCCGGGGTCAACAGAAATTCGCAATGTTCTGTTGGAGAACGTCGGTTTTCTACCATAATTTCGAATTCAGGCGCTCATTTCTACTTGCGTACAACCAGCTTCGACCGTGTTCACCAGAAGCCGTTTTCCACGGATGCGCCAAGTGATGTTGTTGCGGATGCCGCCGAGTCTGTGGCGGTTGTTGGCGGCGATCTGTTGAGCTCGGAGGAGAAGGAGCTTATGGCTTCGCGTGATCCTGTAGAGATTTACAAGCAGCTAAAGGATGCAGAGAAGGCCGATAAGCAAACGAGAGCGGATTGGAGCGTATTGAATTTGGTTTTCCAGAGCTTTGCGAAATCCGGGTGGGCTTCAAATCAAGCTTTGGCTATATACATCGGTGCGTCCTTTTTCCCTACTGCTGCTCACAAGTTTAAGAATTTCTTCTTGCGGAGGTGTCCGGCTGATGTCGGCAAGTACTTGGTTTCTCTTGGTCCCGGCGATGAAGCAGATAAGTTTCTCTTTCCTATTTTTGTTGAGTTTTGTTTGGAGGAGTTTCAGGATGAGATTAGACGGTTTAGGGGTATGGTGCAATCGGCCGATCTTACAAAGCCTCATACCTGGTTTCCCTTTGCTAGGGCAATGAAGAGGAAGATTGTTTATCACTGTGGACCGACTAATAGTGGTAAAACTTATAATGCTTTGCAACGCTTTATGGAAGCAGAGAAGGGGATTTATTGTAGCCCTCTTAGGTTGTTGGCAATGGAGGTCTTTGATAAGGTGAATTCACATGGTGTGTATTGTAGTTTGCTTACTGGGCAGGAGAAGAAGAGGGTTCCATTTTCTAATCATGTATCCTGTACAGTTGAGATGGTTGGGACAGATGAGTTGTATGATGTTGCTGTTATTGACGAGATTCAAATGATGGCAGATTCTTGCAGAGGTTATGCTTGGACTAGGGCGTTGTTGGGTTTGAAGGCCGACGAAATTCATCTGTGTGGGGATCCTAGTGTTCTTGACATAGTCCGTAAAATCTGTTTAGAAACAGGGGATGATTTGGTGGAGGAGCACTATGAGCGGTTCAAGCCACTGGTGGTTGAAGCCAAGACTTTGCAAGGTGATCTTAGAAATGTGCGATCAGGTGATTGTATAGTTGCATTTTCTAGGCGGGAGATATTTGAGGTGAAAATGGCTATTGAGAAGCAGACCAATCACCGGTGTTGTGTTATATATGGTGCTTTGCCACCTGAAACTCGTAGGCAGCAAGCCACTCTTTTTAATGAGTCGGATAATGAATTCGATATCTTGGTTGCCAGTGATGCTATTGGAATGGGTTTGAATCTCAACATTAGAAGGGTTATTTTCTACAACCTTTCAAAATACAATGGAGATAAAGTTGTTCCTGTGCCAGCATCACAAGTGAAACAAATTGCAGGCAGGGCTGGTCGTAGAGGAAGTCGATATCCGGAAGGATTGACAACCACCTTGCAGAAAGAAGATCTGGAGTACCTGATTGAGTGTTTGAAGCAACCTTTCGAGGAAGTTAAGAAAGTGGGCCTCTTTCCCTTCTTTGAGCAGGTTGAACTGTTTGCTGGGCAACTGCCTGATATTACCTTTTGTCAGCTTCTTGAGAAGTTTGCCTCAAGTTGCCGCCTTGATGGATCGTACTTTTTGTCACGCCATGATCATATAAAAAAGATAGCAAATATGCTGGAGAAGGTTCCAGGCTTGTCACTGGAGGATCGTTTTAATTTCTGCTTTTCTCCTGTCAATATTAGAGATCCAAAGGCTATGTACCATCTTCTAAGGTTTGCTTCATCATACAGTCAAAATCTCCCTGTCAATATAGCAATGGGAATACCAAAGGCTTCTGCTCGAAATGATTCTGAGCTTTTGGACTTGGAGACAAAGCATCAGGTATGTTCAATGTATCTATGGCTGTCAAACCACTTCAAGGAGGATAATTTTCCCTTTAAGAAGAAGGCCGAGGCAATGGCATCAGATATAGCTGAGTTATTGGGGGAGTCTCTTGCCAAAGCTAACTGGAAACCAGAATCAAGACAGGGAGGTAAACCAAAGTCTGAAAGAAAAGATGTTCATGGAGGGCCAAGGCCTGAGAGTAAGGATGGTGTTCATGAAAGGCCGCAGTCCCTGATTAAGTTATTTGACAAGTAAGTGGACCAAATCTATGCTTAACATATTCTTTTGGACATTCCATGAAGTGGAAGCATTCTTTATTGCCAACTAAAAGCTCTTGCTCTGAGAACTACAAAAACTCTACCTCCAATGTTAGCTGTGTTTGAAGAAAAGAAACCAGGGTCAGGAAATGTTATTTGACATGGTTGTGCTGTCTTTTGATCATATCGATAAATACTTACAAAAAGGACAGTTAAGAATAATTTTGATAGGAGGTAGGGTAAGAAGTGGAAGTATTCAAGCTGATGCATGAGTTAATTTTGATGAGAGAGAATGATTTTATCGAGCAGTTACTCTCATAGATTGGGATTATTACCCAGGAAGATTGTATTATGATTGTTTGCGGAGGGCACCAAGATTTGTGTTCTTTTCCCTTGTTTTATAGGAAGATATCTTATCGTCCTTTCCTAATGCTTCAATTTATGTCATTGAACAAGGTAATAAACTCAACACATAATATTGTTAGATGACACATTCGTTCCTCAACTTTAACGGTAAAATGTATTAAAAATCAGTTCAACTGGGAAAAAAAATTAGATTGACATCTGAGTTAAGTCTTAAATTTGGTTTTGAAACTGCATTATCGTCCATTACTCGACTTTCACCTTATGTAGATCCTCCCTTGGTTCCATTGTCCCATGCTTTCACCCTCCACATTTCTTCTCTCTTTAGCTTCTTTCTGTTGACAGTCTGCTGATCCACATCATCATTAACTCAAAACGGTATAGGGAGAGAGAACTTATCATCACTCCCATTCCTTGAAGCTTATGAAATTATCTACTGGAATGCTAGTTTTTTACCTCAAGAAAGTGGCACCTTGAGCTTATGAAACTTATGAAAGGAAGCAGTCTTTGAAGCCTCAAGAGGCACCTTGGGCTTGGGCATTACTTCGTGACAGTTTCCCCTTTAGTCTACTTGCCCTCATTCTTATTGTGCAGTTTGGTAAGCATTTCTCAGATAAAAGCCTACAGGGGGGTAACCATTTCTTTCAACTTCTTTTTTGGTAGTTCAGGCACCGTGGGCTTGTAGATGAATTATGGGAAATCAGATCATCAGTGATCTCATGGCTTTTGCATTTGGGTTCTGTAGGAATCTTCATTCTGTTTGATAGTTCAGGTTTCATTAACTTGGGTTCACAACAGCCACGGTAAAGTAAAAGCTAAAGTCTTGTTAGTTGTTATACTTATCCAGACAATCTCCATTAGACCTGTCAAACAGGTCGGGCGGGTCGGGTTTGGGTCGAGTCGTCTCGGGTTCGGGTCCATTCCGGGTCGGGTCATTTCGGGTTACGGGTCGTGAAATGCTCAACCCAGACCCATATTTAACGGGTTCGGGTCGACCCAACGGGTCAAGAGCGCTACTCATCCATAATTTTTTAAATGTCATATACTATTTATACACATTATTTTAAAATGATAAAATTATGTAAAATATCAATAAAAATTTAACACTTGTTATAATTTCATTCTTTTTAGTTTTTGAAGTATGAAATTATATATAATATACAAATTGATATTTTATATAGTTATTATCATCCTTAAAACCATACATAAATAGTAAACGACATTTAAAAGTAAACAAATGGAGTATTTTTAATGACTATTTACATAGTTCCTAAATCTAAAATTGTTATATTATCCTAATAACAGTTATATTATTGGAAAAAAATTAATGTCGCTATAATAGTAATGTGTAATTTAACAAATTGTAATGTTAAATTATAAAGTAAAGTTGATGATAAAAATATAATATTCAATCCTAATTATTATTAGTAATAAATTATAATATTAGGTTAAATTGTAATTTATTTATGTTTTTATTATCTTAAAGCTTGACCCAACGGGTGACCCACGGGTCGACCCAACCCGACCCAGAAATTTGTGGGTTGAACGGGTTCGGGTTGCTTCGGGTTTCGGGTTGAAATATTTGCGCCAAAACCCACGTTTTACGGGTCGGGTCGGGTCGGATCCTCGGGTCGGGTCACGTTTTGACAGGTCTAATCTCCATGCATGCCATGAGCTGGTTGTGGTCTCCAAGAACTGAAAAGGTCTACGTGTATTTGTGCTATGTGTGTGTGTGAGGGATAGTGCGTACATCCTGAACCCCAGACCTCGCTTAATCGTGGGATATACTGGATTGTTGTTGTTGTTGTTGTTAATGTGCGCGTGCGAGAGAGAGAACATACTCTAGACCTAAGTCAAAGTAGTTGTGAGTTATAGTAAAAATCCAATCATTCCCGTCATGATGCCTGCATTAAACACAAGCTGTCCTTTTTCGATCTTCTAGCATGTTTTTGTGATTAGCAGTTGCCAGTGAGCAAGGATGGATCGTGTTTGATTTCTTATGATATAGACATCCATAGAACCAGTTGATAGTGTAATTTACATATTGTTTTTTTTAAAGCACTTTGAAAATAATCCTAGAATTGATGTTGTGAACTTTTTCTAATGTGTAAACAAATGTTTGAAGACCAATTTATTTCGAAAAGAGTTTTAATTGCTAAAAATTCATGGATGTTTGGTTATAGACAGACATGATTCATAGTTACTTCTTATGTGCCCTGCCCCTCTTCTCATTATCCTTGCTGCCAGAAACATGGACACGGCTATTGGCATTTTAAAGGAGATTGAGAATTTGAACCTAGCAAAAACCTCCTTGGCACTATTTAGAATTCTCCCTAGCTCACCACTCCCAATTATTGAACAAACATCTCATGGAAGCTTAAACATGCATGCTGATTTGGATTTTGCTGCAATCATGTGTAGTTAGTGTTCTAAAAGACAGCCTAGGCCTAGAGAGCTTCCTGTTATGGGGCTAATTGGTTGTTCTAATGCGGGTTTGATTCCTGGGCATTCTCTAGGCGGATCTAGACGGGTTGGGCTAGGTATAGTTACCCAAAACCAGAGCACCCTTCCCTCCTTCACCCGGATCCAATTGGAGGTGGATCTGGATGGGTCAGGCTAGGTATAGATACCAGATCACCTCCCTCTCTCTCTCACCTTCATTGGTCATGAAGAAGGGGTTGGGCTATATGACTTAGAATGTGCCTTGTATGGATTATGGATAGGGGGTTGATAACTTAAATAATTGATTGATTGGTGCCCTCATAGCCATCTAGGCCTCCTCATCACCAAACTTTTGTCTAGCATCTTTTAGAACATTGTGTGTAGTTGATAACTTGTACAACTGATCGATTGGCATATTTATTTGGAGATATGTTTGTACATAATCTAATGAACTGGTATGAGTGTTAAGAGAAATGATCTTGGACAAGGAGTTGATGCTTTTTCTTTTTATCTTATATTTGCAGGAAAAGGAAAGAAAAAACTACATTGACATGATATAGAGGAGATACCAACAATAGTGGCCTTTCTAAGGTATATTACATCTCTTGCATGTCCATGCTATGTACTTGTTTATCCTCTCCGGTTCCTTCATGTTTTTAGCTCTAAAATTTAGTTCATGTTTTTAATTTTTTTTTATCTAGTATTCAAATTTCCTGTAATTTTGAAGTACGTGTATAAGCAAGCTTAAGCCTTCAACTCAAGTGGTTAATTTTTATGTACTAGGCACGCGCGCGGTTTGGTCGTTTTTTCATTCTTTATATATGTATCATTTAGTTGTTGTATTTTTTTTTACGTCAAAATTTTTGTTGTTTTGAAAATTCATGAAAGTCATAGTTTGCTTGTATTTTGAGAACATAATTTAAATCTTGTAAAACCGTATAATTCATTTGGTGTATATACATCTGTAAAATGCTATAACAGATACACCACTTAAAACAAAATGAAAAAAAATAATCAGTAAGGCGACCTCTTGAGGATTGGCAATATCACTGTAACGACCAGCCAGAATGATTGAAAAATATGAACGTTGTCTGTAAATCTGGCTGATCTTAATGTTTCATCAATTTGGATGTTTTAACTTTAACTACTTTTCTTTTCCTGGTGGGATAGTTCATGGCTCTGGCGGGGCATAAGCAGTTTCACATTTCTACTGCGTGAACTCCATCAGACATCAGTAGGCCAAGCAGGAAAAAAAACTTTTGGTGTTCCATTTAATAAATGTAATATTGGCTGAGCGATATTCTGTTCATGCCTCGTCTTACACTTCATTGCCATTTTCTAATATCTTTTGCTTTTGTACCGCTGTTGTGCTGAATAGATTTTGCTTAGTCTGCAATCTGAATCTTTATTTTAAATTTATTTGTTGCTCTCTTTTTTTTGCCTTATCCTTGTCCCTCCCTGTGTTCTTGATGTACTGTCCATCCCCTTGACTATTTATCACAGAGCTGCAAGTTTGGAAGATGTTTCACCAGTATCAACTCCCTTGGCACTACGTGTGGAGCCCAAGCTTAAGAGAGGGATACCTTCTTTGACACCAGTTGATTCCATTCATGTGGTTAAATCACATCTATTATTGGGGCCATTGAAACAACCATGTCCATTTTCAACTGCGCATCATCAATTATGATTTATGATTGATAAGTTCTGTGTTTCTTTCGGGCAGCAAGATTTACTTAACAAAGTCGTGGAAATCAAGCCAAAGCGGCAGAAAGTTTCGAGTCCATCTGATTGAAATAGGTCTAATACAGGTTCAGATAATCCTCCTACGACAGATGGCAATCATTTCAAGGCTTCCATTCAGCGACCAAATGAAGAAGGAGATGGAAGGGCAAAGAAAAGTGAAGTCGAAGATGTAACCAAGGTGGACAACCCTGTCAAAACCCTTCTGGGTCTGGCATACGATAGTTCAGACAGCCAAGGCTGAAGAATAGCGTTATCCAGGCGCTGTGTTACTTTGCCGAGGCACTGTATTTTAGTCCTCTTTTGCTATCGAGAATGTAGTTTGCATAGATTATAAGGAACTCAACGGAATAATTTTTCCAAACAGCTTACTCAAACTCCATTAGCTCTTTACTTCTAACATAGAATGATCTTGACTGGTGAAAGAAAAATGGTGTTTCTATTTGCTTGTTTGCTTTGGCATCTTGGCTACGACAATGTAACTGTAGCTTCGGATCTTATGATTGGCCTTGACTGATACAATTTGAAAATTTTTGGATTAGGATTAAGCAGATTGCATGACACTACTAAACCTTTTGATGATCTGAACTCAAAATGGCAGATCATAATTTGAAATTTTTTGGCATCTGTGTACAGTTGGGACATCCCGCATAGTACACAATCAGTGACCATACATCAAAACCTTCAATGCCAAGAGAAGAAAGAAATTAGCTATTTGAAAGAAGGCCAGATCTCTGTTGCTGCGGAGGAAGGGACATATCCCTCAAAACAACAATGAACTTAGAGAAGAAAGAAGCAAATTTCTGATAGTCTCCCAAGGTGCATGATGACCCAGCAGAAAGCTTCACATCAGTCTCCATAGAAGTAGATCTTTCATTGTACGAACTGAACTCCCGAACCCAAGGAATCCCACCATTAGCCATAGTCAATATCACATTTCAGCTTTTCACTTCTCAAAGCCTAGTAATGCAATAAAAATGAGGATTTATTACCAGCAGATCCATTTATTCATACTTCAAAATCAGTCTCATAACAGCAAGCCACTGGAAAGTGGAAACTACAAGCCACCTCCGCATTTTCTGCCATCCAAACAAAATGGTTTGCTTAGCATTCATATCAAACTCTCTTGCAGAGTCACCATTTGCAAAGCTAAATTGTTTTGTCATTAAGAAGACCAATAAATACAATGCACTTAGATTCTAGATGATTCGTATATATATAGCAATGCACTTTTCATTCAGCAAACAATATCCTGGGGCTAAAATGAGAATAAATTTGGAGCAATGCAAATTCTTTATAGTTTATACCTCTCCTTTTTATTATTCTTGTTTAAAACAAGGCTTTCAAGCTCCAGCAAACCAATCCCCAAGAGAAGGGATGGCCAAGGTAGAACCATGGAAAGCCAAAACTACCATCCATTACCTGAAATCCTTGTATCAGTTTCATTGCCATTTTGTAGGGCCAGTAATCTTGGCAGAGAAAACTACTAAGATGAAGATATATCCCTTTCATAAGTCATACCATTGGTTGATGATTCATCGCCCAAGAATTAGGCAGGCGAATCTTTTCCCTTTCATACGAGCTGGAAGGAGAAACATGCTCATGGATGCAGCTAGTCTCTTAGCTCATCCCTACACACAACAAGAAGAAAAGTGGAAAAAAAATGACAAAAAACTTAAGGGAGAGACGACAATAGATGTTTATGATTCTAGGCTTTGGGTTTTCTAAAAACCAACCGAGAAGCTTGCAAAAGACATATTCTAAAACTGTTTGAAAGCGTTCCAAATTCCTCAATAAAAGCTTATATTTACGAATGCAAATGAGAAATTGAAGACAATGAAACAATATAGGAAACTATTTTGGAGTTACCTACTGTCGTTATTAATTGTGTCTAATTCACTGGGTGAATTAATAAGCGAACTGCTATCCTTGGTTAAGTCTTTAGCATCTAATATGTGAAAAGATCAACTTTTATTACACTTGTAATTTTAAGGTGCATATATAATTTCAATAGCAGCGAGACTCCTACCAATTTCAACTTTTAAAAATGCCATGAACACCCTCACATGATCTGTCTCTCTCACCAGTGATGCTGATTTGCTTCTCCTCTTTAGCAGCTACTTCCAAGTGGTGATGACTGATTAAGAGGTGAATCCTATCAACAAAGATGGGCTCTAAATTGCAAATGCAAGGGGACAAGTCCGTTCTGCTCTGAGTCACACCCGAATATTAAGAGCTTCAATACGAAAGTTCGCTTTTCACTTGAGGTATCGAAAAAAATATGCCTCATCTTGTTGACTCATTATAAGTATTTGGACAGCGGAATTTGTTTGTGATTTCAGAGGGTTGGTTGTTGCTGAATTTGGCTTCTTCCACTCATCTTGAATCAATTATAATTCTTTGGGGCTGTGAATCTGCTATGTTCTTTGTCATCAGGGTCAGTGGTTGTTAATGGTTAGAGATCGGGAGGCATGGTTGGGGCTTGATTATAACACCCTCCGTGGTAAAGCACTCTCGACGAGTTTCTCTTCATCCTCCTCTCGTTGAGTTCTTGCACCCTAATTTTTTTTTTCCTTTTCAAGTTAATTGTAGTGGTTTCCTGAATTGGATTTCATTTGTATTTTGAATTGTATGTTCTTAGTTGCTTCAGGCTTCCAATCTCTTACTCAATTACAGATCCAGTGGGTTAGAGATTGGGAGGCATGGTTGGGGCTTGATTCGAAGATCTCACGTGAACATCTTCCAGCTTCATTGGCGACTTCAATGACCATATCAGTCCCGACCCTTCCTGACCATGCTTGGTTTATCAATTACAATCTCCTCTTTTCCTTAACAGTGAGTTTATATTGGTTGTTTCTTTCCCCATTTTTCAGTTGCTCTGTCTCCAATGTCCAAATTCTATTGGCTCTCGGCTTTCTCTTGCTTTCGATTTTATTTGCGGTTGGGTGTTGTCACTTGGGGGTTTGAAGTTGTTAATCTGGATATTCTTTCTTTCATTATCCAATCTTGTCAGTCTCACATGCTTCTGTCATGAATTCTAATTATCTACTGCTGCTTTTCCGGACACAATCATAAGAGGATAGTTTTGGGTCTTCAAAGTGGCTTAAAAAATGAGATAAAACCCTTGTGTTTTTATCTTGCAGCTTTAGTGCAAATTTATTAAAGTAAGAAAGAATAAGTATCGGCTTCCATGACAGAGGACAACACCATCATCAAATCAAATATATATATAAAAGTTAAGTCTAAATTAAATTTAGTTTTGAAGCTATTACTCCATTTTCACCTTAGGTAGATTATCCCTTGGCTCCATTCTCCCAATCATGCTTTCACATTTTGTTTCTCTGTAGCTTTCTTCATTTGACAATCTGCTGACCTTGAAACTTATCCACTGGAATCCTAGTTTTTTTTTTCCACCTCAAGAAACATAAAAAAAATGTCCGGTTTTGAGACTGGTTGTGTATCTACCAAATACAAAAGTGGAGTTAAAAACATGTTTAGTTTGCAACTGAAATATATTTGCTCGTCTTAAACACAGGTTGCTTGCTTTGCTCATCAACACAAGTGAACAAAGGGTGCTTCTGTACAGCTCACCTAGTAATGGTAATATGGTATGTTTTTCTGAATTCTGTTCTCTCTTTTCTTCTTGATTTACCGATGTAGGATTAGAGACAGAGATTGCACAAAGAAAGAGTTTAAGGAACTGAATATAATCTGCGTTATCTTCTTCATATAGATATCTGGAACAAGAAACATACCTATGTGTGTATCATTTACAGTATCTATTAATATATGGTCGTTTTGTTATTATAAATAACCAAAGGAATGCACATAAATCAAAACAAATTTTGCAATGTCAAATTATTATGGTCAATTTGGATAGCAAAAGCCATACCCATCTGTTCCTCAACTTAAACTCTAAAATCAATTAAAAATCAGTAAGACTGGGGAAACAATTAGATTAAAATCTGAGTTAAGACTTACATTTAGTTTTGAATCCGCATTATTCTCCATTAGTCCGATCCTCCCTTGGTTCCATTTGTCCCATGCTTCCACCATCCACATTTCATTTCTCTTTAGCTTCTTTTTGCTAATCACTCCCGTTCCCTGAAACTTGTGAACTTATCTACTGGAGTGCTAGTTATTTTACCTAAAGAAAGTAGCACCTTGGGCTTATAAAATTCATGAAAGAAAGAAAGAAAGTGGTCTTTGAAGCCTCAAGAGGTGCCTTGGGCTTGGGTTGCCTCATTCTTATTGTGCTTTTGGTAAGCATTTGTCAGCTAAAAGCTTACAGGGGGGCTGAATCTTTCTTTCAACTTCTTTTGTGGTAGCTTAGGCACCTTAGGCTTGTAGCTAGATGCATTATGGGAAATCGGATCCTCATTAACTTGAATGAGGGTCATCTTTGATTATTTCGATATTCTGGTAGGGTTGGGCCTCCTGAATCTTCATAATATCTTCTTCATGGTACAAGCATATCCCATGAAATCTCCCAGCTCCCATTTAGGTCTCCTATGGCATTCAAGATGTTTAGTTTGCAATAGATCAATATATCTGCTCGGCTTAAACAGAAGTTGCTTGCTTTGCTCATCAAACAAAGATGAACAAGGGTGCTTCTGTGCAGCCCACCTAGTAATGATAATTTTTCGGGATTAGAGTGGGAAGTAGGTACAATCTGCATTATCTCCTTCATATAGAGATAGGTAAAAGCTGGCAGAAAAGACATCTTTAAAGTATAGATCTTTTAATGGTCGTTCTGGTATTATAAGTAACCAAGGAACTTATGTAAATGAAATCAAACCCGTGCAATGTAAAATTCTTGTGATAAATTTGAAGAAAAAAAGGTTATACATACATGGAAGGTAATGATCAATTCTGGATTTTATAAACTCTGCAATTGTGACTAGCTGGTTTGCAAAATCTGCAATGTAAAAATAATGTCTCCCCTCCTCCTTTTTCCGGGCTTGGGACCGGTTGTGTATGTACCAAAATACACATACACAAGCGGAGTTAAAAACATGTCATCAACTAGCTTAGCTAGCTAATAGCATTGTACTAATATATATATATGCATGAATTAGTTGTCATGGGAAATCCCCAAAAATCAAAGTTCGACTCACACCTTGAAAACCAGCATCGCCAATGGAGGGAATGTACGTAACATACGAGCAAAAGAGCTTATGTATGTCGAGTTCACCGCTATCTTGAGTTTGGAACAGTCCAAATCGGGATGGCCATATTTTAACAAGTGTAAGTGGGCAAGTAAAACCAGCATCATATAAAACAAAAAAGGGGGAAGAGAGAGACATAATACAGCATATAGTCGGAGACATCACCTATCCATCGAACAAGGCCGTAAGTAAAAAGGGAGATTTATTCTGAACTCATGATCTGGTGGGTTTTTTTAAATGCGACTCTTGTGATTAATAAGCTAATTAATGGAATGCCAACTCTTAGGTACTAATTTCTCCTAAACAGAGGTGCAGCAGAGGTGTGTCCCCCGAGGGCTACCAACATACTCATTCTACCGCCTTATTTTTTTGATTTTAATCAGTCACGGTTTGACGCGAGTGCCATACATTGTTAGTGTACCAGACACCCGGTTACTAAGTGACTTAATTAGATGAGATTTTAAGTCACGGTTTGACGCGAGTGCCATACATTGCTAGTGTACCAGACACCCGGTTACTAAGTGACTTAATATTAGATAGATGATAGTAGCTGGGGCAGATGAGCATGGCTGTCACCTCGAGTTTTAGACCACTTTCTCTCCGTGTCTAGTCTCTTTGATCGAGACCGTTCACGTTACTGGGCACTTGTTTGGGTTTGCTTTCTCTAAGAGTTGGCACGAGTCAAGCATATATATGATATAACGCCACAGAGAGCAGAGCTAGCTTTCCATCAAGAACCAAGTGCAAAATACGACTTGCCGATGCCAAAGTTAGTAACCGAACTATACATGTATATATATTTGGTAGGGGGAGTGGGGATGATGCCAATTTTACGTACCGTTAAAAAAGAGAGGTGAGGTGAGGTGATGAGGCCAATTTAAGCAATGAAGCAACCGATTCGAATGTATGGTTGAAACTCAAGACAGTGAACTAAACAGGTACAAGTTGACTCAATCTCGAACGTACGTACGTACTAATATACTGCGTAAGGAGTATATGATGGAATAGGCAGGCGGGTGATGGTGATGAGTACATTTACAAGCTCTGATCTATCATATATGGCTCCTCTTTCCCATTTCTCACAACCCATTCAATTACATATATCATGTTTTCTGTTTTTTTTTAAAAAAAAAAAACCTTTTATTCTCTTTTTTTATTCTTTTCAATTACATATATTAAGTAATGCAGCAAACATACAAATAACAAAGAAAATCAAAATGCGAACTGACAATTATATGATAAATTCCGAATTCCTCAAAAAAATTTCCCCCTAATAAGGTCCTAGTTCCTCAATTTCGAACAATCAAGTCCTAATTCCCCAATTTCTAATAATCAAGTTCAAGTTTGTTCTTCAATAATTTCCAACAATTAAGCCACTTACAATTCCTCAATTTTATGATACCTAATTCCTCAATTTCTAACAATGAATCCCTAATCCCTCAATTTCCAACAATTAAGCCATCAATTTCCAGGCCAGCAATCAATTTCTAACAATGAATCCCTAATCCCTCAATTTCCAGGCCAGCAATCATTAATGAATCCCTATTCTTCAATTTCCCTAATTCCTCAATGAATCCCTATTCTTCAATTTCCAACAATTAAGCCACATACAATATCCTCAATTTTCCTTTTTCTTCTAATAAAGGTCTAATTCCTCAATCTCCAATAATCAAGTTCTAATTCTTCAATTTCCAACAACGAAGCCACAATTCCTTATTTTTTTTAATAAAGTCCTGATTCCTCAATTTCTAACAATCAAGTCCTAATTCCTCAATTTTCTAATAAATCGTAATTCCTCAAATTTGAACAATCATGTCCTAGTTACTTACTTCGATACGTTCATATTCTATATTGTGATATATGTGAGTACTATTAACCTCAATGCTAACATTGATGTTATTAATTATTTGAATAATAATAACAATAACTTTACGGTCATTGTTATTATTATTATTATTATTACTACTACTATTATAATATTATTATTACTATTACTATTATTATTATTATATATTTAAGCAATATATATAGATAATTACTAGTTTATGATATATATTATAATTAAAATAATCATTTAGAAATTAAAGTAGAAGGTAGGGGAATCTGGGAAAGAATTGCATATCTAATTAACGTACGTACCTGATTCGTATATATGCTAACAAACGAACTCGATGTCTCGATGGATGTAGCTAGCTGGTGGACTCGACGATCCGAGCCAATGAGTGCAGGTTAATTCTGACTAGGGTATCCAGGAAGGTGCGGGTCTCCTCCTTGGTATTGGGAGCCGGTGTGTCAAGCACATAGAAAACCGAATGCAAGACCGAAATTAAAGATCAAATACCTCTTTCTTCTTCTCTTCGGGTTTACAACCTTTGGTATATGCTTGTTTCTTCTCCAACATGGCCTATTTATAGATAAGGGATCAAACTTACCCTGAGATATCTATCTATCTTAATTTGGAAATAAAATCTTAATAAAATTTACATGGTCTCTTTAAAGAATATTTGCATTATCTATTTATCTATCTATCTAATGGTGGTTTATTAAATAAATAATATATTATCTATCTAAATAAAATTTACATTATCTCCCTACCTATCTATCTATCTAATAGTGATTTATGAAATAAATAGTAGTGGTGACATATTTTGTGATTCCATTTTTTGTCGTTTTTATGTCATTTTTATTACATTTTATTTTCACTTAGATGACACTTTTATAATGAAATGGTTTGATGACACTTTTTTAATGCCACCATTTTCAAACCTTGATGACATTTTTTTTTACTGTGATGCCACGTTGACCATTGATGCCATTTTTTTAATGTTGACTACCGATGACACTTTTTTATGTCAATTTTTTGATGATATTTTTACTAGGATGCCATATTTTTTCAAAATAGTGTTTTGATGACATTTTTCTTTAATGTGTGATGCAACTTTTTCAAAGTAGCGTTTTGATGCCATTTTTCTAATGTAATTATTTGATCCCATTTTTTTAATCAAATCGTTTGATGCCACTTTTTTTTAATTTAATCAATTGTATATCAATATATTTTCATCGATTCTACTTTTATTCACTGATGACACGTTTGTGATTACACTTCATTGATGCAATTACTTGTGGTGACATGTTTATTACATTTTTATTAATTGATGACACAAGAGAATAAAATGTGATTAAACTTGGTTGATGACATTTTTTACTGATGACTTTTATTCATTGATGACATTCGTGATTACACCTCATTGATCTCAATAATTTGTAAATAAATGTAAATGGTGGGTAAACCACATGCGAGTTGTATAAATCGTGAACCCCATGTGAGATTTTGCAATTTCTTTTAAGTGAAAATTTTACATTATTTCATCAAAAAATATTTTTCATTAATATATTTACTATCCACTTTTTAAAATAGAAAATTCAACTATAAAAATATGAAAATTTTAGAATTTTTTTTCAAATTAGCCAAAAAAAATACAAAATAGCCAAAATATGAAACTATTTTGGAATTTAGCCAAAATGGGGTAAAGTCAATGTTTGAAACAACGACTTTACCTCAACTTTAAAAGAAAGCAATAAAATACTAAAGTCGATGTTTGAAACAACGACTTTGGTTTTTTTTTTGGGTAAAATTTGTAATTAAGAAAAGAAGATGAGAAAAAAAAAATATGGGTAGAGTCGCTATTTTAAACAACGACTCTACCAAATTATAAAAAAAAATTGAAAAGAAGAGAGATGGCGTGGGAAAAAGTAGTGGCTTCAAGGTTTCCAGGAATGGTCCTTCTATCCTTTTTCTCTCATTTGCAGACGATATTATGATCGTTGCAAAAGCGACTCCGGAAGATGTGAAACCGTAAGAACTATTATTGACGAGTATTGTGAAATTTCGGGACAAAATGTCAACTTTCAAAAGTTAGGGTTCCAAACGACAAAAGGAATCACTGATGACCAAAAGCTTCGAATACAAACGTGCCTTGAAATAATCAACCAAACCACCCTAGAAAATATCTCGGTTGTCCAATCATCAATGACAGAGTAAATAAAAACACATTTGAAGAGATTCTTGGCAAATCAAGAAAACAATTAACAAACTAGAGAGCTAATGAATTAACCCAACATGGTCGTGCTATCCTTGCTAAAACAATTTTTGCAACGAAACCAAGCTACATAATACAAAACTTTATGCTTCTGGCTAGCATCCATAATGATCTTGACAAAATAAACAGATGTTTTTTCTGGAACAAAGATGCTAAGTACAAACCTCTCATCGCTTGGAAAAAGTCTACAGACCAAAGAAAGAGGGGGGCCTAGGACTAGTAAAGAACAAAGATATGAATAAAACGCTCCAAATGAAGCTCCTTTGGAAGATTCTTAAGGAACCAACCAATGAATGGGTAAGAATTGTGAGAGAAAAATATCTACATAACGACAACATCTAGGACTACAAAAAGAAAAGGAACACGTGTTGGCAATGGACAAAATTGATGGAGTTAAAGGAGGAATTCTGTTCTGCCTTAATCTGGCAGGTTGGAAATGGAAAAACAATAAGATTTTGGAAGGACAATTGGCTACCTGATATTGATATAGGAGGGAAAAACCTGCTCAGCCAATTTGATGAACAAGAAACGATAGATAAATTCATTAAACCAAACAAAACTTGGAATGTAGAAAGGCTGAAAGAATTCCAGTGCGGCTGAGCACATTACGAGAAACAAAAGAACCAATGTCGACTCATTGGACTGGATTTGGAAAAAAGATCTTCTTTCAGTTGTTTTTTGAGTTTTTTTTTGTTGTATTTTGTTATTGTTATTATGACAGCAGGGTTGTATTTGTAAGTTTGGTGTCAATGGGGGGTTAGAAATGCTCGATTTATTGCGATTTATGGGTCAAGAATTACTTGGCAAACTGGGCCGAACTCAAGCTCTCAACTCGGCAAACCCAGTCGACGAGAAGACATGGCTTGGAGAACTAGGGCGAGGGTATGTATTTGCCTCATAGAAATTGGCACAGGTTCCACCCAATGCTCAAGGAACTGTGGCGAGGGAGTACTAACCTCAACAATTAAAGCTGAAAATACAATTTTTTTTTGTCGAAATCCACGAATCTTAAAGGGAAAAACCAAAAACAGACCGAAAAATACTATTTTTCATCACATTCAATGAGATTAACGATGGTTTTGACACATCGGTATTTTGGTTCCTCGTCGTCTCTCGGGTCAATATGTAATTTTTTTTTTTAAAATGAAAAGGACTTGAGTATAATTGAACTTTTGTATCACAGGAGCCCAGTTTGATACAAATGAAAATAAGCTCTCCGTACAGGAGAAGCAAAAAAAACCCCTTCGAGGATGAAGAACACCTCTTTTAGGTGAGGTGGTGCATATCCTTCTGACGGTGCTCCGTCTTAGTGCCTCCTTTCTCTCCCTATCCCCGACGAAGACTTGGTGTCTCCGTCGCCTCGGATCTCCTGCTTTGACAGCCGTCAATCCTCGATTCCTCGTTGAGGTAAACCGAGGGTTATGCCCTCTTTCGAAAACCACGCTCCCTCTTGAGTGAGGGGGAGATCCACCACCTCTCGGAACCACCATCTCTGAGCCACCCCTGGCCCCGGTCGCCTAGCACAGGCGCACGACCTCTCCCGTCGGGTTCGATTAAGCCCTAAATCAGAAATCTCCCTTTTAGATCTAGAATGAGACCAAATTAAGATGGGGTATGTGTTGTTTTTCTTGTCTATTCCCCCTATCTTCAATCTCTTTGGCAAAATTCCTTCAATAAAACTTCTGATTGTAAATCCTGGTCTCGGTTGCGCGGATTGGTGCCGAGCCATGGACCATCGTTGCCTTTAATCCTTCAATGGAGATATTCTTCTAGCTCTTGTTTGTTCCCTTCCCTCTCTGTTCGTCTCTTCGATTGCAGTTGGGCGGCGGCTCAGAACCCTGTGGCCTGGCGCCTTGCCTTGCCCAGTTCTCGTTCAGAACCCTTTGGAACTGGCCTTCGGATTACCTCTGTCGGCTTAAGCTTCGTCGGAGTGTTTCTCCTGTTCGGTGCTCCTGGATATCGCGGCCCCCTTTCGGCCTCCTGCACGCCGCCACCTTCGTCGGTCGGGTCCGGCTGGGAACCATTGCTTTCCCCACTCGCCCTCTCTCTCCCCCTTTTCGGTGGTTGATTGATCGACAATGACTTTCCAGAGCCTGCGGCTGAGTGTGAGTTGTGAAAGCGTGTTCGACCTTGGCCCGTGAGGCCTGTTGTTTGGGCTTGGGGTTTTTCTTGTATAATGGGCCCAAAGTGGCCCATTATACAAGAAAAAAAGAAGAAAAAAATTAAAGTTGAATATATAAATAAATGTAATAAAAATATATAACTACTTTTATCTATTTATTTATATATTTATAAAATCCCATAATGGTGGGTACTTAATATCCACCCCTTATACTTATAAAATCAGAAGCAATTTCTTTGTAAAAAATTAAGCCTCATGGCTTACCTTTACAAAATTAAGAAACCCCTTTCAGTAACCACGTCCTCTTCGCCACAAGCACTACTATGCTCCACTTTCTGAAAAACCCTCTCTCTCTCTCTTAAAGCTCGGCTTTCCGCCTCTCGCAAAACCAGATCTAAAGCTCCCGTGGCACCTCCTCACATCTTGCTCCCAACGACGGCTCTGGCGGAGCCTAGCCAAGCCCAGGTATCGCGGCGCCTCCACTCTTTGTCAAAATTAAAGCAATCCACCATCCGTTTTCAATTTTTTAGGGTTTAGGTTTGGAAACCGTCAGATTTGTGAGGGAGCAGGAGGCATTGCTAGGAGGGAGAGGGGCACCGAGCTTCGGGTCTGCCGGAGAAGAGGGCGGAGTCTTGGGTCTGCCGGAGAAGAGGGCGGAGGAAAGACGATTGGGGAGGGGTCGATGCAAGTTCAGAATTCACGATATGAAGATTTGGGGCCGGGAACACGAGACAAAGGAGATGCACTGGAGGGGACAAACTCGCCGAGAAGGATGACACCGGTGGGCGATGGTCCTTAATCGAGATCTAGACAGCCTTCCTAACCAGCGAAGCACCCATCCTCTTCTCAAGGTCAGTCTCTGTCCTTGGAAAATCTCCATATTTCGAAATCCAAACCACAAACTGCAAATTAATAGCAACTTACTCTGATATTTTCTTGTGCAACTTTTGTGAATTTCCTGAAACTGCACCAAAAAAGGAAAGAAGAAGCTATAAGCATTCACCCAAGCCTTTTATAGTACAATCTGAATAATTAAAGCATCTTATGTTAGTGTAGCCGGTAGTTCATACCTAAAAAACGTCTTTATTGTTGGATTCCCCATCTCAAATTTAAGGGACTTGAGGATATCAGATTCCATCTTAACATGCTTCAAAATTCCACAGCACCGTTGCAGGTCTCAGGCTGGATGCGCCTGCTTATGTTTGGAGCACAAACCGAAAAGAGTCATCGGGGCAACCACAACTCAAGTCGATCGAGCATATCGAGTCCTCTATGATCGATATGGGAGCATCATACATTTGATTCGGGTAATGTGGATTCATCAATTTGGGTTTGTTAAGGTTGAACCATGGAAGTGTCAAAATCATTAATATGTACTTACCCTTGATATAAGTTTGATGAATTGAGAGAGCGACAAAAAATCACTACCATAAAAAACCAACATATATATACATTTAAATATTTATAGAAATTACAAAACAATTATGTGAAATGAAAAAATTTTCATTAACTTTGTGAAGGTTCGATAAAGTAAAACAAGTTAATATAGAAATACTCTAGAAGGGGGTTTGAATAGAGTATGCCGGTTTTTCGCAGATAATCTCAAGACTTTCGAAGCTTTTGCAAAACCCTTTGAGATTAATAGTAATACTTCCTTCTGGCAAACCTGAATAACAATATAGTTAAACAATTCGAACCAAGTGCGGAAATAAGGTAAAGCAATAAGTAAAGGACGCTATGAATTGTTTATGAGGTTCGGCACAAACTTGGCCTACTTCCCCGCCTAGGGTTCTTCCACAACCCTAGGATTCAACCGACTTTTATTGATTCACAAGACTTAGGATCCTAATAGCTCACCGAGAAGCCTCTCTCCTATACAATTGCAATCCAGTCAACTCACGTTCCCTTGGAGTCCTAGACCAATCTAGAAGAGCCCCACCTCTCTCAGCTATCTAGTACAATCCTCTTACACTTAGTGAATCAATCGCCTAGTGTCAACTTCCTGAGTTACAAAACTCTCGAGTATAACACTCACTCGAAATATATCCTATAAGCTCACTGTGCAACTCTCAAATGCTTTGAAATGAAATAACAGACTCTTAAGAACTAGCAGAGAGCACACGAAGAAGACAGATTTCACTTGTAGGCTTGAGTGTGAATGAGAGCTCGTGTTTAATGAATGTGTCTTTGTCTTCTCTTCTTCCTTTCCTTTATAAAGAACAAATCGGCGCCACCAACAAAGAAGAATCTTCTCTTCAACGACTAGTCTGATCATGGCTATCTTCGTGATCTTCTATACTTGGAAACTTTGAAGCCATGATCTCCGATTGTGTCCTTCTCAACTTCAAGCTTTAAGGAAGGAGATAATATTTGAAAGACTTCCTGAAATGTTAGTATAAAATATCTGGAAGCATATAATAGGATATTATAATATTCGGACATAATATAATAAAGTACATGTTTTGTGTTTCATCAACACAGTTGTAGCTTCAAGACCTTTGACACAAACAGTCTGTCAAAGCCTTTGAAACTAATTCCGATTTTCATCAAGGGAGTGGAGTTATCAATCTCCCCCTTGATGAAAGACAAAACCTGTGCATCCCTGCAACTTAGTCAAGTAATTATATCATAAGCAAAATCGGACTAAGTACCTGCATGGGTTAGACAAAATGTTGGATCATAAGTTTTCAAAGTCAACGAGAAACATCCAACAAGGTAAAACAAAACAAGGTCTTCCAAGACCCTTGGTTCACAGCAGTTTCAAAGTTTTAAAGTCTAAACCACGACAGATCATCTCCCCCTTTTTGTCTTTCAACAAAGGGAGGAGGTAAAACAGTCACCAAGAGTTTTAAAACAGTATCAAAAAACCAGCAGTGTTTCAGATTCAGGGTTAGGGTAGGGTAGGGTAGGATTCAAGATTCCTCGTCCGGAGCATCATCCGTGAGCAGCGACCTCAGACCGTGCAGCAGCTTGGACACCCCGCTCCTCTCCGTCATAAACTCCTTGTGCAGCTCCTTGATATCCAGTCGAACTTCCTCCAAGCCCAACTCCAGGTTGTCCATGCGCTCATCAATGGCAGAGGCAGTGGGAAGAGTCTTTGAGGGAGAGGCAAGACTCCAAGTCCCTTGGGGGGACTGAGTGATGCCAATCTTCTCAAAGCTCTTGGAGTCGAACTTACCCATATGACGCTGTTGTTCTTCATTTTTGAAATCGATTTCAGAAGCTTTGAAGATGTGGGTCAAAAGGTTGGCAAAGGGGAGGGGAGTTTCTTTTCTGGCTTTTCGAGTGTGAGCCATGGATCCTAGAATGGTATTGGCCAAATCAAGATCAAGGCCATTCAAGATGCAGTATAAAAGGACCATAGCATTATCGGTTTGGAGAGAGCCAGAGTTTAAACGGGGTAAGAGGCAACACACAATGATGTTGAAGATGATTTTTGCCTCGAGGTTAAGGGATGAGTGGGTAAGCTGTTTTGAGGTGCTGTTGGATGCTTCGGGAAGCAGATATTTGGATCTGGCAAGGGCAATGCACTGTTCTCTTGTGGAGTTTTTAGGAGAGGGTGGACAAGGTCTAGGTAGGCCAAGGAAATCAGCGAAGTCAATGGAGTTGAAAGAGATTCTAACTCCCTTGACGACAGATTCCAAAGACCAACCATCAACATTGTGTTTGACTTTTAGGTTTATGTAGAACATGCGAGTGAGTTGGGGGTAATACACAGCTTCAAAGTTCAGAAGGGTCCAGTCAGGGGTTTGTTTGAGGAGAGAGATGCAAGGTAGGTTCAAAGCTTCCAAAAATTCAACATATCTTATGAGTTCGAAACTAGTAAGATATGTTGTTCTAAGAAACATTTGGATGTGGCTTTATCTCCTCACGGCATGAGAAGGTTGCTTCCTTGCTTGAACGTGCAGTTGGATCAATGCGTTGTCTGAGATTGGTGATAAAGCTTCTTCACTGATGCGGTGAGTTTATATTTTTCATATGGTTGGCCTTTGTTCTGCTAAATTTCCACATTGTTATAATTGATTTTCACTTCGCCCTGGTGGATTTGTTTCTGCCAATGTGAAATTGAGTATGTTGAACAAGTGGAAGATGCTAATGCTTCTGTGATACATCATATCTCTGACATGTTATAAGACTTGAAAGAGGATGCAATACCTGTAAGCTCAGAGGAAGTTTGCCTTGTGAGTTGCATCCTGAAATGAACACTATAATGATGGATGATCAATACAAATCTGAAAAAGTCGAAGGTATGTTTGGACTTTCTTCTCTTTGTCAACATTCATTAGCACAACATGGATCTTTAATCTCTATGATGCATTGTATGCAGGTACTTCCAAAGAAGACAAAATCATGCTTGTGCAAGAGATGAAGCCTCTGGATGACGAAATCAAGGATGCAAAACTTGAAAAGGTGGAGAAGTCATCTAAGAAGCCATTTTTTGCGACGAACCAGAAGAAAAGAAGCATCTTGATACATGGGACTCCTAGAAGGCCTATTAAAATCACCGACATGAAAGAAAACAGCACTGCTCAACTCAAGCAAAGATTGTTTGGCCAATGCGACTGCATCAAAGCCCTTGGTTGGACTGAAAGCATTGGGCGATCTCTCTCCAGGTGGACTGGTGGAGGCCTTGAAAGAATTAGCAGGAGAAGTTCCTCTTTGCATATCTCATGCTTGGTGTGAATTTGCCTTGAAACCTCCTTTTGTTCATTATTTAGTGGAGTGTTGTTTTTTTGCTACCAAAAGCCAAAAGTTGGGCAACTGTAGTAGTCTATTTATACTACTTGCTGATTGACTGTAATTGATTTGGTGTGCTTATGATTTAAATTATTTTTTAAACACAACAGTATATTTATATATAAATCTTTCATGAAATTTCCATCCTCTTATATATATATATATATATATATATATATATATATATATATATATATATATATATATATATATATATATATATATATATATATATATATATATATATATATATATATATATATATATATATATATACTAGGTGCCTAGCCGCGCGCATATGTGCGCGGTGTTGTCCCTCGTATAACCCATGAATGCACAACTTCAAGTATATATGTTCTATAAATTTACTTCCAAAAAAAAACAATTATGAAAGTTTATGGGATGTAAGTCTCAGTTACTATCATCAATAATAATAATAAAATACATCAGTTTAATATACCTGCTACTCAAGCTATAATAATAATAATAGAAGATTAGGCAATAAACAAAAGATATCATTATTAAACACCACCAAACTCTTTACTCTCATCTTTGCCCATCAAATCTCATAAAAACGAAACTCTTTTGTTCTTTTCCATGATTAATTCACTACACATCAAACATCAACCACTTCATTGAATGAGGAATCATCATGGAAATTTCATTACACAATGTTATACGATTTGCCTCATTTTATTTATAAAATCATTGAACGCATAGTTTAACTCATTATTAAGCCTTAAAAGATTAATTCTCAAAACGAAATTATAAAGAAATAAAGCAAATGGGTAGGAACCAAAAGTAGGCACATATTGGATTGCAACACACATGGCAAACATTTTATTTTATAGAAGAAATGTGAATTCAAAACCTGTTTCGGTAAAATATTAGGATGAAATTAAAAGTGGGAGTAATCTTATCAATAAATGAGGGGAGTGCTCTTTTCAATAGAGCTGGCAACCGGCAATCCCCATCGCAAAACCGAAACCCAACCCATGGGTGATAGTCTCTTGTCCCTTTTCATTCAACTGATCGTAGCAAGTTCCAATCTCATGAGCTGTCTCAACTCTTTAAGTATTCCCATCAAATGATATATATTTATTGTAGGCAACAAAGTTCCATATGGTAATCATTGACACCTATATACTTATATCCAATACCCACAAATATGTCAAATCTTTATATATCTTGATGCAACGGTAGAGGAAGACTACTTGAATAACAGATGAAGAGTGTGGTAGGAAAATGTTAGTTGGGATCATTCTTATTGTTTAGCATGTTGAGCCTCCTCCACCACAACAACAATTCCAAAAAGATATGGCGAGAACATCAATTCCAAAAGATATGGCGAGAACCTGCAACCAGAAAAAAGAAAAAAAAACAAAAAAAAACTAAGGCCAAAGATATTGGAGTGCAGTGAAGTGTTAAAAATGGAAGAGCAGGAAAAAAGAAATACTCTAAGTCAAAAGTCATTATATTCGATCTTAGGAATCATTCCATAAGAACTTGAAGCCCTCTTCTTTTCTCATGCAAGTTGGACGATTCCAATAGTGAAGCAAATCAACTATCAGTTCATTGTATTACAACATATAATACAATGTGTTATTAAGTTTCATTAGAATGATTTAAGTGGAAGAGGTCGGCTTGATAAAACCAAAAAATAAAAACCCCATGGAAAAGGCAAACACCATCAAGTTTCATTCAGCCATATGACAGTTTAAGTTGTTAGAAATCCTGGTCACTAAACATCATACATGATGTTCATTACCTTCTTTCCCATCCGTAGAAGCCACTAAACCTCTGAAAACGCAAACACCATTCTCGTCTCTGGAAGCATATCCTGCAATAGGGGTTCGACAAGACCCATCTAAAATCTCAAGGAAAGCCCTCTCACATGCAACAGCTAACCTGGTCTCTTCGTGATTCAACGAGGCCAGGTAAGTTGCCTGAGAAGGAAGAAGGCATTAATAAAAAACCAGTTGAACAAATTATGAGTTTACTTTTCCAGTATTTCATATGTCAATCTGAAGCTTATTAAACAGAACAAATGTAGGAGATATTTCTTACACCAATGCTCTCCAGAACATTGACAATGTCATAGATACGACACCTCTAAATCGGTTCGTGTGAAAATTTCCCAAATCAGTACATAAAAAAAAAATTCCTCTAAAAACAAAGGAGACGAAGCGAGACAAATAGAGTATCAGATTTGATACCTAATCTAGTAACAACGTCATCCAATCCAATCCAATCGATGGTGGGATGGGTATACAAATGCAAGAAACTGCAAGCAACGCATCTGTTCTTCCATGAGCTCTCACATAACCAAATACATCTGTTCTATACTTGAACTTAGTGCAAATGCAACTGGTTTGAAAATAAAAATAGAGCGTCCAAATAATGAGTGTCCCTAATATTAGATAATATACATTCCACTTTACCGAATTATTTTGTTCTATTCGAAAACCATCGAAGTAGAAAAAGATCATGAGTTGGGTTTTGGGTAAGCTTAGACTGATCCAATGCTATAAATGAGGACACACAGGTTTGTGTATTAAAGAATCAACATATTGCAAAGGTGCATTTATCTTATAGATGAATCACAAACACTAAATCACAAATATATACCTATATTTTTTAACACACTTCATTCGGATCTGGGTATTCAATCCCGCCGCTGAGATACAGTTGACTCCTTTCCCTAATTGAAAATCGATTGATAATTAGTTTGCGGCAGAGAACAAGACAGCAAGCACTGATTCTTAACATTTATGTTATGAGAGCTAAGACGGGGAAATACATGAAATCAGCATGAGTACAAGGTTGAAGAAAGAAGGCAGCAATAGAAAAGACTGAAGTTGTTAAAGTTGGTGGATTTTAACAATTAGTAGATACATGTATGAGACCTAAATAAGTATGTGAATGAGTCCTTTTTGTGGTAGCATGAATGACAAGATAGAGTAAAAGTTCAAGTATTGACTTTGCAAAGCCCACAAAGAGCATGTGTCTCAATATCCAGTAGAATTGGAAAAAATCATTAGTGAAATTACATGACGAAAAAAATGAAATAAAACATCCATAACATTTGATCACATACAGCAAGAAGCAAAGGAACCATTGACAACAACTAACCTTTTTCTCCCAATGAAGGGTACTCAATGCCCGAATAGGCAATGTTATTATACCAATTGTCCAGATGATGAATCTCCAGCAAGTATACGTATTCCAGGCAATTACTGCCCATTGATCCCAGTTCTAGTGAAGACGGTCAGCAACAGGAATTTACGATGCCACAAAGGTTTTGTCACAACGCTTGATATGAGAACCATCAAATCCCAGAAACATCACCAACTATTTGGAAATTATTTCTGTCAAACATATCAACATTTCTGTCATTTCTACCAGAGTGAAAAGAACAAGTCAGCAAGAAAGAACCATCACCTCAACAAACATATAGATATACAAAGATAAACCTCTTTCATCAATCATAAGAACACTCATCCAGAGACAGCAAATATAAACACAAGGGGATAATGACTAAATAAAAAAACACATCATAAGATGGAGCAAAAATACAAACTCAATCATGATTCCCCGGAAAAACACCAACTAAAGCAGGCAAGATCAGATATATTACGCTTATATTTACAGAGTCCAATCATCATCCAGTCCATGGAAATTTTATCCTGATTACAAGTAATCTAAAAACAAATAAATACTGTTAACCTTTCAATGAATGTGAAATATGATACGAGTCAACTCGAGCTACACTTGATTCGGCTAAAGCCCATGAAAGATTTGGTTCAATTCTACTTATTAAGACTCTTCAGGAAGTTACACTTGGATTATTTAGTTCACCCTTGCATATTTTAATCTGCCACACTATTGTATTTATTTATATATCACATCCCCAACTCTCCGATGACTAACAAAATAAGAGAATCAGTTAATTTTGTCCCAATCATGAAAAATGCCTGAAATCACTTACTTTCTCCCAATAAATAAACTGCTCTTTTTTCTTTGTTTCCACTTTCCGCTTTAAAAATCAAGGGCTCACGAAACACAGAGCATCTAACAAAGCAGTGCCTAGATCAAGCCGAACTTACCTCTAGGATAGCAATTTCATCATCCTAAATCCATCAAAACCATGGGGTTTCTGTTTCTCCATTCAATTTACACCGAAATTCATACGCTTTCTCGAAGCTGAGCGTGTTCGTGCAAAAGCTCGAAACCCTAGCTTCAAATTATCAAAACCCTAATCACAGCAAGACACTCGGCAGCATATGCAATTGGACTAAAAAAGATCTTCCTGGCCTCAAGAACTCCTCAATTGAAGTCCAATTAGAACCGAAAGAAGCAAACAAATCACCTCATTCGCGCAAACAAAACGGGAACCAGAACAGAAGTTAGGCAATTGTTCTACTGCAACAATTACAATCTAATAGAACAGCCTGCAAGCATGCAAATAAGAGGATAGGAAAAGGAATAGAGGACACACCGGAAGCGTACAATCAATGGCAATTTTATACATCTGAAATATCATAGGCAAGAGTTGGGGGCTTCTCTAACCATAACCCCTCGATGGCTCTGATGACCGCATCCCTAGCCGATTCGTTGATTGAGAGGACACCGAAATCGAAGGGAAGATCAGCAGTAGGCATCCCTAAAGATCTAAAGGAACAATTTCAACCGTTGAATCGACCGGAGGAAGAAGATAGAGACTGGGAAGACTGAAGAGGCGGTGGATTGTGGGAAGATGCGTGGCTTGTGGGTGGCATATAGCTGGAGCCTGGAACACAAAACAAAGGAGAAACCAAAAACAGCCTTCAATTGATTCCATACCAACGAAGAAACTGAGGGTAAAAAGGTAATCAGCATTAAGGAATAGTAAAGGGGTAAGTTGAGCTTTTATATAGTAATGATATATTTAATAATTCTTATGGCTTTTATTTTAATAGGAAATTAAAAAAGAAAAAGAAAAGAAGGTATTGTAGGTCATAAGAGTGATAATGTCATACAACTCCTAACCGTCTCTTCTTGGATCCTGTTTAGAACTCACCCATCCCCATGCCTTAATTAGTGCTCTTCAAGTTTGATCGGCATAATTTTTGATAGTATGGCCTTTAGTGTAAGTTCAATGCGTTTGATACTACGTAGAGTACCTTTTACTAATTAAGGGTTTTAGACAATACAAAACACACACAAAATATCATTTTTTTTTATTGTTTAGCTATATTGGGTTCATACATTTAAACTTAAGATATATTTATCAAATCGGTTTATAATTTAAACCAATTTAAAAGGTGTAACACGATGAGTCCAAACTCAATTTTCTTAAGCCAAAAACTATAAGGTTTCTTTTATTTGCCTTCAATTAGGATGGATGTTGGGAAAAGTGTAAAAGCGGCCGATTTACTATTATTTTTCAAATTTGAAGTATCGATCATCTCAATAAAAGAAAATTTCAAAGAACAACATCACAAGAATCATGGACAATATGTTAGTAGAAAATTGACGTGTCAAATATTTTGTTTAATACGTCAAACTCGACCGAAAATATTATGAAAAAACTCGAACAAGGTTCGGGAAAAGAACTAGTATAGATTAAAACCCGCAAGGAAAATTCCGCAAGGGCATAAAAACCGTTCGTATGGGCATGTACTAAATCCTGTTAAGGTTGACTAAATCCCGACAGGGTTTCTAGGTGCTCTTTACTCGGACGTTGTGCGACTCTGCATTGCGTGACTCAACGATCTTCTCCTAGGATTTTGTTCTGACTATCGAATTTGGGATAGGTTGAGGTCGTGGTAGTGTGTATCGTGGTGTCTCTGCTACTGTAACACCCCCTTTTATAACCCAAGGGAATGTCACAGCGCCAGTGATTACTCGGACTTTAATGTCTTTGTAACCACCTTAGGCTTATAAGGACATGCAACCATGCTCCCATAAATATGATGATAATAACTAAATACATAAAGAAAATACAATTAAATAGGGGAAGACTTGAATAAAGAAAAATAACTATTTATTAATCTTTACTCTAAAACTGAGGATTTAATTACAAATTGAAAACAATACAGCGGAAGAATTTTAAATAAAAGTAAACAATAGAACTTCTATATCTAGGAATTTAAAATTTAAACATAATGTTAAACTAATTCAAATGTCTTCTCAACTTCTCTTTGTCTTCTCTTCTGATACTCGACCTAAACCTGCCGTCACAAACAATAGGGCGGTTAGTTCGTAAGAACTAGCAAGCAACGGCTCGAAAACTGGGACTACTTTGGATTCAAATTCAGTGACCATGATAAGGTATGAATCTAAACCCAAATGTGATTATTGAGAATATTTTATGTAGGCTTAACATTTTAAGACACGAATCATGTGACACGGATAATCCAAAAGGATTGAGTAACAAAAGATGCGAGCGACAAGCACTCTTAGGAACCATACTCCGATTACAGATGGAATATGATATAGCTTGAATTAATTGTGATCACTATAAAACTTTGTTCTCACTATGTTAACAAAACATATATATGTATATCACACACTCACTCACTTCCTCACGTTGAGTAGCTTAACCATAAATTTATTTAACACACACTTCACTCACTTCCTCACATTGAGTAGCTTAAACACAAGTTTACACACTTAACACGTTTACGACTTTTATTATAAGTTGAAAGACTTACAACACACACTCTTTGTTGTAATATGATACCGGCCCCGCTCTCACTAGAAGATAGCAGCCTACTACCGGAGGTAGTGTAACATTTCTCTACGGAAATGTGTTAGTTTCATGAAACCCTTTATAGACCGGGTACACACAGTCCCGACCTGTTTCCATTATTTTTATTACTTTACATACTACATTCACTTTGCTCTGCATTGATTGACACATTTTACTTGATTGATCTTGATTCAATTGAGTTCCAATCGTACACACAATCCTCACATTATTACTATTTACTTCTACTTAAGATAACCTAGGTGATCACACAACACAAAATAACCCATGTTATTTATAGGTAACATAGATGCCAAATGAAATGAAAGCAAGTAAAATAAAGGAAGGAAACATCAAAGAAAAGGCATGTTCCATACCCAACCAATTAGCATGAAATAACAAGGATAAATCATGCTTTAAATAACCAGTGGGTAACTATATTATTATCTTATCTTAAGGTCACCCAATTATACTTTCCAAATTCATACTGACGGTATATAAATCACAGGAAACATCAAAGAACAGGCATGTTCCATACCTAACCAATTAGCATGAAAGAACAAGGATAAATCATGCTTTAAATAACCAGTGGGTAACTATATTATTATCTTATCTTAAGGTCACCCAATTATACTTGCCAAACTCATACTGACGATATATAAATCACACAAGCAGGTGAATTATAATTTATTTTATTTAACTTGGCAAGCAATCAAAGGCAGGAAAACAAACAAGACACGAAGGCACCAATTGAGCAGAAAGGCTCGGAATGTCACTTGCCTGATTCGTCTTGTTGGATTTCAGTACCAACTATGGACTTCAAAGCACTTGGTGATAGGGTTAACGAAGTCAACGAATGAATCATTGCTATCTTCTTTGGAATTTTGACTCATTGTGAATGGGTAAGGATTTGACGATAACGCTGCGGATTAAAGAGATTACCCGGGTTAGAACAACTTCTAAAACTGCGGGGTAATTTATGAAAATTTAGAAACTATAATAGGGGCATATTTTACAAAAACTGAAAGTGTGGGAGGTTTCGTGTAAATACCCACAAACATGCCTAAGCCAGACAGTCACATTCTCGCAGCTTTAATAGTGGTTTTGGGAGATCTTCCGACGGCTCGTTCTCCTTGCACAGAGATCCGATTGATGCGTATGACATATCAAACTGACAAGTGAAATCTCTACTTCAGCCTGGTTGTGTTAGTTTTGTTGAAGGGTGGACGAAAATGTCGAGACAAGTGCCTGAACAGTGGCTGCGATTTGAACAAAACAGCACACGCACAAACATGTTTGGTTAAGTAAGTTCGACTGCAATTCGACGTCAATTAGGGACGCCGAAAATGGGTCTTTCAAACTTACCACTGCTCATTGCACTATTAGAATTATGTCCATAGACATCGGATCTTTTATATCGGTCAGAAAAACGCATGATGTAAAAAATTATTAGAACATCATCTTTAAAATTATCGATGTTAATGGAAATATATACATCGGTCTTACTTTTTGGACGATGTTAAAAATGCGTTTTGAATTTTTTTTAAAAGCGCGCTTATAACACTTAGGCGGTAAAATCCAAACACTTAACCAAAAAAAAAGGACTTTTTGGATTTTTGGTAAAAAGAGGACCCAATACCCCTAATTCATTAGTCATTGCTACCCACACGAGGAAAATAAAAAATTCCCAAATTGGAAGAGCAGCAGGTAGGGCGATTCATGGCGATGGGGTCGGCGACTGAGGAAACCAAGCCTTCTTCTCCCTAATCCGCTCTCTCGCACCCGACTCCATCATCTTCTCCGGCTTCTGTCACATCGAAGAGAGGTACCTCTCTTTCTCTCTCGCGCGTTCAATGATTTCCCATGTTCATGATTCGTAGATCCACAATCGATCTCCTTCGCTTTTCTGTCTCCTTGCTCGAATACGTATTCCTATCCGCTTCCAATCTCCCTTTTTCTACAGTTCCAAACAAAACCCTAACTTCCGCTTTTTGATTCAGTTGAAACATCTGACTTACTCCATTGGCCGAAAATGGTTTCTCATCTTCACTTCACCGTTACCTTCTGGCTTCAGTCGCCAAGACTCGAAAAACCAGGAACTAGTTGTAAACTTCTTTCCTTCTTTCCCATGGTTCTTATCGATTTGTGCAATGTAAGCTTCTTTCTTCCTCTCCTCTATCATTGTATTTACTGTCACTTTGTAATTTTTTGCTTTACTGCTCGATTCAGATAGACTTGTGATTGTTTTACCTCTTAAAATATGACTCTAGGTTTTCTATTGAGTATATAATTGAGAAGAAAAGGAACTGATATCAACTCGTTCAAACTAACTGATTGAGATTTAAACATTTTAAGATTAGTTGGGAATGCTCATTGGATGACTAAAATCTTTCCCGGTTTTGACCTGAAATTTCTATTTTGTGTTTGAATAATGAATACTACTCCATAGAGATATACTAGAATAGTTATAATTTTTAATTATGAACTGCCCCATGTTTTTTATTTGTTTTCTGATATTATTGAGCTGAATTGGAAAATTGACGGAAAAAAGAAAGAACCCGACTGGGGGATTATGTTCTGCGAGTGCAGGTGCAAAGGAAAACAAGAAAGACCTACTAGATTGAAAGAAAACCAACAAAGGAAAGTAGAGGGGAAAAAATAAAAAATGGACAAACATACAGAAATGGAAGGGAGCTAAGGAACATGTGTTTATGCATCTTATTGATAGGTGTAAGTGCATTCTAAGTGAGATCTCAATGACATGGACTGATCACATAAGTCAAATAAGTGAGCATGAACAGGTTAATATTGTTTCTTCTCATATTAGTAATTACTAATTGTCCCCTCGAATAGAGTTTTTCAAATTCATGATTCTTGAAATTCATTTATGTACGAATGACTGAGGATGGCTGGAATACAAATGCATCCTTGTTACCATTGAGATCATTTGCTGAAATCTTATATAATTTTTATGTCATTGTGTAAACCCAAGGAAAGCAATGTTTTGGATCTTCTTTTGTCATCATTTTCTTTTCTTTGTACTTGGATGAGAACTTAGAACTCCCTTTTTTTTTGTCTACCATGACCATCAGTCCCCGAATCATAATTAATAACTTATTACTCTTTTTTATTATTATAGCTGGAGCTTTACGAGGAACTGCGGTAGAGAAGGTTTTTGAGATCTCGATCTTTTGATATGCATGGTTTCATTTAATAGGTGTGAATGTGATTCCATGAAACATTGAATATATTTATTTTGAGAGCCTGCCAGGTGTCAAGAAATGTTTGAAGTTCCTATCTATAGTAGAATTAGGTGCCAAGAACTTATAGGAATGTCATATTTCTGTAGACACTCACATGTTATTGCTCTGTCCTTGTGAACTTGATGCCCTTGGTATTTGGCATCAATGTGCTAAGATACATTTTCTATTTTTTCTGTAGTTGACAGAATTGTTATCTTTCCATACTCTCCTTTCTAGATTATGAGGTTAGAAAAAGGCAAAGGTTGTGTCCTTTTTCTAATTAATGAATTACTGAAGTTTAGATTAATCTTTGAATCTCCTTGGACAGTGATATTTTCCTCCATCGTGACAAAATTTTCATGCCCCTAAATCCAGCACCTTGGAATGGATGGAACTTTCTTGGAAGTTCTGGGAGTAAAGTGACCTTGACATACTGGCTTAATGTGCTACATGTAGATAAACTTTTCCCTTTGTACATATGATTTATTACTAACTATTTTGTTCTAAAAAAATTGTGGTCAAGGTGCAATGCACATGTTGAAAGCAGGTTTCATTGATGGCTATTTAACCTTTTTTTTTCCCTCTTTTGCAATAACTGATAGCAAACCCTACTTTGATGCTCCTAATCAGCAAAAATTATTTATCCTAATCATGGATTCCTCTTCTGCAGCCCAAGTTCGGTGGTATAATCATTGACATTGTGTCAAGAGACATCAGGATCCCTGAACAGCAAACGGAAGCAATAGAAGCTGCCAATCTGCCATACTGTGATCATAGTAGTTGGGTATGAATAATCTTTTGCAAGTAGGATAATTATCTTTAACTATCCCTTTCTTCATTTATAATTTGTTGTTTTCTTCCATTTAGCTCTATATGCACAGTAATCCGTGGATGGTTATTTACTTCTGCTAGTGAGGGGGTTGTGGCTCGATTGAGGAAGGACTTATTCAGTCCCCTAATCCAGCAAGTGAGGCCAATGACTTTTAATGATTTTATGATATGTTTTTTATTTTATCTTGTTGTTAACACTAGTAAAATGATGAGTAAAATGAAGAAATTGCACATTCTTACAAGGTTCTCTTAAATGTTTTCTACTAGACTTTTCAAAACTTCTTGAAGCTAGATAGATATTTACTCGGGTTATTTGATTCCAGATAGTTGTATTTATTGTTATGCTCTTTGAAGTTGGTATTGCTACAGAGATAATGCTGAAACTCCCTGTTCTTTATATCAAAACGAAGCTCGGTAAGTCTAGTTTCCAAAACTTTCAGTTTTTCTTAATTCCGATTTCATACGAAGGAGTTATGAAAGTATGTTCAAAGGTCTGTCAGGATTCTAAACTAATCCAGTTCATGTGCGTTGGTCCACATTTCCGCAGCCATAACTCAATGCCTTCGCCCCCGAATCAATTCCACAGAAACCTTGCACATCAATTAGTGGTAGTCGGTGACGATAGTGGAACAGGAAAGGGATGTAAAAGGAGCAGTTTTGACATATCTTTTAACCGGGAATAGATTAGGAATGGATCTCCCCATGATAGGATAGAAATTAATAGTAGGAAAGATACGATATGCTGAACCGAAGGAGATGATTATGGAGATATATAAGGGCTTGGTTGCATCGTAACAGACGGTTTACCGGGAATATATTGAATTCACTTGATATATTGAATAGTTTAATTGGTGGTATATATCTAGAGACTAAAGAGGGATACATCAATATATGGTTACTCGTATATTAATCGAGTCTAAATGTAATTTTATTTTATTTAATCAGCCAAAATTAAATAAGAGATACTAACAGTTCCTATAAATTTATCGATCAGCTAATAGTTAAATTCTTATTTATGTTTAAAATTATTCCAAACTTTATATTACATACCTTATGTGAATTTAGATAAATCAAATTTGTTTTCACATAATATAATAAAATTTTATTTATTTCAAATCAGAGAAGAAGGGTCCAAAACTACGTTGGAGATATAATATGAAGAAGATATATTTATTTGAATTATAAAAGAAATACCCAAAAATAATTTGGGGTATTTCAGCTACTCGGGTTGACTGCTTCCCTAGAGTTCCTCCTTACTGCCCACAGGATGATCGGGTCATGATGCACCACCGACCTACGGTTCTACTTCGTGTGGGGCTTGACTTCCTCTGTCTTCTTCGTCCTCATCCAGCTTGGTTTTGGTCGGCTTTGTTTCGTTCTTTGTAGTTTTCGTTTGTCTGAGTTTGTACCTTATGTATTGTTGTTTGTTTGGCTTTAGACGATTCTCTCTTCTGTCGGCTTGGCCGGCCCTCGAGTTTGAGATATGTCTATACTCGATGTCTTACCTAATAAAAAAAAAATTCATCTTGCCAATAGACAAAACACATCTTGTCATCTTGTCGATAGACTTCCTCTTGCGCTTATTGCTTGAATGTTTGTGATCCTTGCTTGTTTGACTAACTTGGTAGGATTATACTATTAAAATGTTGTAAAAGTTTTGTAGATTTTTCGTATTAAGATCCTAGTCTAAACTGATATCTGGTAAGACATAAGCTTGGTATAAAAGTGAGATATGTCAAACTTGATCTAAAATATTTGATTTTTACTATAAATATTAAAAATTATACGGAAATTTCGCCTGGTACCTATCTGGTATTGCGTATTTTGCACTGTGTACAAAATTTTTGCTAAATTCGCACAGTATCCTTAAGGTTTGTATCAATTTCGCATCGTGTCCCGGACGCGTTAATTCTAACAGATCTCTGAATCCTCCGTTAACCCATTTCCCATCTACGCTCACATTGACACCGAAGGGAAGAGAGGAGAGAAGGGGATCGGAGAGGGCAACCACCGTTGAACCACCACTGCCGGCGACATCAACCAGGCCACCGCAGGAGAACTAGAACCCGACCCCGCCCTTTGGCATTGGAGAAGAGGGCTCGACCTAGAGTACAAGTCATTCCCGACACCGTGCTTCGAAGCTTCTTACTGGAGGAGAAGGAGGAGGCACAACCGGCCTAGAATCTCCGACACTAGTGCCGGAGCCGTCGCTATGGGAGGCGATGCTCGAACTAAGGGGCTTGATTCGAAGATCTCACGTGAACATCTTCCAGCTTCATTGGTGAGTTTATATTGGTTGTTTCTTTCCCCATTTTTCAGTTGCTCTGTCTCCAATGTCCAAATTCTATTGGCTCTCGGCTTTCTCTTGCTTTCGATTTTGTTTGCGGTTAGGTGTTGTCACTTGGGGGTTTGAAGTTGTTAATATGGATATTCTTTCTTTCATTATCCAATCTTGTCAGTCTCTCAGACTTCTGTCATGAATTCCAATTATCTACTGCTGCTTTTTCGGCCACAATCATAGGAGGATAATTTTGGGTCTTCAAAGTGGCTTAAAAAGTGAGATAAAACCCTTGTGTGTTTATCTTGCAGCTTTAGTGCAAATTTATGAAAGTAAGAAAGAATAAGTATTGACTTCCATGACAGAGGACAACACCATCAAATATATATATATATATATATATATATATATATATATATATATATATATATATATATATATATATATGTAAGTTAAGTCTAAACTAAATTTAGTTTTGAAGCTATTACTCCATTTTCACCTTAGGTAGATTCTCCCTTGGCTCCATTCTCCGAATCATGCTTTCACATTTCGTTTCTCTGTAGCTTTCTTCATTTGACAATCTGGTGACCTTGAAACTTATGAACTTTTCCACTGGAATCCTAGTTTTTTTTTTCACCTCAAGAAACATAAAAAAAATGTCCGATTTTGAGACTGGTTGTGTATCTACCAAATACAAAAGTGGAGTTAAAAACATGTTTAGTTTGCAACTGAAATATATTTGCTCGTCTTAAACACATTTTGCTTGAATGTAATTATATAAATTTCATCTTGAACTTTGTATCACAGGAGCCCATTTCGATACAAATGAAAATAAGCTCTCCGTACAGGAGAAGCAAAAAAAACCCTTCGGGGATGAAGAACACCTCCTTTAGGCGAGGTGGTGCATATCCTTCCGACGGTGCTCCATCTTAGTGCCTCCCTTCTCTCCCTATCACCGACGAAGACTTGGTGTCTCCGTCGCCTCGGATCTCCTGCCTTGGCAGCCGTCAATCTTCGTTGAGGTAAACCGAGGGTTTTGCCCTCTTTCGAAAACCACGCTCCCTCTTGAGTGAGACCATCTCCAACAGCTTCCCTAAATTTTTCCTAAAATGGGGAAACAAAATACATATTCTCCAAATTATTTTTGCTTTAAATCCAACAGCTTCCCCATTTTGAAGATTTGGAGAATTATTTAGTTTGGATAATGCTGCAGATTTAGGGAATGCTCTCCATTTTTTCTGCTGCTTCTCCATTTTGGAGAATGTGATGGGGAATCTGTTGGACTAAAAAACCCCTTAAAATTCCTCGGAAACTCCAAAATGGGAAAATCGTTGGAGATGCTCTGAGGGGGAGATCCACCACCTCTCGGAACCACCATCTCCGAGCCACCCCTGGCCCCGGCCGCCTAGCAAAGGCGCACAACCTCTCTCGTCGCGTTCGATTAAGCCCTAAATCTGAAATCTCCCTTTTAGATCAAGAATGAGACCAAATTAAGATGGGGTTTGTGTTGTTTTTCTTGTCCGTTCCCCCTATCTTCAATCTCTTTGGCAAAATTCCTTCAATAAAACTTCTGATTGTAAACCCTGGTCTCGGTTGCGCGGATTGGTGCCGAGCCATGGACCATCGTCGCCTTCAATCCTTCAATGGAGATATTCTTCTAGCTCTTGTTTGTTCCCCTCCCTCTCTGTTCGTCTCTTCGACTGCAGTCGGGCGGCGGCTCAAAACCCTGTGGGTTGGCGCCTTGCCTTGCCCAGTTCTCGTTCAGAACCCTTTGGAACTGGCCTTCGGATTACCTCTGTCGGCTTAAGCTTCGTCGGAGTGTTTCTCCTCTTCGGTGCTCCTGGATATCGTGGCCCCCTTTCGGCCTCCTGCACGCCGCCACCTTCGTCGGTCGGGTCCGGCTGGGAACCATTGCTTTCCCCACTCGCCCTCTTTCTCCCCCTTTTCGGTGGTTGATTGATCGACAGTGACTTTCCAGAGCCTGCGGCTGAGTGTGAGTTGTTAAAGTGTGTTCGACTTTGGCCCGTGAAGCCTGTTGTTTGGGCTTGGGGTTGTAATAAAAATATATATCTACTGTTATCTATTTATTTATCTATTTATAAAATCCCATAAGGGTGTGTACTTAATATCCACCCCTTATACTTATAAAATCAGAAGCAATCTCTTTGTAAAAAATTGAGCCCCGTGACTTCCCTTTACAAAATTAAGAAACCCCTTTCAGTAACCACGTCCTCTTCGCCACAAGCACTACTATGCTCCACTTTTTGAAAAACCCTCTATCTCTCTTAAAGCTCGGCTTTCCGCCTCTCGCAAAACCAGATCTAAAGCTCCTGTGGCACCTCCTCACATCTTGCTCCCAACGACGGCTCTGGCGGAGCCAAGCCAAGCCCAGGTATCGCGGCGCCTCCGTTCTTCGTCAAAATTGAAGCCATCCACCCTCCGTTTTCAATTTTTTAGGGTTTAGGTTTGGAAACCTTCAGATTTGTGAGGGAGCAGGAGGCATTGCTAGGAGGGAGAGGGGCACCGAGCTTTGGGTCCGCCGGAGAAGAGGGCGGAGTCTCGGGTCTGCCGGAGAAGAGGGCGGAGGAAAGATGATTGGGGAGGGGTCGATGCATGTTCAGAATTCGCGATATGAAGATTTGGGGTCGGGAACACGAGACAAAGAAGATGCACTGGAGGGGACAAACTCGCCGAGAAGGATGACACCGGTGAGCGATGGTCCTTAATCGAGATCTAGACAGCCTTCCTATCCAGCGAAGCACCCATCCTCTTCTCAAGGTCAGTCTTTGTCCTTGGAAAATCTCCATATTCCGAAATCCAAAGCACAAAATGCAAATTAATAGCAACTTACTCTGATATTTTCTTGTGCAACTTTTGTGAATTTCCTGAAATTGTACAAAAAAGGAAAGAAGAAGCTATAAGCTTCACCCAAGCCTTTTACAGTACAATCTGAATAATTAAAGCATCTTATGTTAGTGTAGCTGGTAGTTCATACCTAAAAAACGTCTTTATTGTTGAATTCCCCATCTCAAATTTAAGGGACTTGAGGATATCAGATTCCATCTTAACATGCTTCAAAATTCCACAGGACCGTTGCAGGTCTCAGGCTGGATGTGCCTGCTTATGTTTGGAGCACAAACCGAAAAGAGTCATCGGGGCAACCGCAACTCGAGTCGATCGAGCATATCGAGTCCTCTATGATCGATATGGGTGCATCATACATCTGATTCGGGTAATGTGGATTCATCAATTTGTGTTTGTTAAGGTTGAACCATGGAAGTGTCAAAATCATTAATATGTACTTACCCTTTAAATAAGTTTGTTGAATTGAGAGAGCGACCAAATATCACTACCATAAAAAACCAATATATATATACATTTTACATATTTATAGAAATTGCAAAACAATTATGTGCAATGACAAATTTTGCATTAGTATAGACTGATATTGCTCTATGCTACACTGCTATGCTTTCATTTCATTTATCATGTGGAAAATTGATTCTCATTTTCATCCTCTATGCTACATTTTTGCTCCTTGTGGTGATAAGTCTTCAAAGTTTTGTCAAGTTGTAAATGTTTCTCCTTCTCAATCATTTTCAACCCCCTAAGAGAAATGCATGAGTTGTTGCTCCTCCCTTTTCCTCGCTATGGTTTATACTACTGCTTGGGTCAACAAGTTATCCTTATCTTATGATTGATCAAGTTATTAAGGGATTGTGTGGACCGTTGGAAGCCAAGAAACATAAGAAACCACAGAAGAGGTATGAAGCTGCAATGCAAATCAAGAAAACCATGGAGGAGGTCAAATGATAAGATTATGTTTGAGAGCTTAAAAGGGGTTAGATACTTTGGTTAATATTTTGTGAGTTAATCTACATTTAATTTTCACGATTTGCAGCTTCTAAGAAACGTTTGGATGTGGCTTTATCTTCTCACGGCATGAGAAGGTTGCTTCCTTGCTTGAACGTGCAGTTGGATCAATGCGTTGTCTGAGATTGGTGATAAAGCTTCTTCACTGATGCGGTGAGTTTATATTTTTCATATGGTTGGCCTTTGTTCTGCTAAATTTCCACATTGTTAGAATTGATCGATTTTCACTTCGCCCTGGTGGATTTGTTTCTGCCAATGTGAAATTGTGTATGTTGAACAATTGGAAGATGCTAATGCTTCTGTGATACATCATATCTCTGACATGTTGGAAGACTTGAAAGAGGATGCAATACCTGTAACCTTAGAGGAAGTTTGCCTTGTGAGTTGCATCCTGAAATGAACACTATAATGATGGATGATCAATACAAATCTGAAAAAGTCGAAGGTATATTTGGACTTTCTTGTCTTTGTCAACATTCATTAGCACGACATGGATCTTTAATCTCTATGATGCATTGTCTGCAGGTACTTCCAAAGAAGACGAAATCATGTTTGTGCAAGAGATGAAGCCTCTAGATGACGAAATCAAGGATGCAAAACTTGAAAAGGTGGAGAAAAATAAATAAATAAACGCTTTGGCGGTTTTTAAGAAACACTTAAAACCGCCACAATAGAGTATCTATTGTGACAGTTTTTCATCAACTACTTTGGCGGTTTATTTTATTAGAAAAATAAATAAATGAACAAAATAAATATATAAATTAAATAAATAATTAACAAAACAAACACATAAATATAACAATAAATAAAGAAATAAATTACGTACAAACGAAAATAAATTAGTATAAGTAAAGAAAAAAAAATACTATATAAAGGAAAATAAATTAGAGAAAAAAATAACTCAATATTTACAAAAAAATGATTTATTTATTTTATTGAATTTAATTGAATTTTATTTTAAAAAAATATTACTAAATATTTTAAATTAATACAATTTAATATTAATTAATTTATTGCTAAATCAATTTAACTTATTTAAATATGTTTTATAATTATATTAATTATTTATTTACATATATATATATTTATAGTAATTATATTAATTAATTATTTATATACATATATATATATATTTATATTAATTATTTATAAATTATATTAATTTTTATTATTAATTATTCATTTATTTATTTATATAAACATATTATTTTTATTTTATTTATTTATTATGTATTGTTTTTATTTATTTCATATAAATAAATTATTTAATTTAATTTATTATTTATTGTTTTGTATTTTTATTTGTTTTATTTTTATTTTATTTACTCCTTGAATAGGTAAATAAAGAGCGGCCATTCCGGGGTTCGAACCGGTGACCTATGAGTACCTACTCACAAGGCCTTTCCGGTGAGCCATTCCGGAATGATTTTAAAATGGTGACATTTAAAGCAAGAGACCCTTTCTACCTTGAATAGGTAAATAAAGAGCGGTCATTCCGGGGTTCGAACCGGGGACCTATGTGTACTACCCACAAGTCCTTTCCACACGTGTAGAAACACACGGGGATACGCTAGCGGGCTTGCCATCCTTATACACATCCTAGATGCGCACGCGAGTATTTATATCTTGCATGCGTCCCCAGGTGTTCAACTTACCACTTTTTTTTTTATGACAAGTAAACCACATACAACTACAATGTTCAATGATTAGGGGCGAGGGTGGGTTCATATTCTTACATGAGCTGTAGGCATGGCCACGGGTCATGGGTCGTACGGGTCGGTAACCCGTCGGGTCAGTGACCCGATGGGTGCGGGTTCACGGGTCAAAGGGTCAATGCGGGTTGCGGGTTAGGGTTAAGGTCGGGGGTTTGAAAACCCGCTGACCCGGCGGGTCCAACCCGACAGGTCGACCCACCGAGTCAACTCCCATTCTGAATTTTTTTTTAAAAAAATATATTTTTTTTAAAGTTTATAAGTATTATTATGTATATTATTCTTAGAATAAATCATAATATTCATAATAAAAATATAAACTAACATGCAAAATTGAGAGTTAGAATGAGAATGGTTGGAGAGTCAACCCCCATCCTTCCCCTTGAATTGGTAAATAAAGAGCGGGGACCTATGGGTACTACCCACAAGTCCTTTCCGGTGAGCCATTCCGGAATGTTAACCCTCATCCTTCCCCTTTTATAGCCTTGGAAGGGCACCTTCTATTCTCTCATTTTCAATGTGGGATAAGACCACTCTCCCACATTGAAAATTGAGAGTTAGAATGAGAAGGGTTGGAGATATATATATATATATATATATATATATATATATATATATATATATATATATATATATATATATATATATATATATATATATATATATATGTACACATCTTCCTTTGACTCCCACTTCAATTTAAGCTTTATTTCCTATATTGAAATAAAGTAAAGTTTAAAAAGTCTTATATCCTACATTTATATTGTAATGGATAAAGAAAGTTTTATAGAAATATAAAATTTCTAATGTTTTTTTGTTCAGTTTCATATTGAAATGAAGTGGATATAAAAAATGATATGTAGAAAAAAAAATTGCATATCATTTTTTTAAATTTTTATTAGTAAAAAATGTTATAAATTTTTTTTTAATTGTGGTAATCTGCCGGGTCAACGGGTCGACCCGAACCCGTCAACCCGTGAATTTCCGGGTTAGGGTTCGGGTCGACCAACTCTGACCCTTGCCCCGGCGGGTTGAACCCGTCGACCCGGCGGGTCTGACCTGTGGTCACGCCTAATGAGCTGTATAATATGGGCTAAGGGACTATAGTTGAGCTGGATTTATAGAATAATGGGCTAGTAAATACATTTAAATATAACGACAAAATGGGAAAAAACGTTATTATTCATAATTGAACTCTCGCTTTTATATATAGAATAGAAATAGATATGTAAGATTAAGAGGTAAGATAAGATATATTTTTAAATCACTTATCTAAGGCTGTGTTTGGCAGTAGATTGTAAAAAGTAAATTTTGTGTAGATTATGTAGATTTTGGAGGTTATGATTTTTTTTTTTTTGTAGATTATGGAGATTTCAGAGGTTATGTTTTTTTGGGAACAAAAATCTCGTTAAAAGCTAGAAAGGTGTTTGGTGTGGGTAAGATTTGTAAGGGGTTTTTGTTATCAAAATGTCAAAATTACCCTTCACTTTTACCCTTCCCTATCCCTTTGCCTCAACCACACACGCGTTTCCCGTCACCATTGCAGCCTCCCACAGTGAGGTCTCCCTTTGCTCGTGCCCAATCGGCCAACAGTCAGCGCTCTCCCCTTCCGGTCAGTAGACGGCGAGGACTTTGAGCACCACCATCGACGTCGCCCTTGAAAGGAGCCGCTTCCTCTTCGACGTCGGCCCTTCATAGCGGCGCCGACGCTAATGACCATAGCCGGAATAGTGCTTAGGGCCTGCTGGAATTTGCAATAATTGGAGTACCTACAGCGACGACGAGAGGCGAGCGCTTCCGGCAGAGCAGTAGGCGAGGGTAGGAATGGACTCCAATTTTCCAAATCTCCACATAATCTCCGAAATCTTGGCACCCCAAGGTTTCATTTTGGCCAATTTAAAAGCTATCATAATCTCTCCCAAAGCTTGATAATCTTCAGCGAGATCTTCCACCAAACACCGCAGGGAGAGCTTTCGATTTTTTTTGAAAGCTTTAAAAGCTCCCAAATACACTGTCGAACAGCCTAAGTTTGAAAAGATCGAGGTTATATGCACCAACGACAGGTTCTATATACACTAGATAGGACGGATTATAGATCCGTTCATTGTAAAATTTTTAAAAAATATACGGACGGATCCTAGTTTCATTCGTTGTAAAAAAAAATAAAAAAATTACATAGGACGGATCCTAGATCCGTCCTATGTATTATGAAAAAAAAAAGTGAGTAAAAGTGTAACACCCCCTTTTAGATCCCAAAGGAGTGTTGCAGCGCCAGTGAATCCGCAAACTTTAATGTCTTTGAATTCACGTGAGGCTTATAGGGACATGCAACCATACTCCCATAAACAAGATGATAATTTAAATAAAATAAGCGGAAGTAAATATAATTTATTAGTTCAAAATATCTGATCATAGTAATATTAAGGATACCAAAATCATAAAGTATGAATAACTGAAATTAAAGTAGCGATGCGGAAACTTTAGAGGTTCAAAACTTGTAGTAAATAGATTCAATAAATGATAGTCCGCTCTTCAACTCTCTCCTGCTCCGCTGCTTGCACTAGACCTGTGGAATATGGTCTGGTGTTTCGTGAGAACGAAGGACACCAGCCATCCAATAAATAGGATGGTTAGTACAATTAAGACTAGCAAATGATAGGGAAAATGTTCAGACTTTAACCTTACAGTGACCATAAAACGGTATGTCTCAGGTTAAGGGAATGACACGAATATTTAATAGTGGAAACTGAACAAAAAGATAAAAATTCAAGACATGACTCGGATGATCATAACGATCGATTATAAGATAAGAAATGGAATTATACTCGAGGCAGATAAGTATAATAACTGAAATGATCACCTATTTAACAGCCGATAATAATCACAATAATGATAACGATAATAATAATACTATGTGGTACCGGTCGGGCCTTTAACAAGGACCACGACCTACATCAGATCGTTGTTTTATCACCCCGCAGAGAATGCATTCCGGGATGGTGTTTCATGAAACCTTGTAAGGCGGTGGCTTAACGAACCACAACCTGCAAGTCAGTCTACTGCATAACTTGCCAAAGGCATAAAGCCACTCGCATCATGTGGTGCGCATTTTAACATATCATAACTAAGCATCACATGGTGCCTATCTTATCATACATAAACAGTTTATACTAGGTGATCATAATAACGACATTAAATCAAACAGGGACAAGCATGGATAATTCAAAGGGTCTTACTATCACATGTCACTAGTTTGCATGAAGGAACAAGCAGAATATCATGCACTTTAGGAAGAAGAAAATGGGCAACATTTACTTATCTCGTGTTATAAACAAACAATCACATTTGAACTGCATATCACTATAATTCATTTAATAATTGCCCATTAATTTAACTCATGCCAATTTATGATTAAAAAGATAAATTACATCAAGCAGACGGGTATGCAATTTATCGAAATTGGCAAGGAAATTGGCCACAGGGCCGCATTCGACACGGAAGAATTTAAAAGGCACGTCAAAGGAAAATCACGAAACATGCAAAAGGCATTGAACGAAATCACTTGCCTTAACTTTCGATGATCAGCTGATGATAACCAGAAGAGATTTTATCACCTATTGGATCCAACGGAAAAAGGAATATTAATATTGATATCTTCTAAAATTAACTCTGCTTTAACTCAATTTGAAATTGAATTAATTCTATAAAGTTAAAAATCTATACCAATATGAATTCCTCGGGAAGCGGGATCCGGCATGGGTGCTTCGAGTTTCTTGGTGTCGCTGAAACGGGCAAGAATCGAATAATTTAGAAACATTGACCGCATAACTTAATAAATAATTAACTTAGGGCCAGAAACGGAAATAGTATAAAAAGAGGGACGTTTCTGTAATTTCTATAAAAGAAATTAAAAACTCTTTCTTTCTCCCTGGAACTCACACGTACAGATGAAGAAGAAGACGATCTTCCCTCGGTTGCGATGGATCACGGCAGGCGGCGATTGGAAGCGGCGAAGGGGAGGCTTGGCGCGACGATTGGCGGCAACCCTTCGGTACCTTTCTCCTGTCCTTCTCCGTCAGTCGACGGCGGAGGCTAGTGGAAACAATCGAAGACGATGGGTGCGGCAATCGGAGACAATTGCAGCGAGGGCGCGGGGCCGACGGCGCGGCAATCGGCGTTCTCCGGGGTGGTCACGATCTGGGAGGTGGTTGGCGACGATCGGAGGCTGCAATCGGAGTGAAAGCAGCGGCGATCGGAGGCAAGCGGATGGGTTCGGTCTTGGCTGCTCGTGGGCGCGCTTCCGGGCAAGGGCTGCAACTGCAGTTTCGGAAGCGGTTCTTCGTGGGTGTGCTCCGGACGAGAGCTGGGCAACGGTGGTGGTCTGCGGAGTCGCCGGCGGCTCACGGCTCGCGGCTCGGTTGCCGGCGGTGGTGATTGAACAGGGGGATGGTGATGCGGCAATGGTGATGCGTGAGGGAGGAGATGAATAGGAGACGGGGGAGGCGGGTTTGTTTTGTGAGTTGTGTAAGTGTAACCTAGGATTTAACGCGTATCACGGTTGAATTAGGTTAGATAAAAGATGGATTTTTGATTCTTTGGATTAAGAATCAATTAAATAGAGATTAAGGAAAAGAAATAAAAGAACCGGATAAAGATGAAGATGGAGATAGAAGATAAATTTCTCCACTCTAGCGGAATGAATATTATTTAATTTAATTTCATAAATTAAATAATAAGGATATTTAGAAGATTTATGTAATTAAATCCACCATATACTATTTCTCTTTAGAATAATTTAATTATTCTAATTCATACCATATATCTTATGTGAATTTATTAAATGCCCAAATTCACAAGATATACTATAGTTAAATATAATATAGATTGATTTAATTAAATAAAAATAAGAAATAGCCCAAAAATAATTTGGGGTATTTCATACCTCCCCACTAAAAATAAGTTTCGTCCCGAAACTTATAAAAGAAACGAGAATGAATTGAAGATAGGATAGTAACCTCGAAATAGATGAGAGGATATAGATTGATCAAACCAAAGCTAGATGTATCTAACAATGGCTCCCGAATTGGTAGAATTTAAGCATGATTCGCTTAATGTGCTTATCGAATACTTGAGCGATGAGAATTACGCCTAAGATAACTCATTGTTTTCCGAACTCTTCAATGGCAAAGCTTAAGATTTTTAATCCTATGAAAACAGTTTATCTCTATAGTTAGGAGTATCTAAAACAAAGATAATAAAATTTTGAAAGACGTCTTTTGATATTCACTCTCGTTGCTCGAGATAAGTGAACTCGCATCACATAAGAAACGGGGTTAACTAGCTTGTCATTGGCTTTCGTCTCAACCCCATCTGGCTTCCTTTTCCAGGTTGTCAAATGGCCCGGGTGGCTTTGAAGGCAACCATTGTGACAAAACTAGCCAGCCTTATTCATACGAGATGAGTTGTGGGTCTTCGTCTTCTAGTTTATCGACGGGAACGTTGTCCGTTTCTTCAGCACTTGCGTCCTTTCGTCCTTGTCTTCTTCATAAACATAAATCGTGTATATCTATATACTATTCTCAAGCTTTTTACCAATGAGAGTTCGGTTGCTCGATCATGGAAAGGAAAGATGAGATATATACCCCATGATCGTTTAATACTATCAAGATTTAGGAAAGGTAAACCTACCTACATAAAGAGTTACTACTTATCCTCCTGAATGACCTTACGTATGACATATCGATCATTATTCACTGATTTCACATGCGGGCATGACTCCTGCTTATACAGAAGCAAAACAAAGGAGCCCTTCTAGAGTCTATAGGGAGCACTTCCCGACTCTTTTTCGATATCTATAAAAACACGGGTTGATTAGCTTGATATGGAATAAGACGTATCCATACTAGAGCTGATTGTATAACATGAGAGGAGTATTAGTAGGGAAGTGTGTGAAGCTTATATGGTATTCAGCGTTAGAATATTACTAATTCGCATACCAATTCCCAACTTGACTCGAACCTGTAAGGTTGTAAAGATGAATCCCAAAACATTAACCAAAGAAATTATGACAAAAGGTCTTTGACAAACTTTCCTTATTTATTAATATCCGAATAAATGAGGTAATTGACTCACTATACGACTTGCACTAAGTAGAAAACAACTAAGGAGAGCGTTTCTACATTTCTTCCTTAGTTTCCCAAGTCACCTTCTCAATTCCGTGCAAAGCACTTTCATGAGCGGGACTACCTTGGTGCGAAGTTGCTTCTCCCGTCGCTCTAAAATTTGCATCGATTTTTCCTCATAGGTTCTGATGGTGCAGACCTCAATGTCCTCATAACTCAAAATGTGGGTCGGGTCAGGCACGTACTTCCGTAGCAATGATACATGGACAACGTCATGTACTGGATGAGCTAACGGAGGCAGAGCAAGACGGTAGGCAACATTTCCTACACATTGCAGAATCTCAAATGACCCGACATATCGAGGGTTCAACTTCCCTCGCTTTCGAAACTGGAAGACTCCCTTCGGGGGTGACACTTTCAGGAGCACCTTGTCGCCCACCTCAAAGTCAACCTCTCTACGCCTAGGGTCGACATAAGACTTTTGGCGACTCTGAGCGGTCAACATCTGTTGCCTGATTATCGCAACTTCTTCAACTGTCTTCTCTAACAGCTCCGGACCTATATGGATGGCATCAGTCGCATCATCCCAACATACTGGCGATCGAAACTTCCGTCCATAGAGAGCTTCAAAATGAGCCATCTTTATGGATGAATGCCAGCTTTTGTTATAGGTGAACTCAATCAGACTCAAACTGCTTTCCCAATCTGTTGGTCTATCCAGGACACAGGGTCTTAGCATATCCTCTAGTGTTTGGATGGTCCTCTCTGACTGACCATATGTTTGAGGATGAAAAGAAGTACTGAAATTCAGCTGAGTTCCAAGTCCCTCATGCAGCTTCTTCCAGAACTCTGAGATGAACCGTCAATCGCGATCAGAGACAATGGACGAAGGAATCCCGTGAAGGCAAACAATGTGCTGAAGGTACAATTTTGCTAGCTTAGCTGGCTTCCAGGTAGATCGAATAGCGATGGAGTGTGCACATTTGGTGAGTCGATCAACAATCACCCAAATGGCATCCTTCTGTCCCTGACCCTTAGGGAGCCCCATAACGAAATCCATCGGGATCTGTTCCCACTCCCACTCCCATGTGGGTACTGGGAGTGGTTGGAGCTTCCCACCAGGTCTCTGGTGCTCAATCTTGACCTGCTGACATACCAAGCATCTGTCCACGTGGTCAGTTACTTCATTCTTCATACCAGACCACTAGTAGTTCTTTCTCAAATCCTTGTACATCGTACTAGCTCCAGGATGCACCAAATAGTTGGATGCATGAGCTCCCTCAAGGGTGGTCTGTCGGATCATGGACATTGGAAACGCAAATGCGATTCCCAAACCATAAGGATCCATCATCCCTTAGGACAACGCCTGGGCTTTACCATCGAAGAAGTCAACGATGATCTGCAGTAACACAACTTCTCTAACCTTTATCTCTGCTAACAAATCTAATTACACCGTCATCATACACAACTGTCCTCGGTCCCTTTTAAACCAAACTTCAACCTCTAACTTCAGCAGATCCCTCTGCAGAACAAGACTTGTTGTCCAACAACTAATCATAGCCTCGTGCTGAGATTTGCGGCTCGAAGCATCGGCTACGACATTAGCCTTACCAGGATGATGGATGAGCTTATTGTCATAGTCCTTCATCAACTTTAGCCAGCGTCTCCGTCTCATGTTCAAATCCTTCTAGATGAACACATACTTGAGGTTTTTGTGGTCGGTGTATATTTGGCAACGAACACCATAAAGCTAATGGCGCCAGATTTTTAGAGCAAATACCACATCAGCTAGTTCCAGATCATGCACTAGGTAGTCCTCCTCATACGGCCTCAACTGTCATGATGCATAGGCTATCACCTTCCCATCCTGCATCAATACATAACTCAAACCTTGATTGGAAACATAACTGTAGATCATATAATCCTCTGACTCCTTAGGAAGTGTCAGAATAGGTTTTGTGGTCAACCGCTTCTTGAGCTCATAGAAGCTCGCTTTGCACTTGTCATTCCAGACAAATTTCTGGGATTTACACAGAAGTAAGGTCAGTGGTTGGACCAATTTGGAAAACCCTTCCATAAACCTCATGTAGTAACCTGCTAGTCCCAGAAAACTCCGGATCTCCTTGACGTTCTTCGGCAAATTCCACTTCTCTACAACTGCTATCTTTTAGGGGTCGACCATTACCCTTTTCTCTGAGATGATGTGGCCTAGGAATGCCACCTACTTCATCCAAAAGTCACACTTAGACAGCTTTGCGTACAACTGATGCTCTCGCAGTGTCATCAAAATAATTTTCAAGTGTTCGAAGTGAGCCTCCTCACTCAGCGAGTAGATTAGGATGTCGTCGATGAAGACTACGACGAACTTATCCAAATACTTGTGAAAACAACGGTTCATCGAATCCATGAAGACTGTTGGGGCATTTGTTAAGCCAAAAGGCATCACAACGAATGCATAATGCCCATAACGTGTCCTAAAAGCAGTCTTTGGAATATCCTCGTCACGAACTCGGAGCTGATGGTAACCCGATCGAAGGTCAATCTTGGAGAATAACTTTGCTCCCTGAAGTTATTCTAACAAATCATCGATGCGTGGTAGTGGATACTTATTCTTCATTGTCACCTTGTTCAGCTCCAAATAATCAACACACAGACGGAAATAGTCGTCTTTCTTCTTCACAAACAGCACGGGAGCACCTCAATGTGAAACACTGAGTCGTAAATAACCCTTCTCTAACAACTCTTCCAGCTAGCTCTTCAATTCCTGCATCTCCACTGGAGTCATGCGACACGGGGCTTTGGAAATGGGAGCGGTTCCTGGCTCTAAGTCGATGGTGAACTCAATGAACCGCTTTGGAGGTAAACCAGGAATCTCGTCGGGAAACATCAAGGAAATCCCGAACTACAGGAATATCGGAGATATAGACCGGGTCGGATGGCTGATCCTGCAGATAATATAAGAATCCGGCACCACCTTGACGTAACAATTTGGCTGCCTGCATTACAATAATAACATGGCCATCCTCCTCAGGGATGCGCCCACGAAATCTGCACACAACCCTACCGTCCGACGAAATGGTCACGATTCTCCGTCAACAATCAATGATTGCACTATAGCGAGTAAGTCAATCCATACCGAGAATGATGTTCTGAGGAAGGATCGGAAGCAGAACAAGATCGGTAAGGTACACATCTCCACCTATCACGATGGGGGAAGCGGAATAACATTTTCCTACCTCGAACTCTATCCCCACTAGGGAATTTCACAATAAAGGAATCATATAGAGTCACAGATTCTAATTCGAGTCTTTCAACAGTTTTCTCGGCTAGAAAAGAATGAGAAGCACCTGGATAAAAAGAATATTAATTGGCTCGGCCCGGAGATAGATAATACCTTGAGCCGTAGGAGAAGTAGTGTCGTCCATCCTACACATTTAATATATTCGCGGACCCTGCGACATTCTTCCCTTTGTTCACAGTCGACTGTGAACCTGCAGGAATCTGGGTATTCTGCTGGTACTACTGCGGAATGTGATGCTGCTGATGAGATCTTAATCCTCGTCGTCTTCTGCAAAGACATATAGCTCGATGAGTTTGTCCAATTCGGAGCTATGCTTTTGTGATGCTGCATCTTTCTCTGACTCAGCATGCTCACACATCTCTTTTTGATCTCATCTCTAGCCTGATCACAACGTTTTTCCAGCTTATTCACAATTCGTTCCTTATTTTTGTATGTTTCCCCAGCCTCCCTCATGTGGAGTCCCTGCCTCGCTCTTCTTGCCTTTAAATCTTGGTATGCTTTTCCATCAGCTAGGTTTTCCAAAAAGGATCTCTTCTTTGGATCCTCTTCACTAAGGCTGTGGGATGGTTCCATGCCGTACACTCAGGCGAGGCTCTGGAGGTACTTTCTCCTTTTGTCATCTAGGGGAGTTGGCATGGCTCTCTTTTCACTTGCTGCCTTTTCCTTGCTATAGAATCGAGGAGTTTCCAAATTATGTTCCTTGTACCACTCGCGGATGAGCTTCTTGCCATATTCTGTTGCTGCAGCTCCTTCGGAAGGGTCGACCAGGACATTCTTCCCCTTGGATAGCTCCACTGTAGCTTTTTCCACGACCTCCACCTTTGTGCTTGAGTCAGACTCAATGTTAGAGTTGTTGGTGAAGTCAATGCAATGGGGGTAACCCGTGGCACGCAGTCCTGAGGTCTTTGCAAACATCAGACATCTATCGAGGAGGGCGAGGAGTCATCAATACTTTAACGAGATAATCCAGGAAGCGAGATTCAGAGGAAACAGGAATAAGAATCTAAGATTAGTCTATAGCAGGTGCAGGAGCTTGAGCAGGACTATCGGACAAATACTTTGAAACCATTTCCAAAATTGCTTATTTTTTTATAAGTAGAACATAGTTTTAATCAAAGCCTTTTTGAAATTCACTTTAGAAATTATTTAAAAATCCGAATGAAAACGTTTTAAAACCTACAGCTCTGATACCACCTTCTGTAACACCCCCTTTTAGATCCCAAAGGAGTGTTGCAGCGCCGGTGAATCCGCAAACTTTAATGTCTTTGAATTCACCTGAGGCTTATAGGGACATGCAACCATGCTCCCATAAACAAGATGATAATTTAAATAAAATAAGCGGAAGTAAATATAATTTATTAGTTCAAAATATCTGATCATAGTAATATTAAGGATACCAAAATCATAAAGTATGAATAACTGAAATTAAAGTAGCAATGCGGAAACTTTAGAGGTTCAAAACTTGTAGTAAATAGATTCAATAAATGATAGTCCGCTCTTCAACTCTCTCCTACTCCGCTGCTTGCACTAGACCTGTGGAATATGGTCTGGTGTTTCGTGAGAACGAAGGACACCAGCCATCCAATAAATAGGATGGTTAGTACAATTAAGACTAGCAAATGATAGGGAAAATGTTCAGACTTTAACCTTACAGTGACCATAAAACGGTATGTCTCAGGTTAAGGGAATGACACGAATATTTAATAGTGGAAACTGAACAAAAAGATAAAAATTCAAGACATGACTCGGATGATCATAACGATCGATTATAAGATAAGAAATGGAATTATACTCGAGGCAGATAAGTATAATAACTGAAATGATCACCTATTTAACAGCCGATAATAATCACAATAATGATAACGATAATAATAATACTATGTGGTACCGGTCGGGCCTTTAACAAGGACCACGACCTACATCAGATCGTTGTTTTATCACCCCGCAGAGAATGCATTCCGGGATGGTGTTTCATGAAACCTTGTAAGGCGGTGGCTTAACGAACCACAACCTGCAAGTCAGTCTACTGCATAACTTGCCAAAGGCATAAAGCCACTCGCATCATGTGGTGCGCATTTTAACATATCATAACTAAGCATCACATGGTGCCTATCTTATCATACATAAACAGTTTATACTAGGTGATCATAATAACGACATTAAATCAAACAGGGACAAGCATGGATAATTCAAAGGGTCTTACTATCACATGTCACTAGTTTGCATGAAGGAACAATCAGAATATCATGCACTTTAGGAAGAAGAAAATGAGCAACATTTACTTATCTCGTGTTATAAACAAACAATCACATTTGAACTGCATATCACTATAATTCATTTAATAATTGTCCATTAATTTAACTCATGCCAATTTATGATTAAAAAGATAAATTACATCAAGCAGACGGGTATGTAATTTATCGAAATTGGCAAGGAAATTGGCCACAGGGCCGCATTCGACACGGAAGAATTTAAAAGGCACGTCAAAGGAAAATCACGAAACATGCAAAAGGCATTGAACGAAATCACTTGCCTTAACTTTCGATGATCAGCTGATGATAACCAGAAGAGATTTTATCACCTATTGGATCCAACGGAAAAAGGAATATTAATATTGATATCTTCTAAAATTAACTCTGCTTTAACTCAATTTGAAGTTGAATTAATTCTATAAAGTTAAAAATCTATACCAATATGAATTCCTCGGGAAGCGGGATCCGGCATGGGTGCTTCGAGTTTCTTGGTGTCGCTGAAACGGGCAAGAATCGAATAATTTAGAAACATTGACCGCATAACTTAATAAATAATTAACTTAGGGCCAGAAACGGAAATAGTATAAAAAGAGGGACGTTTCTGTAATTTCTATAAAAGAAATTAAAAACTCTTTCTTTCTCCCTGGAACTCACACGTACAGATGAAGAAGAAGACGATCTTCCCTTGGCGGCGATGGCTCACGGCAGGCGGCGATTGGAAGCGGCGAAGTCGAGGCTTGGCGCGACGATTGGCGGCAACAGTCGACGGCGGAGGCTAGTGGAAACAATCGAAGACGATGGGTGCGGCAATCGGAGACAATTGCAGCGAGGGCGCGGGGCCGACGGCGCGGCAATCGGCGTTCTCCGGGGTGGTCACGATCTGGGAGGTGGTTGGCGACGATCGGAGGCTGCAATCGGAGTGAAAGCAGCGGCGATCGGAGGCAAGCGGATGGGTTCGGTCTTGGCTGCTCGTGGGCGCGCTTCCGGGCAAGGGCTGCAACTGCAGTTTCGGAAGCGGTTCTTCGTGGGTGTGCTCCGGACGAAAGCTGGGCAACGGTGGTGGTCTGCGGAGTCGTCGGCGGCTCACGGCTCGCGGCTCGGTTGCCGGCGGTGGTGATTGAACAGGGGGATGGTGATGCGACAATGGTGATGCGTGAGGGAGGAGATGAATAGGAGACGGGGGAGGCGGGTTTGTTTTGTGAGTTGTGTAAGTGTAACCTAGGATTTAACACGTATCACGGTTGAATTAGGTTAGATAAACGATGGATTTTTGATTCTTTGGATTAAGAATCAATTAAATAGAGATTAAGGAAAAGAAGTAAAAGAACCGGATAAAGATGAAGATGGAGATAGAAGATAAATTTCTCCACTCTAGCGGAATGAATATTATTTAATTTAATTTCATAAATTAAATAATAAGGATATTTAGAAGATTTATGTAATTAAATCCAATATATACTATTTCTCTTTAGAATAATTTAATTATTCTAATTCATACCATATATCTTATGTGAATTTATTAAATGCCCAAATTCACAAGATATACTATAGTTAAATATAATATAGATTGATTTAATTAAATAAAAATAAGAAATAGCCCAAAAATAATTTGGGGTATTTCAAAAAGCTGCTTTTCTTTTACTTTGACAAATGTAAACTAAGAAGGAACGGATGTAGGATCCGTCCCTTGTTCTCTCTCTTTTTTTCTTAATAAAGCTGCACAGCAGCTTTTTCTTTCTTTCTTTTTTTGCGTTTCTTTATTTTTTTAATATATAACGGACGGATCTAGATCCGTCTGTGTATTTTTTAAAAAATTTGCAACGGACAAATTTACGATCCGTCCTATATAGTGTATATAGAACTTGTCGTTGGTGCATATAGTACAATCCTTTGAAAATGCTCAATTACAAATAGCTTTTCAAAGTACGGAGTGATGTGTCCACGGATAAGCTCCTGCTCCTCCACTTCTAAAAGTAAATGCTCTCCTTCACCAGTTCTCATTTGTGAATAAAAGCCCAAGAAAACCACGCAGTTAAGGGAAAGACGCCAAAAGTTGTAACCTCATCGCACACGCAGATTCCAAACCATTTGTTGAATCTTCTCTCATCTGCTTTTCGCTTTCTCTCTCTCTCTCCTGATTTCGGAATCCCGAATCCCCCACTTCCTTCCTGTATCCACTCCACAAAACCCTTCCCCAAATTCGGAGGTCAAAGAGTCCAGTGTTGTGAGGGCTCCATGAGTACTCATGGGGTGGATGCCTCGCTCCTGCAGAACGATCTCCTCCAGGTATTGTTCATCTCGGATTGTCTCTCCATCCTTGTCGTGCTTCAGAGTTCGAACCCTAGCTTTTTTCCTCGATGCTTTTCTCATCCTATTTCGAATTTGGAATTTGGATTTCGAATTTCCTGTTTCATTGAATTAACCATGTGCCAAAAGTTTCTGTTTCCTTTTGCGGTCATTCCATGAGCTTTAATTGAGAGAATTTCATTGTTTTGATCATTTGCTGACTGCTTTCCCCCACCTTCTTTTATACGAGTGGGAAGTTGAACTTCTATGATGCTTAATTGCTTATCAACATGACAAGCCAGCAATCTATTTGTGCTTTTGCTTGATTTGTTGTGACTTGTGAGCTTATACCTTGTTCTTGCATCTGTTTGCAATTTTGCCGCCTACAGAATGAAAAAGATGAACGCTACACCGGAGATGGCTCTGTTGATCTCAAGGGGAATCCTGTGTTGAAGGAGAATACGGGAAATTGGAAAGCATGTCCTTTCATTCTCAGTATGTGAGCCATCTCTTTTCTGGATCAGCACTACTTTATTAGTTGTGCTTCTAACTTGTATGAGCTGTGCAGGCACTGAGTGCTGTGAGCGTCTTGCTTATTATGGTATTGCTACCAATCTCGTCACTTACCTCACTGATAAATTACATGAGGGAAATGCCTCTGCTGCAACAAATGTTACCACATGGACTGGGACATGTTACCTTACACCCCTTATTGGAGCCGTCTTAGCTGATGCATATTGGGGAAGATACTGGACTATTGCTGTGTTCAGTACAATCTACTTCATTGTAATTACCATGCCCTTTATATTCTTTTCACTTCTTTTTAAGTTTATCATGGTATTCATTAGAGATAAGATGCAGTTTTCCATTCTCCATATCCTGAAACAAATTGCTTGGTTAGTGGGATATTGACCTATTAGGAAAGTATTCGTTGAAAGTGTGCTTTCTCCATTTTCGAGTAGTGTCTCATGTGTCTGGTCCTCTGTTCCTAATCAGGATATTCATGAGCTTAGATGTGTCTGAACTTGCATTTTGTATTTCTTTGCAGCTGTATAGTCTCTTCATTTTCGTGATTATTATAGATATCTGATTATTTTAATCTTTCTTTTCTGGTGTTAGTAATTATTATCTCCTATCCTTGTGCAATTAGGGAATGTGCACCTTGACTCTATCTGCAGCAGTTCCTGCATTTCAACCTTCTGAATGTGTGGGATCCGTTTGCCCCTCAGCCACATTCCTGCAGTATGCTGTGTTCTTTTTGGGGCTCTATCTTATCGCACTTGGGACTGGAGGCATTAAACCTTGTGTCTCATCTTTTGGTGCCGATCAGTTCGATGATACTGATACCAGAGAGAGGGTCAAGAAGGGCTCCTTTTTTAACTGGTTTTACTTCTCTATAAATATCGGTGCTTTAGTATCGAGTACTTTTATTGTTTGGATCCAAGAAAATGCTGGTTGGGGATTAGGTTTTGGAATTCCTGCATTATTCATGGGACTTGCTATTGCAAGTTTCTTCTCTGGAACACCTCTATATAGGTTTCAAAAACCTGGAGGAAGCCCACTCACAAGAATGTGTCAGGTTTTGGTTGCTTCTTTTCGGAAATCTAGACTGGATGTTCCACAAGACAGCAGCCTCTTATATGAAACCCCTGATAAAGATTCTGTCATTGAAGGGAGTCGAAAACTGGAGCACACTGATGAGCTGAAGTAATTATCTCCACTCTCCTTGCTTTATTGGTCATATAACTCAAAACTTAAATGCATTTTGACTCTTATTATGTAAGTTTGCACCATTGTAACTTATTCTGCCATTGAAGGGAGTTGAAAACTTGAGCGCACTTGTGAACTGAAGTAATTATCTCTATGCTCCTTGCTTTATTGGTCATATAGTTCATACCTCAAATGGATTTTTTCTCTTCTTAGGTGTGTTTGTATCATAGTAACTTATTCCACTACTTTGCAACATTAGTTGATTCTTCATTATATTGCGTAAGGTTCTACTCGTGGCTTTTCTTGTTTTTGTTTGTGATGGACGGATGGACCTGCCTCCGTGATGGTTGAGTGACGGCTTTTGATAGGGATGTTGTTGCTGCTCTTCTTTCTTTTTTTTAGCTAAATAAAATTTTATCTCAATGCCTAAAACCAACTATTTGAAGCTGTTTTTCTAAATTTAAGAAAATTTCATCTTGATGCCGTTTCATCATGTACCTCAAATTGTTGATATTATGTTCTATATTTAAGAAAATATTAAAATATCCCACCCAAATTATTTTACAAACCGATGAATTATCATGAAATTTTCAATCTCTAGTGAGTCAAATGCCACATTGAGATGCAATCATTGTTTATTCTGTTGAAACATATCTTTTGCTATGAAAAGAGCATTTTATTTTTTAATTTAGTTTAATTGAAGTGTGATCGTCTTCCCCCCAGTCAGGGTGGTAGAAAGGTATCCATGACTGCTACTGCTATAATGCTGCTTGATTCACATATCATGGTTTTGCTTTCTTGATTCCTTAAGTGGGTCCAAACCTTCTATACCCGCTTGACTAAGCTGCAATTTCTTAATTTTGCCATGTAATTAAATATCATGCCTTGCATTATTTTTTCTGCAGGTGCCTGGATAAAGCAGCTGTCTTAACAGATTCTGAAATGAAAGGTGAAGAATTTTCGAACCCCTGGAGGCTGTGCACGGTAACACAGGTGGAGGAGCTTAAGATCTTGATTCGCATGTTTCCTATCTGGTCAACAGGCATTGTCTTTTCAGCTGTTTATGCCCAGATGTCTACCATGTTCGTCGAGCAAGGGAAGGTCATGGACACAACCGTCGGCTCCTTCACCATCCCTGCAGCCTCTCTATCCACCTTTGACGTCTTAAGTGTCATTTTCTGGGTCCCTGTCTATGACAAGTTCCTCGTCCCCATAGCTAGAAGGTTCACCGGCAAGGAAAGAGGTTTCTCGGAGTTGCAAAGAATGGGGATCGGTCTCTTCATCTCAATCTTTTCCATGACCGCTGCTGCTTTGGTCGAGATCAAACGCTTGCAACTTGCAAAAGAACTTGGCTTGGTTGATGAAGATGTGGCTGTGCCTCTCAGCATTCTGTGGCAAATCCCGCAGTACTTCCTTGTAGGAGCGGCTGAGGTGTTCACCTTCATTGGGCAGTTAGAATTCTTCTACGACCAATCTCCTGACGCCATGCGCAGTCTCTGCAGTGCACTCTCTCTTCTCACCACTTCTTTGGGAAGTTATCTGAGCTCGTTGATAGTGACTATTGTGACTGCTGTGACAACTTCGGGTGGACAATCTGGTTGGATACCAGATAATTTGAACGAAGGCCATCTTGATTATTTCTTCTGGCTTCTTGGAGGGCTGAGCCTTTTGAATCTGCTCGTATACATTGTCTTTGCTTTGAGGTACAAGCGAAAGAAGGCAACCACCGTTTGAGAGCTCTAGCAGACTGTAACCAAGCCTCTCGATCATCTGTCATTGGGTACACTGTATCATATTTGATATTACAAAATTTCCCAGTTTCCTATAGGCCGAAGAAAGATGGTTGGTCATCTGTACAGGTGAAGTTATTTGGTTTCCTGATCAAAAGCAAGAAGGGTGCGTCTGTACAGCTAATGGTAAATCACTTGAATTTTTCTCTCTTTTCAAATTGCTTTGCTTATCAATGCACTTGTCCGGAGTTGACAAAAGACTTGTTTTTCATCACAAATACTGTTGTTTTGTTAATGTTTTTGTCAAAATTGCATGCAGTTTCCTTCTAAATACATGAAACCATAATCTTAGAACTCTAGATTAGAGAGTGAAATAGATCGGGTGATGAAGGTGTGCTGTGAATACATGGACAAACGAGTTTGATGAAAGACACTCTAGTCTAACTCTTTATGTAAAACTGTTATTTCACTAATAAACGCCTAAATGTCGCCACACAGGGAGATGCACAAATCAACAAATGGGAAAAGCTGGGTGTTTGGATTTCTTTATAATACAATTATAAATTAAATGCATCAATATATTGTGTGACTTGCACAGATTTTAGTGTATTTTATATTTATCATACAATTATAAATCAAGCTATAGAGTCGGGTTGAGTTTGCTTGTGTTCGAATCTATTTTGAGCCAGGTCAGGTTCAGTGATGATGCTAGATTTTAAGGTTTGGTTGTCCCAAGAGCGGGTGAGCGGGTGATGATGCTAAATGGGTGACGAGTTGATTGACCAGATAAGGGGTCAGATGTCCCATCAACCATACCCATCACCGGATTTTTGTTGGGGGTTGGCACCGTTGGCTCGTATAATCAACTAGAGGGGCCAGTTCACCCTGGTCCATTCATCCATCTTCTAGATGTGCATGAATTGGGTAGACGGGTGGACTGGATGGTTGAGTTGGTGAGTCCTTACGTATGCAATTTTGATTCTCCCAACATATGGGGCACTACTCGATATATTACAAAATTATTTAGGGTATAATTTTACTTTTAAAATTATTAAAAATATATATTTTTAAAACATAAGTTGATAATTAAATTTACATATATGTAAATATAAGGGTATGAAACACAAATATAATAAAATAAAATAAAATAAAACCGTACCGTAAATAATTTGGTGGTACACTGGTGCATCGTGTTCTGCATTGGTATGTATATTGTCATACTTCAAAATCCGGCGTACTATTCACATTGTGTCATCTCGCCAAATACTCGGAGATGTCACCAACTTTCAGTATCGGAGGGGGGCAAGGTGAGCAAATACTCAAAAGGAATAGCAAGATCATCGACTCAGGGACTTGTTGACTTTGCATATCGGTGGTAGCAAAGGAGTCATAACAGCTTCGATGGGCGTGAAGGGTATGCCGACTTCGGATATTGGTGACGGTGGTTGCTTAGTCATTGTTGACTTTTGATAACGGTGGCAACAACCGTGAATTTCACGAGGTAATAGGACGAGTACGTTTTAATAAACGAACAGGAAAAGTAGGAAAAAAGAAGGGTATGTACGTTAATAACGTACATTTATTTGGGTTTTCATCCACATATTCGGGGTGGATTAATAGATGGATGGATCGGATCTCCGCGGGTTGATTTCCATCTCTATACATTATGCACTAATTGTTTTTTAAAATCATATAGCATGCATTTCTTATTTGAAATTCCTGATGGACAATTGGAGCCTGGAGGGATCATCTCCTCGTGAGTGGCAATCGCAATCGCCCCCTTAATTCGTTGCATTATTCCATTTCCATTTTATTAGAGATTGAAACATGTAACCTCTACAGTCTACACGACGGCGGAGGTGTTACAATAAAGGCGAAATCGGGTATATACCCATGAAAACTTTATTAATTGGGTATATACCCATCAAAACTTCAAAATTGTTTATATACCCATTAAATCATTTATATTTTGTTTAATTGTCCATCATATATTTAATTTATACTATTAAATGTAAAAATTATTAAAATTTAATTATTTAAATATTAAAATTAGTTAACTTTCAAATAATTATTAAAATGAGACATTAATTTCAATTTCTCTCAAACCAAGTAATTTTTTTTAATTTGATGTGATTTTACATTAAAAAAATATGTATTTTATTTCTTTACTATGGTTTATGGTCATTTTTATAACTTAATTATTTTGAACTTATGAATGAAACTTGATATTAAATAAAATCATTGGATAAAAATATAATTATAAGTACGTTGAAGTTTAACTTTTATATTAAAATTTTAATTATATTTTCTATCCAATAATTGTAAAGTGATAAATTTTCTAATTATTTAAGTTTGGTATATAATTAAATTTTAATCTATTTTTCACTCAATAATATTAGATCAAATATATTATGGACAATCAAACAAAATTTAAATGATTTGATGGGTATATAAACAATTTTGAAGTTTTGATGGGTATATATCCAATTAATAAAGTTTCCATAGATATATACCCGATTTCGCCTACAATAAACTAGCGAAGCTAGCACGAGGCCTGCATATGGCGACCAACTCGTGGGTTTTCCCCATTGTAATCGCTGCCCCCGACTCCTCCATGTCCACCACTCCCCCGTCCACACTCTCCCACTCGAAGCACTGAATCCACGTTGCCAATGTCAACATCATCATCCTCATCGCCAAGCTAGAACCCGGGCACACCCTCCTCCCCACCCCGAATGGTGCGAACCTGAACGCAGCATCAGCTACATCCCCCTCGAACCTCTCGGGCCGAAACATTAGTGGCTCCTCCCAGATTTTCGGGTCTCGGTGCAGCGCCCACGCGTTGACGAGCAGGATGGTGCCCTTGGGGACAAAGTAGCCACCCACGGTTGCGTCTGCGGTGGAGAAGTGCGGTATGAGGAGTGGGGCAACCGGGAAGAGGCGAAGCGTCTCGTGGATGATGCAGCGGAGGTAGGGGAGGCTGGGGAGGTCGGAGTCGTCGACAAGGCGGGAGGTCCCTACATGGGCGTCGATTTCAGATCTGGCCTTGTGGAGGACTGCAGGGTGGTTGAGGAGGAGGGACATCGCCCACTCCATGGTCCGGGCGGAGGTGTCGGTTCCTGCCGTCAGCATCATCTGATTCACTAAATTTCAGTCCAATATATATACTCCATTCATTCAACAACGGGTATTATTTTATTTTTTTCATACTAAAAATTATATAAAATATACTACATCTGTCCAAAAATACATGTCTCTTTACTATTCGTACATGTTTTTTTAAGAGTTAAAAGCTATATAAAATATTAACTTTTTATTAATTTTTTTTTAATAATTATAATAATGAGTTTATAATTATTAAAAAAAATTAATATTTTATATAGTTTTTAGCTTCTAAAAATACGTACTAAAAAGTAAAAGGGCATGTATTTTTGGACGGAGGGAGTAAATTTTTTTAAATTTATGTTAACCCCTATTCTACTAATTAATTACTATACAAATATATACCGAATACGTACTTAAGAAGACCTTAAGCGGATGGCCAACTCTCTCCATCATATATCCAAAGTTAAAAGTTTTAAATCATTTTGGAATAAAATGGTTCACAGAAAAAGACTTTGTGATTAGTACCCATAGATTCCTTAGTTAAAACCTTAAAATGGCCCCAAAAAAGTCAAACTCACACGAGAATAGGAGGTAGTGTTCCTTGAGAGAGATTTTTCATCAAATAATTATGCATAAAAGTCAATTTTATTGAAAAGATTTTGTTTTGGAAAAGTTTGATTTAGGTGGTCGACCATATAATCACCACCACATACAGATTTATTGATTATATTATATAAAATATTATAATATACGTAGTATTAATTGGATAGCCAATATTTTTAATTGGTTATAATATTTATTGATTATATCCAGGGTGGAGCCAGGGGGTGTTTGGGGGTGCTCGAGCACCCCCTGGCGGAAAAAAAAAATACAAAAAAATAATTTTTTTTTGTATATATTTAGTATTTTTAAGATAATATAAAATATTTAAAGGATATTTGAATCAAAAATGCTCTCTAACTCAAGTGGTAAGGGAAGGAGAATTTAAATCAAAAGGTCTTGGGTTCAATTCCCAACTCTTACACTTTTTATTTGTCTTACTATATCATTAATTCATTTTTATTTCTCTCTATATTTTTTATTACTATATACTATTTCATTAAAAAAAATGTTATATTTATGTTTAAATTTTAGTGTTTAAAAATTCTCTCTCCATATTTATGTTTAAAAATGTCATATTTCATTAAAAAATGTCATTTAAAAAAATCACAATTTTAGTGTTTTTTCATTATATTTTTAAAAAATCTTCTTAATAAGTATACATCAAAACAAATATTTTACGAAATTTTTTTAGCACCCCTGGCCGAGATTTCTGGCTCCGCCACTGATTATATCATATTATAAATATTTTTAATATTTTGTTTTGGATAGCCAATATTTAACTTCAATGATTTATTTTATTATTATTATATAAGTAATATATATAATAGATAATAGATTAGCCTACGATTTAACCAATTTATTTTAAAACTATTTTTATCCTGAATAAAATAATAAAAACATAATCAATTCAATGAAAAAAGAAAATCAAATATACTAACTAGTTTCACTTTTTTACTCATATTTTTAAGAATAAAAACTTATAAAATGTTAAATTATATCTTTTGAAAAAAAAACGAGTTACTCACCAGTAAGATGCCTTTGAGAATATCGTCGGTGTAGCAATCCGGCTCCGCTTTCTGCAACTCCAACAACTCCTCCACCATCACCTTCTTCTTCCTCTCTCCGTCGGCCGCCCTGTCGACGTTATTTCTGATCCGGGCCTCCTCCAGCAAACCCGCTAACACCCGATCCCTGTTTGCCGAAAGGCTCCGAATCCGCTTCTCCAATCCCTTGGATCCCACCCACCTCAACACCGGGAAGAAATCGAACACATTTATAAACTTGATCGGAACGAAGATGTCATCATCGGGCCCGCTCTTCGACCTCCTCCCCATCACAACCCTCATCACTACATTCGTGGTCAACTCGAGAAACGCCTTGTGGAGATCCACTTTCATGCCCGACTCAGGGCCTAGCAGGGTCTCCCGGGCGATGTGGCGGACCTCCTCCGTGCGGATGGAGGCGGAGTCTTGGAGCCGCTGGGGAGAGAGGGCGTGGAGGGTGGTGATGCGGCGGAGCCTGCGCCAGAGGGCACCGTATGGGACCCACGCGAGGGTTGTGTAGTCGTAGCTGGTGACCTCAGCGGCAAGGAAGCTGGGAGGGCGGTTGGCGAAAGCGACGTCGTATTTGGAGAAGCAGTCATCGATCGCTTGAGGAGAGGAGACCACCAGGAAGGGGAGGCAGCCGAGGCGGAGGCGGAAGATGGGGCCGTAGCGGCCGGAAAGAGACTGTAAGGAGCGGTGGAGGGGATCCTTGAGGAGGTGAATGTGGCCCAGTATGGGGAGGCTCAGTGGGGTCGGTGGTAATTTTGGGGCATTTGAGGGGCGAGTTTTGTATTGGAAAATAAGGATGATTGCAATTGCTATGAGAGTGAAGTAGTAGGCTAATTCGGCCCCCATTATTTTATGTGTTTTGAGAGTACGTAGGAGATGGAAGATATAAGTATATGGGGTCTTTTAAATAATCATTAAAAAATTATTTAAATATTGAAAAGTGGTTATCAAGAGCACTCCAAATCTTTTGGTCCTCAAAATGCCAAAATGACAAAATGTTACTTTTCCATCGTTTGAATTTTTTTTTTGGGTACCTGATCATGTCCCTTTTTTCGTCCCTTTTCATCAAAAAATTGAGTTTTTTAATTTTCAATCTATTTTTAATTTTAATTTTTTAATTTTTTCTTTTGGTAAAAAGGACGGGCCAAGCTCTTTATCAAAATGCAATTAGTTCTTTATTATTTTATTTCTCTCATTTGTTTCTGTTATTTACTTCAGTTGTACATGATAGTTAGTCCATGCACCGGTTTGCCGGTCTCTCGGTTTTCCTAGGCTTGTCTAGAGAACCGAATTCTTATCTTGCTTCAAAAAAAAAAAAAATCAAAATGCAATTAGTTCGAACCCCCAACAACAGCCGTTGGGAACAAAAGCTCCCTAATACGAGTCCGGATCTCCTGCTCCCCACGGTGAAACTTACGGTGCAACACTAAATTATTTCAGTTATAATTTTACTTTAAAAAAAAATTTAAAAAAATATATTTACATTTCAAATACTTTTATTCACATATTTATAAACTTTTATTGGAAAAAATCATGTTTTAAAAAAATATAAAATTTATTTTCTAATATAGTTGATCTTTTAATTTTCTAAAATTTTTAAAATGATTTTTTTCCAATAAAAGTTTATAAATATGTAAATACAAGTATTTTAAATGTAAATATATATTTTTATTTTTTTTAAGTAAAATTATATCCGAAATAGTGTTGCACCGTAGGTCTCACCGTGGGGTGCAGGTAGACCTGTCAAAACACAACCCGACCCGGTGACCCGACTCGAATGACTCGAAAAATTTCTGATCCGAACCCAGAAATTTTGACCCGATTTTTTTTTTCCGACCCGAACCCGAAAAACCTGAAATTTTCCGGGTAATCTGAGTTTCGACCCGGTGACCCGATTGACCCGGTAATTTTGACCCGATTTACCCGGTGACCCGATTGACCCGGTTGATTTATAGTTATATATGATTAATTTGTTTTATATATAATTAAAATTTATCACAAAATTATCAAATCATGATTTTTTTTATTTAAAAAAGAAAAATTTGACAAACCCGAAATCGACCCGAAACCCGGTCAAACCCGGGTTCGAGTCAACCCGAAAAACCCGAAACCCGTTTTACCCGAAATCCGAAGTGACCCGACCCGAATGACCCGTTTGACAAGACTAGGTGCAGGAGATCCGAACTCCCCTAATACAGCTTGGGGCAACAATAAAGACAGTAAAGGACTCTGGGGACTTGTGGGCAAGCCTTACGAGCGCATCAGCCACTGCATTCGCTTGACGTCGAACATGCTTGAGCTTGACCTCCCAACCAGCGTCTTTCACCAGTGATCGATATTGCATCAGGAGCTCGTGGTTAGCCCCGGTTGCTTCTCCCTCGTCTTCGATCTTGTCCTTGATGTATATACTGTCCATCTCGACTTCAATTTTCGGAATGCCCATGTCCTTTGCAAGTGCGGGTGGTGCCGATTTGTTGGAATGTGGTTGTCCCACATCAGCTATATAGAGAATACTTGAACAACATATAAGATTGAAGGGCTACTCCTCTCATTGCCAATTGGTTTTGAGATGGAACCCCGTTCGGGTTTATGTGTTGTTCGAGTCTCCCGTATATGGGCCCGCACACACGACCTCCCTCCATCTTGTCTTGACCCCACCGAGCCCAGCCGACTTTAACATTGAAAGAAGAAGAAAGTAGAAATCAAGACAAGAATCTGATGAACATGAGAGCCCTCGAGAGGGTTTTCTCTCAATCTGGATTGTGTGAATTGTGTTGTCTGTTCAGTTAGTTACAATTGAAATGAGAAGCAGCTTATTTATACAAAATGCAATACAAACAATCTATAAAGCGACGTCACTTGTGCTTTACTTGGAACATTTGAGTGTAAGCTTGAGCTGATGCCTTGAGTTCCACCTGAGTGTGAGCTTGAGCTGGTGCCTTGAGCTCGGCTTCCTCCAACACCCCCCCCCCCCCAAGTTGGAGGGTGTGAACACAACCCCAACTTGGACTAAAATTGCCGATGAAGAATGCCAGTTAAGGGCTTAGTAAAGACGTCAGCCAATTGAGTAGTAGAGGAAGTAAAATGAAGAGAGATTTAAGCCATCATTGAGTTTCTCCCTCACAAAATGGCAATCCAGTTCAATATGCTTAGTTCTCTCGTGGTAAAATGGATTTTTTGCAATGTAGATAGCAGCTTGGTTATCACAATGTAAAGGAATAGGAATCACAGATGGAACCTGCATCTCATGTAAGAGTCTAGACAACCATGTGAGCTCAGCAACAAGTCTTCTCATGGACCGATACTTGGCCTCTGTCGATGATAGAGAAACAGTGTGTTGTTTCTTTGACTTCCAGCTGACCGGGCTTTTTCCAAGGAGAAAAAAGTAGCCACTGACAGACCTTCTAGTAGAAGGACATGAACCCCAATAAGAATCACAATAAGCCTTGGGGTCAAAGTCAGGCTTCCTGGAGAAAACAAGACCATGACAGAGATTGTTGGACAAGTACTTGAGCATGTGAACAAGAGCTTCATAGTAAGGAACCTTGGACATTTCATGAATTGACTTAACAACTGCACTGCAAATGACAAGTCAGGCCTAGTGTTGGTGAGAAATTTTAATTTCACAACCATACGTCTGTACCATAAAGGATCTTCAAACAGATCCCCTTGATCAGGAAAGAGCTTTAGATTTAGCTCCAAAGGTGCTTTCACAGACTTAGATGATGAGATGTTAGCATCTTTAAGGAGATCAAGAGCAAATTTCCTTTGTGTCAATATAACAGAAGATGCCTCATAGAGCACCTCCATACCAAGAAAGTAACTAAGCTGCCCAAGGTCCTTGATCTTAAACTGGTTATGAAGTTGACTTTTCAAAAGATCAATTTCCTCAGGACAATCACCAGTTAATAAGACATCATCGACATACACAGCAACTAAGACAATCTTAGTGTCAAAATGCTTAACAAAGAGGGAATAATCATTCTTAGAAGAACAATACCCTTTATCCTGTAAGAAAGTGGATAACTTGGAATACCACTGACGAGATGCTTGCTTTAAACCATAGAGAGACTTGTTTAACTTGCAAACTGCCACTCCTTGAGACAAAGAAGGAGGAGAGTATCCCCGAGGAATCTTCATATACACATCCTTATACAAATCACCATGAAAAAATGCATTGATAATATCCAATTGGCTCATCAACCAACCCTTCTTAGTAGCTACTGCAATTAAACTCCTAATTGTTGTCATTTTGACAACTGGAGAAAACGTCTCAATGTAATCCACCCCAACTTTCTGTGTGTTACCTTTGATCACCAATCTTGCCTTAAACCTCTCAATGCCACCATCAGCTTTATACTTGACTTTGAAAACCCATTTACTAGATATAGGCTTCTTTCCTGCCGTGAGTGGGACAGCATCCCAGGTGTGATTAGCTTCTAATGCTGCAAATTCAAGATCCATAGCATCCCTCCATTCCTTGTTCTTAACAGCCTCATAAAAGGAAGAAGACTCTTGATGTTTTTCCATAGAAAAAGCAAGTTGCTGAATGTGACAAGAGGGAGCAGTAGCACATAATTGCCGTGTAGGAGAAACATCAAACAAAACTGAACACCTGTCATGATCAGCAGTAGCAGAAGTACAAACATAATCTCTGAGATGGGAAGGAGGATTACACACTCTAGTTGACCTTCGCATATGAGGGTCAGGAAGAAGATCAACAATAGGTGGTTGAATAACAGGTGGATTGTATCCTTCAGGAGGATCAAAAACATCATGATCATGATCAAATGAAGTAATATCATTCTCAGATACAGGCAAAGGAAAAGCAGAACTAGGAATAAAGACATGAGATGAAGCAAAGGGAATGATATGCTCATAAAACACCACATCTCTGGACACAACAAATGATTTGCTACTTTATATGCTTTCTTGCCAAATGGATACCCAACAAACACACATGGAAGACCTCTTGGCTTCAACTTATCCCTAGAAGGACCAACAACATTCCTATAACACAAGCAACCAAATACTCTCAAATGAGCATAGTCTGGATGTTTGCCAAATAATATTTCAAAGGGTGATTTTCCTTTCAACACAGAAGAAGGAAACCTATTGATCAGATATGTTGAAGTGAGTAAATACTCTCCCCAAAACTCAATGGGTAAATGAGAATGGAATAACAAAGCTCTACAAGTCTCCAACAAAAGTTTGTGCTTCCTTTCTACCACTCCATTCTGCTGAGGAGTGTGTGGGCAAGAGCACTGATGAATAATACCCTTTTCAGAAAAATAAGCTTTCCCTTGATTGCTTGAGCCAAGTTCATAGGCATTGTCAGTTCTGATCTTTTTAACATGTACATACAACTGTCTTTCCACCATAGCAACAAAAGCCTTGATCAATTCAAAAGCAAAAGACTTTGATTTCATTAAATGTGTCCAAGTAGCTCTATTATAGTCATCTACAATTGTAATGAAGTATTTCTGACCATCATGAGTAGGGGTAGCATAAGGTCCCCGTACATTAATATGAACAAGCTCAAACAATGAGCTAGACTGTCTACTAGAAGTGGGAAAGAGAAGCCTATGTTGTCTATCTTTATGGCAAACCACACAAGAATCAAATGTGGAACTGATAGATGCCTTATTCAAATCTAAAAATGCAGAAATCTGATGCAACTTGTAAGCAGGAAGATGTCCCAATCTCGAATGCCACACAGTCTGATCAATAGATGCCACTGAATTGTAAGCCTTCTCCAGTGTTTGCAAAGATTTCTGAGCATCTTGAGACATCACATAGAGCCCATTTTGAGCCTCACCAACTACCAGTAGCCTCTTCAGAGAAGGGGCCTGCACAATGCAATGTCTGTGAGTAAAAATCACCAAGCAATTGGACTGAGAACACAACCTCTGGACTGACAACAAATTGTAATGAAATGCAGGCAACAACAACACATTTCGTAGATGAATTTCTAAATTGAACAATATGTCCCCGCACACATGAACTTCAACCTTATGATCATTGGGCAAAGACACTAAGCAAGGATGAGCCAAAGGTCTGATATTAGAGAGTAAAGATCTATTATATGTCATGTGCTAACTAGCACCTGAGTCAATTATCCACTTACTATTGTCAATATTTACATTACCATTCTCAGAATTCAAACAATGTGTAAGAAGAAATGTAATACTAGCAAAATTGACAGCAACTCCATCAACCTGATGAGAAACTGGTTGAGACTTGAGGCCATTCAGTACACTCATGATCTAATGAATCTGGTCATCTGTGAGAACTGAAGAACCAGTTACAGTGGAGCTAGAACCCACATCAACCTCAGCATTGCCTGCAACCCTCCTCCCTTTGTTGTTCTGAAAATTGGGAGGAAATCCAATAACCTGAAAACACCTTTCCTTAGGATGCCCTTGTTTCTTGCAGTGATCACAGACAACCGTGGACCGAGATGGAGCATACTGCCTTGAGTAATTCTGATTGCCAAACTGTTTAGAAGAATTGGAATTCTGATTCCCCGAACTCTGATTCCCAGATTGCTGCTGAGACGAAGCATTCAATGAGGCTGAATCAGATGAGAATTTTGTGACAGCTTTCACCTCTCTCTGCGTCTCTTCATGATCAAGTAGAAAGTAAGCCTGGCTCACGGATGGAAAAGGATTCATCAACAATATCGTATCTCTAACAGATGTGTACGATTCATTCAACCCCATCAACAATTGCATCAATTTCTCCTCCTGCTCTTTTTTCTGATTCTCTCTCTGTGCACCACATGTACACACAGAACATTTTCGCAAACAAGATAATTCGTCCCACAATTGCTTAATACGAGTGAAGTAATATGCAAAACAATCCGTACCTTGACCGATTGAAGCGATCTCCTTCTTGATTTGAAAAATCCGAGCTCCATTTGGTTGATCAAATCGATCTTGAAGATACCTTCGCAGTAGTGAAATAAAGAACACTTTCGCTAATGTTCTTCCCCAAAGCATTTATGATCCACGATTTTACCATATCGTTGCATCTATCCCAAGCTTTTTCCCTGAGATCGTCGCCAGTGGGACGCTCGCAAGAACCGTCAATGAATCCAATTTTGTTCTTTGCTGAAATAGCGATCTGCATAGCTCGCTTCCAAGAACTGAAACCTCCTTTGCCATTGAAGGTCTTAGAAACCAGTATAGCGCCTGGATTGTCCGACGCATGAAGATACAAAGGATCATTAGCATCAACAATTCCAGTTTGAACACCATTACCAAGAAACTGCGCAAACTCGGGATTCTTGATGATTGATCAAACCAAAAGCGACAACTGAAAGAATCGAACACGAAGAACCTCTAACCGATCAAACTCGGGATTCCCAAATCCTGTGAATGGCCTCCTGTTACCTCTTCCTCCTTGTCTCAAGACGTTGATTTGGCTGCTCATTCAAAATCGGATGTTGGCCGGGCACACGAGTTTTAGTGGCGTTGGTGCCGTCGGGACATGTATGGGGGATGCGTTGGGTGGAGGAATGGTCCTATGTTGGGTGGGACGCCATTCACCGATTAGGGTGGATTGAGAAATGAAAGTGAAGATCTATGAATTGGATGAGTTGTCACCAATGATTCGCCGAACTCGTAATGTAAAAATGATAGAGAACGAAGATAGTGAAAAAACTAGATTGAGAAATTACAGGGGATGGGAAGGAAATTAGGGATAAAGTCTGTGTTTTTTTTTTCGGAAATTTCGTCAGGTACCCCTGGGGTATTGTAATTTTCGTGAGGTATACAACTCTTTTACATATTTCACGTGGTGCCCCTGTGGTTTTCAATCGTTTCGCTTCATGCCCTTTCGGTTAAATTTAACAGCCCTTGTGTTTCTTCTGTTAGTTTGCAATTAAAAAAAGTCGGAGAACAGTCGACTGAGAAGAGAGAGCAAAGAGAGGGCGACGACTCGAAGAATACCAGCGCTGCCGTCGGGAGGAGAACTTGCCGCTCGCCTGCTGGATCCATAGCTCGAAGGCCAAGTTTTTTTCTGAAAACAATTTGCCCAGTTTTCTATCAATTCAATGGAAGCGAGCTCTCTTAGTTAAGGACGTAACCGGCTCATTGAGGTTCTAACGCCATATTTTTTTTGAAAGGCTTATTCAACCTTTCTCCTCTCCTCCTCTTTCTTGTCTTGCTCTCCCCACCATGACTGGATTGCTCTCTATTTAGGCATAATTGTGTCGATTTGTTTTTTTTTCGATCTGATGTGTGCTTGTCTGAGTCGAAATGCAGGGTTTGAAATTGGGGCTTCATGCTCCTCGATCAAGATCTCCTAGCCACACTTAGGGTTTGGCGGCGTCAAACTTGCAACCGTGCCTCTTACCAGAGCAACTGGAGGCAGCGGCGCCACCACCTAGGGTTGTCGACGGCAAGGAGCGAGGAGAAGTAGTGGGCGCCTCTCCTTCTCTGACGGTGGTTCCAATTCGGACAGATTGAGGCTCGATTCGTTCTCGCCTTGATGCATTGGAGTCCATGTTAATTCAACTGCATTTGTTGCAATTGATTTTGGTGGATTCGGCCTCAAAAGGAGATTAGGGTTCTTTATCCAAGGAAATCAAAACCTAGATCTGCTTCGGTTGCAGCAGCAGCGACCTGGCCTTCGAGCAACGGATCCGAGCAGGCGAGCAACAACTTCTCCTCCCGGCGGCAACGCTAGTCTTCTTCAAGTTATTGCCCTCTCTTTGCTCTCTCGTCTCAGTTGTTTGTTCTCCGATTTTTTTTTAAATTGCAAACTAACGGTAGAAACATAAGGACTGTTAAATTTAACCGGAAAGGGCATGAGGCGAAACGATTGAAAACCATAGAAACATCACGCAAAATATGCAAAAGAGTTGTATACTTCGCGAAAATTACCATGCCCCATGGGTACCTGACGAAATTTCCGTTTTGTTTTTGCTCCTAGAAAGTCTGTGTTTTTGACGAATTCTTCGTCTGAACATCAACAATTTGTTTATTTTAAACTTTTGGAAACTTTCTTTAGAGCTTTAAATAGCCCAAACTTGTATAAAAATGAAAGAAACAATTTGTGAATTATACTAATATTAATTATAACCATACAATACTTCTCTTTCCAAAAAAATTCAAAATTTCAAATAAATCAATCAAATACGGCGTATATTATATTTTCAATTATTAGTATATTTACACATTTTCATTTTACTGAAAATGGTGACATGTAATCCGGCATATGGGTGACATCATGTAAATTTGGTACGGGTGACGGGTAATTATATAATGATCGGCCGGTTAAACTTGTGGCCTTTTGGATTGTCCATCATATACGAGAGTTTAGTGATATGTAAATTAGTAATGGATGACAAGCAAATAAGCATGTATTATATTGCAGTATGCATGTAAACTTATGTATATAAGCTTTTTTGTAGAACACCTTTTGGTAATAATTTTTTTTTTATAGAACACCTTTTGGTAATAAATTTTTTTGCATTAAGTAGTTTGTTTTTGATCTTAGGTTTGCCTGTATGAGGGTCATTCTACCTACATGAGAAAGAGTTGAGGCCTTTCATTATATTTTGATAATGGTTTATGTAGGCTATGCAGTGCATCATCGAACACACAATTTTTTACTCTGCCATTGATAATAGGTATACCAAGATATTTTTTACATCCCCTAAGCTATTGGAATGTTCATTTGTTGAGCTAGTGACCTTGCTAAGTTTTGGTTAACGTTTTTAGAAACTTGAATTGAACTTTTCTGATAATTGATTGTTAGGCTTGATAAGTTCGAAAATTTGTTGAGCATGTTTTTTATAGTATCAAGGCTTATATGGGAGGCTTGTGCAAATATCAAGGTATCGTCTGCAAAAGTTAAAAAAAAGGAATTGGGGTTCCTTGGGGGTTTAATTTTATTCCTACTAGTCCTGTAAGACCAGAGGTCTTAAGAGGCGCCAGCCCATGCCACCTAGCCTTCTCAGGTCCGTTGTCCTCACTTGGAGCCTGAAAAGGAAGAGCTCTTGTGACATAGGTAGGGCTTGAATTACTTATAAACCACTCCCAACATCCTTATGATATCCGATGTGAGACGGGGGTTTTACAATTTGCCCCACTGAAAGCACTGACGACCCCTTCAGGCCTAAGGGATTGCTATCCAGAAGGAACATACCCGAGCATACTGTGTCGGCGCACCTCCGAGTCCAGAGTCAGATCTGATACCATCTGTAAGACCCGATGTCTTAAGAGGCGCCATCCCATACCAGCTAGCCTTCTCAAATCCGTTGTCCTCACTTGGAGCTTGAATAGGAAGAGCTCTTGTGACAAAGGTAGGGCTTGAATCACTTATAAATCACTCCCAACATCCTTATGATATCCGATGTGTGACGGGGGTGTTACAAGTCCATCATCAAGACGAGCTTCAGCAAGAAGTTCTCTCTAGCTAAGCTTTCCAAAAGAATAACAAAGATGTAAGGTGCTAATGGATCACCCTGACGTATACCTCTTTTCGGTTTAAATTTGTCATCCGGTGAATTGTTGACAAGCACTGAGAAAGTGGTAGTAGTGATACATTTCATGACCACCCCACCCATTGAGGGTGGAAGCCAAATTTAGTTAGAACCGCTTGGATAAAATTCCAATTGATTTTATTATAGGCTTTTTCTATATCTAACTTTAAGACCATCCAACCCTTCCCCCCCTTTATCCGTAGAATGTGTGGAAAATTTATGTGCAATAAGTGTGTTGTCTTGAATCGATCTTTCTTCTACCAATGCTCCTTGGAATGGATTAATGATTTGTGGAAGAATGTTTTTGAGTTTATTAGCTAAAATTTTTGTGATAATTTTGTAGATAGTATTGCTGAGACTTATGGGTCGGTAGTGGTTGATGGTTGTCAGGTTTTCTATTTTAGGTATGAGTGCTTCTGATTTAATTATGAGAGCATTGACCCAGAATGGAAGAATGCTTTAACATCTTTACAGACCGAGTTTCCAATGATTCTCCAGTATTTTTTGTAGAATTCTGGTGGATAACTATCAGGGTCTAGTGTTTAGTCTTCAGCCATACTGAAGACTGAAGACCGTATCTTTTATTTCCTTGCTAGTAGGTTGTTTTATTAGATGTACATTTTGTTCTTGTAATATTTCCGACTGTATATATGATATGGTGTTAGGGTCTATTTTTTCTTTTGTGGGACTCAATAATCTTTCTGCCATTTTTGAAGTTATTTGGTCTCTTATTTGTTTTCTGTCGGTCATTATCTGTCCATTTTTTCTAGTAAATCTTGTTTTAGTTGATCTGAAGTTCCTAACGTTAACATAGGATTGTTAGTATTTTTTGTTTTTATCTGCTAACTACACATGTCTAATTTTGGCTTTTTGTTTCCAAAATTTCTGGCTATAATCTAGGATATGGATTCTTTTGTTTTCCAATCTTTTAAGTTTTTGTGTCTCCTTTATTGAAAGAGTATCCCAGGGAAGAGATTTTTGTAGTTCTTTTATTTGGTCTTCCATTTGCGATAATTGTCTAATCATGTTATTATTAAAGAGTTTTTGTTTTTGTGTTAGTTTGTATCTGAACGAGCATGTGAAATTGTTTTTCCAAACATTCTCGACCATTTGTTCGTATTCTTTAAAGGTAGTCCATGCCATCTCAAAGCGAAAGAGAGAACCTTTTTCTATAGAATATTCACCTATTTTAGTTGTGATTGAGTAGTGATCCGAGGATGTAAATGGGTGATGGCGCATGATAATATCTTTGAAGGTTGTTAGGATATCTTGATGAATAAGGCCCCTATCCAACCTTTCATAGGATGGATAGGGGCAAAAAATTTATCTAATCCTTTTAAGTAGCAACTTCCATTTAATTAGTTAATAACGCACTAATTACATCACATGTTGTTTTATTGGTTGAGAATGTTAAGTGTGCACTACGCAATTAAGGTAGAAGGACAAGCAGTAGTGGTTGTCGTCAATCATTAGGTGAAGAGCATCAAAATATTCGTCTTTCCTCCTCATTAGGTCGTGAAGAGGAAACCCGAGGGGCAATTGATAAGGCTAAAGTAAGCCCGTAAAGAACTTGGAAGCACAATTGTCTTTTACGAGGTAGCATTTATTTAAAACCCTAATTCTCATTATATATAATATGGGTGATCAGCTAGGGTTTGAGGGTCTTTTTCAGCAGCCGACAAACTCTTACTTGAGCGTTGGAGGCTCCTCTGAGGGAGCGAGCCCCGCCTCTTCCTTATTGTTCTATGCAGGGGAGATCGATCAACACTAAAAATCAATGTGCAGATTTCTCCCGAAACAATGGTCAATTAGGGTTCGAATTTGGATTTAGTATGAACTTGCTAAAAAATAGCCAACCTTGTGAATTTGATGAAGTGATATGGCAAGTTTGCTTTCGATAAAGGTTATACGAGACGTGTCCCCTTCAAATCAGAAGAAAACTTACCCATTTTCTATCTGAAGTCGATGGTGAATCTGTTTCTCTGATAACTCTTGTCCAGTTGATTCCAATACGTGTCATGTCGTTTTGCTTTGGGTGTCCAGTTAAAACTAACTGCTTACATGCCAAACTGCAAATAAATCCCAACCCACTTGCTTCTTCTTCGATGGTTTTTCTCTGAAACTTAAGATTTAATTCAAATTATATTAATGTCTCATTACCGTCACTCTTCCCCCCTTATCTTTCTCTTTGTCTTATCCCCTCTGTCCTCTCTCTTCTGCGACTTTACTGTTACTTTTTCACTCCTCCCCCCCCCCCACACATTTAATGCACCAGTTCACCTTTCTCTTTTTACCGCCTAAGCTTAGGGGGGAGGGCGACACTAGAACTAGGGAAATATTGAACAACACGCAAGACAGGAAGCAACCATAGGGTGTCCAGTAAGAAACCATAGAGTGGAAAGTTGATATATTGTTCATTCATCAATTAAAAAAAATTGGCTCACCAAGCCTCTCCGAGGGCTCCTCCACTTCGATTCCACCTCCTCTACTCCATATCCGGCCTCGATTCACCTCGAATTGACCTAGAAAAGCCATCACAACGAAGGTGAAGGACGAAGGACCAAAGCGGTGTTCCGACGACAATTCACACCAGTGGCGTAGGCCGAATTCGAGCTCCCATGGAGATCCCGTCACCCTCGAATAGAGAGATAGAAGACAGAGAAATCAAAGAATAAATAAGCTCTTTAATGGAGCTCTTCGATGCAAAGAGTTGGAGAGAGGCATAAAGAGAACGGGTTTTGGATGGGTGATAGTGATGAGTAATAAATGCTCTATTTTTTTTCCTCTCTCTCCACTGGTTGCAATAGGTGAGGTAACGGGGGATTTCGGGGCTCCGGAATGACCGCTTTTTATTTACCTATACAAGGAGGATTTTGGGGGAGAGTTATATTTTGTAATTTTTTTTTAATAATTGATAGGGGGTGCAAAGGATCCGGATTTTTTGGGTTATTTTAGCAAATTCCCGGACAATATTGTGCCTCTCAAAATTTTCTAGCCCTGCAAGTTACATGGATCACATTCAGACTTCAGAGGAGTTGGTAATGGCCGGTGAGTCGGTGACTGTGAGGGAGAACAAGTGGATAACCGTTCAAGTTCACTAGTCTACAGAGGTAAAGTCAATGTTACCTTACCTAACTTTCTAAAAGGGGATAGTGTTTTTATGTGCCACCATGTACACCACAAAAATTATTTGAGGTTTAATTTTATTTTTAAATAAACAACAACAAACAACAACAACAATTCCAGTATATCATGCTCACAGTATCAATGACCTAATCATAAAAGGAGACTCAAAGATAATCACAGACTTCTTACGTACCCAAACAAACTGCCCATTGGAAATAGAAGTTATAATGTCAGACGTTCAATCCATTCTTACAGGACTAACAAATATTAGAGTTTCCCACATTTCCCGTATTGGTAACCGAGTAGCGGATAGGGTTGCACATCTTTGCTATTCTACCAAGAGACCAAATTTATACAATAATATAGGTCTGCTCGACCTCATCCGTCAGGATGCTTTTGGATAGAGGTTTCTCATCCGAATCTTTACCTAATAAAAAAAAATATCATGCTCACAGTAGAGTCTAGGAGGTCGAGTTGTACGCACCCTTTTCCCGACTAAGCCGAGAGGGTGTTTCATAGTGACCCATGACAAGTCAATAAAAGATGGACAAGACACTACCAAAAAAAAACGTAGAAATGAGGAAAGAAAGATAACACATACTCTTAAATCTACACTATTAAATTTAAAATACGTGTAAGCAAGTTGTCTTAGCAAGCAGGTACAACACTGCTACGGACTAGAGTTCATCGACTCAAATAGCACTCCTCTATTGCACCTTATCAGGTATCAAGTCCTTAGTGAGTCACCAAAACTGTCAGGTTTTTTCTAATCACATCATCCCAATTCTTCTCTGGGCGCCCTCTATCCCGATGGATCCTTCCGATATCCAGGTGGACCAGGTTTTCACATCTATGCACCGGCGCACTAGGATATGGTGAAAAAAATATGTTTACATGTCTATAAAATTATGGTGAAAAAAGATATTTTAAAAATATATGTAATTAAAATTCAATTATATTAGTTTTTATTTTTATATTTTTCTAAAATATAATTTTTTGTGATAATTTTTTATAAACATATAAATATAAGTGTATGAAAAAAAAATATTTTTTTTATTTTTTTTGAAGTAATCTTATACTCTAAATAGTTTTTTTTATGATATAAATATAAGTGTTTAAAATATAATATAATTTTTATATTTTTTTAAGTACTTTTATACCTCGAATAATTTTGATAATTGTATGGTAGGAGATCTACGTTGCCTTTGTTGACTGTTGTATGTTGGAAAATTATTGAAAGCACTTCTTGGACTTATTTTTTCCCCATTTTCCCTCATTTTATATCTACTGTTTTTCTTTTGGTATTGGGGCTGTTATTCGTGCCGAATTAGCCCAATATTGTTTGTTTATATTCAGCTCGAAACAAGTCGAACTCAAGTCGAGCCTAAATTTAGACTGGAGTTTAAAAATGTGTTCAAACTCAACTTGTTTAGGAAATGAACGAGTTCGGGTCGAGTTTTTTTTTTAGCATTAAACTGCCATATTTGCTCAGACCATAGTAATTTAAATGCAATTTCAGAAATCTCATAAAATTCGAGCTATTCAAGATTAAATCGAGCAAGGTGGGCTTTGAACCGAGCTTAAAAATGTGTTCATACTCAGCTTGTTTAAAGAAATTGAATGAGCTCGAGCAGAGCTTTTATCGAGTCGAGCCCGAGCCGAGCTCGAGCAACTCGACTCATATAACATCCTTATTTTTATGTTGCAATCGTTTGACTTTTTTAACACTACTTTAAAAATTAAAAATTATATAAAATGTTTTTTTTTATAATTTAATATTCCATCCGTTAATTAAAACTTGTCATTTTAAAAATATGCACACTTTTTAATAAAGTAAACAAAAAAAAACACTTATACCCCTAATTATTACTCTACTTTTTTACTTTCTTAAAAACTACAATTAACACCTATCTAATCATTACAAGGGCAATTTTGTAAAGTGGATGACAAAATACCTAAAATGACATGTTTTTCTGAATTTTTTTCTGAAATAGCAAAAAAATGGAAAGTATTTACGGGAATAGCCAAAGAATGAAACTAATTTGCGATATAGCCAAACCAGGGCTATGTCGCTGTTACAAACAACGACTTTAGCTCTGGTTCAAAAAAAAATAATAATAAGTCGCTATTCAGAACCGCCACTTACCTATTTTTTTTAAAACATTTTATAAGCAAAAACAAATCGGGATTGAAAAAAAAATTAATACGGGAGAGTCGCTGTTTCAAACAACGACTCTCCCTTTTTTATTTTTATTTTAATCCCAAATCTAACATTTTACTAGAAATTTAAAAAATATATTATATAGAACAACGACTCTCCCATTTTGTATTTTTTTTCAAAAAAATTATGGAGCAATAATGGAGAAACCGAAAAGAATAAAATATATTAACCCAAATTTGTTGTTTGTAACAACGACTCTAGGGTTCAACCGGTCAAAAAGGAATATATTCCCTCTGGTGCCTCTGGATTACCGGTCAAAAATATAATCTTACATTACCGCCAATAGATATTATTGTGCGCAAAACCCTAACAACTATTCCATCACTATAATAAATGTTGACACCCGTTTACTATCGTACGGAGTAGTAATGTAATCTATATATTCACTATTACGAAAATAAAAATATTTATTTATGATTATGAAAGTCGAAAGAAATTTAGTAAATTTTGCTCATTTATGATTATCTTAATTATTTAGGTTGTTTAAATTGTTAGAGCTAAAGAAAATCCAAAGAAAAGTGAAAAAGTTGATACTATTGTTGAATTAGAGAAATATAAGTAAAATAGTGGCGCTAATAATATCCAAAACATAATACTAAAGTAATCCTATCACCTACGACGACTACGTTGTAGGTGATCCTCCTCACTGTCATCGTCATCCCCCTCCTGGTCATCGTCATCCCCCTCCTGGTCATCTCCACTCTCCTCATCTCTTTGGTCCTCCTAGTTACCCTCTTGCTGGACGTTCTCCTCCCATGCCTCATTCTCGGCTACTGTAGGCGGTATGGCCTGTTGTCGGGGTCGTATGTTGTAGGCGGGTGATTCTTGCACATTCTGATTGCCCGTTGAAGTAGAGGGCGGAAGTGGACCCATAGACTGGAACGACATCGTGAGCATGGCTGTAAACGAGGAGCTCGCATCAAACGAAGGGCCCACATATCCTGGCATATGCGAGGATTGACACCACTAGGAGGTAGAAAATGTATGTGCTGCCCACTGTGAGAGTGAAGATGGAGTGTACTCCGAAGCTGATGCACCACTTGAAGGCTGAGGATAAATAGATGGGTGCACCTGTGCAGCAGCTCCCGACGCCGGACCATACCCCGACTGTTCAGCATATCCCGGGGTCGGCGCAAACCCCGAATACCCAGCATACCCTGAGTGGCTTCCATCACCCGGGTGATGGGTTGGCTGCGGAGTAGATTATGAGAAAGATGAGCCCGTACCTTCGGAACCACCGCCAAAGTAAGCTGGGTCAAATGACACTCGATCGAATACCTCCGAGCTTTGGGAGGATACATACTCCCCAAAGGATGCAACTGTACCAGCCATACTAGAGTAATCGTGTCGTTGGGGCGCTTGATGTGCGATGTCAGCTACTTGGCGCCCTCAATCACCAACATCAAATGCGTAGTGCCCCTACAAGTACATGCGATTACAAATGATTAACGACGATTTCAGCCCATTTTATTGCATAAGTTGATATATATACATATATATTTATATATACTGCTCACCAGTGCGTATATATCAGGTGTGGCTGGCTCGTATCGTGCAGATGGGGCAGAAGCCTGTCGGCTGATGAACAAACGGGTGCGTGGTCTATACCAGGACATGTATTCAACATGCACATCTGAATGAGAGATGTGCGGAACAGGCTGCACCGTAAACTCCTCGTGGCTGGCTGGTATTGACATTATGAGGAATGAAACCCTAAGGAGGATTTTATATCATTCATACGTTTCTACACTAATTGAGCTCTAAATGCCCTACAAAAACTGTACTACTAGTTATTCTCTATTATGAAATGGGGCCGAGCTTTCTGATTGTTTTTTTTTTTTTTTTTTGCTTTGATCGATCGATCGAGGGTCTAATTATGTGCTATCAATTTGGTCCTTGATCGAAATGGTGCCTACATTGTTTTTCTTAGTCTTTGTCCTGCAACATTCATTTCTCGTTTGCTCTGGTTGTCTTCCTCGGGGTGTTGTTGGTTGTTGGGTCATGGGTGTGTTGGGCATGGCTAGCGAATTTCATGGCAAGCTTCTAAATCAGTTTATAGGGTATGCATTTAGAGAATCGGTTTCATGAGATCATTTTATGTCCTTTACATTGGTTGTAGTTGATATGTAGCAATTGGCTAGGCGGGCCAGTTGCTAAAAGAAATGCCCGATCTTACGTATGCTCCTTGAATTCTGTGAATTGTTGATCGAATGACCCCAAATCTCGGACTCACGTTTGCCGAAATCGTTCCTAATCAAATTACAATTAGCCTTACACTAATGAAATCTCTAAGAATGCTACTATACCTCCTTGGTTGACTTTCAATAACACTACACACGAACAAATTGCAATGTCGGTGTGAATGAATTGGAATTTGCTAATGAATTGAGTCACGTAACCTTTATCGAAAGCAAACTTGTCCATTTTTTATCCGAAGTCGATGGTGAATCTGTTTCTCCGATAACTCTTGTCCAATCGATTCCAATATGTGTCATGTCGTTTTGCTTTGGGTGTCCAGTTAAAACTAGTTGCTTACACGTCAACCTGCAAATAAACCCCCGCCCAATTACTTCTTCTTCGATGATTTTTATCTGAAATTTAAAATTTAATTCAAATTATATTAATCCCCCTTCACTGTCACTCTTCCATCTCTCTCTGTCCTATCCTCACTGACTCACATTGCATTTTGCATGTTAGTTAATATTTTTTATTATGAATTATATTTTAAGAATAATATATACATAATAATACTTAAACTTTAAAAAAATATTTTTTTTAAAAAAAAAATTCGGAATGGTGGGTTGACTCAGCGAGTTCGACCCGTCGGGTCAGTGGGTTTTCAAACCCTCGACCCTAACCCGCAACCCGCCTTGACCCGAGAACTCGCACCCGTCGGATTACCAACTCGTACGACCCGACGGGTCACGGGTCGACCCGTGACCCGTGGCCACGCCTAAACCTTTTACCCCATATCCGATTTTGCCCAATTTCAAACCGGATTGGGTTAACCTTGCAAAGAAAGCGGATATTTGGGTTACTTTGTATAATTTCCTCGTATTGTTTTAGATTAAATCAACATAAATTTTTTATATATAATATGATAATAAATGGTATTATTTTAATATAAAATATCATCGGTTTATATCGTTTAAAAAAATAAATAAAGTATCTGGAATTTTTTTAGTGTTATGGGTGAAGTATCTTTGGTGAAAATTGCAAAGATCGCGAAGATCATTTGCGAGAGTAGGGGCAAATATTAGTTTCGAACTGGTATGAAGATGTTTGGAGTATCTTGTCTTGTTTGAAGGTTATGTTTGAAGTATCTTTCATTACGCATCATATGTTATGTGCTGTTTCATCTCATAATATGTTTGTTAAGTTGTAATTTAAGCTTCGGTTTTATCTTTGGTGTAATGTCTTTTTAATTAATCAATGAAGTTTGTCTTTTTTTTTAAATTAACTATTGGATTATATATATTTAGCCTTATTTAGTTTATAAAAATATTATTTTCATAATATTATTTTACTAATAAAAAATAAATATAATAATATAATCAAGAATAAGAATAATTATTGGAGAGAGTATATTTGTAAATTGCTCGAATTGGTAGGAAATGATGGTTTTGAGAATGCTAGCTAGGGATGGTATTGATAAAGTGGAAAAAATGATGATGAGATGTTAGGATGATGTGTCGAAAAGAAATGAATAAAATATTAGTATTTATAGTATTCCTAATATCTATTGATAAACATGGTCGATCTTACGGTCTTATCTATGTGGTGGGAGCTTAATTATAAACATCCATTAATGTCAAAGCTAGCATATATGGCACAAAGCTACATCTCTATTTTTTTTTTGTATGGAGATAATTTGAGATAAGAAAGGCTGATTCTTAATAGACTGGTAAACCGACAGACGGAAACATCGTCACAAACAAAGACAACCAAACAAACATTAAAGCAACATTTCGACGATTTATAATTGACTGAAAACGAGTGGAAGATAACTTGTCAATGAAACTATGTGGAGCTAGAGGATTTGCCCCTCTCTCTCCCTCCTTGATCTAACAATTTAATTCCTGTGTGTGTTTTTTTATTCAATTTTAGCTGAGTAATCTTTACATTTGTTTTTATTTGAATTTTGCAATTACGTGTGCCTAAACTTCATTAGGAACCATCCACTGTTCCACATCAAAGCGCTGAAATGGAAGAGTTGAATATATGGATGGTTATGCTCCACCATTTTTTTGCTAGGATGATTTGCATGAATATACTATGGTCCACTTTGCAAAAATAACCTGCATTTAAAAAATTGGAAAAGGCAAGATAAATTGTCATTCTTGCAAATTAGGCCTAACAGGTTGCCGGTTACACTATCCACAAACCGGGAAAAGCTGTGAAAATTTTGGACACGTGTCGACTGGAAAGAGAAAGGGAGTGTAATCATTTTGGCCAAAAAAAATAAAAAAAGGAATGACTGCAGAGGATTAACAATGACTCTGTGAGAGAGGGTGTAGAGAGGGTGAGGAAGCTTGGAATGACCAACATTAAATGCTAGGAGAGAGAGAGTTCACTTTTCACAAAAACAGTTCCCGCCAAGGCAAAATGGAGGGAAATCACATGGGGATTTTATCGGTTCTCAGAAGGAGTATAAAAGGAGATGGAGGAGCTCGCCAGGTGGAACAAAAAGTGCAAAACATCTGATTCTTCCCTATGGCTGCCATTAACGTCAAGTTAGAAGAATAAAACCCAGAAATTTAGTTACTAGCCAGGCAAAGGGAAATCCTAGTCATCAACCGAAGATATGTAGCCATAGACAGGGATACACGTGCCAATTGCGTAATCCAAACATCAACGAATATGGGTAAGTATGGTTTTTGTTTTGTATTCACAGTAATGGATTTTCCCCATCCTTCCCTTACCTCTAACCGATACTGAGAGGACCATCTTAACCTCTTTATTTCGCAGGGGAGAAAGGGGTGGTATTACTTACTCTCGTTTGCAATGGTCAATGGGAGCATCTCGGAGGAGGATGGGTGTATCAAGGTCAAAACGCCCACAAAATAATGCTCATAGAGGAGACCATGTCGTTTGGGTCCGTCAGGAGCAAGATAATGGAGAAGCTCGCGGTTGATCCGAGGTGCTACGAGTTGGAGTTGAAATATCTACTCGATACGAAGACGGAGGGATGTTATCCGATTCAAGTGGATGATGAAAGTGATTGGGATGCTTTCAAGTACTGCAACTCAAGGGGTGGTGATGGGCCATGGCCCCTTCCTTTGTACGCTTCGGTTCACGAAGGTGGAAACCAACATGGAAGTCGCTCCATGGTTGGGAACATGGAACAACGCAGCAAATCAGTAGACGGAGACATCACAACACTCATGGTGGAAGAGGGTGGTTGGGTTGATATGGCCGTCGATGGGTCCATATCGCATCTTGATCTGAATTCGGAGAACGGCCCGGATAAAACCATTGATGGCAAGGAAAACACTTTATCTGGCAAGGAAATTCACATGCCCGGCAAGGTAATCCAGAAAGCTAGGGCAGAACCAACAACCGTCACTCCGGAGACGAGAGGTCAACTACTGGACGTGGACCGGGGGAAACAGATCGTATGTCTGAGTAGTGATGAGGAGGATAATATATATGTGGTTGGGCATAAGGGAAGTGTTGTTTCCGTCGACTTGTCGACCTTGTCGGAGGAGGAGAATGGAAACATCGGAGTAATAAAATTGGAGTCGCTTGAGGAAACTTCATCAATGGGTTGTATATCATCCGATGATGAGATGTACGAGGCCGAACGGTGGGTTTCGAGGACAAAAGCTCCAGGGATGTCAACCGAGGATGTGGAGAAGATGTTGGACAAAGCTTTTCCGCAGGGAGGGGACCCTCGACGCAAGAACACTGACCTTCATGGGGGATTGTTGTTGAAGTCCAAGGAGGAGGTGCGAAACCGGATAAGGTGGTCTGCGTTGGAGGGCTGTTTTGACACACATGTGAAGAGGTCGTCACTGGAAGTCTACTCCGTGGTGTGCATCGATCCCGAGTGCAAGTGGATGTGTCGTGCGTCAACATACCTGAAAACAAGTTTGTGGAAAGTGATGAAGTACGTGCAGGAGCACACCTGCGGGGTTAATGTTAGACACAACCACGATCGACAGGCAACATCGGAGCTTATTGGGAAGAGCCTTGTATCAAGGTTAAAATAATTCATAGTGACCCCTAACCGTGAAACACTAGCCACTTTATTACATATCCTAGTCAGTGCTAATAAACCTCTAGCCAGTTTGTTACCTGACACGATTGATGAAATGCAATGCAGTTTCACTGGTACCCGTAAGCCGGTAACTCAAGCCCACATACAGGCATTATCGAAGTCTGAGCTTGGAGTTACTTGCAGCTATTGGAAGGATCGACGCGCGAAGGCGATAGCGAGGGACACCCTATACGGAACGGACGAGGATTCGTACCGGTTAATGGCGTCGTACTTGTACATGCTGGAGAAGGCGAACCCAGGATCCCACACCTGGCTTGAGTGGGATGCTGACCATAGGTTCAAGTATGCATTCGTCAGCTTCGGGGTCTGGATTCAAGCCATCCCCCACTTACGGAAGGTATGTTGAATAGCCATTGTTGTGTTATCCCTAGCCAGTCAATACATTTACCCAGCCATTAACGGGGCACGTATAACACTGATGTCTATATGCCAAATGCCCGTAGGTTATCTTAGTTGACGGTTCCTTTCTGAAAGGCAAGTTTAAGGAGACCTTGCTCTTTGCCACTGCACAGGATGCCGATCACAAAATATACCCAGTCGCGTTTGCGGTAGTGGATGGCGAGAATGACGCTTCTTGGGCATTCTTCTTCCGACAAATGCTTCGAGTCATCCCGGACACCCCATACTTGATGTGGGTCTCCGATCGGCATGTGAGCATCGTCAAAGGCATACGTGACAGCTACACCTTTGCCAAGCAGGGCTTCTGCACATATCACCTCTTCCAAAATGCGAAGCACCACCACAAGTGTGGCCCCTTGCAGCAGTTGAACGTCGATATGACCAAGGCTTACACCCACGCCGAGTTCAACCAACTCTTCGCTGACTTCTCATCCCAAAGCCCCACAACCGGACAGTATCTACGTGAAGCCGGATTCCGCAACTGGGCAAGGGCTCACTATTTGGCTAACCGCTACAACATAACCACAAAGAACAACGCCGAATGCCTCAACAACGTCTTCAAAGACCCTCGGGATATGCGGGTTGTAGCGCTTTTTGATTGCATCATCGAGACGGTGCAAAAGTGGTTTGTGAAACGGAGGAAGGCAAGTGGCACGACCGAGAAGGTGGTAAGTGATTGGGTTGCCAAGGCCATCATGTCTAGCTACCATGCGTCCATATGCATGGTTGTGAGGCCCCTGAGCGATCACGAGTTCGAGGTCATAAAGGGAACCTCGAAGTGGCTTGTCAACCTCAGCTCACGTTCATGCACATGTCAACACTTCAACATAGATCAGTACCCCTGTTGTCATGCCGTAGCCGCGGCAAAGGCTCGAGGCCTCGATGTGTACTCACTAGTGAATGACTACTACATGGTAGCTGCGTGGCACGCGAGCTACGACGGAGTGGTGTACTCCGTCCCCCCCATGGACACCTGGGATATATCCTCCCGAACGGATAACGCAGATCCGTTTACTACCTCCAGCTGTGAAGAGAAGGCCTGGGAGACCGAAGACCAGCAGGTACCCATCGCGTGGGGAGTTCGTTCACCGGAAGTGTCGGAGGACATAATGATTGTCTGTTGGGTATGTTGACGCATGTAGTATTTTGGTAGTATGCGTGTCAAATAGGGGAACTTCGGGGTTTTGGTCGTTTCTTTTGTGCATAACTTGGCGTTCGGTGTCACAGATGTACGGGGTTTTGTTCTATCTAGCCACTATAATATTTTCCCTAGCTACTCGCAGTAATTACCAAGCCGATATCTTGTAATCCCTTACTACATTTTACATTTCTCAGAAATTGTGACACCGTAAAAAAAACCGACATTTACACCTAGAGATAATGCGTAATGAGACAACAATAACCATACCCATCTACAACAAAGTTTCTAAAACCATACAAAGGTTCCAAAACCATACATATGTAGTTAACAACACATGTTTCCAAAGGTTATAATGCGTACAAGTGTTTTATAGTCAACCAAACACAACGAACAACACCAAAAGATATCCATATCGAACAACAACATGCCCTAACAAACAGAAGTCAAAATATCATTCACTACGATTTTACATTAGGTGACATCACACCATCCATCAAGTCTCCGCATCCGCTGAGGGAGTACGAGTTGGGCTGGGAGGAGCAACGGGACACCTGACGACGATTTTAGCAGCTAGGGCGTACCTGTATGCGCCTATGAAGGCATCGTCGGCGTCGAAGAGGTCAGTTATGCCATCAGCACGCAATTCAATGAACCTCAGAGCGTAAGGACCACAGTCTCCGCTGTGTACAGAACCAATAATAAGTAAGATAACTATGAATATGCAGAACGGAAGATGAATACTAAAGTAGAAGCTAGGGCTTACGCTTGCCCCTGTTGGGGGACATCTGCCACTCGGGTCAGCTTCATGGGGGTCGTTCCCTTGTCGGCAAAGCGGTGGGCGAGCTTTGGGTGAGCGGCAATAACATGTGGCATGAAGTCTACAACGATCCGCATCTCGCTCCCAAGATGGCGCTCACGGACGAAGTGGACATCGCTATCGTACAACTTGACCATCCACTCATCGAGACATACCTCCATGGCCACCCAGTGCTTCTTCCAGAGGTTTACAGGGGCGAGAATGTACTTTGCCTCAGCCCAGCTCTTACCCATGAACACAGGGGGCCGACCCGTCGAGGTAGGCTAGCATCTTCTTCCCGACAGTGTAGCCGGTTGTCACTGTCTTGTGCATCGCCCACTCTGTCTCCAACACGAAAGGCCAAAAGCTATCCATAACGACGACCTCTTTGTACTTCACTTCATCTCTCTAAACTTTCTCCCGTTGGATACATAGCGCCTGGTCCATGTGCTGCTAGCCAATGCAACGGAGATAGGTGAGAGAATGCAAGTATAAGGGGTGCATAGAGGATGACACGATTAACTCATAACGTACAATCCACATACCTCAGTAGACATCCAGAACGTCGGAGTCCTGACGATCTCAAAGAATCCCTGGGTGATTGTCACCCCCAGTGCTGCGGTTAGTGTGGGTCCTCCCCTGTGTACGTATTCGTTAGTCTACAAATGATTACACGGCTTGACCAACCATTAAAAGGAAAAGTGTATAGAGGCCACTATGACAACGCACCTTGACAGCCACCCGTCGACGACGTCGACGTCCTCCTTCGTGATGACACCCTCAAAGACAGCAGCTTCTGACGGATGTACCTGAGTGAGCTTGAACTTGACGACACGTGCTCTCTTTTTGACGGCCATGACGACCTGTTCATCGACATCTGCATCTTCTTGCTTGGTCCGTTTCGGCCTCCTAGTCCCCTTCGGCTCAGGAGGTGCAGGTGCAGGATGGGCCTCCTACGTCACAGTCGGCTCTTGTTGGGTGACAAGCTCTTCATTTGTCGTAGCTGGCTCGGACTTTTTGTTGTCAATATCCTCTTTCTTCTTGGCGCGTTTAGGCCTCTCTCGAGCCTTCGGCTTGGCAGGGGCATGTGGAGGGGGGAACTCTTGTGTGACACTTCCCTGATGTGTGACAATCTCATGAGTTATGGCTGCTGGATCGGCCTTGTCGGTGCCAATGTTATCTTTCTTCTTCGTGCGTTTCGACCTCCCCGTCCCCTTCACCTCAGCCGGTGCAGGGGGCTCCTGTTGGATGACAGTCTCCTGTTGTGTGGGAACGGCCTGTGTTGTGGCAGCTGGCTCGGAGTTTTCGATCCCAATATCCTCCTACTTGTTGTTGTCAACCCCCATGAAGTCATTCTCCTGCCAAGTTCGCAGGTGAACTAGCCATTAACTAAGTCATCATAGCCAGTTTCAGATGTTTGACTAAGGTGTAAATAAGGCCTAACCATATGACTTACCTCTTTCTCTTTATCTGACTCAGGTCCGGCCTTTTTTATGTCGGTGAGGTGGCTCTTGATTTCTTCCACTGCTTTCTCGAGGCCCGACAACCGCGTTAGGACCTCTTGGAGCATCGTGATAATCGTTGTATCCTCAAGAGCTCCATGGGTGGGAGAAGGTGATGTTTCGTTAGGAGGAATGTCGACAGGTGGGAGTGATTCCTCGTAGGCCTTGGCGGCCTTGTCAAAAAAGTCATCAGGTCCTCGTGGGGGTACCCAGCACCGAGGAAACTCTCCCGCTCAGCTGCTTTCGGCAAAAGGGTCGTCCGGGCATCGTTGCACTTGATCCCATCCTCATTGTCTATGTCCAGCATCATCTTTACCCTCTCATAGGGGAGGTGCACCTCCGTTATGTTCCACCTAACGTGATAACTCCACTCCCTTGATGAAAATCGGAATTAGTTTCAAAGGCTTTGACAGACAGTTTATGTCAAAGGTCTTGAAGCTACAACTGTGTTGATGAAACACAAAACCTGTTCTCTATGATATTATGCTCGAATATTATTATATATTATTATATACTTCCAGATATTTATACTAACGTTTCAGGAAGTTTTTCAAATATTATCTCCTTCCAAAGTCGAAAAGTTAAGAAGGACACAATCGGAGATCATGGCTTCAAAAGTTTCCAAGTATAGAAGATCTCGAAGATAGCCATGATCAGCCTAGCCGTTGAAGAGGAGATTCTTCTTTGTTGGAGGCGCCGATTTGTTCTCTATAAAGGAAAGGAAGAAGAGAAGACAGATAGAAAATTTTTTTGGAACACAAGCTCTCATTCGTACTCAAGCCTTCAAGTGAAATCTGTCTTCTTCGTGTGCTCTCTGCTAGTTCTTAAGAGTCTGTTATTTCATTTCAAAGTATTTGAGAGTTACACAGTGAGCTTATAGGATATATTTCAAGAGAGTGTTATACTCAAGAGTTTGTAACTCAGGAAGTAGACACTAGGCGATTGATTCACTAAGTGTAAGAGGATTGTACTAGATAGCTGAGAGAGGTGGGGCTCCTCTAGATTGGTCTAGGATTCCAAGGGAACGTGAGTTGACTAGATTGCAATTGTATAGGAGAGAGGCTTCTCGGTGAGCTATTAGGATCCTAAGTCTTGTGAATCAATAAAAGCCGGTTGAATCCTAGGGTTGTGGAAGAACCCTAGGCGGGGACGTAGGCCAAGTTCGTGCCGAACCTCGTAAACAATTCATTGCGTCCTTTACTTACTGCTTTACCTTATTTCCGCACTTGGTTCGAATTGTTTAACTTTGTGATTCAGGTTTGCCAGAAGAAGTATTACGTCTAATCTCAAAGGGTTTTGCATTAGCTTCAAAAGTCTTGAGATTATCTGCCAAAAACCGACATACTCTATTCAATCCCCCTTCTAGAGTATTTCTATATTACTTTGTTTTACTATATCGAACCTTCAATTGGTATCAGAGCTTTACTCACTGCTTTCGATCTAACAATCTTGTGAGTTTTTGATCATGTCTGGTGAAGCAAGCGGAGGATTTGCACAGGGAAGGTCTACCAGTAGACCACCACTCTTTGTTGGAAACAACTTTGTCCACTGGAGATCGTTGATGAAGATGTTCATTATAGATCAAGATCTAGAACTTTGGAACATTATAGAGAATGGTCCGAAGGTTCCAGAGAAAGACGGACCAAATGGAACCAAAATTGCGAAGAAGGAGTCTGAATACATCAAGCGGATCTTGAACTCGTCTCCAAAAACTAAACGGCTATTAACTTACTTTATTGTGGTCTTAGCACTGATGAGTTTAACCGTATTTCATCTTGTAGGTCAGCTAAAGAGATTTGGGACAACCTGGTCGTCACCTATGAAGGAACCAGCCAAGTAAAGGACACCGAGATCAGTATCTTCCTTCAAAAGTATGAGCTTTTCAAAATGAAGTCTGATGAGTCTATCAAGGCCATGTTCACACGATTCACATAAATCACCGACAACCTTGACTCTCTTGGCAAGAGCTTTACGAACGTTGAGAAAGTGAGGAAGATATTGAGGTGCCTCCCAAAAGAAAAATGGGGTCCTAAAGTATCAGCCATATAGGAAGCCCAAGACCTCACCACTCTGCCCCTTGATGACCTGCTTGGGAAGCTGATCACTCATGAGATGATCCTTAATGAAGACGATTGAGAACTTCCAGCAAGCACTAAGAACTTGGCGCTCAAGTCTAAGAAGGATGAGCCCAAAGATGGATCTGATTTCGAAGATGAGGATGAGGATGATCCTTTTGCTCTTATCACAAGAGGCCTTTCTTGAATCCTCAAAATGAAGAAACAATTCAACAACAAGGATGGATCAGAGTCTTCTAAATTTCGAGGTAAGTCTCAATACAACAAATATGATAAGAAGACTAAACCTTTGTCTTGTTTTGAATGTGGTGAAACAGATCATCTTGTAAAAGAATGCCCTCAAAAGACGAAGAGTCAGTCCAAGAAGGGTGATAGATGGAAAAAGAAAGTCATGGTGGCAACTTAGAGCGATTCTGACTCTGACTCCGATGATGAGAAGGCCAATGTCTGTCTTATGGCCTCAGGAGATGAATCCCATGATGAGAAGCTTGAGGTAACTGTAAGAGAACTTATGGCAAGTCCAAAAGAGGTATTATCGGAATTCCTTTCTAATATGATTGCCAATGAAGAGAAACTTATTGCCCAGACTAACACTCTTATTAAGAAAACTGTGGACCAGGAAAGAACTATTGAGGATCTGTCTATGAGGGTCAAAAGTCTTGAAGCTTCTTATTCAGGTCTTGACATTAAAGTCAAGACTCTTGACTCAGAGAAATCTGAACTCAAGCAAGATCTCTCGTCTCTGAGAAGTGAACATCATGACTTAGAGAACGAGAAGATCTCCCTGAATAATAAGATTCAAGACCAACAGACAGCCCTCATAAGTTTTACCAAATCCAAAGGCACTCTTGATAGGATGTTGGGTGAGCAACAAAGTTCCCTAAACAGAAGTTGTATTGGTTACAACCCGAGGTTTTTAAAGAAGCAGTACATTACCACTTTTGTAAAGGTAAAAGGAAGCAGAACCTCTCCTGTATGTCACTATTGTGCGAGAAAGGGACATGTAAAAGAGACCTGCCCCTATAGAAGAAAGGATCCACACATCATTCGCAATACATTTCCTGTTCATTTGAGAAAAGAACGAATAACACAAGTTTGGGTCCCCAAAGGCACTATTTTACCAAATATGGTTCATCCCAATAATGGATCCAAATTTGCTTATTTGTCTAGCCACAAAGGTTGATGTTTATTTTGCAGGAGATCACCAAGGTGAAAGAGCAAAAATGGATTATTGATAGTGGATGCTCGAGGCATATGAGTGGGAAGAGTTCTCTCTTTCATGATCTAAAGAAGCAATCCACTGGAACAATCACTCTTGGTGACAAAGGAAAATGTGACATCGTTGGTATTAGTAGTGTTGGAAGTGATTCCAACCATAGTATTAAAAATGTTTATCTTGTTAACGGTTTGAAGTATAATTTTCTTAGTGTTTCTCAATTATGTGATAGTGGCAATGGTGTCAGATTTAACAAGAAAAGATGTCTAGTGTGCAGAGAAGATACAGGTGAGCAAGTGGCACAAGGAAGCCTAACCTGTCTAAAGGCTTTGACGGACGATCCAAAGCTCTGGCACAGGAGACTCGGTCATGTGAGTCCACATACACTACAGAAGCTTGTGTCCAAAGGGCTTGTAAGAGGGCTACCTGGGATGGACTTCAAAGGTATTGAGATGTGTAAGGCATGCACACGAGGTAAACAAACACGTAGCTCTTTCAAACCCAAAAAGGTTGTAAGTTCTTCTAGGCCCCTTGAACTTTTACATATGGATTTATGTGGTCCTATGCGAGTCAAATCTTCCAATGGTAAAAAGCACATGCTTGTTGTTGTTGATGACTTTTCTAGATATACTTGGGTTGCATTTTGAAAAGAAAAATCAGAGGCCTTATTTGAGTTTTCAAAACTTTGTAAGGAGTTGCAAACTTTAAGAAACGAGCCTATAGTGTCAATTCGAAGTGATCATGGTAGGGAGTTTGATCAACTTCAGTTTGATTTGTTTTGTGCTAAATATGGCATCTCCCATAATTTTTCTGCTCCTAGGACACCTCAACAAAATGGGGTTGTGGAACGAAAGAACCGCACCCTAGAGGACATGGCCAGGACTATGCTTTTAGAAAATACATTACCTAAAACCTATTGGGCTGAAGCTATTAACACAGCTAACTATATTTTGAATCGTTGTCTTATACGTTCCATCATAAAGAAAACTCCTTATGAACTTTTCAAAGGCCGCAAACCACTTATATCTTACTTTAAACCCTTTGACTGTACTTGTTTTGTTCATAACAATGGAAAAGATAACCTTGGGAAATTTGATGCGCGTAGTGATGAAGGTATATTTCTTGGCTACTCCACAAGTAGCAAAGCTTATAGAATCTTCAATAAAAGAACCCAGTTATTTGAAGAAAGTATACATGTTATATTTGATGAATGCACTGACGGTTCTTTGAGTGAAAATGTTACAGATGTAGATCTTAACATCCATGCAGAGAACGAGGAAGGTGATGATACTGCCACCAAGAACACAGAGAAGAGGAACATGCAGGAACAGATTCTCAACACTGAAGAATTGGCCCAAGGTGTTGAAGATTCGTCCAAAGCCCTTGGTGTCCAATCCAACAGTGTTGAAACGTCAGAAACTGCTGTAACTGAACCTAACAGGTCCACGGAGTCAGATGTATCACAAATCAATCCTGCTGGTGTGACGAATCAAGGAGCTGAGACTAGCAAAAGAAAATTCAAATACTCCTCATCACACTCATTAAAGGATATCATTCCTGACCCTACATCTAGTGTTCAAACTCGTTCTAAACTTAAAGATCTTTGTGCTTTTCACGCGTTTGTTTCTCTTATAGAACCAAAGAAGATAGATGAGACCCTTCAAGAGCCAGACTGGATCACTGCTATGCAAAGTGAGCTCAACGAATTTGAAAGGAACAAAGTCTGGACCTTGAAGCCTAGGCCAAAGCATCAATCAGTCATTGGCACACGTTGGGTATTTCGAAACAAGCTAGATGGGAATGGTAAGATCGTGAGGAACAAAGCAAGGCTTGTTACTTAAGGCTACAATCAAGAGGAAGGTATTGACTACGAGGAGACTTTTTCTCCCGTAGCCAGGCTTGAAGCCATTTGCATATTATTAGCATTTGCATCTTTCATGGGCATAAAATTATATCAAATGGATGTCAAGTGTGCTTTTCTTAATGGTTTCTTAGAGGAAGAAGTATATGTGGCTTAACCCCCAGGTTTTGAAAGTTCTGAATTTCCTAATCATGTTTATAAACTAGACAAAGCGCTTTATGGTTTGAAACAAGCCCCAAGAGCTTGGTATGAGCGCTTGTCAAAATATCTTTTAGAAAATGATTTTAAAAGGGGGTTGATCGACAAGACTCTTTTTATCAAGACCAAAGGAAAGGACATCTTGGTTATTCAAATATATGTTGATGATATATTATTTGGTGCTACTAACACATCTTTGTACAAGGAATTTTCTGACATTATGTGCAATGAATTTGAGATGAGCTTGATGGGTGAACTCAACTTCTTTTTGGGATTACAAGTTCATCAATCCAAGAAAGGGATCTTTGTCAACCAAAGCAAGTACACTAAGGATCTCTTGAAGAAGTTCAAGATGGATCAATCCAAAGTAGCTAAGACACCCATGAGTTCAACATTATCTCTAGATCAAGACAAGACTGGGAAGAGTGTCAATCAAAAGGAGTATCGAGGAATGATTGGATCTTTACTATATCTTACAGCTAGTAGACCTGACATCATGTTTAGTGTTTGCATGTGTGCTAGGTTTCAAGCTGATCCTAAAGAATCTCACCTCGTAGCTGTGAAGATGATCTTTTGATATCTCAATGGCACTAAGGAGCTTGGCTTATGGTACCCAAGGCAAAAAGAGTTTACATTAATCGGGTATTCTGATGCAGATTTTGCAGGCTATAAGGTGGATAAGAAGAGCACGTCAGGATGTTGCCAATTCTTAGGAGCATCCTTGATCAGTTGGCATTCAAAGAAACAAAACTCAGTTGCTCTATCTACTGCAGAAGCCGAATACATAGCAGCTGGAGCATGTTGCTCCAAAATCCTTTGGATAGCTCAACAAATGAGAGATTTTGGCATCAACCTCAAAGACATTCCCATTAAGTGTGACAATACAAGTGCCATCTCCATTACAAAGAATCTTGTTCAGCATTCAAGGACCAAGCATATTGATGTAAGACATTATTTCATTAGAGACCATGTCGAAAAAGGTGATGTGTCCATATATATCTTTTATTTCAACTGATTATCAATGGGCTGATATTTTTACTAAACCTTTGGCAAAGGACAAGTTCACCTTCATTAGACGTGAGATTGGAATGCTTGACAAGGATGCACTTTCGTAGGGGGAGCTTTCCCTTTACGAAAGATAAATTCTACTCAGTGTCAAGACCTTTGAGAATTATGTCAAAGATTATGAGCTGAAATGGTAGAGTACATATAACGGATCATATATTTGGTTGATATCTCCTTAGATATTTGATCAAATATAGTTTTCAATGGATTTTAAACTTCTTTATATATGTCGCATATTTTATTCCTCTATCCGAGCATGTGTTTTATTTTTGGAAAAGATATTTTCGGATTTATTCCCTCCTATTTTAAATTGTGAGAAGAAGGTTTGAATTTTGAATTGAAATATTTTCAAAATGGCAATGTTATGATTACCCTCATTGGAACCCTAAACCCGTCCTATCACGTAACTCTCTCTCCCCTTTTTAAACCCCAATTATCACCCGATTATCTCACCACTTCAGACTTATCTAAACCCTTTCCAATTCGTCTTCTTCTTCAACCTCTCAACCTGTTCTGAAACCCTAGCCGAATATCTCCATGTCTCCCAAATCAAAGAAAACCTCCACTCCCAAACGTCTTGGCGCCACCCCCAAGGGATGCCAGGCCACTGCTACTTCCCCTCAACCTTAACCCACTCCCCAAGCAATCGTCCCAGCTACTGTCCAGAGCACCATCGCTGAGAGCACGACTACAGTAACCAAGAGTTCTTTGAAGCGCTCTGCAAAGAAACCTCTCAGTGCTAAGCAAAAAGGGAAAAAGAAAATCATTGCTGAGGAGGTGGACGAAGAGGAGGAAGAGGAGGATCTAGATGCTATTTTGGAACGAGATGCCACCAAGGAAGCCGAGGAAGAAGCTCTGAGAAAGAGAAAGGCCGAGGAAGAAGCCAAGCTGGCAAGGAAACTGGCCGAGGAGGAAGCTAAGAGAGTACGAAAAGAGGCTGAGAAGGAGGTTCCCACTGAGGAGGAACCAGAGGAAGAAGAAGAGGAGGACGACGAGACCGGAGATGACGAGGATGCTGAAGGAGACAACGCTGAAGGGTCTGCTGAGGACTCGGGGTCTGAGGACGAAGAGGATGAAGAGCCAGAACTTGTTCCCTCTCCTTCTCCTTCTCCTCCTCCCCCGTCTCCAAAGAAGCGGAAAGCCCCAGCAGCAAAGCCTCCATCTCCCAAGCGTACCAGGAAGGGCACCCTCAGAAGCCTTGTGGCGCCTGCCAAGAGGACTGCTCCCACACAAGCACGCAGGAAGAATGCTGATCCACCTGCCCTCATCCAGGTAAACCAATCCTTGCCCTCTTCTTGGTTTGAAAATGCTGAGATGGCTGGAAAGTGGGTAGATGAGTTTCGAACTCGTAAGATATGTTGTTCTGATTTTTTAGATCTTGAGTTCTTTGAAGCTTTGAATCTGCCATGCATCTCTCTACTCAAACAATCCCCTGCCTGGACCCTTCTCAACCTTGAAGCTGTCTATTATCCCCAACTTACCCGCTTGTTCTACATAAACCTAAAAGCCAAACACAGTGCCGATGGTTGGTCTTTGGAATCCGTCGTCAAGGGAGTTAGAATCTCTTTCAACTCCATTGACTTAGCTGATTTCCTTGGCCTGCCTAGACCTTGTCCACTCTCTCCTGAAAACCCCACAAAAGAACAGTGCATTGCTCTTACCCAATCCAAATATCTCCTACTCGAAGCATCCAAGAGCATCTCAAAACAGCTTACCCACTCATCCCTTACCCTCGAGGCAAAAATTATTTTCAACATCATTGTGCGTTGCCTCCTACCCCATTTAAACTCTGGCTCCCTCCTAACCGATAATGCCATGATCCTTTTATACCGCATCTTGAACGGCCTTGATCTTGATCTGGCAAATACTATTCTAGGATCCATGGCTCACACTCAAAAAGCCAGAAAAGGAACTCCCCTCCCCTTTGCCACTCTCCTAACCCATATCTTCAAAGCTTCTGGAATTGATTTAAAAAATGAAGAACAACAGCGTCATATGGGTAAGTTTTACTCCAAGAGCCTTGAGAAGATAGGCATCACTCGGTCCCCCCAAGGGACTTGGAGTCTTGCCTCTCCCTCAAAAGCTCTTCCCACTGCCTCAGCCATTAATGAACGCATGGACAACCTGGAGTTGGGCTTGGAGGAAGTTCGCCTGGATATCAAGGAGTTGCACAAGGAGTTTATGACGGAGATGAGCGGGGTGTCCAAGCTGTTGCAAGGTCTGAGGTCGCTGCTCACGGATGATGCTCCGAACGATGAAGCTTAACCCTACCCTACCCTACCCTACCCTAACCCTGAATCTGAAACATTGCTGATTTTTTTGAAACCGTTTCAAAACTTTTGGTGACTGTTTTACCTCCTCCCTTTGTTGAAAGACAAAAAGGGGGAGATGATCTGTGGTGTTAGACTTTTTAAACTGCTACGATTCAAAGGTCTTGGAAGACCTTGTTTTGTTTTTGGTTGGATATTTTCATGCTTTAAAATTATGGTCCAACATTCGTCTAACCCATGCAGGTACTTAGTCCTATTTTGCTTATATTATATATGTTTGACTAAGTTGTAGGGATGCACAGGTTTTATCTTTCATCAAGGGGGAGATTGATAACTCCACTCCCTTGATGAAAATCGGAATTAGTTTCAAAGGCTTTGACAGACAGTTTATGTCAAAGGTCTTGAAGCTACAACTGTGTTGATGAAACACAAAACCTATTCTCTATGATATTATGCTCGAATATTATTATATATTATTATATACTTCCAGATATTTATACTAACGTTTCAGGAAGTTTTTCAAATATTATCTCCTTCCAAAGTCGAAAAGTTAAGAAGGACACAATCGGAGATCATGGCTTCAAAAGTTTCCAAGTATAGAAGATCTCGAAGATAGCCATAATCAGCCTAGTCGTTGAAGAGGAGATTCTTCTTTGTTGGAGGCGCCGATTTGTTCTCTATAAAGGAAAGGAAGAAGAGAAGACAAATAGACAATTTTTGTGGAACACAAGCTCTCATTCGCACTCAAGCCTTCAAGTGAAATCTGTCTTCTTCTTGTGCTCTCTGCTAGTTCTTAAGAGTCTGTTATTTCATTTCAAAGCATTTGAGAGTTACACAGTGAGCTTATAGGATATATTTCGAGAGAGTGTTATACTCAAGAGTTTGTAACTCAGGAAGTAGACACTAGGCGATTGATTCACTAAGTGTAAGAGGATTGTACTAGATAGTTGAGAGAGGTGGGGCTCTTCTAGATTGGTCTATGACTCCAAGGGAACGTGAGTTGACTAGACTGCAATTGTATAGGAGAGAGGCTTCTCAGTGAGCTATTAGGATCCTAAGTCTTGTGAATCAATAAAAGCCGATTGAATCCTAGGGTTGTGGAAGAACCCTAGGCGGGGACGTAGGCCAAGTTCGTGTCGAACCTCGCAAACAATTCATTGCGTCCTTTACTTACTGCTTTACCTTATTTTCGCACTTGGTTCGAATTGTTTAACTTTGTGATTCAGGTTTGCCAGAAGAAGTATTACGTCTAATCTCAAAGGGTTTTGCATTAGCTTCAAAAGTCTTGAGATTATCTGCGAAAAACCGGCATACTCTATTCAACCCCCCTTCTAGAGTATTTCTATATTACTTTGTTTTACTATATCAAACCTTCATAACGCATCGGGGAAAGATAACCCCACGACTCCTGTTGGAAAAGTGGCTGTCCACCCCCGGCACCGCTTCATAGATCCAAATCTACACGGCCAGAATATCATAATTTTACTAGCCAATTTTGAGAAAACCATAGCCATACTCGGTTATGGAACAGACATAAAAACAAAATTTCTTGCCAAATGTTAAATCGCATTAAGTTTGAACTCATACCTGGAACGCTAATGGGAATCCATTAAGCGAGTAGCCGGACCTCTCATTCCCACCTTTGACTCCCTGCTCCACCTTTCTCACCAGTGCCCCATCCAGACTCTCGCGTGTGGCTTCGTAACATACCTTACCCCACGAGAAGTCGAAGAATCGGTCGAGGTCTTGCACGAGGGCGACCACCCACCCTTTCACTGCCCTGCCCATAGGGCTGTTATTCGAGCCGAACGAGCCGAGTATTGCTTGTTCATATTCAGTTCATTTAGAATATGAACGAGCTCGAGCCGAGCCTAAATTTTGACTCGAGCTTAACAACGTGCTCATATTCGGCTAGTTTAGGAAATGAGCAAGCTCGAACCGAGGTTTTTTCGAGCTTTAGGCAATTTTACTTACTTATTATACAGTAACTTAAAGGAAATTTTAGAAATTCCATAAAATTCGAGCTATTCGAGTTTAATTCGAATGAGCCGAACTTTGGACCGAGCTTAAAAAAGTGCTCATACTCGGCTTGTTTCGAAAATGAACGAGCTCGAGTCGAGTTTTTATCGAGCGAGTACGAGTCGAATTCGAGCTACTCGTGTTCACATAACACCCCTACCTGCCCACATCCCCTGGCAGCAGGATGCACTCTACAATGATGAGGAGTGCAAGCTTCAACCTCTTCCTTTCACTCCTCTCTTTCGCCTTTGCGACCTCCCAAATGACGGGAAGATCGGACACCTTTACCCTTTCCCTTCCAAAGAAGCTCCGAATTGCGCCTTTGTGATCCTCCGCCTCAAATGCCCGATTCCTTCCACTACATTTGAGGCCGGTGACGAGGCAAAATTCCTTGATCGAGAACCGGAGGAGTCGCCCTTGGATCTCATACCATGTCTCACATTTCTTTAGTGTCTTGAGTTGCCTCTCCGGGAAGTAATGGATGAAGGCTGAGCAATAGGGCACATTGGATCCGATCTTAACAATGCCGCTGAGCCTGCTGTCCTTGAGCATTTGCCAATCAGCTGCAGATAGCCCATCATCCATTCCCGTTAGTACACCCATCTTCGAGAACTGGTTGGACCTCCCTCTAAAATATTTCGACGAAGGAAGGGCAAGAGTCGCCTGCACAAATATCATAAGAGAGTAACGATGTTCACATCATGAACACAAAAAAATAACGCCCCTAATCTGCTGGCTCATAAGAGATTACAGCTGATACCTTCTTGCTCGAAGGCGTCGCGACCTTTTTTCCTTTCCCTTTTGCCATTGTGTCCTTAATCTGTCATTCAGATAACACCCATTTCAGCAATAATCCTAGCCAGTACATACGAATGCATAGTCAATTAAAATAATTATTCTGCTAGACATTTTAACATTTTCCAAATGACAACACCACCCAATTGCTTGAAAAAACCATCAACAACTGACAACACCACACAAATGACAACACTAAAAGAGCGCTTTGAAAAACCATCAACTAATGACAACACCACAAAAATGGTTTCAAGATCTCTGTTTTTGTTATTCAATATACAAGAGTAACGAAACTCAAACAACTTCATATCCATATGTTGTTTTTTAGGTTCAATTCTTACAGATCTCACCATTGATTTCATTTTATGCTACAAAATGCTAGGTTTCCCTTAATTCCCCAAATCAAAGCCAAGCCAGATTTTCCTATACCTAGCCATTCAATCGTTTCCCCTATCCACAAGAAGGACACCGCTCGCCATTGACGAGTTATCACATTCCCAATTTCATTGTTTCATTGGGGTTGTCTAACCTTTTATACCCTTTTTGGACCTTCAATTTCATCCCTAACTTATCATCAATGGCAACTCTCCACCCTTATCCCCAAACCGCCCACCACACTTACAGTTAGGGTTTCCCGTTCCCATGTTTCGAACCCCATTCACCCAATTCTTCCAACCTGCCCGAAATTGAATTTACATGCATTGAAACCCCCTTAACTACCATTAAAGGAGAAACCTTGAGATAGAGGACAGGGGATTACCTCTCTTCAATGGCGGACTGTGCACCAGGGGTGTTCTCTCTCTCCAATGTCGGGTCGTCCCTCACTTCCCCTCTCGCTCTCGATTCAGGCGTCGCAAGGTCCCTCTCTCTCTCTCTCTCTCTCTCTCTCTCTCTCTCTCTCTCTCTCTCTCTCTCTCTCTCTCTCGGTTCCGACATCGCAAGGTTCTCCCTCCAAGCTTTGTCAATGGCGGTTTTTCCCTATGAATTCCTACGGGTTTGAGAAGTTGTGAATGTGACTGAAGACGTTGATGTGATGTCTTCTTTTTTCCCTTTTCTTTTTCCAATTTTCAACTGAATTGTAACCCGTTGCAGCAGGTATCCACAACCGGTTATTTTTGCAAATACATTGGCTTTTTTGACATTCTTGCCATTTGAACCGAAGGATTATTTTTACAATGGATTATAGAAAGTGGTATATCCACTACCATTTTCTCTTTTTGCTATTACCACTGTTCTAAAAATCGCGCCTAGGCTCCGCCTGGACACCGCCTAGGCACTAGGCGACTCCCCTCCGCCTAGAGTTAAATGGCCGCCTAAGCACGCCTAGGCGTTCGCCTTGACCGCTTGGGCGCCGCTTAGGCGCTAGGCGGCCCCTCACCACCTAGGATCCGCCTAGCGCTTTTTAGAACACTAGCTATTACTGCTTACATGTTTAAGTTCTTATGATATCAATGTGTATGTAACAACCTGACATCATCATATATTTTTTTCGTCGCACCAAAAAAAAATCATATATTTTTTTCATAGCTGGAAGAGATCCGTGCTGAACAATCATGAATTTTTTTTGGAAATGGCCAAAAAACAAAAAATAATTCGGAGAATAGCCAAATCCCGAAAGATTTTAGCGTTTTAGTCAAAACAGGGTAAAGTCGTTGTTTGTAACAGCGACTCTACCCTAGGTTTTAAAAAAAATACTAAAAAATGTAAGTCGCTGTTATAAACAGCGACTTACCTTATTTTGTTTTTTTTTTATTAAGTTTAAATTATAAGAAATTAATTTATTTAAAAACTAAAAAAAAAGTTGCATATTGGGAGAGTCGCTGTTACAAACAGCGACTCCCTTTTTTTAATTTATTTTTCCAAAACTTTCCTCCGCCTTCTCCAAAACGTAGAAGTTAACCAGACCCACCATTGAATTCTCCGGCGACCTGTAGCTCGTTCTTCAACGCGCGCGAAGCTCATCCTCGGCCATACAAAGATCCACGACGAACACAAACCCCGGCCCCAGCCCTCCGCCTTTGACATCCGCCATCGAATTAGACGAGCCACCGTCGCTAGACAGCGAAGCCAGAGAAGATACAGAGGAGGGCGAATTGGCGCGAGTGGGGCAGCCAGTAATTACTCTCGCTGAGCCCAGGCCTTCGGAGAGGTCGGAGAAGTCGAACAGCAAAACAGGAGACGGGGAGGTCGGAGAACAAAAACAAGTTCGAACAGCAAAACATGGATTGAAATCGTTGTGAAATCGTTGAATTCGGAGGCGAGGTTCGCTGATTTGCGGTCGAGGAAGCCGAATTCGGAATCGAGGAAGCCAAATTCGGAAGCGAGGAACCCTAATTCGGAGTCGGAGGCGGTAATTGCTTAGCCCAGGCGGAGGCAGTAGGAGAGAGTCGTTGTTGGTGCCCTATGTCTTCCATTGCTGGTGCCCAGGCGGAGGCGGCAGGATAGAGCCCAGGCGGCGGCGGAGGCGGTAACGGTAGGAGATAACCCTGGCGGAGGCGGTAGGAGAGAGCCCATGCGGCTGTTGGTGCCCTTCGTCTCCCATTGCTGGTGCCCAGGCGGAGGCAGTAGGAGAGAGCCCAGGAGGCGGCGGAGGCGGTAAAGGTAGGAGACAGCCCTGGCGGAGGCGGCAGGAGGGAGCCCAGGCGGAGGCGGTAACTGTTGGTCCTTTTCCTCTGATCGTCTTCCATTGCCCGTATCTAGGTTAAAAATAATTAAAAAAAACCACAGGCGACGTGATTTTATCGCCTGACTCGTGGTCGGTTCGACACCATCCCCAGCTCGCTCTGTTGTGGTCTGAGAAATTAAAAACAATATTTAATTCACTCAGGCGAAGAACTTATGTAAGTATTTCGTCGCTCAAATGTTTCTGAAAATTGAAGCGAAAATAGGAGACAGTATTGTGTAATATGTTCGTCGCCTACCTAAACAAGAAACCATGTAATAGCCAAAGTTCGTCGCCTAAGTAATCAAGATAGATTAGTAAACCAAAATAAATTGATAAACCAATAAACTAGTATAGCGATAAAGTTCGGAGTCGAACCCACAAAGAAAAACGGTTGCAATGCAATTTTTCTAACAATGATTCTTAAGACAATAGCAATAGTTTATGGCAAATTGATGACAAAGTAAAGTAAATAGATCAATGATTGCAAATAGTAATAATAATATAGAGAACAATTTTACCTGTAATTCTCGACAATGGTTGAGATTCAAGATCATAGGATTGATATATTCAATAGATATTACCAAAGCATATGTCGACTTGACTAGGGTTGATAGATCCGCAAAGATATAATCTTCCTATTCAATATCAGTAAAGAATAACATTAAACACTCAAGTTTTAAGACCAATTGACCTATCGATTCAATGGAAATAGAAGACAACATACCCCTGTTAGGTCGAGCACCACCAGACTCTTGTCCCTGTTTCCGAGAGGACGCTTAGCACCGACGAGCCGAGCAGCAACCCCGGGAGCATCCCTAACTCCTAAGCCATGATGTCCGAGCCTGAGCGAGCTAGGAGCCACCGGAGCGCTGCCAACCCTTCTCTCCTCCCCAGTTTTCCGGACTTTTCCCGTTCGAAGGTTCGGTAAGCTCTTTTCTGCCTCCTTTCCCTCTCAACGACGTAAAGATTCAACTTTTGACTTCCCATCTTCGAGCCAGGCCGAGAATCGCAGCCCCGCACCTCCGACAAGCTCGAACGACCTCCGACGAAGATTCCGGCGAACTTCGATTCCCTCGGTAAGCCTTCCACAACCTCCCTTTCGACGTGTTTCTCCTCGCTCTTGGTACTGCATTCGTGTATTTATGAAATCCATTCGAACCCTTCCCCGTCCCCTGTGTTTTCCTGATAGGAGAGAGAGAGAGAGAGAGAGAGAGAGAGAGAGAGAGAGAGAGAGAGAGAGAGAGAGAGAGAGAGACGGCGAGGGCGAGTGTGGGAGCGAGGGAGGGGAAGCCGACGGGTGCGAGGGCGAGTAGGTGGAAGCTGATGGCGGTCCCAGCGCGGAGGAGACGAGACGGAGCTCCAGCTCGCCGGCGGCATCTTCAAACCGAGTCGCGCCGACCGCTGTAGAGAAGGAAGAAGAAGATCCAGCAGTGGGCCCCACCTCCAGCTGATCTCCACATCAGCAGATGGGTCCCCCTCCTCTTTCTCATGTCGGTTTCAATTTGGAAGGGGAGTGAATTGGGTTATGGGCCTAAATTTTCAGAAAGCAATATCCACATGGGTTGGGCCTAATTATAAAATGAGTTCGGTTATGGGGATTTAACAAAAGGTTGGATTTTGGGAGTTTGATAAATAAGAGCCGTTTTTGGTAAATATAAAGGGGTCGGTTTGGTAAATTAAAAATGGCTGATTTTGTTAAATGAAAATGATTGAGATTTTAAAGGATTTAGAAATATTTTATGAAGATGAAAATGGTATTTAAAAAAATTAAATGTTATTATTTGAGTTAAAGTATAAAATATTATCATTAAGATTTAAGGATATAATATCATAGGGATTTAAGACAAATGAAATATTATGAGACGTGGAAAATTGAAAAGTTATTATCCGAATTTAAATCGAAAAAGAGAATTTGACAAACATTTTCCATTATCGGAATTTCTAACAAGTTAACTCGGTTTTCGAAACAGTTTTCGGGACTAACTTGGGAATTATGTGATCGATGGCTAACTAGCATGATGATATGATTGATTGACTAATAGCATGTTTTGTGTGAACTAATGACATGTATGAGTGACTAATGGCATGGTGAGATGTTAGAGTTATGTTATAGCTTGACTTATACCTTATGAACTGTGACGAGTTTTAATGGACTTTTGAGCTATATGATTATTGCGAATATATGAATGTGGCTGAATGAAATGGTGAGAATCATGTGGTCTTACGGAATGGGGCAATGTGGTAAATGATTGAGCTTGATGGAACAACGATTGCGATATATATGATTGTTATTCTCGTTGAATGATGTATGTTTTGAGTGCTTGAATGATTAGACGTAGACTTATATATATGTGTTTTAATATGTATCTAGGTGATGCTTGTGATTATGATTGATGTGTGCCGGATCTTCTACTTTGTTGTTCTGCATAGCCAGGTAAGTCTCTTCGGAGCTTACTCAGATTGAAATAGAGATATTCCCTGCTTTATGTGCATGATATACTAGGTGCTTGAATTCATGATCAGCATGTCATGTAGTACCATGCTAGGTTGCATTGACCGTTGAACATTCTATTTCTTTATGCGTATGTAAATAGAACGACCGTTATCTGTGAAGTAACTAGAGTCTTTGCTAGGGTCATAGGACGGCCTAGTCTCATCGGGTCCCGTCATGAGTCAATCGAGTCATATGGAACTTCCTTTACATATATTATGAGCATGATTGCGAAAGCTGCCCGCGGGGTTTATTTTTCTTGTGGTTAGGAGTCGGGCTTGCGGGCCGCCCGATTATAATGGAATGCATTTACGATCTGGCTAGTCTCCGCCCTATCGGAAGGGGATGGAGGTAGGAGAGGGATATATCACTTGGTATTCTGTGCTAATGCCTTATTATTATTATGCACTTGATCTTAGGAGCATGTTAGTGTGTTAATGTTCTGCCTTGCATCTAGAAGCATCTTTATTAAGTACAACGTATATGTGTGGTTAGGGCCGGGATGCAGAGCCAAAGTGGGCATCGATCTGATCCCACCCAGTATTAAATTTTTTAGGTATCCGGTATGCTTACTACTATTGATGCTGATTTGGCTCCATGACTGCGGGGTCTAACATGGCGGAAAGAGAGAGTTGAGACTCCGACTTCGCCAATTTAATTACGGTTCGGATTTGAATGTTCGATCATGTTTTGACCCGGCTCTGTCATGGCACCCCTTTTGTATTACGCTTTACTTCCACTATTTGCGTGACTATTGGTTTTCCCCGCTTAGACTTACGACAGGTACATGGGACTTCCCCGGGGATTCCAACGATCCCTTCGAACCTGGGTATGAAATCCCACTTTGAAAACGTTAGTTTAGAATTTCAAACCTTCAACCTGTACTCGGGGCGCAAGATCCTAACGAGGGGTTTCATCCCTCAAAACATAACCCGGGAATCATAATCTCGGGCCGTTAGAACAGTGATCCCGTAAAAAAAAAACTCTTGAAACGAAGCGGTCATGAAAAAATTTCATGTCACCACACATGTGTCACCACTAGACATGTCAAAACATGACCCGACCCGAAAAACCCGATCCATACGCAGGGTAATTTTACGGGTTTGAACCCAGTGTTTTAGGCTCGGGACCTGAAATCGACCCGAATCCGAATTACTCGGGACTTTTAGGTTCAAGACCCGGTGACCCGTTGGGTCAAAATCGACTCGGTGAGTCAGCACCATGTAGACGCCACACTACATGAGCTTCGGGTAACCAAATATGAACTGGTACAATAGGCACTTTGACATGCAGCAAATTGACTCCATACAGATTCATAATCTAATTGTATTCGTTAAGGTCACTCATAAGTTAAATAACTTATATATTTTATAATAATAGTGTGTTTAGAACAGTTATTTGAATAAATATGATTTTTTTTATTTTTAAAATATTAATTTATTATTTTTATTATTATAATAATATTTATTAATTTATTTATAATATTATTATTCAGTTTAATTTGATATATTCATATTACAATTTAATTTTGAAATTATTTTAGTATTTTTAAAAAGTCTCCAAAAAGTTCAAGTTTTTTTATCTGGTGGGTTGACCTGAACCCGGGACAAACCCGGTTTGACTCGACCCGGAATGACCGGTAACCCGATTGATCCGAAACCCGATTTATCCGGAACCCGAATGACTCGAACCCGAACCCGACCCGACCCGACCCGAATGACAGGTTTAGTCACCACTGATAAGGGTGGTGACAGTGGCCCCGTAAAAAAAAACTCTAAAAATGAAGTTGTTACCAAAAAATTTTCATGTCACCACACATGTGTCACCAAAAGTGATTACCCTTAACCGGTCAATGATCACATTAAAAAAAGGGAAAACTAATTAAAATATCCCCACCTTTGGGGGTATGGTAAAAATATATCCTCAACTTTCAAATGTAATTAAAATATCCTGACCTATGAGGGTAGTGGTAACATATTACCACGAGTTTTCTCATGGGTCAAAAATATTGACAAGACAACCTACGTTGATTTTGTTTTTGACAAGGCAACCTGCGTGGAAGCCTTTTTACAAATTAGTACTACCTCCGTCCAAAAATACATTGCCTTTACTATTCACGCACGCTTTTTTAAGAAGGTAAAAACTATATAAAATAAACTTTTTTATTAAATTTTTTTAATAATTACAAACTTATTGATAATAAGTTTGTAATTATTAAAAAAAATTAATAAAAAAGTTAATATTTTATATAGTTTTTAACTCCTAAAACAGCGTGCATGAATAGTAAAAGTCCATGTATTTTTGGACGGAGGGAGTACTAAAATCGAGTTTTCTTAAACGGTCTCCTTAGGAAAAAATTGCACCGACAACAAAATTAAACCCGAAAAAATGAAATCGATTCAACCAAGAAACTAATCCGGTCAAAATTGCCTCAAATTAGCACAACACGACTATTCCTAACACCAAATCGACAACTACAAAACTAAACCAAAAACAACAGCTACAACAAAGAGGGAAAAAAAACTTATTCAGCTAAGTCCATTAACTAATCAAAGTGGAAGAAGATGTGAGAGAGAGACAGGTCAAGATAGCCGGCCGCGAGGGAGGGAGACTGTCATTGAAGAAGAATTATGAGCTGCCTGGAAGACCGGAAGACAACTCAAGAGGCGATCATGAAAGAAGATATGAGAGAGAAAAAGACGTGGTGTATGAATCTGGTCCAACTCTTTATTTTTTTTCTAAGGAAACCGTTCAAAAAAAAACCCTTGTAAAAAATCAACGTAAGATGTCTTGTCAGCATTTTTTACCAGTGAGAAAATTTGTGGTTATATATTCCCACTATTATCAAAGGTCGGGATATTTTTATTACTTTTGAAAGTTGAGGATATATTTTTACCATACCCCCAAATGTGGGGGTATTTTAATTATTTTTCCCTTAAAAAAATGGGAAGAAAGGAAAATGGGAAGGAAGGGAAAAATTGTCAATTTGGGATAATCACCTAATTACTTCATGAAAATGGATAAGGAGCAAAAAATGTGGTATCAAATGGATATTTACCAAAATTTCCCTTTTATTTACATCCAGATTATTTTTTGGTAGAAATGATTATTTAACAATTGCTATTTTATTTATATCTATACTCTATCCGTTAATTAAAATTTGATATTTTAGAAATCTGCACACTTTTTAATAAAACAAACAAAAATACACTTATACCCCTAATTATTACTCTACTTTTTTACTTTATTGAAAACTACAACTAACACTTTTCTAATCGTTACAAGAACAATTTTGTAAAGTAAATGGTAAAATATCTAAAATGACATGTTTTTTTTAACAAGATTTACATTCTGAAACGACATGTTTTTCTTAACGGAAGGAGTATTACTTTTAAAGCCAAAATAATTTATTAAAATATTATATAGCCATAATATGTAGCCACAATCTATCTATAAATAGATATTTTAGTAAACTAACTTAATAAAGATACACTACATATTTAATATTATTAAAATATTTTTAAAAATCAGTTATCTATTAAATTAAATGATATTTCATTAATAATAGATTAAAAAAACCTTTTACCTTATAAATGTGAATTTTATTTATACTTTAAGTGAATCTAAATACAAAATATTTATATTATATATAATATATCAAAATAATTTTATTTATATCTATATTATTTTTTAGTAGACAAAATTATTTATATTTTTTATTTATTGGAATCGATCTAGATTATTTATCATATTTTATTAATATATTATCCTTGCTCGCGACGAGACCTATACTAGTATAATATATATTTATTATTTTAGTTTACTAAAATATAATATTGTATTAACATATTATCCATGCACGCACAAATGGATTTATTATTATTTATATTGTGTCGAAGGATTGCATTTGAGAACCTTTCATATAGTGCTCAACGACTCTATCAAGTATAAGAAGGACTTACAGTATAGAAAATAACATACTCAAGTGATATCTCTCTATGGTTCTACAGTGTGAGATATGTCTATGCTTTTATGGTTCACTGTCTATGCTTTTCTTGGTTTAGTTTATGGTCTAGTCGAGTGATATCTGTTTCATGCTGGTTGCTTTTTTGGTATAATAACTCGCTGTTATGTAATCATATAGGGTGACATTTGTTCTTATGCAGATTTGTTGCCAATTTTGTCTTGGATTATGTAGTGATATAGGGCGTTCTTGCTGTTGATTAAGATTACCCTAAAATTATCATCTATGCTTGACACATGTAAAAGCAAATGCATTGAGATATGACATTAGAATATAAAAAAAAAACAGTAGATACAAAAAAAGAACATATGTTGATGGCGAATAGAGAAAGAACATATGTTGATGGCGAATTCGGTGAATGAGGTCGAGAAGAAGTATCGGAGGGAGGAATCGGAGAGAAAGAGAGGAAGAAGACTTGCAAGAAACGAGAGGGAGAATGAAAGGATTGAAAGGTAAGAAACGGGAGGACGAAGACAACCGCTGGGTTAGGGACGAGATCAGAGGGAGAAATGGTTCAAATGAACACAGGTATTAGTGTGGACAATTACCAACAAGCGATATATTGAAATGAATATTTGACCAAATTATTTCAAAAATATATTCGTATTTACAGTTATATTTACATGTTTATAAATTTTTTATCATAAAAAATATAAACTAATATAATCGAACTTTTAATTATATATTTTTTAAAAATATATTTTTTCACAATAAAATTTTCTAGACATATAAATATAAGTGTATAAAATACAAATATAAATTTTAAAATTTATTTCAAAATAAAATTAAACCTCCAATAATTTATGTGGTGGCGCATAAAGGAGATCCGCACTGCAACAAAAGGATTCGGAAAGTTACGTAACGTAACTAACATATTCTAGTTTTTGTATTTGTGTTTGTTTTTAATATGGAAAAAAAAAATATGGAGGGTTGGATTTTAGGAAGAAGAGAAATCGGACATGGTATCCTCACATTAATTTGACTTTACCTCTGTAGACTAGTGAAGTCGAGCGGTTATTCATTTGTTCTCCTCCCTCGCCATTACCAACTCCTCTGGCGTCTGAATCTGATCCATGTAACTGTACCATCATCTTCCTCCCCTCCACAACATGGGTACTCTTACCGACAACGCTTCCCACACCGACACCGAGATCGATCTTCTCCTCCTGGTATTCCTTCTTCCCTGATTTTACTTCTTCTCTACCTTTTCAATTTGTAGAATCTTTTAGTTTATTAAGTTCTGTTCCCCCCCCCTAAAAATTGAATTGAAGCTTTGGAATAGTTTATGAACACATGGTCTCTTTTTCTATCTAATTAACAGCATCTTCTCCCATAAGTTATAATATAATTTAGAATTTTCAAATCTCATTTCCGTCACTCGAATACATTGTTGTTCCCATCGTAGGTCAGTTTTGGCAGGCTAAATTTCTTATAAATACTAATATAATTTAGAACTTTCACATCTTATTTCCGTCACTCGATTCTATCTTTAGTACATTAAGCAACATAATATTTATTTTTTATTTTTTATTATAATTTTGATGAATCTATGATAAAAAAGACTAATGTAATTTTCTAAAAATATTATTTGTGCAATGATAATTTAAATATGTCAAATATTATATTCATAACGAAGAACTCTTGAATATCTTTACAATACAACTTTTATTTTTAATTAAAAATCATAACTATATAATATATAGATTTATAATTGTATTATTTTTAGATTTACATAAATATTAAACACTTAAAAATAAATAAATAAGCAAATAGATGGCATTTGGCCTTCCAAAAGAGGAAGCCAAATTTAGCTTTTGTTTTGAAAATAGGCCAAAAACAAAAAGGTTAAAATGGGTTTTGGCCTAAGGTGGGAGTAAAATTAGACCAAAATCCATTTTTTGACTTACTATGGGAGATGCCCTGAATGATTAAAAAAAGGATTTTCTCAAGTGTCTCATACCTGATTTGGAGTGGCATGTACTTCCGATAAGGCTACTAAATTGACATCCATCAGATATATGAAGATATATACCCATACAAATATACAATAAGGTATTAAAACAAATGGGTTGGATTTGTACAAAGTGTGACTATATGTACATGTTTTTGTAATTTTGGTACATAATGTATTGTTTTGATTCTTCTCCTAGTCCAAATTCAAAAATTATATTGTTTTGAGTTAAAATTTCATAAAAAAATAGTTGATTTTAAAGTTTGTACTCCCTCCGTTAATTAAAACTTGACATTTTACTATTCACACACGCTTTTTGATCGAGTTGTTAAAAACTATATAAAATATTAACTTTTTTAATATATTTTTAAGTCATTTCATACTTGTTACTATTAAGTATGGATTTATAAAAACAAATTTTTAAAAAGTTAATATTTCATATAATTTTTATCATCCAAAAAAACGTGCATGAATAGTAAACGACAAGTTTTAATTAACAGATGGAGTATAATTTTTGGTTTATATTTGAATAGTTTGTATTATTTTGAGCTTTTTTAAGCTTATATTATTTTTTGGTTCATATATGAACGTTGATATTATTTTGAGTCATTTTTTCTTTTAAATATATATTTTTAAAATAAATTTTTTCATAATAAAATTTTAAGTATGTATAAATATAAGTGTGTAAATGTAATGTCCCAAGTAGGAATTAGGAAATTGAAAGGGAAAAGGAAGAGATTTAGGGAAGGATTAAGGGAAGAAGAAGATGAATTAAGGTTGAGAAGAGTTTAGGGTTTAGAGAGAGAGTAAGGCAAGGAGAAAACGGACCGGATCAGCTGTCACAAAGGGGACAACCCCGTGCTGTCCCCTCCCCTCCCGCGAATATTAAAAAAAAAAAGGAAAATTAGTTTAAAAAGAAAAAAAGAAAAAAGAAATAAAAAAAAGGTGTTTGTGTGAGGAGGACAGGGGGACAGTGGGAGGGAAGGGACAGTGGATCCGCACTGGGGAGAAAAGGGATAATTGGGTTTTGGTTATTTCATTGATGATTCCCACAGTTACAATTAAGGGTATATTTATAATACTACCCATATTATCTAACCCTTATACATGACATGACAGTAAAATACAAATATAAATTTTAAAATTTATTTCAAAATAAAAATAAACCTCAAATATCTGCACCAAACAACGTTGGAAAGTTAGGTAAAGTAACAAATTCCAGTTTTTGTATTTATATTTGCTTTTAAAATGGAGCCTTGTATTTATGACTTTACCTACGTAAGTAGATTAGTGAAGTCGAGCGGTTATCCACTAGTCAGTCAATTCTCCCTCACCGGCCATTACCAAATACCAACTCCTCTCATTGCTCTCAAGTCTGAATCTGATCCATGTAACTGTACCATCATCATTCATCTTCCTCCTCTCCACATCATCTATTCTATGATATGGGTACTCTTACCGACATCGATCTTCTCCTGCTGGTATTCCTTCTCCCTGATTTTACTTCTCTACGTTTTCAATTTGTAGAATCTTTTAATTAGTTTATTAAATTTTGTTTTTTTCTTTCCCCTAAAAATTGAATTATTGAAGCTTTGGAATTGTTTATTACTCCATGGTAGCTTTTTCTATCTAACTTATTAAAAAAAGGATTTCCTCAACTGTGTGAGATATGATATATATACCTGATTTGGAGTGGCATGGCCTGCGATAAGGCTATTAAATTGACACCGATCAGATATATATATATATATATTTATATTGAAAAAAGAAAGAGAATAACAATAACAATGTGTGATATTGTAGTCAAACCATATATGCCTTATTTGGCTTAATTCGGGATCATTTGTGAGTGACCCTTCAGAATGAGAAAGATGATCGCTACACTGGAGATGGATCGGTTGACATCAAGGGGAATCCGGCGTTGAAGCAAAAGTCGGGAAACTGGAGAGCTTGTTTTTTCATTCTTGGTATTACTTTAGGACCGGAGCTCAATCATGTTTTTGGAGTTTGCAATGCCCTACTAGATTGCGTACTTTAGTTGTGTTTTGTGCTTTTTGTTTCCATCTGCAGGAAATGAATCCTGCGAGCGTCTTGCGTACCATGGCATCGGTTATAACCTTGTCAGTTATCTCACCCAAAGTCTACATGAAGGAAACATTTCGGCTGCAAGAAGCGTCAACACATGGGCTGGCACTTGTTACCTTACTCCCCTCGTTGGAGCTTTCTTAGCTGATGCATATTGGGGAAGATATTGCACAATTGCCGTTTTCGCTTCCATCTACTTCATCGTAACTAAGCTTCCCTTTTATTCTGTCTACTGAGCACGCTATATAGCCTATTAACAACAACCATTTTTCATTTTTATGGTTGTGCTTGTGCTGTGCAATTAGGGAATCTGCACTTTGACGATCTCTGCAGCGGTTCCTGCATTCCATCCGACAGAATGTGTGGGTTCCGTTTGCCCTTCAGCGACGCTTCTGCAGTATTCTGTATTCATATTGGGGCTCTATCTCATTGCACTGGGGATGGGGGGTGTTAAACCCTGCGCCACATCTTTCGGTGCTGATCAGTTTGATGATACTGATCCAAAAGAGAGGCTGGGGATGGGATCCTTTTTTAACTGGCTTTACTTCTCTACAAACATCGGCGCCCTTGTTTCAAGTACTTTGATCATTTGGTGCCAAGAAAATGTTGGCTGGGGATTAGGTTTCGGAATCCCTGCATTTTTCATCGGAATTTCTACTCTCAGTTTCTTCGCTGGTAAGCCTCTGTATAGATTTCACAAGCCTGGAGGAAGCCCAATTCGACGAGTATGCCAGGTTTTAGCTGCTGCTTTGCGGAAATGGAGAATCGTTGTACCACAGGACACCAGCCTCCTGTATGAAACTTCCGATAAAGTTTCTGTAATTCAAGGGAATCGAAAGCTGAAGCACACTGATGAATTCGCGTAATTACTTTGATCCTCACTCGATTGAGCAACATACAATCCGCGAAGATCGATCTTGCTGACATTTTTATTTTATTTTGGATGATGCAGGTGCCTAGATAGAGCAGCTGTTGTGACAGATTCTGAAATGACATGTGAGGAGTTTTCGAACCCCTGGAGGTTGTGCACCGTAACACAAGTGGAGGAGCTGAAGATCTTGATTCGGATGCTTCCCATCTGGACAGCGGGCATCTTCTTTAGAGCTGTCCTTTGCCAGAAGTCTACACTGTTCGTCGAGCAAGGGGCGGTCATGGACAGAGCCTTGAGCTCCTTGACGATTCCGGCAGCATCTCTTTCCAGCTTCGATGTCATCAGCGTCATTATGTTGGCCCCTGTCTATGACAGAGTCCTCGTGCCGCTGGCTAGAAGCTTCACTGGCAAAGAAAGAGGCTTCTCGGAGCTGCAGAGAATGGGGATCGGCATCTTCATCTCAACCCTTGCCATGGCGGCTGCTGCTGTAGTCGAGATGAAGCGGTTGCAGCTGGCAAGAATCGAGGAGGTGCCGCTCAGTATCATGTGGCAAATCCCACAGTACTTCCTGGTTGGGACGGCTGAGATGTTCACTGTCGTCGGACAGCTGGAGTTCTTCTACGGCCAATCACCTGATGCGATGCGCAGCCTTTGTAGCGCAATGCCTCTTATCGCCTCTTCGTTGGGACATTACTTGAGCTCGTTGATAATGACGATTGCTGGTGGGCAATCCGGATGGATTTCGGATAACTTGAATGAGGGCCACCTCGACTACTTCTTCTGGCTGCTATCGGGGGTGAGCTTCTTGAATCTGCTCGTCTACATAGTTTTCGCTACCAGGTACAAGGAGAAGATGACGACGAGAACGCACTGAGAGGCGCGATCCAGAACCTGATAAACTGGCTGCGCCACGCCTCTAAGATTATGTCAAGTCCCTGGATGATTGGTATCCATTGATTTGTATTGGGTATATATTGGAGGAGTAGCTTGAATTGGTTTCCTGATCAACCACAAATGTAGGTGACTCTGTATAGCCAAATGGCCAGAGCCAGTCCCTACATTTATTGGCATTGGCAGGGCAAAGGTGCTGACAATTAAAGGAAATACACTTGCTAAAATATAGTATGAATTTTTTTTTTTTGGTGGGAAAATATAGTATGAATATAACTGCATTTGTTACTTCATTGTTTTTACTTGTTATTTACCCTGATTTTCATTAGATTTGTGTTTAAACAAGGACATAAACTTGTAGACTAGTTGTTGTTGGCTAAGCTTCAACAAGGACCCTTAGATGTGTCTACCTTTGTATCCCTTGGCTAAGATGCAACAGTTTGTGTATGAGTATATAATATGATCATGTTTATTAAGTCGCTACAACTCTTCGGATGAGTTCACAAGGGCCGAGCTTGCCCCACCAAACGTCGAAGCCCGGCCATTTCCTTTCAGAAGACGGTTGTTCAGCTTGAAGGAGAGTTGTTGTTTTTTTTTTTTTTTTGAATAATATATTTTGTGAAATGTCCATTTTCATATACTCTAACTTTTTGCTAAATGTCCACCCTAATCCCACTTTTAAGTAAATGTCCACATTTTTTTTCTATAATACCAACTTTACCCTTATATTATTTATCCCCTTCCCCATCTCTTCTTCCTCATCTGGCTGGGCTGCTACTCCTCCCGGTGGCCGCCGGCCGCGCCTACGACTTAAAAATGAATGAATGAATGATCTGTAGCTATGACAGATCATTCATTGATGAAAAATCAAACATATTTGATACCCGGAAACCTTCGTGAATTAACTGACAAATGACATCAACAACTTAAAAATCAAACATAAAATCACATTGCTTAAAAAAAAAAAACAGAGAGAGAACAAGTACAACAGCCCAACTCAACAGTGGCTACATGCAATAAAAGGAGTACGCAACAAGAAGATAACAATGAGTTAATAAGCTGGATTATTTTGATTGCAGGCTATCTCTACCAACGATCCCAGCATGTGTGAGCAAAGCCCAGAGATGAGTTATGAACTCGCCACCGTTGACAAGGTGCTTTGCGTGCTCATTTGCATAGTTGGAAGGAGCTAAGAACAGGATCAATTCCGCCCAAAAATCAGCCAACACCTTCCACATTACGCTTTCATCTTCTAATCTCTTCAATTCCTCTGCTAAATGCAATCCCATCTCCATTAAGCTTTGACCCTCCTCCAGAGATGGACAGTTACCTTGCTCCAAACCCACAGGCACAACAACAACCTTGTCTGAACGGCTGTCTTGGCCACATGTCGCCGTCTTTTTAATAAACCTGACCATTGTTTTAAACATACTGCAACATTGTGGTTTGAGCTCCGTCCTGGCATCAGATACTGCTTTCTCGAAAATCCACTGTGTCATGTAAACATGATCCGGGAGGAGTTTGGGGATGAATGCCACCAAGTAGGCACAATACTTGGATAGGGAAGTCGCTACCCGAAAGTTGGGATCATTTGGTCTTGAACCGCGACATGAGAGTGGAATGCAAGAAGATGCCTTTATTCGGTCTTTCTCACACATGCTGGTGGCTATGTGCCAAACAAGAATGATGCGCGTCACCTCTTCGCTTTTACAAGCCCATGAGAGCTTATCATCTACCTTATTTCGACGCAACGACTCCAACCCATTTGACAGCTTTGGACCATCCATGTCCCTTCGTATAGATTGGAGGACCGCCTCCATAACATGGGATGATAAGCTAGTGGGCGCGCTCTCCTTCTGCCCAATCATCGGAAGCTCCATATATCCATTCAAGATCCACCTGAAACGCAACTTGAAAGGCGTGTTTTTGTACGAATCAAGCAACGAATACTGGTGAAGCTTCCTATGCCATGGTCTAAGGCGAGGTCTGAAGAGAGGTTGATGGCATAAATTGCACAACATCCACTCTTTAACCTTTCCTAGCATCTCTGACTCCCACCATTTTCTATTTTGTTTTTTGGTAGAATCCCACCATTTGTTCTGCACATAGCTACAAACCCATTTCATTTTGTTCCATCTTGAGGTGACCATGTTGACTATATGAACCAACTCAACAACACTAAGGACGTAGATAATAATTCTGGTTATATTGTATTGGAGACTGCTAATTTCATACCAATATGTGGGGCTTTGAGCGTGCTTCATCTCGTTAATTTTCTTGAGGGTGATGAAGGATACCTGTAAATAGCAAGCCAGTACGACTACCCGAACAAGCAGGAAGCCAACTCCACTGCAGTAGGTTGCAAAGTAGTTGGTATAGAAATAGTCGCGGAGGAACTGAAGCTCTAGCTCCAACACCCTAAACACCCTTTCAGAGGTGGCCGCCTTGTTATCCTTGATCAGCAACACGTCCCTGACGAACTTCCATGGGTTGTGATCATGAGACGCCTCTGGAAGTCGGTAATCAGCGAACATAGGGAGGATGCGCCAAAACAATGCAAATGAAAGACAGGTGTCCTTCAAATGCCCATTGGTATCTTCACTTCGCAACAACTTCCCCTCGCACTGCCATATCTTATCGATGGTCGCGAGGTCTTGAGGAAGCAGCTTCTTCTTGTGAAGAGGAGGGTAGACAGAAGGGCCCACCAGTCTAAGCGCCTCCTCCACTCCCACCAAGTATCTATAGTCTTGAATGGGGCAGCTGCCTTGATTCTCTTGCAAATGATAGTTGGATTTATAATCGGATTCGCCTTTCATGTACTCGACGATGATCATGGTGACCCGATCAAGGCCAAGACGCGACCTGCAAGCATAGATTAAGGCCAACTTCTTCTCCCTGAGCTTCAGGAGGAACAAAGCCCAGAGCAGGAGGATGGGGATCCAGAAAGTATCTATCTTGTAGGTGAAGAAGATGACCAAGAAAAGCCATATAGAAGGCAGCATTTTGTCCCAAAGGAACCGCTTCCGAGTCGCTTCGTTTTCCTCCAGGCTTTGGGAGGCGGTGTTGTCTGCAGCTCCGTCCAGGACCACCAGGAACACCGCCCAAACAACCGTGACTCTATCAACTACGGCAGTGTCGTTGAGAAGACCGAGGACGTAATTGATGGCCGGGGTGGTGAGATAGCCGGCCGCCAACAGGAGGAAGCTGACGAAGCCCCACGCCCTTCTGTGCCGGATGGCACGTAACAGAAGCACCTTTACTATCAGAATTGCGGTGAGGAGGAAGAGGGCGTCTGCTTTGTATTTCTTTACTTGTGGATCCTTCCAGAAACTGCTTGTGGTTGGATCCACGACATCGGTGTTAGAGATCCCACTCATTTTCGCAGATTAATTCGTCCTGTGTCGCTACAACATAAAGCGTTATTAGCGATTTGGTGGAGAATTACAAGGAAGAGCTTTTGAATCAAGAGATTCAGTAGAGGATATATGTAGGCCGGGCTTAGATGGTTGCATGTTTGGGAGAGGAGATGGGCAGTGTATATATAAGGGATCGATCGACCTCCATCAAATGATTAAATTAAATTGGCCGTTGACCTAAATATAACACAAAAATGTAAAAACAAAATTAATCACATGAGTTCTAATTTTATTTTAGAACTTGTTTATTTGTGTATTTTAGATCGAGGAACAGACAGACTGGAAAAACATGCATTCCTGAATAATTACGGACAATAATACATATAATTAGTTGAAATTATACAAAAAAAAAAAAGAGACTAGATTTATTTATATTAATTGACTCTGACCAAACTAGAATATGAAAGTAAACCACTTGTGCATTACTGCATTTCTTTTTGATGTTCGGATCGATTGATTTAATTTTACAGAAAACAAACCAACAAACTGTTAGACCATGAGCAACGGATATTCGAGCGGATCAAAATCAGTGACAGGTCAGCCGAAATTGGAAAGAGGGAGGAGAGAGAAAATTTGATTCGGGAGTAATTTCTATAATATTTTAAAATTTTATAAACATTTTCAACCATAAATTAAGATAATAATTCTAGGCTATATTTATTATTATTTTTTTAAAATAAATAAAATAATCCCTAAAATATGATCGAGCTTTTAAATTCAAAATATGAATATATTTACAATCAAATTTGAGTTTAAAAATATTAAAATATAATATATTTAATGATAAATTAAAGAAAATAGTTCAATGGGTGGTGAGTTCTAAACAAATATCATTTAAAGGGTGGTTTTATGTAATTTTGAATTTAAGGGGTGGTTAAGTGAAAACACCCATATTTAAAGGGTGGTTTTCTGTAATTTTGCCTATATATATATATATATATATATATATATATATATATATATATATATAATGGATCAAATGTTTACAACTCTTATTGTGTTTTGTGTTAACAAATCTGGACCTTTAATTGATGAAAATTGAAAGGCCGAGATTATTCCACGTTATTTATTAATTATAATTTAATATTACAAAAACACATTTCCATTTCTATAAGACGCGCGTGTGAATGCCTCGTTCTGGGGATAGAGAAAGCAAGAGGGCTTCCCAAAAAACCCTAGCGGTAGGCGATGGTGGAACCGGCGGCGGCGATGGAGGATGACAATGCCGGCGGAGGGCGATGGCGATGGAGGATCGGGAGAGATTGAAAGGAACCGGCGGCGGCGATGGAGGATGATAGTGGCGGCGCGGGCGATGGCGATGGAGGAACGGGAGAGATTGGAATTTGGAAGGGGGGACCGGCGGCGCCTCCCTCGCTCGAATTCGAGACGGTGGCCTACTCGCCTCGCCGTGCCCGTCTTCTCCTCTCTTCTACCCGCCTCGCCGTGCTCGGATTCGAGATGGTGGCCTCCCTCGCTCAGATTCGCCTCGTCGTGCCCGTCCTCTCCTCTCCTCTACTAGCCTTGATGTGCCTGTCGCCGGATCTCATCTCCTCGCCTCACCGGATAGACGCTGTAATCGAGCTCGGGCTCCTTGGGTCGGTGAATTGGAGGAATTCATATTCGGGATTACTATTTCGAGGTCTGATTTCATTTCATTTGCTATGGATTAATTCATTCCTGTGTATTCGTTCGAAGAGACTCTCCGATTCTAGCCTTAGTTGTTGCGATTTTGATGATTTTGGACGAAGAAGGTCAGATGTAGAATTTTCCAGAAGATGTGTTTCAAACGACCATTTTTTTTCCAGAAGATTTTTTAGATCTACAAACGACAGTTGATTATTCATGGGTATTCCTGGTTTTGTAATAGATATTCATTGGTATACAAGAAATTATTCGATGGTATGTGATAGATTATTCGTTACTATTATATATTATTTGAACATATTACTGAATAATTGTCCAAATTTTACTGCATAATTAACGTATCTATCACATTCAGAGTCATTATTCGACAAGTTCAGAGTTATATTCGTTGATAATACGAAATTATTCATATGTATGTGGTTAATTAGATGTAGGAAATCAAGAATTACATTTATATGCTCTTTCAATCTAGCGAATAATTACAATCAATCTAGCGAATAATTACTATCAACCTAGCGAATAGTTGCAAGATTGAGCAACCTTTTGCCAATATCTAAGCGATAACTCCTCTCTACACACGAATAATAACTATAAATTAGCGAATATTTAATATCACCTTATCGAATAGTTGACAAATTCAGAGTAATTATTCGTTGATAATCGAGAATTATTCATATATAAATTGTTCGTGAATTTATCGAATATTCGACAAATTCAGAGTAATTATTCGTTGACAATAAGGAATTATTCATATATATGGGACCAATTAGATATAGGTTTCTTGAAATTTATTCCCATGAATTTATCGACTATGACTATTCGGCAAGTTCAGAATCACTATTCGTTAATAATAAGAAATTATTCGTTGATAATAAGGAACTATTCGTCATTATTCATCGAAATCTAATTGCTAATTGAAAATAACAAGCAGGTGGATTATTAATTGATCATGTGATTCCATACCGGAGTATTAACTAGTTAATTTTTTTTTAAATCAAGATGGACTCACCAATTTCCATTTACGTCATTTTTCAAAATCAAAGTGGGTTGTGGGGAGAGTGGATTACACACACCACATTATGAGGATGAGGAGCAATATTAGTGGGACCCACATTTTTTTAAGGAAAAAAAAAGAAAATCCACAATTAATCTCAACCTTCCATTTTCCCTCAATCTATGGTTGTGATTTGTTAACACAAAACACATTAAGGGTTGTTAACACTAGACCTAACCCCTCTCTCTCTCTCTCTCTCTCTCTCTCTCTCTCTATATATATATATATATATATATATATATATATATATAGGAGTACAAGATTGTTAACCCTAATTACAAATGGGTAATTGGGCCTATACATATAGTCTATCTAACATACCCTCTCAGTCGAAACAGGAGGGCATCGAATAGTGAGACTGGATCTAAAATAAAGAAATAAATGGCGAGGCAATCCCTTGGTGAATATGTCTGCATACTGATACGGGGAGGGGACATGTAGGACACGCACATGTCCCATAGTAACCTTCTGAGGAACAAAGTGGATGTCAATCTCCACATGCTTGGTTCGCTGATGGTGAACCGGGTTGTGAGCAAGGTAAGTAGCGCTGACATTGTTTGTATACACAATAGACGCTTGACTGAGCGGACAGTGGAGCTCAAGCAGTAGGTTGCGAAGCCAGGCACACTCAGCGACAACATTGGTAACACCGCGATATTCCGCTTCAGCACTAGACCGAGAAACCACATGTTGGCGCTTAGAAGACCAAGAGACGAGAGATTCGTTGAGGAACACACAATATCCTGACGTAGACCGTCTGGTGTCTGGACAACCAGCCTAATCAGCATCCGTGTAAGCAACCATGGAGAGAGGTGAAGCTGATGGGATAATAGTGATGCCAAGAGAAGTAGTACCCTGAACATACCTGATAATGCGCTTATGAGCAGCAAAGTGAGACTCTCTAGGGTCATGCATAAATAGACAGACTTGCTGAACAACATAGCTAATATCAGGACGAGTAAATGTCAAGTACTATAAAGCACCAGCAAGGCTAGTACAAAATCGGATCAAACACAGGCGGACCCGCGGCTTAGGCCAACGCTTCGCAACAATATGGAAGACATCAAGGTGTTGGAGGAGTCCATATACTGGACAACTCTGGAGGGAGTCGTGGTAATGAACTTGACAAGATCCCTGACATTGTCAAGAATATGGCTCTACAGATGACTCAAATCAAACGGCCAAGACCATGCGGAGTCTATGGAGACCCAACTCATCTTTATCATCGTTGCCCGCTCATTTGAGAGGAAGTTGCTGATGTAAATGCTATGGGAGATTATGGACCTCACCAAAACTTTGGTAACAACTTTTATAATTCTAATTACAATTCAAATTATCAAAGTGGTTTCAATGGCGGGATGAATCAGTAGCAGCAGCAACAAGCACCTTATCATGGAAGGGGCTAGTATGAAAATCGTTAGAGGAATCCTCCACAGGATATGGCTCAATCAAGGATGAGACTATAAGGCTCTTGTTGGACAAGATGAACGTCTAGGAGAAATTGTTCGGGATAACATCCTTGTCGTCTCCAGTTCAACCACTCTTTACACTCAATTTATAACAACCCTCTCTTCCTTATTTCCAGTGAAAAATCTTGGGTATGCTCATTTTTTCCTTGGAATCCAAATTACCCGCTCCTCTGATGGGTTTTACCTTAATCAATCAAAATACATTCGTGATCTCCTTATTCGGTCTCAAATGGACAAAGCCAAACCAATTCTCACTCCAATGTCCCCGAATTTCTTAAGTGAAAGTACGTACCGCTGCTTCCCCCTTATTTGATGACATTCCCCTGTATCGGAGCATTGCAGGTAGTCTGCAATATTTGGCATTCACTCACCCGGGTATTTCCTTTGTTGTGAACAAGATTTGCCAATTTATGCATCAACCTCGCCAAGTGCACTGGAAAGCTGCAAAGCGGATTCTCCGCTATCTCGCTGCAACTGTTGATCCTAATTTCTTCATATCTACTCCCACACAATGCCATCTTTCAACCTTCTCAGATGTCGATTGGGCTAGTGATCACACTGATCGCCGCTCCACAGGAGCTTATTGCGTCTTCCTCGGCTCCAATCTCATTTCATGGAGTTCTAGAAAGCAACAGACCGTAGCTCGCTCATCCACGGAAGCCGAATACCGTGCTCTAGCTCAAGCAGCTTGTGAAATTCTATGGTTGCAGTCTCCGTTGGCAGACCTTCACATCCCTCTTACAGCTCCGCCTACTCTGTGGTGTGATAACCTAGGCGCCACCTACATTGCTCTAAATCCAGTTTTACACCACTACATCAAGCACCTCTCCCTCGACCATGGTTATCAGAATCGCGATCCGGATCGGTAGGATCGTACGATCCTACGATCCTAGGGAGAGTTTTGATCCGGATCGATGGTAAATAGTCGTTTATACTAGAATCGGGACTAGGATCGCTAGGATCGGTTAGGAACCTTAGGATCTTACGATCCTAGTAAATTCTGATGTTTATCAAATTAGGCCCATTTGTATAAAGCCCATATCATTTTTTTTGATGAAATTAGGCCCATTTCTATTTTTTTTTAATTGTGTTTTAATTTTTTGGGGAAATTTAACCCTAAAATCCCTAATTTCGATTGTTTTCTAAGTCTGAAGCGGTGAACGGGTGAACTGTTGAAGTGAAACTTGAACCCTAAAAACAATCCGACGACAATAGTCACTCCGGCGGTTGGTTCTAGACGTAATCACTATTTCCCATATACTTTTCCCATTTCTCCTTTACCTTTATTTAAACTTACAAATTTACAATACATAAGTATTTATATATTTATGTTTTTCTTATTTGAATTTGCATAGGTGATAATGTTGAGAGTGACACCCATAAATCAACCCATGGAAGTGGTATTGGTGGTGGTAGTGGTGAACCTATAATAACTTGTAGTGAAGATGAAGCTATCGAGATAAATGATGTTGATGATTTCGTTGAGAGAGATGCTGAAATTGTTTATGATGACATTACAAATTAGAGATGGGAGGAGGAATTTCTAATGTCTACGAGTGTTAGCACCTATCACATATCACATATGACATTCCAGAACAATCATGTGATGTGGGATGTAGGGTTTTTTTTATTTTTTGTTAATCTTGTTTCTTAGACCCTTTTTTAGTTTGGTTTATGGATGTTAAGTGACTTATTTAAACATTTTGAGTATCGTATTATACCTTTTGACATATTATCCTTGACCAATTATGAATGGTAAGGAGTTATTATTGGCATATGTTAGTTAGTTAGTTTATTTAAAGGAGGAAATGACTAGTTTTGTTTAAAAATTAAGGTATTTGTTTGGTATGACTTATTTATATTTGATTTTTTAGTTGATTTTCACTTTTTGCTAGGATCTTACGATCCTACGATCCGATCCTACGATCCGATCCTAGACCCTTGCATCGATCCTATATTAGGATCTCGATCCTAAAAACCATGCCCTCGACTATCATTTTGTTCGGGAGAGAGTCCAAGCCAAGACATTGCAGGTCTCCTTTGTTTCGTCAAAGGAATCAGATTGCTGATGCCCTTACAAAGCCCCTCGCCAGGTCTTCATTTGAATTCCTCCACTCCAAACTCTGCCTTCACGAGTTCGGATCGAGGGGGCCTACTAGAGCAAATATACAATCACAAATATTACCGTTGTAATTCATGTAGGTGAATGAGCTGTATTCACATTCCTCATATGATGTCATAGGACACCCATGGTGATATCATGATTGTCACATCACCCACTAGGGTTATAGTTTTGGAGCCTATATAAACCCTGTAATGAATAATGTTACAGAAATCAAGGCAGCCTTTTCATATTTTCCGCCGCCTTCAATCATTATCATACTACCCCTCCCCACCCTTCCAAACTAAATTAAACTATCTTATGCTCTGTTTGGCCTATGGGTTTTTTAGGGGAAGGGAGGGATGGGAAATTGAAAAGAGGAAAGGAAGGGAAGGGAAGGGGGAGGAATTTCACTTTCCCACCAAATTCCACCTTTTTGGTGGGTTGTGAAATCCCACGAAATTGAGCGGTTACTCAAATTTTAGATTCCTTCCCTTCCTTTAAGTTGTTCACCCAAACACATAATTTACTTTCCCTTCATTTTCCATCCTTAAAAATCCCACCAAATTCCTCCATCCAAATAGGGTGTTAGTGATTTTTTAATCCTTTTACACTCTTTTATCCAAACAATTGATAAAAATTATCAAAATAATCTAAAATTAAAATATTTTTTTTACGTTTTTCTTCCTGGCTAAGGGGGACTTCAGCCACCCAAACCCCCTATAGATCCGTCAATGAGTCCATGTGGTTCACATTCATTAACATGTGACATCATATTCAGAGTGACATTGATTTGTAGTGTATTTAGTTTTCGCGTTTTAATTATCATGGATTGCAATTTTCCAAGTTTGTCTCAAAGTTCCGATTCATTGCACTATTTTTGTTTGTAATACACAATTTGAGAGTCTTCATTGTACAGTTATATGGTCTTCGGCAGCCTTTGTCTACGACGAGTCCACGACTCCCTTTGTCTTGTACCAAAGAAAAAATAAAAATAAAAAAACGACTTCCTTTTTCGGATCGATGGAATTGAAAAACTAAGCCTTTATTGAAAAATAGATTTCTATAACTGTTTTGCAAGAGGGAATAAAAGATCTTAGAGGATATTTGGGACAAATGGGCTAGCTGGGGTGGCACAAATTCAGGTAATTAAGATCAATCTGGTAAAATCTGATTTTTTCTTTCGTTATTTGAGTAATTAAGATCCCGAGCCGAGTTATATACGAGCCGATTTCGAGTAGCTTGTCACACATAACTCCCCTATCTAAAACCATGACACTACGTCAGATGGACTTTCGGGCGATGGACCGAAGTCGTCGCCTGAAAGGTGTTTTTCGCCCTCTGACGACTCAGGCGACGAACTTCCGTCGCCTGAGTTGTGGTCGGGTGACTTTCATCCTTCCACCATTCAGTCGACGACCATCTGTATGTTCGTCGGCGGAGTTAACTCAGGCGACGGAAAAAGTGTTCGTCGACTGATGATGTTGTCAGAGGCCAAGGGCCATCCAGGCCCGCCCATTAAGACTCAGGCGACGAGTTTAGTGTCATAAGTTCGTCGCCTGAGTCGGTCCATAGGGCTATGAAAGCATTCAGGCGACGGACTTTTTTCTTAATGTGTCGTCGCCTTCATAGTTTTAGGAGACGGAAATAGAATTATTTTGTCTCCTGAGCGGTCCATAGGGCTATGAAAGCATTCAGGCGACGGGCTTTTTTCTTTATGTGTCGTCGCCTAGATAGTTTCAGGAGACGGACATAGAATTATTTTGTCTCCTGAGCGGTCCATAGGGCTATGAAAGCATTCAGGCGACGGACTTTTTTCTTTATGTCTCGTCGCCTAGATAGTTTCAAGAGACGGAAATAGAATTATTTTGTCTCCTGAGTGTAGTCTAAGGATGCATTCTCAGTTGTATGTCCGTAGCTGGAGTGTTCAAGAGACGAAATTTTATATAATTCCGTCGCCTGAATAGGTTTAATTTTTTTTTTAGTATAAGTTCGTCGCCTGAATTGTTTTGATTTAAAAAAAATAAAATTTAATAGGGGTGGTGCCCCCTGTTCGAATGTACCTTATAGCACATGTTGTGCTCCTATCCTAAACTCTATAAACAACAACACAAACAACACAAACAACATGCTCAACACCATACAAGCACAAAAAACTTCACAATTCACAACATACAATTCATTCCATCACATTAAAAACTTCACAAAAGTTGTCTAAATGTTTATCCACCCTAAACCTTGTCCAACATACCAAAAGTATGTGACAAATATCCATCTTGAGCAACTTCACAAAAAACTTCACAAAAAGTATACACAAATACTACAAATTCCATCCAACACAAGTTGTCTAAATGTTTATCCAGAAAACCAAAGCCAAGTTTTAGTTAGAGGGATATGAGGAGGGCGTCCTTACCTAGCTATTTCGGCTGGGGGGAGGGCTGACTGTCTGTTGGATGACCAGCTGAGTTGGTGGAGGGCTGAGGAGAAGCTGTGGCTGAAGGGACAGCCTGAGGACAGACTACGGAGGTGACGGATGGTTGTGAGTTGGCCTGACCACTTAGCATGCCCATCATGAGCCTCTCGATGCTGGCCATACGCTCCTCCAGCTGCTCATTCTTGGTCTCGGTTAGGGTGGTTTTCTCACGCAGCCTTTCAATCTCAGCCTTCGCCTCCTCCAGCTCCTTGTCCCTCTCTGCAGCCTTTGCTGCCCATGGACCCCCTCTTTTCTTTGCAGGCCGCTCTCCAGCTGCACCCATTCCTTTTAAAAAAAGATTGAAAACATAATAAGTAAAATCAGTGGGATTGAACACATAATAAGAGCAGTAAGTAGAAAAAGATTGAAAACATAAGTAAAATATTGTTATGAACTATAAGTAAAATCAGTAATTTCTGATTGTAAGTAAGAATGAGCAGCTGGAGAATAAGAAAGTCATAAATAAAATCTTGTTATGAAAACAAGATTGAAATCTTGATATGAATTATAACAAGATTGAAATTGTAAGTAAAATCAGTAATGGAAATTGTAAGTAAGGATTGAACACATAAATAAAATCTTGTTATGAAAACAAGATTGAAAACGTAAGTAAAATCTTGTAATGGAAATTGTAAAATCAGAAATTCAAACATAATTAAAATCTTGATATGAATTATAACAAGTAAAATATTTGTATGAACTTCTGAAAATTGTAAAACAATAATAAAATAAGTGGGATTGAACTATACCTCGAACTTCTGTTCCTTTTCTTTCCCCAAAGCAATCCAAGATGATCTGTGTTTGTTCTTCGACAAAGAGGGGTGGTATTTGGCTTGGGTCTTCTGCTCCTTCTCCAACAGTGTAGACTTCATCAAGACGACGTTTCAATTTGGCCTACAAACACAGAAATTTATAAGTAAAATGAATATATATATATATATAAGTAAAAGGAATATATAAGTAAAAGGAATATATATAAGTAAAACAAGTTATAGGATGTACACAAACTCAGAGAATAAGAAAGTCATACAGAAACTTAGTCAAAAATTACAGAAAATAAGAAAGTTATACAAGTTAAACAGAGAATAAGAAAGTCATACAGAGAATAAGAAAGTCATACAAGTTATAGGATGTACACAAACTTAGGAAAAATTACATAAATGCATTTTTGAACTTCTGATTTTACCTAAGTAAAACCTAAGAAAGTCATACAGAAACTCATACAGAAAACTCATACAGAAAACCTAAGTAAAACCTAAGTACCTAAGGAAAAATTACAATCAGTAAAACTCATACAGAAAATAAGAAAGTCATACAGAAACTCATACAGAAAACCTAAGTAAAACCTAAGTACCTAAGTACTTAGGATAATTTTCCCCGTCACTGTTAAATATATATACTCATTTTAACAAAAAATAGAGATAATTCCAAGTTGCAGTCCTCAATTTGCATGAAAATAATATACATAAAGAAGGGGGATTACATATTAGCTTCTACTGTTCTACACCACATGCTACCCATAGAACTCAAGCTATACTTTAGTTATATGTGTGAAGATATCTTCACACCTAGTGATGTATGAAAGTTGGTATTGTACCAAAACTCAGCAAGGAAGAGCCACCGATACCAATGATGGGGATGATCTGAACACATACAGCGGAGATAGGTCTCAAGGCACCTATTTACCCTCTCAGTCTGATCATCTGATTGGGGATGGTATGCAGTGCTCATGTGCAATCCTGTGCCTAACCCTTTGAACAATTGTTGCCAGAAGGAGCTAAGAAAAATCTTGTCACGGTCGGACACGATACTCTCAGGCAGGCCATGAAGTTTGTACACATGTTCCATGAAAATGGAAGCTACAGAAGCTGCTGTAAAAGGGTGCTTCAGTGCCATGAAATGAGAGTATTTTGTAAGTCTGTCAACTACCACAAAGATGCAATTCTTTCCCTGGCTTTGAGGCAGACCTTCAATGAAATCCATGGATATGTGGGACCATGGTGTGTTAGGGATAGGCAGTGACGAAACACCAAAAAATAAATAATATCATACGCATAATCGGGTTCCCGCTATATAAATAAACCCGCATCTATTAAAAGGTGGATTTTCCCACCAACCCCCACCTAAAACCACCAAGTATGGATATACACATGAAGTGCCATGTGGTGGACACTTGTCCCGAGTCGATCGACACTTGTCATCGGTTTCGCCACGTGTCGGGCATGGCACATGAGTCTTGCATTATGAATAAGGCTTGATAGCCTCAAAGGAAGGGGTCGGATTTTGATGGCTCGAAGAGCCTTCCCGAGCGGGATTCGTCTCGTCTAGCGGGAGCCGACGATTGATGGAGCCCTGGGAGGACGGTGGTCCGCGGATGGCTTGAGCTCGGATCGGCACAGGTTTGGGTACGCCGACGGAATCTCGTCACGCGTCTCAGGTAAGTCCGATCGTCTGAGCTCGCCCGCGTCCCATTTGATCCCGGAACCCGCCGACACGGGATTCCGAAAATCAGGTTTCGTCACTGGCGCCGTCCGTAGGGACACTCTCACGCTAAGAGGTAAATTAAGATTGAAATTAAGTATTCGTGGATTTAACTTCGATCGAATGGATTTTTCATGAATGGGAGTTCAACACTCAACCTATTTCTTTGCTTTGATCGGTCTTGTGTTTCACCTGATTATTTTATTTTTAATCGTCTTGATCAAGCAAATGGTGGTAGATATATAAATGTTTTTAGGTTTGATTCGATACAAGCATGCATCAGGATTGCTAGATTATGATGAATATAAGCAAATTCGTTTTTATGCTATATGCAATGCTAGCTGTGCAATCTTGATCAAAACTTAATGAATGCACCGAAAGTGGAATCTCAGTTGGTAGATTAATTGCTAGGGGTGTGCTTGCTCCCCTTCCCATCTAAAACATGCAAGGTGTGCTTGTGCAGAAGAATCCTTTGGATTGAGTATTATTGACCTGTATTTGTTTAAAGAAATATGAAATTTGGAACAGAATAAACAAAAAATCATGATACTATTAAGACTTTGTCTATCGGAGAATATACAAAGCTTGTTCCATGTTTTATCATATATATGCAAGTTGATCGGAAAGTATATATATACAAGGCTTCTAATATCTTACTATCATGTATATATATAAATGTCTTATATACATGTTTTAATGTCATATATATATATATATATATATATATATATATATATATATATATATATATATATATATATACATACATACATACAAAGCGAGAGGAATGAAGCGTGTGCATCCATGTTTTACTATCATAAGCCCCTCAGCGTAGAACCATACTCGCGGGGGGCCTCCCATCGAACCTTGTGGTCGTGGGTTCGAGTCTCAAATTGTAGAACCATGCTCGCGGGGGGCCTCCCATCGAACCTTGTGGTCGTGGGTTCGAGTCTCAAATTGTTTAAAAGTATATATATGTTGCTCATTTACCTGGGGCTGCATATTTGATTTATTCCTCGACTTATATATGCGGCTGTATTGAAGTTTATTTGAATTTATTTAGTACTGTGTTGGAGCTATTCATTCAAACGTGTGCATCACCTCATACGCTCATCAAAGTAAGTTTCCAAGTAGGTCTGTATGTATAACATTGATGGACAATAGGTAGATGCGACCTTAAATGGTCAAACATACAAATGTTAATCATAATTAGTGATTTAGCAAAATACAAATGCAATGGCTATATATGCATTTTGGTCTAAGCGACAAGGAAAATCGACGTGGGTTTTTATAGGTTTTCTGGGGCCCAGCTCGTTACTGTCATATATGCGCGGACAACTTATATATATACTTTATAAGTCTCTAGGACGCTGGAGCTTGGCTCCGCGTCGGGCCTCCGATCGAATCTGCATTCTCGGAGATGATATTTTATTAAGTCCTAGGACGCTGGAGCTTGGCTCTGCGTCGGGCCTCCGATCGAATCTGCATTCTCGGAGATGATATTTTATTAAGTCCTTGGACGCTGGAGCTTGGTTCCGCGTCAGGCCTCCGATCGAATATGCATTCTCGGAGATGATATTTTATTAAGTCCTAGGACGCTGGAGCTTGGCTCCGCGTCAGGCCTCCGATCGAATCTGCATTCTCGGATATGATATTTTTATTAAGTCTTAGGACGCTGGAGCTTGGCTCCGCGTCATGCCTCCGATCGAATCTGCATTCTCGGAGATGATATTTTATTAAGTCCTAGGACGCTGGAGCTTGGCTCCGCGTCAGGCCTCCGATCGAATCTGCATTCTCGGAGATGATATTTTTATTAAGTCCTAGGACGCTGGAGCTTGGCTCCGCGTCGGGCCTCCGATCGAATCTGCATTCTCGGAGATGATACTTTATATTATGTCCTAGGACGCAGGAGCTTGGCTCCGCGTCGGGCCTCCGATCGAATCTGCATTCTCGGAGATGATATTTTATTAAGTCCTAGGACGCTGGAGCTTGGCTCCGCGTCAGGCCTCCGATCGAATCTGCATTCTCGGAGATGATATTTAATTAAGTCCTAGGACGCTGGAGCTTGGCTCCGCGTCGGGCCTTCGATCGAATCTGCATTCTCGGAGATGATACTTAATATTATGTCCTAGGACGCTGGAGCTTGGCTCCGCGTCAGGCCTCCGATCGAATCTGCATTCTCGAAGATGATATTTTATTAAGTCCTAGGACGCTGGAGTTTGGCTCCGCGTTAGGCCTCCGATCGAATCTGCATTCTCGGAGATGATATTTTTATTAAGTCCTAGGACGCTGGAGCTTGGCTCCGCGTCGGGCCTCTGATCGAATCTGCATTCTCGGAGATGATACTTAATATTATGTCCTAGGACGCTGGAGCTTGGCTCCGCGTCGGGCCTCCGATCGAATCTGCATTCTCGGAGATGATATTAAACTAAGTCCCTTGACGCTGGAGCTATCGCTCGCGGAGGGCCTCTGATCGTAGCTCGTATGCTCGCGGAGATAAACTCTTAACGAGTATAAACTAAGTCCCTTGACGCTGGAGCTATCGCTCGCGGAGGGCCTCCGATCGTAGCTCGTATGCTCGCGGAGATAAACTCTTAACGAGTATAAACTAAGTCCCTCGACGCTAGAGCTATCGCTCGCGGAGGGCCTCCGATCGTAGCTCGTATGCTCGCGGAGATAAACTCTTAACGAGTATAAACTAAGTCTCTCGACGCTGGAGCTATCGCTCGCGGAGGGCCTCTGATCGTATCTCGTATGCTCGCGGAGATAAACTCTTAACGAGTATAAACTAAGTCCCTCGACGCTAGAGCTATCGCTCGCGGAGGGCCTCTGATCGTAGCTCGTATGCTCGCGGAGATAAACTCTTAACGAGTATAAACTAAGTCCCTTGACGCTAGAGCTATCGCTCGCGGAGGGCCTCCGATCGTAGCTCGTATGCTCGCGGAGATAAACTCTTAACGAGTATAAACTAAGTCCCTTGACACTGGAGCTATCGCTCGCGGAGGGCCTCTGATCGTAGCTCGTATGCTCGCGGAGATAAACTCTTAACGAGTATAAACTAAGTCCCTTGACGCTAGAGCTATCGCTCGCGGAGGGCCTCCGATCGTAGCTCGTATGCTCGCGGAGATAAACTCTTAACGAGTATAAACTAAGTCCTTCAACGCTGGAGCTATCACTCGCGGAGGGCCTCCGATCGTAGCTCGTATGCTCGCGGAGATAAACTCTTAACGAGTATAAACTAAGTCCCTCGACGCTGGAGCTATCGCTCGCGGAGGGCCTCCGATCGTAGCTCGTATGCTCGTGGAGATAAACTCTTAACGAGTATAAACTAAGTCCCTCGACGCTAGAGCTATCGCTCGCGGAGGGCCTCTGATCGTAGCTCGTATGCTCGCGGAGATAAACTCTTAACGAGTATAAACTAAGTCCCTTGACGCTAGAGCTATCGCTCGCGGAGGGCCTCCGATCGTAGCTCGTATGCTCGCGGAGATAAACTCTTAACGAGTATAAACTAAGTCCCTCGACGCTGGAGCTATCGCTCGCGGAGGGCCTCCTGCTCGTAGCTGGTAAGCTCGCGGACATAAACTCTTAACGAGTATAAACTAAGTCCCTTGACGCTGGAGCTATCGCTCGCGGAGGGCCTCCTGCTCGTAGCTGGTAAGCTCGCGGAGATAAACTCTTAACGAGTATAAACTAAGTCTCTTGACGCTGGAGCTATCGCTCGCGGAGGGCCTCCTGCTCGTAGCTGGTAAGCTCGCGGAGATAAACTCTAAATGAGTATAAATTAAAGTCCCTCAACGACGGAGCTCTCATCCACGGAGGGCTTCTTGATTGAACTACGAAAGGCTTGATTCTCTTTCCAAGAGATACGTAGGCAACCCACTAATAAGTTGGGTACAACCCAGACCAAACAAACTTATTTAAAACATTACACCAAAACTCTGATATATGGAAGACAAAGTACAGATGCATATGTTGTCTTGTTTGAATCGAACCCTAGCTAAGACTCATCTTAACTAAAGTTCGAGGAGCTGTGACGAAACACCAAAAAATAAATAATATCATACGCATAATCGGGTTCCCGCTATATAAATAAACCCGCATCTATTAAAAGGTGGATTTTCCCACCAACCCCCACCTAAAACCACCAAGTATGGATATACACATGAAGTGCCATGTGGTGGACACTTGTCCCGAGTCGATCGACACTTGTCATCGATTTCGCCACGTGTCGGGCATGGCACATGAGTCTTGCATTATAAATAAGGCTTGATAGCCTCAAAGGAAGGGGTCGGATTTTGATGGCTCGAAGAGCCTTCCCGAGCGGGATTCGTCTCGTCTAGCGGGAGCCGACGATTGATGGAGCCCTGGGAGGACGGTGGTCCGCGGATGGCTTGAGCTTGGATGAGCACAGGTTTGGGTACGCCGACGGAATCTCGTCACGCGTCTCAGGTAAGCCCGATCGTCTGAGCTCGCCCGCGTCCCATTTGATCCCGGAACCCGCCGACACGGGATTCCGAAAATCAGGTTTCGTCAGACAGTGGTTGAAGGAGCCCAGGTGAAGCCACATTCTCAGCCTTGCTTCTCTGGCAAACATCACAGGTCAACACATAATCTGTGGCTTCCTTCTTCAGGCCTGGCCAATAGAACAGTTGTTTAAGCTTCTGATATGTGCCTTGTGTGCCTGAGTGACCCCCTACAGGTTCCTCGTGTAATGCTTTGAGCAACCTGAGTCTGAGGTCAGTTGCTGCTCCAATGTACAGACGGTGATCAACTCTCAATATCCCCTTCCAAACTGAAAACTTCCCTGATGTATCTGATACAGCTTCCACCAACAATTGTTGTGCTTGACTGTCACTTGAATAACTGGCCACAATATCAGTCATCCATGTGGGTTAAATCACAGTAGTGACATAGCATTCCCCATGCTGCTCCTCAAATTTCCTAGACAAGGCATCAGCTACCTTGTTCTCACATCCTTTTTTGTATGCAATGCTATAGCTCAACCCCAACATTTTCCTCATAGCCTTCCATTGTAACTGAGTTGTGAGCTTCTGTTCTAACAGATGCTTGAGGGGCTGATGATCAGTTTTGATGACAAATACCTGTTGCTCCAAGTAGTGTCTCCATTTGTCCACTGCTAATAGAATAGCTAACGGTTCTTTCTCATAAGTACACAACAAAAGTGATCTCCCATGTAGGGCCTGACTGATGTAAGCCACTGGTCTCCCTTCTTGTAAGAGTACGGCACCAATGCCTGTATCACATGCATCAGTCTCCACTGTGAATTGCTTGGAGAAGTCAGGCATGCACAGCACAGGAGGTTCATTAAGGAGAGACTTCAATTGCAAGAAGGCAGTGTGAGCAGCTTGTGACCAAACAAAAACATCCTTCTTGAGGAGATCAGTTAAAGGTTTAGCAATGCCCCCATACCCTTTGATGAATCTCCTATAGTAGCCTGAGAGTCCCAAAAACCCTCTCAGAGCTTTCAAGGATCTAGGCACAGGCCAGTTCACGATGGCTTCAATCTTTTTAGGATCAGTGGCAACTCCTTTTGCTGAAATAATATGGCCTAGATACTCCACTTGAGCTTGCCCAAACTCACACTTAGATTTCTTAGCAAACAACCTGCCTTAGCATATTCAGAACAAAAGAAAAATGCTCCAAATGCTGTTCCAGGGAGTTGCTATAAACTAGTATATCATCAAAGAAAACCAAGACATATTTCCTCAAAACCTCACTAAAAACATCATTCATAAGGAACTGAAATGTTGCAGGAGCATTAGTGAGGCCAAAGGGCATTACTTTAAACTCATAATGCCCTTGATGAGTCATAAATGCAGTCTTTTCCACATCTCTAGCCATCATCCTCACCTGATGATAACCAGACCTTAGATCTAGCTCGGAAAAAATGACAGCACCTTTAAGCTCATCCAACAAATCCTCAATATGAGGAATATGAGGAATAGGGAAAGGAGGTTGGGAAACAGAAGAGAGATAGGAGGGAGTAGAGAGTGATAGAGGTAGGAAGTAATTGGATTCTCATTAGTTGCCTAGTCCCATGGTATTACATCCACCTATATACATTTCCCACCTTAGTTCATACATGACAGGTTGTTGCTAAGGTTGTGGGTAACACCAGTTATCTTGCTCTTCTGGTCAATGATGGAGCACGCTCGACATGTTGGTGCCATGGCGTTAGAGTTATATGGCCGATATAATAGTATAGGTGCTCCAACCAAAGAGGAATTCCGTATGCTTCTTGAGATCCTAATCAGTAAGGAAGCCTTGCAACAAGTGCACCTAGAATGAAGGGCCGGTGTTTTCTCTCCAGTAGATGTGGTTTTTCTATGACTTATTCGTATCTTTGTAATTTTGTACTTTGTCAGATTGCATGTCTATTTTTCCAGTTATAACTCGTTCTTAGAAGTGTTTTTTTCTTGTTATTACTCATTCGTAAGCGAGTTTCTTCTATTACAATTTGCTTTTTAAAAAAAAAAACAATTAAAACTTAATTTAAAAAAATTACAACTTTAATTTTCATAAAATAAGTTTGAACTTTAATTTTCATTAAATAAATTAAAATGAATTGAAAAAAATAAATTTTTTAAAAAATAATTACAATGATTTTTTTAAAATAAAATAAAATAAAATATATTTATTTTATTTTAATTTAAAACTACAATGAATTTAATTAATTTATTTTTTAATTTAATAACAATTAATTTTAATTATTTTTAATAAATAAAATTTAATTTAATTAAAAAAAATTGTCTGTTGGGCCTAAGACCTGAAAATGTAATTTTTTTAAAATTTTTTTTGCCTACATTAAATTAAAATTTATTTTTTTAATAAAATAAAATTCAATTTAATTTAAAAAACATTTAATTAAATTTTATTTTTTCCAACAAAATTTTGTTCTAAAATTAAGAAATGAGATAGATGGTTGGAAAATACAAGGTGGGTTTTCAAATTTAATTCTTAAACCAATTAAACGCCTTCATTTTATATTATTTCATCGATTGACATGACATATATTCACAGTAACAATTACAAAGAGAACGGACTAAACATTGACAAGAACAACTGCAGCAGTAAGATAGATCGATGTTGGTTTGATATTTAATAGGCTTAATTATCACCAAGGCCATCTCTATCAACAATCCCGGCATGTGTAAGCAAAGCCCATAGATGAGTTATGAACTCGCCACCAGTGACAAGGTGCTTTGCGTGCTCATTTGCATACTTTGATGGAGCCAAGAAGAAGATCAACTCCGCCCAAAACTCCGCCTACACCTTCCATCTTACTCTTTCATCTCCTAATCCCTTCACTTGCTTTGCTAAAAATAAACCCATCTTCACTATGTTATCGTCCTGCTCCAAAGACGTCGGAAGCGCAGCTTGCTCCGAACTTCCATCCCCAACCTGCTCCGAACTGATGACATTCCCACCTCCCTTTCTTTTGATCAATTTGATAAGCCCATTAAAAAGGCCACCTTGCGGTTTGACCTCCATCCTAGCTTTAGACACTGCTTCCTCGAAAATCCAATGTGTCATGTACACATGGTCCGGGAGGAGTTTGGGGACGAATGCCACCAAGTAGGCACAATACTTAGATAGGGAAGTTGCCACCAAAAAGTTGGGATCCTCCGGAACTGAACTGCATATTGATAAGGGTGTGCAAGAGGATACCTTCCTTTGGTCCTTCTCACACATGGAAGTTGCTATGTGCCAAACGAGAATGATGTGAGTGATCTCGTTGCTTTTACAAGCCCATGAGAGGTCACAATCTACATTGTTTCGACTCAACGATGCCAATCCATTCGACAATTAACTTTGGACCATTTGTTTGTAGAGATAAGAGGATTGCTTCCATAACATGAGTTGATAGACTGGTGATCGCATTCTGCTTCTGGCCGATCATAGGAAGCTCCATGTATCCATCCAAGACCCACCTGAACCGCAATATGAATGGGGTGTGCCGATATGAATCAAGCAGCGAATACTGGCGAAGCTTTCTATGCCATGGTCTAAAGCACGGCCTGAAGAGTGGTTGATGGCACAACTTGCACAACATCCACTCTTTAACCTTTCCTATCCTCGACTCCCACCATTTGTTTTGGACGTAACTACACACCCATTTGACTTTGTTCCATCTCGAGCAGATCATGTTGATGATATGAGATAGCTCTACAAAGATGAGGGAGTAGATGATAATATTTGTTATTGAGAGTTGAAGATTGCTGACTTCATACCATGACACCGATTTTGTCTTCGCTTCTTTGATCTTCTTGAGCGTGATAAAGGAAACTTGCATATAGAAAGCCAAGACCACTACTTGAACCATCAGGAACCAGATGCCACTCCGATAGACACCAAAGTAGTTGGTGTAGAAATAGTCGCGAAGGAACTGAAGCTCCAACTCCAGGACTCGAAACACCCTCTCATATCCGATGTCCCCAGGATCTTGATCCTTTGTTAGTAGCACGTCGTAGACGAATTTCCATGCCTTGTAGCTTGACGCTTCTGGGCGATCGTAATCAGCGAACCTAGGGAGGAGGCGCCAAAACAACGCAAAGGAAAGACATGTGTCCTTCAAATGTCCATCTGTGTCTTCGCTGCCCAACAACTTCTCCTCACGTTGCCAAATCTTATCGATTGTTGCGAGCTTGTCGGGATGGAGATTGTCCATGTGGCGAGGCGGGAACATAGGAGACACCACCTGGCACCTGCTTAAGCACCTACTTCACCCCCACCAAATACCTGTAATCTTGGATGGTGGTAGTAGTGATCAAGTCTTCCTCCTCCCTGACTCCGCTGCTACATGATTCACCTCTCATGTACTCGACAATAACAGTGGTGACCCGATCAAGGCTGACACGAGACCTGCAAGCATAAATGAGGGCTAGCTTCTTCTCTCTGAGCTTCAGAATGAACAGCACCCAGAGAAGGAGGATGGGGATCCAGAAAGTCTCCATGGGGACGGTGAAGAAGAGGAGGAAAAAAAGCCACAGAGAAGGCAGCATTTTGTCCCAAAGGAAGCGCTTGCGAGTGGCCCCGTTGTCCTCCAGGCTTTGGGAGGCGGTGTTGTCGACGCTCCCGTCTAGGACCACCAGGAACACCGCCCACAGGATGGTGAGATCATTAACGACACCACTGTCGCTGAGAAGACCGAAGACGTAAGACATGGCTGGGGTGGAGAGGTAGCCGGCCGCCAAGAGGAGGAAGCTGACGAAGCCACACGCCCTTCTGTGGCGGATGGCTCGAAGGATGAGTACCTTCCCTATGAGCAGAGATGTGAGGAGGAAGAAGGCATCTATCTTATAAAACTTGACTTCCCTCGTCTGCCAAATGCTTGGCGGGGGTGGACTGCTACTACTAGTCGCTATGTCCATTCTTTTACCCTTTGTTGAGTGTAAACACTTAAGAATTGTGATGTTAGAAGATGTTGTACTTCTTCTCATTGATGAATGTTAAATAGCGTTACAAAGAACAACCAAGTCCTAGAAGATAGGAACTTGATAACTATAGGAGATTACAATAAACAGAAAAGATTACAATCTATAATAAAAGATTTATATCTATTTAATATATTAACATGCCCCCGCAAGCTCATGGGCGGGAACGAACATGCAGCTTGGAACTAAGGGTATGAAACCGATGTGTCCCAACAACCTTGGTGAAAATATCCGCGATTTGATCAAGAGATCGAACATGGCGGACCACAAGTTCACCTGCAGACACTTTTTCCCTGACGAAATGATAGTCAATTTTGATATGTTTGGAGCGTTGATGAAAGACCGGATTTGTCGATAGGAAAGTGGAACTAAGGTTGTCGCATAGAAGAATGGGAGGGTGACCACTGGACATACCCATTTCCTGCAACAGCTGCTGTAGCCAAATCAGTTCAGCCGAAGTGAAAGCAATTGCCCTGTACCCAGCTTCGGTGCTAGACCGCGCCACAACCTTTTGTTTCTTCGAGGCCCAACTGATGAGATTGCCACCAAAGTAAATTGCAAATCCGTGTTGCGAACGACAATCATCCGGATCAGAAGCCCATCCGGCATCCGAATACGCGACGAGGTGATGATCAGGAGCACGCTGCAGGCAAAGACCGGATGAAATGGAGCCCTTTAAGTAGCGTAAGATGCGCTTGACTGCCATCCAGTGAGTGTCAGTCGGGTTGTGCATAAACTGACACACACAATTAACGACATAAGATATCTCAGGTCTAGTGATAGTAACGTACTGAAGAGCTCCAACTATGCTCCTATACAGATTGGGATCGGCAAAGGGGTCACACGAACTGATCAGCCGAGAGCCAGGCTCAGCAGGAGACGAGATGGGTTTTGCCCCAGACATGGAACTGCGCTCTAAAATATCACAAATGTATTTCTGTTGGTTGAGCTGCAAACAGGAGGCTGTCTGAGTGACTTCGATACCCAAAAAATAGTGAAGCGGACCAAGATCCTTAAGAGAGAAGGCACAATTCAGGCTCTTGACGAAGTCATCGATGAATGTAGCATGAGAACCTGTGATAATAAGATCATCGACATAAACAAGCACATAGACAACATGATGAGCATGCCTCTTTATAAACAAAGAGGAGTCGGAGATGCAGCCTTTGAAGCCATGCCGAAAGAGAGACTCCTTCAACTTCTGAAACCAAGCGCGAGGAGCCTATTTAAGGCCATAAAGAGCCTTCCTGAGACGACACACATAGTCCGGCCTATCCAGTGCCTGAAATCCCTGAGGTTGAGCCATAAACACCGTCTCTGCTAGAGTACCATTTAAAAATGCATTGTTGACATCAACCTGTCGCAAAGGCCAGGCATTAGTTAGAGCTAAACTCAACACAATACGAATTGTCGTAGGCTTGATGACGGGACTGAAGGTATCGAAGTAATCAACCCCGGCCTCCTGATTGAAGACTTTTGCAAATAAACGCGCTTTGTAGCGATCAATGGAGCCATCCGCTTTCTGCTTGACCCTGTAAACCCACTTACAACCAACAACATTAGCACCAGGAGGGCGAGGAACCAAGTCCCATGTCCCATTTTTCATTAAGGCGTCAAATTCTAACTGCATGGCGTGCTGCCAATGAGGGTTCTTTGTGGCTTGGTGTTAGAATTTGGGCTCAGGATGGGCTGTGAGAGCCAATGGGAGAGGATATTTGGTGGCAGTCATGGCTTTGGGTTTAAGGGAAAAGGAGCGGGAGCGAGTGTCCATAGGATGGGTGGAGTTGTCTGGTTGTCGAAACCAAGATGGGGCATTAGGATAGGGAACAGCCGGCGGAGAGACAGTGGGGGAGAGCCGAGAGGTGCCCGAATCGAATGGCATGGACTGAGCACAAGAGTTCTGCGACGAGGGAGAGTCAGGCATTGTGGATGAATCCGACAATGACGAGGATACCCCAGGACTAGGAGAGGGGCTCGGCGGCGGGCTGGGGGAATGAGCAGGGGATTGAACGGGTGTAACTAGTGGAGGAGAGGCCAACAATGGAGGAGAGGGGGGTGGTGATGACGGTACTGAGGTGGTGATGAGCGGAGATGCAGGCGGAGACAACAGCAAGGGAGGGAGGGTGACACCAGCAGCAGCGGCATGGTCAAGGACTGCGAGGGACGGAGACAACGAATTTGACTCAGACACAGGGGCTGGTGACTCTCCAGAGGAAAGGTAAGGGAAAATCGTTTCATCGAAGACCACAAATCGAGAGACATAGGACTTGCCAGTGGGAATATGAAAGCAAATGTACCCCTTATGTTTTGTACTGTAGCCAAGGAATAGGCACGACAAAGATCTGAATTCTAATTTGGTGTTGTTGTAAGGGCGAAGGTATGGGTAACAAAAACAACCGAATGATTTGAGGAACCCATAGTCAGGAGCTTTCCCATATAATTTTTGAAATGGTGATTGATAGTCCAAGTTGGGGGTAATGGTACGGTTTGAAAGATAAACCGATGTGTGGAAAGCATTCTCCCAAAATTGAGTGGGTAATTTGGCATGAGCCATCAATGCGAGACCCTTCTCAACGATGACACGATTTTGGCGCTCAGAGGAGCCATTTTGGGCGGGTGTGTATGGACAGGAAACTCGATGAACAATGCCAAGAGATTCAAGGTACTTAGACACATTCCGATATTCGCCACCCCAATCTGTTTGGAATGATTTTATGAGTGTGGAAAACTGTGTTTGGATGAGTTTGATAAACAATTGAACAATAGAATAAACCTGAGCTTTATTGGATAAAAAATAAATCCAGGCAAATTTTGTGTAATCGTCAATGAAACTAACATAATACTTATTGCCATATAATGAAGACAAAGAAGAAGGACCCCAGACATCCGAGTGAATCAGATCAAACGGACGAGTAGCGGTGGAGACACGACTAGGTAGAGACAGACGCCTACTCTTGCCAAGTTGACACGAGTCACACACGGAGGGCATCTTATTGGACGACACTGGAAGTTGAAATGTGGAAAGCAACCGGCGAAGGACAGACTCGTGCGGATGAGCGAACCGATGATGCCAACAAGCAACGGAGGCACGCTGACCAACAAAAGCAACCGGTGAATGAACTGATGACAGCCAATGGGGCTCAGGTGGAAGACGCGGAAGACCATAGAGACCCTTTTCAACCGTGCCTCTTAGGAGGATCCGACCCTGCAAGTCCTTAACCAAACTGTGAGTAGCATGACACTCGACAAAAAGATTGTTGTCTCTGGCTAGTTTCGAAACACTTAAAAGATTTTTGGTAATTTGAGGGACAATAAGGATATTGAAAAGGTTCAATGGTTTATCAGTAGCACGCATAGCAGGTAAAACAGAACGACCTAAATGAGTGATGGGAAGAGACATACCGTTTCCGACGACCAAGTGATCACCGCCATCATAGGGAGAACGGGCGACATTGCTCATGTCGGCAGTGACATGATGGCTTGCTCCAGAATCAACGACCCATGGGTCGGAGATCTCAGATTGGCACCCAACATAGGCGCCCTTATCACCGGAGGAGGATCCAGGCATGTGCAGCGCAGCAGCAGCATGCTTGTTGGTGACGGGGAACTCGTTCAGGTTGAGGCGATTGAAGCAATTGGAGGCTTCATGTCCCGACTTCTGACAGATTTGGCAGGAAGAGCGACCACGGCCTGAGGGTGGGGAGTCGAGGGAAGAGGAGCCCTCGCGATCAGACGAATGACGCCCTCTACCACGACCGCGACGACCACGGGTGGAGGCAGTGTTTGCAGCAGGCGGAGAGTCAAGGACCGGCGGCTGCTGATCCTCCTCAAGCCGTTGTTCCTCTTGCAGCAGGAGACCAAGAAGATCTTCAGAGGATATGGGGCCTGAGTTGATCGCTAGGGCAGAGCGAAAACCAGCATATTGCGAGCCAAGACCATACAGAATGTAGGCAACCAGATCATCATCCGGAATGACCACAAGGCACTCAGCAAGAGAATCAGACAGAGCACGCTTATTCTCGACATAGTCAAGGATGGATATGGAGCCTTTGGTTAGAGATTGAAGCTGATGCCGCAGATGCATCTGGCGCGCCCGGGTCTGTGCGTGGAACATCCGAGCCAGGATCCCCCATGCTTCAGCAGCAGTCGTGACGCGAGCAACATGCCCTAGGAGCGGAGTCGTCAGAGTGGAACGAATCCATAGGAGCACGAGGCGATCTTTGCGAACCCAAGTCAGGTACGCAGGGTTAGGAGAATTGGGTGGAGTCCCTTCAGCGGCGAACGCAGCAAGGGCTGCGTCGGCCGTGAGTGGTGATGACTCAGTAGACGCGGTGGGCAGGGTCACCGGGGGAGGCTCGACAGGAGTGAGGAATGAATCCAAATCAAAGGCCTCGAGGGCTGAGCGGACAGTGCTACGCCATAGAGTGTAGTTACTTCGATCAAGGCGAATCGCGAAATTGGGGAGATGAAAGTTCGGAGAAGATCCATCGGAGGCAGCGGAAAAAAGCAATTGAGTTGGAGAAGTGGGATTGTTAGCCATGATGATCGAGAGGATCAAGTCAAGCTGATACCATGTAAACACTTAAGAATTGTGATGCTAGAAGATGCTGTACTTCTTCTCATTGATGAATGTTAAATAGCGTTACAAGGAACAACCAAGTCCTAGAAGATAGGAACTTGATAACTATAGGAGATTACAATAAACAGAAAAGATTACAATCTATAATAAAAGATTTATATCTATCTAATATATTAAAATTGAGACTATGTGGTAACAAATGTTTTGTCGAAAAAAAAGAGTTGTGTACTGATTATTGAATATATGTGTGGATGGATTCTAGGAGAGGGAGGAGAAGAGCCTATATATAATAACTTTAAATTAATGTCGATCAAATTGGTAATTGACCAAAGCCAACGGGAAAAGAAAAACAAATTATGAAACAAAGTTGACCAAATTAGCTTAGCTCAGTTTAATTTGTTTATAATTAATGTGTTAGAGCACCCACAATGGAGACACCCAGGTGGGTGTCTCCATTTTTAGAAAAAAAGAAAATAAATTAAAATTCAGAAAATGTCAGTATAATGGAGAGGGAGTATGCTAGCAGAGGAGAGAAGTTTCAGCAGAAGAAACTTTCTCACCATTTTGGACACCCATTTTTCATCATTGCCTGACACTTTTTTATTTTTTATTTTTTTTAAATGAAGACACCCAAGTTTGTGGATGCTCTTACAGTACTTGTTTACTGTATTATTTTAGTCAGTGACGTCAGTCATATAAAATTGGTAGCAGTAGATGACAATGTTGGAACTTGGAAGTTGGAATTACATCCGTGTGAGCTGCTATTATAGGAGGTATTTATTAGTTAAAAAATATAATGAACCTCTTCCCACTGGCTTGTATACACACTACAAGAGAATTAAAAATAATTTACCCACGTGGTCTTTCAATTCTTAATCCGACATATTCTTTTTCTCTTTTTTGATGAGGAAAATTTTGGAAGAGGATAGTAACTCTTAAAGGACGGAGAAGTAAGGAATGAAAGATTTTTTCAGATGAGGTAAAGTAGACTTGAATTATTGATGATGTTCTTTTCTCGGCCAGAGTGACACATGTGTTCAATTTTATCCGCTACTCTTTTTCCATTACTGGTAACATAAAAGAACGTTATGTCCTAGATGTGGGAAGTGAGTAGCTTTATGTCCTAGATGTGAGAAGTGAGCAGCTAGATGTGTGTCATTAGGAGTTCGATTTTCCAAGGGCAGATTGCTTTTCCGACATATTTGAGCATTAAGAGAGAAGTTTTTAACTCTTTTGCTGTTTTATGGCTAATGACACATACCATTAGCCCTTTTCGGGTGTAGTGTTGGCGTGGTTGGTACTCTCCTGAAGTGTTGCGTTTCCGAGTAGATGTTTTTGTTGTGTCCCTGGAGTTTGGAGATTGTCGTATGGTGGTCTTGGAGTGTGGTGCTTGCGGTTGGTGATGGTGGGCTATGATACTCGTGCGTGGGGTATCTCTGATGGTCTTGGAGGTCAAGTATTGGCGGGCCACTTCTATTACTTTACTGCGTTGTGTGCTTTCTTTTTGGATAGCATGCGTGTATATGGTTGGGGGCTTGCTAATCGATGGTTATGATTGTGTTTGGTTGTATTTGTGGGGTTCTTTGATGTAGTTCGGGTTGCATTATGAACATTGAGTATGTGGTAGAGCTGGTAAAATCTGATCCGATCCGACTCACCCGAACCCGAACCCTATCGGGACCCGAAAATTTGGAGCCATTCATAACCCGAGCCCGAGACCGAACCCGACCCGAAACAGGTCCGAACACATATAAACCCGATCTGACCCAAACCCGACCCGACTTTGAACCCGAGCCGACTCTCAACCCGACCCGACCCAACCCGAATTGAAATGGTTATTTAACATCAACATTTTAATACTTGAATGTTAAATGTTTTTTTTATTTTAACACAAGTTTATGATTATACTTTAACATATAAAACACCAATTATTTTTGTTAATTGTTATCATATGAATAAGAACCCAAGTAAAATCAATAGATAAGCAGATAAGTCAATGAGTCAAGTAAGTCAACCGTCATACATCAAATCAAAACATCGATACATATTACGAGTCAGAAATGCTAAAAGTTCATTAATCGTTGCAGATGATATATAGCGTGCAACCCAACAGCATATCCTTCCAACAACTACTAACAACCCAACAAAATATCTTTCTCGGAATCAACAACAATCAGCAATACCTATATGGGCCAAAAACTAATAATAATAATGAAAAAAACTAATGGACCAAAAGCTAAAAATGATATGGGCCAATCATATAGTCAAAATAAGGTTAATTATATATAGGGGAGTGAATTGAAGCGAGCCGTTGCCTTCCGAAATTAGATCGAGCTCAATTGGGCCCAATTTGATTGGAACACATCAGCCCCATACTTCACAACCCAAACACAATATACAACCCAAAACTGAAGAATTAAACACAGAATATAGCCTTTACACCCTTTTCGAGTAGCGGAGGCTTGATATTGTGTAGTTAACGCGTCGCTCTGTTAATTAAAAACTTGTCGTTTATTATTTATACACGCTTTTTTAGAATGATAAAAATTTCATACGTGTATTTTCTAAAAAAAACTACATAAAATATTAACATATTTTTACATTTATTTGTATAAATCCATACTTAATTGTAACAAATATAAAATTATTTTGAAAAGTCAATATTTTATATATTTTTTAACAACTTAAAAACGTGCGTGAATAATACAACGTCAAGTTGTAATTAACGGAAGAAGTATTGTTCTAAAATTAAAATTAAGAAATGGGATGAATGGTTGGAAAATACAAGGTGTGTTTTCAAATTCCTTAAGCCAAATCGCCTTCATTTTATATTATTTCATCGAAATGACATTCACAATAACAATTACAAAGAGAACGTATACAACAAATTGACAAGAACCACTGCAATATTAAAAATAACACACACAAACTAATACAATAGATCTATAAGATAGATGGGTGTTGGTTTAATTTTTAATTAATAGGCTTAATTATCACCCAGATGATCATCATCTCTATCAACAATCCCAGCATGTGTGAGCAAAGCCCATAGATGAGTTATGAACTCGCCACCGGTGACAAGGTGCTTTGCGTGCTCATTTGCATCGTCGGATGGAGCCAAGTATAGGATCAACTCCGCCCAAAAATCGGCCAACACCTCCCACCATAAGTTTTCATCTCCTAATCCCTTGATTTGTTCTGCTAAAATCAAACCCATCTTCATCATGTTTTCATCCTGCTCCAAAGACGGACTAACCCCCTGCTCCAAACAGCTAGCTGCCTTCTCCGAACTGTTATTCTCCAAACAGCACCTAGTTGCCTTTGTGATTAACTTGATGAGTTTGTTAAACATACTGCAGCATTTCGGTTTGAGCTCTTTCCTAGCTTGAGATACTGCTTGCTCGAAAATCCACTGTGTCATGTAAACATGATCCGGGAGGAGTTTGGGGACGAATGCCACCAAGTAGGCACAATACTTGGATAGGGAAGTTGCTACCCGAAAATTGGGATTCTTCATCTTCGGACACGAACCACAACATGATAAGGGTATGCAACAACAAGATACCTTTTTTCGGTCTTTCTCACATTTGCTGGTGGCTATGTGCCAAACAAGAATGATGCGAGTGGTCTCGTTGCTGTTACAAGCCCATGAGAGCTTATCGTATGCGTCATATCGACGCAACGACTCCACTCCATTTCCTAACTTTGGACCATTTGTCCGTAGAGATACGAGGACTCTATGCATAACATGCTTCGATAGACTGGTAGGTGCAATCTCCTTTTGGCCAATTATGGGAAGCTCCATGTACCCCTCTAAGACCCACTTGAACCGCAATTTCAAAGGGGTGTGCCCGTATGAATCGAGCAACGAATATTGGCGAAGCTGTCTATGCCATGGTCTAACACGAGGCTTGAAGAATGGGTGATAGCATAAAGTGCACAACAACCACTCTTTAACCTTTCCTAGCCTCGTCTTCCACCACTCGTTCTGGACGTAACTACAAACCCATTTCACTTTGTTCCATCTTGAGGTGGTCATGTTGATGATATGAGCTAATTCTACAACACAGATGGTATAAATAACAATTTTGGTTATTAAGAGTTGAAGATGGCTAACGTCATACCAGTGAGAAGAGTCATCCTTCCTTTCACGCATATTAATAGTCTTGAGCGTGGTGAAGGACACCAGAAGATAGATAGCCACGAAGACCACCCGAACCAGCAAGAATTGAGCACCACTCCGATAGATGCAAAAGTAGTTGGTGTAGAAATAGTCGCGGAGGTATTGAAGCTCCAACTCAACAACTCTATACACCCTTTTGTAGTTGATATTGTAATGTCTATTCTAATCTTAAGCATTTTGATCTAGGAATAATGGATGGCCTTAGGTAGAGATTAATTGGTAGACTTAGATAAATGCACATGTAAATATAATATGTACTTTTATATATATATATATATATATATATATATATATATATATATATATATATATATATATATATAGACACACACACACTAGCTTTTGGATGCTTGCAACGCAACGTTTCATTTAGAGCTCGCCTATATATGTGAAGCTGGAGCTAGGGTTGCCTCATTCTTCTGATCCGACTCTTCAAATAATCCAAAACCCTAAGAGAGAGAGAGAGAGAGAGGAGGCGACGGAGAGAGAAAGCTAGGGTTTCCTCCAACCCGGCTCCGGCGAAGCTCACGGTGGTCCGATTTAGAGCGAATCTCACTCTGAGACTCTAGATCTCGGTTCTAGGAAGAAGAAGAAAGTCCTTAGCCCTCTGTTCAGGCAAAGTTCCCTTCTCTGGTTGAATCCGACGAAGATCTGACTCTGTTCTTCAGATCTAGGGTGTCCTCTTCCTTTACTTGCTTTGTTCTTGCTTCTCTCGTGCATACTCGTCTTGTATTGTGTATTTTCGTCTTTGTTTGCCTTAGTCTAGATCTAGGGCAACCTGTTCTGTAACCTTGCTATTTGATTAGTGAATTGAGATCTCAAGCAGATCCGGCTGAGGCTCCGTGGACGTAGGCTCCGGCCGAACCACGTAAAACCGCTTGTTGGTCGCTTGTTTACTTTCTTGTTGCGATTTCTATTTGCATACTCCGTTCTTGGATTTCGATCTGTGAAGCCGAGTACGCTTGAGAATTACAAAGTGGTATCAGAGCTTGAGTGTCCCTTTCCTTACCTACATGTGCTATTCTTGGTTCTCAGGGAGCGGGATCGGAGGCAGGACATTGGGTAGTCCTTCAAAAAGCTCAGGCTTGGGTTATTCCTCTCCTGTCTGACGTACCACTGGTCTAGATCCGTTCTAAGACTTGTGATTCTAGGGTTTTTATTGAGTGTCTTGTATACTGTTGCACTCATTTAGCTTCCGCTTGCACAAACTTTGATAGTTACCTATTTCTTGGACACTGCAGGTACTAAACACCATGGATAGTGCTCTAAAGATCAAGCCATTCGATGGTGTTATAGACTTCGCCATGTGGCAAGTCAAGATGAGAGTTGTTCTCATTAAAGAAGGTTGTTGGAAGGCGGTCTTGAAGCCTGCAACCACAGCCTCTGAGATGACCACCCTTCTCAAGGGTGTTGACATCAATGATGAGGATCCCCCAAAGCTTACTGAAGAACAAAAACAGAAGAAGGTTGAAGGAGGATCCTCTACCCCACCATAGTCCACAAGTGAAAAGCTGGAAATGGACATGAAAGCCCACTCTGAGATAATGCTACGTCTCACTGATGGTATTGCTCGAAAAGTGGTAAAACACTCTTCCGCTTTCTCCCTCTGGCATGCCCTGGAGGAGCTTTTTCTCTCTAAATCCTTGCCCTCCAGGATTTCTCTGTTATGTCGTCTGTTCACCTTTAAGATGAATACTGTTTTAACTCTTGATGACAATCGGGACAAGTTTGTTAAGATGACTCAAGAATTAGAACGTTGTAATGATGATATAAAGGATTCTCACCAGGCTATCTTACTTCTGAATTCTTTTCCCACACAATTTGATAACTTAAAAGATGTCATTCAGTTTAGTCGTGATGAACTTACTAAGGATAAGCTAATTGAATCTATCATGGAAAAAGAATGAGATCATGAAAGTTTTCATGATTAAAGGTCTGAAAAATGATAAAGCTGATAAACCTGAGGCTTTGTTCACTAAAGGAAATGACAAGAAGGGCAATAAACATAACAAGAATAAGAAGAATAAGAAAGATAAGCCTAAAAATGAGAAATCTGACCCAAACTCTAAGTGTAATTACTGTGGTAACATTGGTCACTGGGTCAAGGAGTGTAGGAAAAAGAAAAGAGCTGAGGAATTGGCTAAAAAGAACAACACTGAATTGTCTGCTTCTGTGCTTGAGAACATGGGTGATTATTCTGCTGAATTGTTTATGTGTTCTGCATTAACATCTCTTGATACATCTGATGCATGGATACTAGATTCAGGTTGCATAATGCATGTCACACCTAATAAGCATTTCTTTAAAAACTTAAATGAATCTGTGTGTAGTGATGTTATGCTGGGTGATCATACTTCTCTGAAAATAAAAGGACTAGGAGATGTTCCATTACTTATATATGCATGATGGCATTGTTAGAATTTTCACTAATGTCAAGTGGGTCCCAAGTTTAAGGAGAAGTCTCATGTCTGAATCTGCATTAGAGGAAATAGGATGTGATGTTACTTCTACTGATGGCATTAGAACAATCTCTAGGAATGGTAAAGTGATTGTCAAAGCTGTTAGGAAGAAAAGACTATATCATGTGATTTCCTCTATGCCTGAGCTCAATGTTACTGCTTGCACTGATTCCATGACTCTCCATGAAACTAAAAATTGGCACAACAGGCTTGGTCACATAGGCAACAAAGGATTAAATAAATTGCATAAATCTGTTCTATTGCCTAAGAAACCCGTTGACATTAAATTATGTGAGCATTGTGTGTTGGGCAAATCTGCCAAGCTTAAATTTCCCGTTTCAACTTATGTTGTTGATAATCCTCAAGAATATGTGCATTCTGATTTATGGGGACCTTTACAAGTCCCCACTTCAGGAGGTATGAGGTATTTTATTCGCTTCATTGACCAGTTCTCAAGGAAAGTTTGGGTAAGTCTTCTAAAATCAAAGGATCAGGCCTTTGATGCATTCAAGAGGTGGAAGGTAATGGTTGAAAGTCAGTCTAACCACAAACTTAAATGCTTCAAAACTGATAATGGGTTAGAGTTTTGTAATACAGAATTTAATGAATATTTTAAATCACATGGGATTAAAAGACACTTGACAGTTCCAGGTACTCCACAACAAAATGGTACAACTGAAAGGATGAATAGAACTTTATTGGAAAAAGTTAGATGCATGTTGATTAGTTTTGGTCTTAAAAATTCTTTATGGGGTGAAGCTGTGTTAACTGCTGCATATCTTGTGAACAGATCTCCTTCTAGTGTTATAAACTTTGATGCTTCCCAATACAAATGGACAGGGAAACAACCTAGCCTAGCTTATTTGAAGCCTTTTGGTTGTGCAGGTTATCCTCATGTGCGTGAGGGTAACCTCCAACCAAGGGCTTTGAAAGGTTTGCTGTTGGGTTACCCTGATGGAGTTAAAGGCTACAGGGTGCTTCTCTTGCAACCTGGCCCATACAAAGTTATAACAACTAGAAGTGTGAGATTTAATGAAGAAATTTTCCCTCTTAAATCTGAACTAACAACCTATCCTGAGCTGACAGGTACCATTGAGCAGACTAAGGAGTTGATCCCTGATGATGTTGATTCCTCTGATGGTGATGATTCTGAGCACGACACTGAAAATATCACAGCATTAGCTAAGAAAGCTACACCTTCCACACTACAGGGGGGATACAAAGGAGAAGAAAAGGATTCTAAAGAAGAAACTAAGGAAGAAGCACCTGCAGACTCTGACGAAGAAAAAGATCCTACTTCTCTTAAGGGTGTTTCTCCTCTTACTTCTCCTCCTCCCTCTCTTATTTCTGGTGATGTAAATGGCCGTTCTAATGACTCCCAAAAGAAGTCCTCTGTTTTCTCCTCATCCCCTTCTGATTTGCATGCTTCTAATGTTCCTGCTTTACCTACATTGCATGACTATCAGTTAACTATGAATAGAGAGCCTAGAACTATCATACCTATTAGGAAGTACACTTCATATATTGCTTTTTTTTTTTAGTTTGCTTGCTTGGCTGTTGCCTATCTTATTTTTTCTTCAGAAAATGCTTATCTACTGTTGCTTTTCATCTATTTGCTCTGAATTTTTTTTTTCTTGCTTAACTGTTGCTTGACTATTGCTTTTTTTTTTCCCTTGCTTCGTTGTGCTTATCTACTTTTGCTTATCTCCTATTCCTATAACTTGTTTTTTCTGATATGGATGTGTAGATGTACTATGAGATTGACCCTGCAGTTGACTCATACGTGGAGAAGAAGAGCGGAAAAGCATATGGGGCCTGGAAGTATGACTGTCATCAACACTTCCTGGAGTGGGGGGGCGAGGACATACCACTTGAGTTTGTCGCTCGCCCTGAGCAGTGGCGGTTCTTGGTGAGTGACTTCACAGACGAAGCGAGAATGGTAATTTCTCATCATTTCCCTAACTTGTTTTTTTATTCGCCGTTTATCTTATATTTTATCACTTGTGATTTCTGATTGACTATCTTTTTTACAGGCCTTGTGTGAGCGAAACAAGCAAAACAGGACCAAGAACCCGAACCCCCTTAATCATCACAATGGGTCCAAGCCCCTGAGCTTCCGAGCAGAAGAGCTCATCGTTAAGGAAAAACATCCGGCGGCATGGCTTAAGACAACCATAGAAGCCTACGAGGGGTGTCCGGGTGCGCAAGATGGACTGGTATGACCTTTTTTTTTCTGTCATTTTTCATAAGTACTTAGGTTTTACTTATATTTTTTGTATGACTTTCTTATTTCTTATAAATTGTAAAATCAGAAGTTCAAAAATGCATTTCTATAATTTTTCCTAAGTTTGTGTACATCCTATAACTTGTATGACTGTCTTATTCACTGTATGACTTTCTTATTCCTAAGTTTTACTGACTGTTTATTTTTTATCACTTGTATGAAACTAATGTACAACTGTGGTTGGTAGGTAATTTGTGGAATTATTATCATGTACATCTTTTTTAATTAAAGTGGTTCTACATAGCTGAGGATGCACGTAGAAAAAGTGTGATGTCTGAACTGCTTTTTCTTTCATGTGTCTTCTTTCTGAGATGATTAAAGCACTTCCTAGAAAATAGGGAGAATTGGTTTTGCTTCTATAAATGTATATTTGATTGAAACCTAATCTACTATATGTAGTATAATTATCCACTGATTATAGGTTCATTTTCTCAGTTCTACATTTGTTCGGGCAATTCAGTTTGCACTAGTCACTGTGTTTAGGACTTAACTTGCTATTCCCAATACCTTTTCTTTTCAAGGGGTTGGAAATATTTGGAAAAGATGAAGCAATTCGCGGATCGTCATCGCTCTGACAGAGAATTTCAGGTGGGAGACATGGTTTTCCTGAAGCTGCAGCCTTACAAACAGTCATCCATGGCCATTAGGAAGAATCTCAAGCTCTGTTCTAAATTCTTTAGGCCTTTCAAAATCCTATCAAAGGTAGGATCCGTAGCCTACAGACTTGAGCTACCTCCAGGGGCTGCAATTCACCCTGTATTCCATGTATCTCAGCTGAAACGCAGACTTGCCAGGCAACAGGTACCATCACAGGCGCCTCCATTAGCTGATGAAGAAGGTGACTTAGTAGCTTCACCAGAGAGAATAGAAGTCCTTGAGAGTTTGGATTGAGGTTTTCGTATTTACATGAAAGCAGATATTCGAATTTGTTGATACCGCCATCTTTGTTGTTGTGTTGGGAATTTTGGATTGAGATTCATATAGGTTTGTATGCATAAGTTTTCTTAGTGGTATTACTTTGTAGTTTTTTGTGGCTAAACCAATAGCTCTGTGTTTGTTGGTGGTATTTATCTTTTATATTCAGCTTTTCACTATTACACTGATGCATGTGACATCAGTAGCAAAAAAGTTATTTCTTGTTTATTACGGTGCTGACACCCCTGATAACGGTGTCAGCATTAACACCAATGTTGCTGACACTCCTAATATATACAAGCTTCAGTAGCTTTTGTGTAATTCTATTGTAAATGCTGACACGTACATGTGAAATGAAAAAAAATGATATGGTTACTAATAGGAATATCTATTTTTAATACATTTATTGACATCCCTAATAACGATGTCAGCACTAACACCGTGCCAATGTTGTTGACACTCCTAATAATTTGCCCAACAGATTGTTATTTGTGCACATATATCATAAAGTTATATTTACACAACAAAAAGTGATGACACGATACACAACATAAACTTATATAATTTGCACAATAAATTGTTATATTTGCACAACATAAACTTATATCACAACAAATTGTTATATTTGAATATATAACATAACATTATATTTGCACAACAAAAAGTTCTGAAAAAAAGTGATGGCGCGAAAAAAAAAAGTTATTATATTTGCACAACGTAATGTTATATGTGCACAACATCAAGTTATATTTGCACAACAAAAAATGCTGACAAAAAAGTGCTAATACGAAAACTGCTGACATGAAAAGTGTTGACACAAAAAAAGTCCCTCATTCCCAAGCAGTCCTACTACATTTTAAGGTACCTCAAAAGTAATGTAAATGTTCAAAGATTCACAAAAGAAAAGTAATGTAAATGTTCAAAGATGAAGATGGAATGAAAGCATAGCAATTCAATTCAAACAACAAACAGAATAAGCTAGAATGAAAATCTCAAAACTTGAGATAAAAAATATGATGATCGATCACGGAACATCATACGAAAAATTGAGTCAAAGAAAAGCTAAGTTGGACAGATCAAATATGATGATCACGGAATATGATATGAAGATTATTAATTATATATGTGAATGGGAAGGAGGTGTGCTGTGAATGCGAATCAATATATCCAGCCAGCACGTCTATATCCCAAAGTGTAATTTGGACTTCGTCTTAATCAAATGAACTAAAATGATCGTGGACCATTCCAAATATATCTTCATAATATATCTCTAACATTTTCTTTAATTTATTAATTTGGTATCGACTAAATTTGGGGATTGGTTTATAAGCTATAGGTCGACGATGATGATGATCATAAATATATCCTCACAACTCATTTCTTGAAAGCCAAGGGGAAAATGGAGGGGTTGACTAATGAAATGGGGAAGACAATAAGCTTGTCTGATCATCATGATCATCACAATCAACACCAAGTAGGAGGATCATCCGGAGCCGGAGGAGGTGCGGAACAAGAGGAAGAGAGGGGGGCCAACAACAAAGGGAAGAAGAAGAAGGGTGGTGGTGCTGGTGGCAATGCCACAGGAGGAGGAGGAGGGATGCTGAGGACTCCGGCTGACGTCTACGACCACCCTACTTTCTACTCCTTTATTCTTGATATGCCTGGAGTTGATACTCAAAACATTAAGGTAATTGCAACCATGTGGTTGCATATGTTTGATTAGCAACATTAAGGTAATTGCAAGTATGTAGTTGCATTGCATATATATATTTGATTAGCGGATGTTTGGTTCAAATCGAGATATCAGGTATATATGAAACGTCATTACCATTGGGTGATTTTGGGTAAGATTTATAACTCACATGATGTTTTGTGTAAGTCATTCAAACTTGGTAAAGGAAATTTAACAACTTTTGCTCATAACAATTACCAAATTTTAAAATATTTATCCATCAGGCAAAAAAATGCGAAAATTGGTGATGAAAGTAAAACTCCCCTAAAATAAATTTGATGACAAATTAAATGATAATGAAGGTTATTTTGGACAGGTGAAAGTAGAAAATGGAGTTCTACACGTAACAGGGAAAAGGAAGAAGAACAAGCAAAATGAATCAGAAGATCAAACGAAGTCGATGAGTAACGAAGGAGGGGGAGTGAAGGCCCTGAGGCTTGAAAGAAGAAGAGCTCGGTACATGCGAAAGTTCACCCTCCCGCCGACCGCTAACCCAGAGGACGTCAACGCTACTTACAAGGATGGTGTGCTTACCATCTCCATTTCCAAGATCCCTTCCTCAGTCTCCCATTAATTTGCTCCCAACGTATTGTTTCTATATATTTCTATCTCAAAACTGTCTCTCATCGATCTCTCTAACTATTTATCTTCAAATTATACGGACTATCACTCTTTTGTGCACGTACTAAATCCTGCTTGCCAATTCTAACTTAGTTTCATGGATATTTGATACATATGATTTTGAGGTAGTATGCATTGGTGAAGGCTCGAGGTGAGGTGCCTGAAATCCCCTAGCCCGAAACAACCTAGGAAAAAAATTCACGTGTTTTTTGGTAATTTTTACAAAGTTGGGAGATAAAAGAGTTTAAAAAGTGTATAGAATTAAAAAAAACAGAGACGTGAAAATTCTATGTGGCGGGCTCTGGTCGAATTCGCTTGCGTGTCGTTCTCTAGTGCATTAATATATGTTCGGGTTTTTGACACGTCAATTAATGATGATCCAATAAATTTAAGTCACGTCAGATGATAACCACATCTATTTATACAAGTGTTATCTTATATGTCCATTTTAATTAATGATTAAATTAATTTTTAATATAAATATTCAACATCATTTAGCCCCCCTAAATATTTTTATGAATCCATCACTAGTAAATAGTAATATATGTGTACGTGATAGTAGATGGGGGCATGTTTAGCTTGGAATGAATTATGAAATACGAATCTCTGCTTGTAAAAAAGAAATTTATATTTAAGATAGTATATATATTGTTTCATATGAATAATTTGAGTTATGAAATACAAATCTAGCTCGTAGCACTAGTTGCAAACTGTTAACCACCAATAAAATCCTAAGTAAACCTACCCCAACCCCAGACTGTAGCAAACACAAACGAAATACAAACCAAGAAACATAAAATAAACCACACAATGGTCATCGTCCTGGTTCCTTAGAACCCTCATGCTTCTGCAATGACTCTCTACGGCGATCCTTTGTGACTTCTTCTTGACTCTCTCTTCTCTTCCTCCTCCTCTGAGCATTCTTTGATTTTTCAACCGAAGAAGAAATTTTTTCCTTCTTAATTTCATTTCTTTTTAGTATCATTTTTACCATTAAACTCATCTTACAAAATCCTCTAAAAATGAAGGAAGATAATATCCTTTAATTTGAAAATTAATCTCTTACCAAAAGAAAACTTTCCGCGCCAATACAGATATCTTCATTATTTTTCAAATATGACCCAACTCAGATCTTCGAGAATACATCACGTGAATATCTTGTGTAGAGTCCACCAAATATTTTGTCAAATTCTTCATTCGGCAATGCCATCCGTCAATAAGGGTCCATAGGATCTACCTCCACAAGAACTTCTTTGTGGGTTTTCAGGGTTGTATTATCCACCTGTCAACCCTTAAAATAAATACTTACAAATATTAGCATTGAGAGTTTTGAAAATACCAAAACGCTAAAGTTCCAAAAGACCCTCGTGATTTCCTAGCACTGTCGTTTGGGGGAAAAATTGTTGTTTTGAACTAAAAAGTGTTGTCTTAGCTAACACATCATCATTTAAAATAAAATGCCATAGTTCTTGTCTGCTTGTGTGAGATGTGAAAGGATAAAGTGTCTCATGCCGAAAGTACAAGTATAAAAAGTTGTGTATATAAGCTTATGAGCTACTCCTTCTATTGTCAAATGGTTTTATGATGAAACATCACTCGGCTTATGTATTAAGCTACTAGCGCATGTGCGCCATTTCACACGACCTGAATCATTGGTTCGAGTTGGACTTTGATATGGTATTAGAGCAGTTAACCTAACTGCTCGTCTTTCATTCCTAGTTTGGGTTACCATCTTGTATATAAACTGATTCGCTACTCCTCTTATTACCAATTGAATTGGCTTCAACATTATTAAGTTGACACTTGATTTTGATTTTTTTTTTTCCAGTTTATTTACGTTTGACGAAAATAATGCGTAAACGGAAATGGTAAACACAAAACGGTATTACACAAAATGAAAAAACATCGCAAAACCCGTTTATCGCAAAGTCACAAACCCTTTCAACCCGGACCCTAACCGGTGGGTCAACCAGTCTGGGTGACTTGAACCCGTGGGATTTCCGGGTTAGGGTTCGAGTCACCTCCCCCCGACCCTTGACCCGACGGGTTGGACCCATGGCCATGTCTAAGAGAGAGGGAAGGGAGTAGAGAAGTCATTGGAGGGAAGAGCTTGAGAGCTCTTTGGATCTCGCAAGAGAAAGCAATGGAAGAGGGATGATGGGGTTTTCGGATCTGAGAGAATGTCTGAATGAGAGGCGGAGCGACGTTGGGTTTCTTCAAGACTTCCTCCCTTATTTTTTTCAATTTAAATAAAAAACCTTGAATTCGATTTTTTTGGTCCAAAACCAAAAAAATCGGTTCGATTTCGGTTTTCGGCCCGAAACCGAAAATCAGAAAAACTAGGACCGTAGCTCGATCCGCATACTACTCAAGCTGAACTGAAATCGGTTTTTTCAGTTCGGTTTCAATTCGATTTTCGGACTGGTTCGATTTTTTAACAACCCTAATCTAGATGAGAAAGAGATGATCAAAGAACCACGTAACAATCGGAACAGACCACGATAGCAGAAAATCATAACATGGGAAAAACCAAAGGAAGGATTTATGAAACTTAACTTTGATGGTGCAAATATTCCATCTAGACTCACCGCTTTTGGTTATGTCATTCGTGATGAACAGAGAAGATTTGTTAAGTGCAGGATGCAGAGTTGCAAGAAGACTTCTACATTGCAAGTTGAGGTCCTAGGACTGCATAGTGGTATGCTAGAAGCTCATAAGATAGGGATTACTTATCTCGAGGTGGAGGGTGACTCTTTAACGTCTATTAATATCTTAAAGAGGGTGTGAAAGTGTTCGTGAGAGATAGAGATGACAATATCGGATGCGCTTGTCATCAGTAATCCCTAGTGTATGTATCGTTCTCCCATTCCTTTAGAGAAGGCAATCGAGTTGTAGACCGGCTCACTCACCTTGGTTTACTTCGAACTCCATTGAGTCATTGACTGAAGATCTGATGCAGTGATCGGCGATCTCATCCTTGAACGGTGAGCGCTTCGTCCACGTCTTGTTTGGTTTGGGGCTGTTTGGTTTCTTTTTTAAAGGCACATTTCCCTAAGTTTGCACCGTTTTGTATTGTTTATTTGTTTGGTTTGTAGACGGTTCTCTAGTATGCTAGCTTGACTGACTTTCGAGTTTTATGTCTGAACTCGAATTTTTTTTTATTTTTATTTTTAAAAAGTCACGCCCTTAAGCAGCACTACCAACCGCGACATTTAAAACCCAAACCCCGACTCCCGGCGTCTACTCCGCTCCGAGTCTCCCAATCACTGGAAATTTACCCTAGATAGTAGTAAACCCCCAAACCCCAAACCCCAAACCTACCTCTCTCTCAACCCTTTCCTTCTCGCAGCTTCCCACTCACCAGCAAGCTTCAATGGCTGCCTCGCGTCGTCTTTTGTCGTCTCTTCTTTCCGCCGAAACGACATCCTTCGTGAAGCAGTCGGTCCACCGCCCCGATTTCTTCCGATCCTTCGCCGCCGCTGCCTCGCCGAAGCCCGCTGCCTCCTCCTCCGCCAAACCGGCCGTTCCGAGGGCCCCGACAGGAATCATGAAGCCCCTTCCCGTCTCCCCTGCAATGCAGAAGTTCCTCGGCGGCGTCTCTGAGGCACCCCGCACCCTCGCTCTCAAGCAAATCTGGGCTTACATTAAGCAGAACAATCTTCAGGTTTCATTTCTCCTTCTCTTTCGTTCCGCATTTAACGAATCTCACGGAATTTTTTGTTTGAATTTGTTAGTCTAATCCTTCACTCATTGTGCGAAATTAGAAACAGTTGATCTGTGGCTTTGATTTGTGCAGTTGATTTCATTTACATTAATTTTGTCCCGCCAGAAAAGTATGATATTTCAATGTTTTTTTTAGAAAGGTTTCTATGAGATAGGAGGAGCCACTTGCCGTCTTGCCTCACGAGGAATTGTAAATAGATTACAGATTACTAAGAAATATGTTTGCTGCAATGCAAGGGTTTCTTCATATTAAGAGATAAATATGAGTCATCCGGGCTGTGATGATAGCTGTCTTAAGTTAGCTCTTCAGAGTAGTTGGTGGAATCAACCTTGAAAAAAGAAACTTGAATTACACAAAACATTCTGACTTTTAAGCTAGCTGATTAGGTGTTTATAGTTAACTTTGCTCTTGAGACTTAAGTGAAGTGATTGTTGAAGTTTACCTTGAAATTAGGTGTTTATAGTTACTTAATCTAGCTGATATAAGTAAGGTGTCCTTAATTAAGTTAGCTCTTCGAAGAAGTATTTGGTGAAGTTTGCCTTGAAAATGGGCCTTTTTTTGTAATTCAAGTTAATCTGATTTTTTTTTTATAATGGTTTATATTTTTTGGAGTGGAAACTATACACACCGCAAATTACCGTCAAATACAACATGGCACCACGTTCTTTTCGACGTGGAACAGTGTCGCTGGGTTGGACGTTGAGTAATTATCTTCTAACCATCACAGAGACTATTAGAAGCATGATTAATTAGAAATTACCCACGTCTAATTGAACGTTGCCCCACGTTGGATCAAACGTGGATTTGCGTTGTATTTAACAACCCCTTTTTGAGGTGTTGGTGATTAATCTATTTTACTATGTGATTTCTTATCCTTTCTTTTATATTCCTTTCCCTTGTTTCCTGAATGTGTGGAACCATTAAACTTGGTTCTCTTTGAGGTCATTTTGCTTATGCTGTGATCTTTTCCCTGTTGTCATGTTAACTGCATTTCAAAAGATAAAAGTGGAACTGAGCTGAGAATGTGATTTCATTCTTTGCTTTGATGATTCTCTTTTGTTTACATTTCTCTTGCATGGTTCTTTTCATTGCAGACAGACATCACTACATCAGGGCTTTCTATTCCCTTTCCCTTCATTTCCCCTCTACTCCTGTAATATCCTTATGGATTCCTATTGTAACTTGTCTTGTTTTTCTATCTCCAGGACCCTGCTAACAAGAAGGTTATCATCTGTGATGAGAAGCTGAAATCAATCTTCGCTGGAAAGGAACGAGTGGGGTTTCTGGATATTGCAGGTTTAATCAGCCCACATTTCCGAAAGTAAAAGCGCCCAGATTCCAGGTTATTGTTTCAGAAGTTACCCGTAAACCCACCGGTCAACAGCACATCACTAGGAAAGAAAATGTATGGCTAGCCCTTTCTGCTGTTATTTTGCACTTTGTTTACGCTGCTGTATTCTTGAAACTGGGTTAGAACCTTGTCGAAAAGGGTGTTTATATGCTCTTTGAACTTACTAATCTGTGACCTGCGTTTGTAGATCTTGAAATTTGCGTACGGATTCCTCATCTTGTTCATGCGTAGGTATTCCTTCTCTTATGCGTGCTTTTAGTTGTTCTCTTTTTTTTTTTGGTGGGATGCTTTTAGTTGTTCTCTGATTAACAAACTCTTCTACAACATAAATGAAAACGCAGTGGTTGGGAGGTGAAACTTATTCATGTGCTTAAACAAGCTAATGCTACAGCTGACTACCCTACAGTTGTCTGCTGATTTTGCTTATTTGCCGTTTCCACTGGGATTGCATCAGGGCTTGTCTTTGAAAGGATCTTGTTCCTTCTGAGGTTTAGGTTTATTTTGTGTCTCCTTCCTAATTGTTGCTACATCCGTACATAAATTCAGTGAACATGTATATAACCTCTCATGTATGTTTGTAGGCAGAGTAACACAAAAGGCACCTAGTTTAGCTTATTTTGTAGAAAGTCTGCTTTGATTATTTTGGAAAAAAAGATTTCCGCAAAGAAAAAAATAGTAACTTAATATATTGTTATAATGTGTAGAAAATTATTATAAGACGCAATCTATATATAGACGCGCACACACACATATATAGATACACACCGGTAATGTGTAGAAAATTATTGTTATAATGTGTAGAAAATTGTTATAATGGTGGGTGGACGTGTTTACCCCTCGACCCTAATCCTAACCCGTTAACCCATCTTATATTATTGAAGAAATATCAATTTTCTTAATTTTAGTTCCAATAAAAGAAAATAATCACCATTCTTTTGTTAGGATGTGTAAAAAAAAGGCAATTAGAAATGAGAGGTATATGTGAGTTAGATGATTTCCACCATCCATTTCATATGTCGAGAACCTATGTAAACCTATCTGATTTCATTTATTAAATACCCCAATCCAAAAACAAGGAGAGAAAAGCTTATAGTTTACGGCGTTAAACAGAGAGAAACTTTTGAGAGAATTTTGTGCGTAAAATTCTAGAGTGTAATTGAGGTTAGTGTTGTAAACACATTTTGTATCTTTATCTTTTTAATAAAAGTTTTGCATGAGAATTAGAGACAAACACGATTTACCACTGTTGTGTGTGTTTTATATTATTTATTTTCATTCTCATCAATATGATAAATAAGAAAAGCTTTGTGTTTTCCCCAACAATTGGTATCATACCAAGGTTGTGAACAATCTAAAAAAGGGAATCAGATTTGAGTGGAAGTGGGAGCGATGACGGTAGACGATAGAAAGGTGAAAATGGACAAGTTTAATGGCATAGATTTTGGATGATGTAGATAAAAAATTATTTGTATCAAAAAATCTTTATCATCCTCTCTAAAAAAAACCAGTTGACATGAAGGATGAAGGAAATCTTCTTGACAGACAAGCCCTTGGCGTTATTCGACCAACGTTATCACGCAATGTTGCCTTCAACACAACAAAGGAAACAACCACGGCGGGTCTTATGACAACCCTCTCCAATATGTACGAGAAGTCATTTGCCTCTAAAAAAGTTCATTTGATGAGGTGATTATTCAAATTGCGGGTGACAAAAAGGCGCATCAATAGCTCAACATCTCAATGAACTTAATACTGTCACAAACTAGTTGAGTTCAATCGGGATTGAATTTGATGAAGAAGTACGAGCCTTGATACTTTTATCTTCTCTTCTAGATAGCTGGAATGCTACTGTCAAGTTGTGAGTAGCTCATCGGGAAGCAATAAGTTAAAGTTCGACGATGTTCGCGATCTGGTGCACAGGGAAGAGATTCGATTATGAGGGTGTGTGAATCATCAACCTCTTCATTTTTATGTAAAAAGTCAAGAGGGAGAAATTCAACTGAAAGAAATGGACACGGAAGCTCGAACAATCACGTCGGGTAAAAAAAAGGAGGTCAAGGTTAAGGAATCCCAATAATTCCTCTTGCTCGAGAGACCATAGAGTGTTGGAATTGTGGGAATACCGGACACTCCAAAAACCAATGCAAGAGTGCACCAAAGAACCAAGAGACAAAGGCGGAGACAAATGTTAGTTTTATGTAAAAAGTCAGATAAAAAAGTCAAGAGGGAGAAATTTAACTGAAAGAAATGGACACAGAAGCTCGAACAATCAAGTCAGATAAAAAAAAAAGGTCAAAGTTAAGGAATCCCAATTATTCCTCTAGCTCGAGAGACCATAGAGTGTTGGAATTGTGGGAATACCGGACACTCCAAAAACCAATGCAAGAGTGCACCAAAGAACCAAGAGACAAAGGTGGAGACAAATGTTCGCTTTAATTCTAGAGGAGATGATGCAATGATATGTTCCTAGCTTGGAGAGGAATGATGAATCTTGGATGTTAGATCTGGAGCATCATTTCATGCTACTTTGAAGAAAAAAGCTCTTTGATAGCTATGTCCCGGGGAACCTTGGAAATGTATATCTTAGAGATGTTCAACCTTGTTCAATTAGCAAAGGTGAAGTGAAGATTAAGTTGAATGGCTTTGTTTGGGCGCTAAAGGACTTTCGACATTCCTGGTCCAAGAAAGAACTTGATATCAGTAAGGCAGTTGGCAGATGAAGGTTACGATACAAATTTCAATTGTGATAAATGGAAGATTTCAAAGGGTACAATGGGAGTATTTCATGCAAAGAAGAGTGCTACTATTTACATGACAGCATGGGCACGTTGCTTAATTGCAGTCGCAGTATGAATTGAAGATTCCAAGATGTGACACCAAAGACTTGGCCACATGAGTGAGAAAGGGGATGAAACTCATGCATTTGAAGGGAAAGCTTCCAGGTTTACGCTCATTAGAAATAGATATGTGTGAAGATTGTATACTTGGAAAGCATAAAAGGGTATTCTTTTAGACAAATGGCAGAACCCCAAAGAAGAATTGGTTAGAGCATCTCCACTTCGATGTTTGAGGGTCAATCACTACTTCATCTATTGGCATAAAGCACTATTTTGTGACTTTCATCTATGATTACTCTCGGAAAGTATGTGTGTACTTTTTAAAACACAAGATGGAAAGAAATGGGTGAAAATGAGAGAAATGAGACAGGCGTGAAAGTTAAAAGGCATATAATCGACAATGGTGGCGAGTATTTAGACATCATGTTCAAAAGCTTTTGTTATGAGGTTGGGATCTGAATAGAGAGAAAGATTCCAAGTACACCGACGGAGAGAAAGTCCTTGATTTTCCTAATCAAACTAATTCCCAAACAAACAAACTAGTATAGTATGCAAGTAAGAGGTCGATCCTATAGAGAAACAAGTATTTCTAAGAATTGTGCAATTATTGATTGAAAGGCAAAATATGGGAATAAAGTAAATAAATGAAACTAATTTGAACAAAGGCAATTGATAGATAAAAGAGATGTTTTCATCCACAAATTCTCGACATTTGTTGGCTTCATTTGTCGCCGAATCCAATTAAAGTTGTTCTCTACAAAATCCTCTCATCTTAGTTTATATGGATTAAACCAGAACGAGTGAATTTAACCCCTTACACCTTTATGTAACCTAAGCACGGACAAAGATTTAACATAAAGATAGCACAAATTCCAAAGAATCTAAACATATGAATAACACCAAATGAACAAGGTTACCGATGTTTAAGACATATGTCGAAATCCCTACTTAGTCATGGTCAAATGACGGTTCTCACAATCCTAAGCATGCTACTACGGAATTCATTCAAATACGAAAGAACAAATACCTAGCAAGATACTATCATGGTGATCAATCATAATAATATCAACAATAAACACAAGGGAAATCGAAAGATATTAAAGAGAGAAATAATACTTCATTAGAAACTCACAAACAACCAACCAAGTATCAAAAGTGTAGATGAAAACAACGGAGAATTAGCCAAGCATGGCTTACCTAAATTCCTTCTCTTGAATGGAAAATAAAACCTAAAAACCTAATTAATTGAAAGGGAAAAGGTGCTGAATGCTAGAGTGTTAGGCCATGTTCAACAGAGAGTCACACGAATCAAAACTCATTTCAGCCACATCAGCAACTATTCCTACCACGTTAGCTTTCCACTAACTTTTCAGTTTTTTACATTTTTCATCCACAACAAAGAGTCGTGCCACTCTTATTTCACTTTACACTTTTTTTTTTATTAAGCTAAATGTTGATTTATTTTACTTAAATTTTTTGTTAATGATGTTAGTAATATTAATATTAATACGTATAATTAAAATAAAAAAGACACACAATTAAATTTAGAAATATTTTATTAAATTGATAAACTGAAAAAACACGAAAATAAAAAAATAAGGCTAACTATACGTAACCCAATACTAATTTTTTTTTATTAAAAAAAAGTCGAACTTCATTGATTTATATATTTTTACGGTATAAGTTTATGTTGATTTAAGTTAATGTTGTTATGTGACTATAAATCTTTAACATATGGTAAACTTAGCGAAATTTTTTCCCCCAAATATATGCAAAATGGGTGTCATTGGATAGAGAAAAATAAATCGTATTCAAAATTTTTTTTAAAAAAAAAATAATAACTGATTTAATGAATAAATGAGGGTTTTAATTTTAATTAAAAGCCCCGCCATGTGGCTTCCAACCATTGGCTAGCAAAAAATACAAATGTGGTTGATTCGCATCATCTGCTGGCATCCTCCATTTTTTTTTGCAAGCGAATCAAAACACTCTCTCTCATCTATCTCAAAATTTTGACTGAGCTAGCATCCAAATTGATCTGCGCAGCTCTCCGTTGCGGATGGTCTTAGATGATTAATTAATAACGAAAATATGTCTAATATAAGGTCTCATGCCGTCGGCCAAAAACCCTAGAAATGATAGATAGAGTTTCCACAAAGATAGAATTGGGCCGCGTTGCGCAGATTCGGAAACTACGAGACCGACGGGCGCCATTTTGACAACTTCGACAGACTAAACTTGTAATGCACTTTCTGGAGTCATCGTTCCTCCGATTGATGCATATGAGTATGCGTTGGAAAGATCTTTTCAAGGAACACAACTCTCATGAAGACCTTAGAAGCTAATTAGATATTATCTGATTAAAGAGACGATTTCTCCATGTTCTTTGTTTTCGCCCTTGTTCTTGTGCTCCTTAGCTTCCCAAAACGCCTTATAACCCTTCCTTAGCTTGTTCTTTGCTCTTTGGACTTCCATTTTGGTCTCTCCCAAGCTCTTCACCATGTCGGGACTACGAATCTGCATAAATCCAATAAAATAGCTTAGCTTTCAAACTTTACCACTAAAATAGCATAATATGCAATAAACCATAAAACATGATTATATGACAATGAAATGCATCTAAAACTATCCTATAATGCCTATCAAAATATGTCTTATCAAACTCCCCCACACTTAAGTTTCGCTAGTCCTCAAATGAATAATAAAAAGCAACATATACCTACGAGTTCATCCTTCATGCAATAGCCTTAATTAAAAGCAACATCAATTTTTATTGAACACACGATCAAGTGAATAAACATCATAGCATGTATTTAGCGATCAAAGCATAGAAGAAGAAATCATCCAACCTCACTAGGAATATGTGTTTCGCTCATGCTCTCATGTATTTAGGCTTTAAAGTTCAACTCTCAACTCAATCCAAAATGCACTAAGCTCATAGACATTGACAACAATATCACCAAATCTCCACCGAAAGGCCATCATTTGCAGAAAGACAATAAAAACAAGCAATTTGGCTCTAATTATTTCTCTCTTTTCTTTCTTTCTTTTCTATTTAAGCTTACTTTTGCCCTAGGTGAATTTTATGCTCCCTATGTTTAAGCTTCTTGATTTTTTCTTCTTTTTTTTTCTTTTCTTTCGTCCTTGATGTCTTTCAACACCTCAACTTACTTAACTAAAGCCCACTTGAACATTTTTTGACGTGAGTTGCAAACATGGGTGTCATGAATGAACCCGGTTACTCAATGATCAAGCTTCCTTTCTTAGTGGATACTTTTCAACATTGTTTGACGCGAATCATACCCATGGGTGTCATGCATATATAGATCCGGTTACTAAGTGTCTCAACCATTGCTACTTTATTTCACTCTAAACTCTCAATAAGCAACTAAACCCAAATGTTAAACATAAAAGCATAAACTCCGCAAGCAACAAACATGGGAGTCGGTCTTGACAATAGATAATGAAGTCAATATCAAGAGGTAGAAGCATAAGGAGAGTAAATCACACATAATATCAAAAGGAATAATAAATGAATCCAATAAGGCTAAAACAATCTCACAAGGGTCATGTTTGTAGGATTTCAATCATACTCAAGCTCAATCATACCTGCTTAATTACATCACCAATCATGCTCCATAAGAAAACATTTTAAAACAATAAGGCTAAGCACTTCAAACAAATCGTAGGATTTACAAGTTCATGCCACAAGAAAAAGTAGAGTTTCGCTAACTAAGGTGGGAGTTTGAATAACAACATATATGCAATGCATGATATTTTTGGATTTTTTGTATTTCTTTATATTTTTTTCTTTTGATTTTCAAATGCATATAGGAAAACTAATTAAAAAAATTTAAAGTGATGAAATTAAACATGAAATGCATTGCAGTTATCTCAATCAGAATACATCAAACGTGTTTTGCATAGGTTTAACATGGGTAATGCCAAACCAGTTGGTACACTTTTGGCTAACCATTTTCGCTTATTCAAGGATCAATCCCCTAAGACAGAAGAAGAAAGAGGTTTCATGGCTAAGATTCTTTATGCCTCGGCCAACGGGAGTTTGATGTATGTGAAGGTCTATATACAAGACCAGATATTGGACAAGCAATGAGAGTTGTTAGTAGGTTTATGTCAAATCCGGGGAAAGTTCACTGGGAATCACTAATGTTGTTTCTAATATATCTACAATGAACTGTAGAAAAATATTTGTACTTTGGTATATGTGAATTAAAAGTAAAAGGCTATGTAGATGCAGATTTTGGAGGTGAAGTCGATCACTAGAAGAGCACAACCGGTTACATATTCATTGTCGGAAATACAATTGTTAGCTGGATGTCACAATTGCATAAGATAGTTGACAAAGGGTGAGTATGTAGTAGTGACGGAAGCTAGTAAAGTGATTATATGACTTCAAGGTTTGTTAACAGAGCTATGATCCGTGCAAAAGAATAATGTCTTGTATAGTGATAGTCAAAGTGCAATACACTTAGCAAAGAATTCAGCGTTTCATTCAAGAACCAAGCACGACTTTGATACCATTTCATCAAATCGTTGTTGGATGATGAAGTATTAAAGCTAGAAAAGATCCATGTTAGCAAGAACCGTGCAGACATGTTGACAAAGACAGTGACACTTGATAAATTGAAGTTGTGTTTGTGTGTTCGATGATTTCCACCATCCATTTCATATGTCGAGAATGTATATGAACTTATATGATTTCATTTGTTAAATATCTCAATCCAAAAACACAAAGAGAAAAGTTTATAGTTTATGGTGTTAAAATAGAAATAAGATTTTGAGAGAATTTTGTGCGTAAAATTTTAGAGTGTAATTGGGGTGAGTATTGTAAACACATTTTGTAGACAAACATGATCTACCATATTATTTATTTTCATTCTCATCAATCTGATAAATTAGAAAAACTCCGCATTTTCCCTATCAATCTGTTGATCCAAACATGTCAGCATTTTCCCTATTAATCCGTTGACCCAAACCCGTAGGGCCGTCGACCTGACCCTTGGACAACTCTAGTGGTTCGGAGTATTTGTTTTGCAAAAGTAAAGGGTTTCTGGAAGTGTCAAATTGCTAGCAAAACTTTAGGAGGGTTGGGCACTAAAATGAAAATTTTGTTATAAAAAGATAGTTTAATAGTATCATGGTCAATATATTAAGAGTTCAAATGTGATGTGAGGTTATCTTTTGGGTCAAAGTGCTGACCCAAGCTCAGCTATCTACGGTTGAAGTAGTGGCACTGAGTTTGATAAAAATGAACATCCACTCATTGGGTTAAGTCGTCCTTTCAATTCTTTGCTTATGTAAGGGTCAATCAATTTTGGGGTGATATAGAGGAAGAGGAGGGTTTCGCATACTTGAGAACAACAAATATCAAGACCATAGAACCAATGATTTGGTGATAAAACTCACATCAATACAATAATTCCATTCCAGTACCTTAAATGTGACCAAATGTCACCTTAGAGAGCTGGTTTTGCAGGAGGGCCCTTTGCTTATCCAAGATCCGAGCTCTTACTTAAGGTTCTAAGCTTTGAGCGGAGAAGGTTGGAGTCTCCGGAGCATGTTATGGATTACCTATAATGCGCATAGCCACATGAGCTTTCTTGCTGAATTGTCTACAGGCTCTTGATGTTAACTTGACATGCATTCTTACATGCTAGCAAACAAGTCCCGAATTCGTCCACAACACTCGGAATTTCCCTACAAATTCTGTGTTATAAATGTCAAAGTACAGGCCACATTCACAAATTGGGCGGATTTGGCAACTGCACTGGCTAGATGCCATTTAGAGTTGAAGAAGATGAGAGAGGATAGGGGATCGCTGCTGAAATGTCTTAAATACACTGTTAGCACCGAAACATTGTCAAACTTGGATTTGTACCCCACCAAACTAATGCACAAATCATATTTCACAACTAAATCCAGGCATCCACCAACACTGGAGTTTGATTAATTTGCACTTGTTGGCTTCCAAGCACAACACTTGCGATATGACTCCATAATCCATATATATTCAAACATGATAAATTCTGGAGGTGAACCTTTCCCAAAAGAAAACCTAAAATGCAAGGCTCCCAATTTGAAGTTCAAGTATAAGGGGTGAAGCACCCAGGACAGAAAAGTCCGAAGACAAATGACGTATTTGAGCCTTTTGTAAACATCCCCAACATGCAGGTGGAAAAAAGCTTGCCGCTGAACAAAACTGATCATGAAAAGGGAAAATTTACGCATGCTGCATTCAAACTTGGAACACTAACAACCAAAAACATATGGTTCAACATACAATCCGCAGCAGCAAAAAAAAAAAAAAAAAAAAAGAAGAGCCAACAGTTGATAGCTGTCATAGCTCCCAAGTATGGGGGTGAGTGTTTCCAACTCCAGAAACTGAACACAAGAACAGATTGGTGAATGGGTAGGACATACATACATGTTAAACGCGCATTGTTACAAAGTTACTTTCCACCTCAGTTAAAGGAACTTCCTGTGAGGTCTCCCTGCGTCCTCATCTTGCATATGCTGCAAACATCATTAGCAAAATGTCAATGAATTTGATCAAAAGTAAAGAACATGAGCATTTTTAATCCAATGTTTGTGTATTCATGCATGCATATATTTACTGGATATTAATGGGATAGAAGCAGGTACCAAAGAGCCAAAGCCTTTTGTAACTTCATGTAATGTTTAGAGCTTGAAACGGCTCGCTTGAGTTTCATAATCTGTTCATATTGCACAATCAGTGTTACATATAGCAAAGAACCCATTCCTTGGCACACTTTAAAGTGTTTCCCTTCGTCCATCTCGATCACCTCCTATGTGCTCTACAGAGTTGTGAAGTGCAGGATTTTGGTTATTCATTTCCTCCCCTAATGATTCTCCATCTCCTCAATCGACCTCTAGGTAATACACATTATAGCATGCCCTTTTAATTTGCATCTCTCATACTCTCTTCTAAACACATCAGACCTCACTTTTGGGGGTCATTCACATTCATAACATCTATCTAAAACTATGGTTCACCCATATATCGCCTTTCTTATCTTCTTAATTTGCATCTCAACTTCTCCAGCCTAACTCTTAATATACTGATTCTGATCCTGCTCCTCCAACAGTATATCCTTACATCTTGATCAACTTTGGATTTCATTAACGAGTCTAACCTGTTGCTAATCTAATAAAGACCAATAGGATACTTGTTCATATACAACTCGTTTGTGACACTGAGAATTGGTAAATAGTATTCCTTCAGAAAGACACATGTGGTACTGGTACATAGGTACTACTGAATCAATAAGATAGGACCCTTCCTCCAAGTAAAGGTCTGCAACTTAAAAGGCATACCAATCATCTTAAGTGGTAGAACCACTTTAGATGATTGAGTAGGTTTCTGAAAAGGCTAAACTAAACCAGAAAAGTTGAGGAATTACACAGGAGAAAAAAGACCATTGAGTAGGTTTCTGAAAAATCTTATTGATATCATCTTTGAAAAGTTCAAATAAAGTAAAACATGCCACCAAAATGATCTGAAACTCCCAAAATCCTCTACTTGTTTAAAAATTCTTGCAGTTTCTACTTTCCTTTCATCGCCAACTATGAACTATGCTCTAACTCCTCTAAAAATAGTAGGAATTCAAGCAAAGGAAAAATTTTATGCATAGTTCATCCAAAATCTATGCCCATTGTGGATTATTACCTAACCACAATTCAAGTAATTCAGAAAGCTGAATTAGACAGGGTCCAATCAAGTAATCAGGCATATCAAATGGCTAGGGAAAATTACTGACCAAACATGAGCAGATCCATCTTTCTATTTGTCATTCAGCCACAAAAGATCAACCAGGGTACTTCTGATTAGAGAAGAGAGAATGCTTAAAAGCTTCGAGAACCAAACAAAGATCAAGCTAGGGCATTAAGGTCAAAATTTGAAATGCATCGGGGAGAAGATTCAAAATACCAGACCATAACAGAAACATCTGATTCAATTTAACATGTCAAATCAAACCCTAAACCAGATGAAAATATAAAATCCAACAATTAGGGCACAGATGGAACAAAAACAGGATGAATTGAAAAACCGAAACATGAATTCCCAAAAACAATACAACAGATATGAGAGAGAGGAGAGAGTACAAATTCGCGGACGATGCCCTTGTAGACGAGAATAGGGATGGCAATGCCGAAGAAGCCGACAAGGGCGAAGTTACGGCGGGTCCAACGGAAGTTGTGCTCGAGATTCTCCCTGGCGGTTCCCCAATCCTCTATGAACTTGTTCTTGTTTGCTTCCATACCTCCCCCCATTTTTCTCTCTCTCTCTCTCTCTAGGATGTGCAGCGGACGGCGAACTGAGCTCCCCCACTTACGTTTGCCTTGCCTCTATAGAGAACACCTGGGTCGGGTTTGGATAATTGGATGTATGTCTTTTAATGGAAATTTCGCGAGTTCTCTCCTTTTTGTATATTTCGCGTGATGCCCACGTGATTTTTAATTTTTTCGCTTTGCAACCTCTAGTTAGTTTACAAATTTAAGATATTCTCTTCATAATTTTTTTTAAGAAAATATTTCTTATAAAAATAATATAAAATTATCCATAAAAAATTGTGCCTACCTCAAAAAAAATTCTCCGCACCTAGCATCTTTCATATTGCTTTCGCATATAGGGATGTCATTGGATGATGGTCTAACAAAGCCTAACCATATCCAAACCTTTACTTGTATAAAAAAAAAAAAAGTGAAACGTTTAGGATTAATAATGAAAAAATTTACCCTGTGGGGTTTTAGATGTATTCGAATATGATTTATTTGCCTTTCGATTATTTCAGCTATTCCATGTTCATGAATATTTCAAGTTTGAGATATTTTAGAGGTTCTTCTTATTTCAAATCTGGTCGTGTGTTTCAGGTTGGGATTTTCTCACCATGTACGATTATGTTTTATAACTTTGATACTTGTTGACATTTGACATCGATGATGGAAGTATGGAAGATTGAGATGCAGATGGTTTCTCGTATCATTCTCTTTATGTGTAGTAGATTCGAATTTAACCTAAACTCACCCCATCAGAAGTAGAAAGAGGTGGTGAATGGTTCAATTGATAACCTATTAAATTCCAGTTTTGAGTGCGTGCCAAACAAGTGACCTAGCTAATGTTCTTAAGAGAGATTTTGTCATGCCAAATACACCACAGAAATGCCAGCATGGTTGAAATGACCGACCAGCATTTCATAGATTTGCCCTTTAGACCATCCGCAACCAAGGGGAAACTTATTTCCCCTTTTTTTTTTCTCATCTTCCTATCACAATTTTACAACTCATTTATTTTTTTGTTTAAAATAATTTTTACTTTTTCTACCTCTTTCTAAAAGTTTTCCTCTACAACCATGGGAAACCTCTTTTACCTCTTTTCAAATTTATTTTCACCTTTTCTTTTCCTTTATATCTTTCCCTTTATTATATGTGTATCATCATATATTATTGTGAATTATTTTTATTTATAATGTTATAAATAAATAAAAATAGCAAGTAGTTAATATAAATATATTTTATTACATCTAGATTAAAATATAAAAAAAAGTTAAAAACATATTTTATTGTGAACAACAACTTCTTCGTTCTCTTGTACTTGATGGACTTGCCTTGCATCTTCGGTTGGACTTCGAGTGGCACTCTCTTAAACACCCGGAAAATACTCAAAATGTTGTTGGTTTGGGAAAAAAAAAAGAAGAATTGTACACATTGGTAGGATTATGTGGGGTATAATTTGAATATTCGGGTGTTGAAGAATTGTTAAACATTTGCAACATCACTTGAAATTAAGGATTTTTGAGAAGATTTGGATCAAAAGACATATTCGGAATGGGTGGAGTATTTGGATTATTGTGATCCAGAATACTATAGCAAAGTTGCCCCAAAACCATCAAACTCAAACGGGATAAATTCTTTAGCAAGTTACTGGTATTTTTTTAGGAAAATGGAAGATTAACTGGATGAGTGATGAGATCATTTCAGCAAAATATTACTGTATACAAGTTTATGCAATCAAGAAAGACCGTTCATACACAGGACAATGACAGGGTTTTGAACCCAAATTATTAACTGAAAAACTAATCCAGGGAGTCATTGCCACCTCGTTCAGGAAGGGGAGCAATGCAGCAAACCAGCAACTGAATTAAATCTCCTGCCAACAGGGAAGACATCTGGTACAAGGCAGCAAGAAAGTTCAGTGAATGCAGAATTGCAAGTAAGCATATATACCAAAATAGTTCATGAATTGAAATCTTAATATTGTTTCAAGTGAATATGAATTTAATATACAATCGACCAAATTTGACCATTAGATTTAAAATTGAACCTCTCTCTCCCACCCTCCCCTTCCACACCAACTTCTTTTCATAGCAGCAAATAGAGCCACTAAGGTACCCTCATATTTTCCAATCCATCAAACACGTCTAGTGTTCCTTTTGGAATAATTAATGTGATGTTCAAGATTAGTAATTTATTTGAAACATTCTCTCCTTAAATCACAATACCACTATGTATTACATACGATAGGCCTGTAACTGCCAATGTCCCTCGAGTCATATCTTTTTCTATTCTCTAGTCTGTCTTGTAGTGCTTTGAGTTTTTACATAACTAGGATACCTAAATTTCTGATGCTTAAACACAGTTTCTTTTTGACGATACCAAAACTTATACTTCTGACATAGGCACACTTGTTACCTAATCTTTTAATTCTTAGATATGATCCCAAAAATAAAAATGATACTCACTTGGTGGCTAACTTCACCTTATGCTTCATAATCGAGAAGCATGTAATGTAGCTTGCACCTACTCAATTACTAAATAAATGATTAAATGGAAATTTCAGGAGGTAACCTGAGGTTCAGCATGATTCGCACGGTAAACAGGGTTTTTCAAAATTTCACCAAGTAATTCTGAGCTTTCAAAAACATTTTGTGTCACACCAAAAATCATTGTTTTGATAGAAAAATGGTAGTTTAAACTCTTTTGAGGTGAATAATGTGATTTTTATAAATATTGTGGAGTCTTTTTATAATACAACACATCTTCAAAGTAAACAGAAGTGGAAAGCATCGGTGATTAGGGGGAAAACCACCAACATCGGGTGACTGGAGACGGGACAACAGATTACTGTGGGGGCTAGCAGTGGAAGTGGCTGGTGGAGGTTGTGGCGTGGTGGCTACAGTGGTGGTTGGCGGTGGAGTGAGATTTGAAGGTGAATTGAGAATTAGAAGGCTTTGATAAGTTATTAAATTTTCATTAAATTTCTCAAATTTGTTCACATTGATTGAGATGAGTGACATCGATACAAAATTAGCTCCAATTCATGGTTGAAACTTGAAAGCTTGGAATTTGGAATTTTAGGGTTTACAGTTCCTCAATTTTAGGGTTTCTTTCATGATCTGTAAAAGGATTTAAAAGTAGCTTCAATTAAATTGCTTATTGTCGGAATTATATCATGTCAAAGCAGCTTGAAGTTTCCTCTATAAACGAATTATGAATGTTTTCAACTCTTTCCATTAATTACTCAGTTTGATACAGTATTTGATAGTTGTGGGAAATGTAAATTGCTGGTTGTGAGCATTATGTTATAGCTCCAATCATTTAGCTCCTTCCCTATAGCCAACACTGCCAGCAACCTCTGTTGCCACCCCCCACAGTAGTAGGTTGTCCTGGCGTCAATGATTTCCTCACATTATAGAGGATGATGATGTGCTGTAATGTTAAAAGACTCCACATTATTTTGAAAAAATTACATTATTCACCCCAAAAGAGTTCAAACTAAAGTTTTTCTATCAAAACAAGGATCTTGGGCACGACACAAAATGTTTTGAAAGTTCAGGGTTACTTGGGAAAAAATTGAAAAACCTTGTTTACCATGTGAATTACACTTAACCTCGGGATTACCTCGTGAAATTTCTGTATAATTAAATCTAACATTTTAAAATTCATGTATACAATTATAACAAAAATTCAACCTGGTTAAAATCTATTTTATCGAACTTTGCTATAAAAGATACAAATATTTCAGGGCTGGACTATATCAGCTGCAAAATACCAGAATTCGTAAGAATTCAAAAGAGATTGAACACATTTCAGGGCTGGACTGTATAAGCTCCTTAAAAGAAGAAAATGGTTTGAGTACTCTAAAATGGCACCCCGGTCACAGAAAACAAGTTTGACAGAAGCCAGGTTCATAGCTTATCTCAGATGTGAAAGAAAGAATCCATAGCATTATGAAATATAAACAGAAAGAACTCAGGGAGCACTATCTTACGTTCCTAACCCCAGGAAAAGAAACAAAAAGACAGAGTCTTTATTGCAGCAATAAGGTTTACAGTTTACACTAATGCTAAATTGAAGAAACAAAAAGACAGTTCTAACCATCAATTATCAAATCCTAGAAATAACTTGAATATTATATCTTCACTATTCAACACAGATAATTCATTCAAGATTTTCATGAAGCAAGCCCAAGTTATACAATGTCAAATAAAATTGAAACAGAAAGGGGCATGAATATTAATCACAACATATCCCATCTGCAAAACCAGCCAAACCTCATCTCATATGATTGAAAATCTAGATCTAACCTACAGCATACATGTTCTTCCGACACTCTTGATTCAATTCAAGACAGTATAAGGATAGAATCAATCGGTGGCAATTTCGCCAACCAACAAGTCCTTACAAAACCATTTTGAAATGCTAATTGCTCAAACCCTAATTTCCCAAAAATGTATATCATAAAAAACAATAAATCCGAAATCTAAAACCTTGGATCCATAGAGAAGAGAGAGAAAGCACATCTGACCTCATTTCTGATAGCCGCCACCGCGAGCGCTATAATCCTCCTCAACAATAGCAGTCAAATAAGGGATGGGGAAATCGGAGGGCTCGAAGCTCCTCTCCTTGGCCGTCTTGTCAACATCGGCTTTGGTGAGGATCGTGCGGCGGATGGGAGGACGGTTACGGCGCTGGTCGCGGGTGTGGTACTTGATGTCGAAAACCGTCTCGGGGTTAGAGGTGGGGATGATCGCCCTCTGCGGCACCGTTGCGGGGCAGAAAACTCTGTACTCCGTCGCCTTAGGAACAGAAGGGAGATACTCAGGGGAGGCGCAGGGGCCGGTGAACTCCCACGGCATCTTCAGGTGGCGCCTCAGCGACTGGAACCACGACTTGGCGGCGCCGGAACCCGACATCGTTGATTCAGAACCAGAGAGAGAGAAGAGGATGAGTCTATTGCGGGGAGATTAGGGAGGGCGTGTCCTGTGTTCTTGGTGCGGTGAAATACTGAATTAGCCCCGTTTGTCAAAAGGCTAATTTTTTTTTAAAGGGTTTGATTGAGATGAAAAAACAAAAAAATTTTGATATAAGGCGAAAATTTGGGGTTGACCAACTTTAATTGGGCCAACGTTAAGGTCGTCATGATGAACGAGACTATCAATCTCCTTAGTGCGGCCTGCAACACTTAGCGCCGTCGAGAGCCCGAAATACGTCAGCCTATTAACAACATTGTTTCCTTCCATGCAAATGTGTTTGAAGGTGACCCCGGCAAACGCTCGACACAATCCAAGGGCCTATCCGATCTCAGCATCTCAACGTCCCACGGGACCTTCCAAGTGCTTTTGAGAGTATTGAGTTCACCTGCTAGACTTCACAAATTTAGGGAGTATGTTGTGATGGAGAAATGTGGGGTTGTGTGAAAGCAAATGTTCCTTTAGATGTCGTGACAAAGAGGAATAACACTTACCTTATGTCGGAAGCAGCATTGAAGTACGAAGCTGTATTTGCGAGGATGACAGAAGAAGATGTGAACTTTATGACATACTTTGTGGCTGATAACAAGGCGGGATCTTCAACTTATAATCAGGGTCGTGCCAATCATTTTGAGGGCCATTTTCGAAATTAAAATTGATCATATTAATTAATTATTATATTTTTTGCTAAATCTATAATTATTTATAATTCATTAAAATACTACTATATTTATAAAATTTTAGATTAAATTTATCAATTTTTTAAGAATAAAATAGCCATTAATTGTTTTTAAATACTTTTTTACCTAAAGATGATTTGGGTGGTTATTAAAGGTAGTACATATATATATATATATATATATATATATATATATATATATATATATATATATATATATATATACATATATATATATATTTTTGTGTATTTTTCTCTAACTTTGCTTTTTACCTTTTGAAAATTGAATTAATTTCATTACGTGTTGTAAGTTTAAAAAATATTATTGTATCAGGCAAATAACCCCGGGTTTATTTGGAGAATTATTTATCTTCTTGAGAAAAATATACTCACAACAAGTTTTAAAATTTAAAGATAAAAACTACTTTAATTCACTTGAATGACTATGGGTTTGTTTGAATTTCAAATCAATTATTTTTATAAATATAAACACTTTTAAAGTATTTAATTAGCACAATTTATAATGTATTTAAAATAAAATACAGTGTAACATACTAACATCTGTTATTTAGCTATATCAATCTTAAAATATAATTATAAATAATCCATATAAAAACAAACAAAATCACCAAATAAAAAGTAATAGGCCCATTGGGCCTTAGTTTCATCTCCTTTCGAAGTGAATTAAAGAAAAATAAAGATAAAACAGTTAGTAAATTAAATTTTGCCGGACAGACTCCTGCTACCACTAATGTTCCAAAAAACGCTTGGTGGATGCTCGGCGAAGGGGTGGGCAAGGGTCTAGGCGGACTCGGCGGAGTCTAGGCGGACTTTTTTATTTTGACATGCATTTTTACTTTTAAGCCATGTCAAAGACCTAAATCACTTAATAAAGGCTATATAAACTAATAAACTTTCATAAGCTTCATAGTTCCATATTGTTTTTAACATTTTCCAAAGTCAAAAGCATAAACCATAACACTTCCCGTTCAACCGGCACAAAATAAATAACATAATCAAAGTCTAAAACAACCTACATGTTGTAACATAAAACATTATGTTATGATTGGGCTTTGATTATAATGATTGGGCCAAAGACCCATGAATTGGGAAACTCTCAGGCTTATAAGCCTTGTAACAAACCGAGATGGGGCATCGATGAATGAATTGACATCTCCTTCTACCTCTGTCTCTCGTTCTATCTCTCTTCTTCCTCTTACCTTCTCCTCTGATCTATCTTTCTCCTTACTTTCTTTCTCAAACCCTCCATGGAAGCCCAAGCTTCTGCCTAATTGGCCTTCGGGTCATAACAATGGTATCAAAGCCTTTCGGTTCTTAATTTCGCATTTTGATTTTGAAACTCGAAACCGTTCGACGCCTATGATAGCTATGGGGGCCGATCGAACTATTCTCGTCAAGATTCACCTGGAGTTCTACTCGATCCCTTGGGAAGTGCTGGAACAAGTATTTGCTCCGTTTAGGGTGATCGAATACATAGAATTATTTTGACCCGGAGAGGAGTTTCATTCGAAGATCCACTTCAAGAGTCGGGAATCCGCCATTGAAGCATTAGAGCGCATCAATTGTAGGGACGTCTACGATGGGTGTTGTCATTTGGAGCTGATTCTTGAGGCCAGTTTGATGGAGGACAGCCTCCGAAGAAACGAAACCCGACTGCAAAAGGTGTGTGATGAACGACGACAACGCGTGAATCAAGCAATTGCAGAACCGAGTCGGGGAAGTGAAGAAGATTTGGAATCTTCAGAAGCTCCAAAGCCAGCCGAGGGTTCATCATACGAGGCGCCGCAAGATTCCTATAAAGCCATGATCGATGCTTATCACAAATTGATGGTCAGTGCAGACCAGTTGATAGCCTCGATTGAGGGCGTCTTGAGTCCAAAAAGCAGTGGGAGATCTCCGACCGATAATTTCACAGCCAAAGAATCAACTGATCCGATTCAGGTCGAAAAGATTACAAGTCCGAGGAATCAAGATTGTCAGGCTGAGGCCCCTATCACATAAACGAATCAAGAAATCGATGCTTCGCTGAAATTAGAATTTGATTCAATTGAAGGTGCCACCTAGCCCTCTTCAATCGACGAAGAGGAATTGCAAAACCGCCAGGCAGGGACCTACCCATCGAGTGCAGAATGCGTGGACAATGGCGAAGCAACCACCTTCATCAAGGGGCAACCAAAAACTTGCGACGAAGCTCTCCTGGCAAAGAAACTAGGAGCCATGAGCAACAACAACATGCCCCTTGAAATCAAAGAAATGGGCGACCCGACAATCGCCTGGGAATCAACATCGATTCCAAGCATCCAAAGATTTTCAAGGAATTCGAGCTCTTGGTGGATATGAAAGAGCATCCAAAGGTAATTCTCAATCCTTCAGTTGTGGTTGAATCAGAGGAATTAGATATATTGCTTGATTTTTTGTCTGATTCGATCAAGATTAAGGTGGCTCATTATAAGGTGAGTTCAATGGAATTGCTAGATATTCCGACCGCACACCAATTGTTTGTGGAATTGCCTGTCAAAGAGACTGGTGTAGTAATCGAAGGTGGTGATTTTTCAATTAGCTCGACTATAGCTAAGACTGTCTATAAGGTGTTTGAGAAAATGCCTCATAGAAAGAAGGCCTTGCGTGATCCGTTTGAGCACAACGTAGTTGAATATCGGTTGATTTTGATTCCCTTTGACAGAGGAAGGGCCTTTGCAACTCCTATTGATCAAGACTCGATCAGATGGCCTTATGATAGAGGAAAGGGATCATCCTCTAACTCTCCACTGTTGGTCTTGGTTGATTTGTGTATTGAAGGGATTGTTACCAATGGTATAAATAGAAAGATATGCATTTCTGGGGTCGATGCGCCATCGATCGATACTCCGGTTATAAACACACATAGGGTGGATTAATACAAGGTCTTTGATCCAGGAGGGGGTGTTGAGGTGCAGCAAATGATTCAATACATCCAATGCTATACTGTAGGTATGCAAGCATATGGTTAAAGCACTCAAAGATTGCTAATGTTGGATAGCAAATTCAAGCTGTAAAATTTGTTGAGGTGCTGATGTTTCACAGACAAGGAAGATAGTGGTGCAAATAGGATTCAATATGCATCCGGGAAGGCACCTAGCTTTGTTTGTTGATGTAGCTTTATTTTGATGCAGTGCTACTACATGGGCTGATTAGGCCTTAAGATCACTTATGAAGTGTAAGGTTTGTTCTTGGGAAACTGCTGCAGATGGGTTGCGGCAATGTGAGCTTCTGCAGGGTGGGACTTTTACACATGTACATACATCCTATACTACAGAGGAAGGGCAAAAAATTAGGGTCGCTTCACTGACTATCAAATATAAGGTTTCTTTTGAAAGCCTTAATTCAGCCACTAATGTGATAAATGGACAGTCTTACACCGGAGTACACAGGAGCCCAAATCAACCTTTATCCATTCAAGGCTAGCAATGCACTTTGAATTTTTTCTTTAGACTTTTGTTTCCATCATTTACACATTATGTCATGTATAAGTGTTCACTTGCTGTTAGGCCTACAAATGCCCATCATTTGCATCTTAAGACTTGAGGACAAGTCTTTTTAAAGGGGGGAGTATTGTTATGATTGAGCTTAGATTATAATGATTGGGCCGAAGGCCCATGAATCGGGAAACTCTCAAGCTTATAAGCCTTGTAACAAACCGAGATGGGGCATCAATGAATGAATTGACATCTCCTTCTACCTTTGTCTCTCGTTCTATCTCTCTTCTTCCTCTTACCTTCTCCTCTGATCTATCTTTCTCCTTACTTTCTTTTTCAAACCCTCCACGGAATCCCAAGCTTCCGCCTAATTGACCTTCGGGTCATAACACATTAATCTTCTAGACTTCTATATCTTCATTTTCTAAGTCTTTACCATCAAGCTCCATGTCCGACTCAAGGTAAAACTCATCATCTTGATCCTCATCCATCTCCGGCTCAGTGCCATCGGAAACAAAATCATCTTCTTCGGGCTCTCTCAATTCTTCCAAACGGCGACTCCATGGTTGCAATTTCTCATTTACTCCAATACACGTCGAGTCGAGTTCGACCTCATCATCATCTTTGATAGATTACATATTGTATAGTGGGCCTATTGGCTCCGACCCAATCCATCTTGTAACCTATATATATGAACATGATGAGGAATGAAACCCTAAGGGGGATTTTATATCAATCATACGTCTCTACATGGTATCAAGCTTTTCTTTCTAGCGGAAACCTAATTCGATCCGCCGCCTGTGCCTCCACCCCTCTTTCTCGCAGTAGCCCCCCGCCGCCCGTCTCCATCTCGAAAGGCCCTGCCGCCGTCCTATCCACCGCCCTCCTCACCTTCCGCCGCCTCTCTCCCTCTCGGCACTATGGCCGAAAACCCTAAGTCTCCTTTCCACTCCGTCGGGTCCGCCCTCACTATCTCCGGCATCAACAATTACATCCCCCTACTCGCCTCCTGCCATTTCAGAAGCCCTTCCACCGCCTACTCGCGTCCTGCCTCCGGTCCCGAGCAAGGGTTCTCTCCGCATCTATGCCGCGGGCGCAACATATGCCGCGGGCGCAACATATGCAGCGGGTGCAGCATATGCCGCGGTCGCTGCAGCGGCCGCGGCAGCAGCAGCTCCCGCAGCTCTAGGCAACACCCGCATCTTACTAAGCCTATTGGCTCTCGCCCTTGGAACGTCGCCCCTAGATGGTCCCCGGTGCTTGGCTTCAACCCTCATTGGATGCACTCCGGCTATCCTGCCCCTCGACAAGCCGGCCCTCAAGCCTATTTGACATCGTCTGATCGAGACTCTGTTCCACCTGATGTGCATCACGCCTTCTCCTCTACGCAACTGACCTCTCCCGACTCTTCTTGGTACATTAACACTAGTGCCATCTCCCATATGACGAACTCCTCAGGTACCCTCTATTCTATTTCGTTTAAAGGTCCTGCACACTCTATTATCGTCGGCAATGGTGGTCGTCTTGCTAATTCGGGTATTGGCCATGCCACATTACAGACCCCAATCCACCCCTTATACCTTAACAATGTCCTCATTGCCCCAAAGATTGTCAAAAACCTTATCTCTGTCCGTCGGTTCACTACTGACAATAACGTCCCTCTTGCGTTTGATCCCTTTGGTTTCTCTGTGAACGATCTTACTATGGGGGTTACTCGCCTGAGATGTAACAGCACCGGGGAGCTCTACCCTGTCACACCGCCATCTCCATCCCGTCATCCGTGTCCGGTCGCCCTCTCGGCATCGTCTTCCAGCCTATGGCATGCATGCCTTGGCCATCCCAGTGCTTCCATTTTAGATGTCCTTCGTTCTCAGAGTCTTGTCAACTGTATTAAAGACCAACACTCTAGTTTATGTTCTTCTTGTCAGTTGGGCAAACATGCAAGACTGCCGTTCCAACGGTCCTTGAACTCCACACTTGCACCTTTTGATATCATTCATAGTGACATTTGGACATCTCATGTGCCTAGCAAGGATGGTCACAAGTACTACCTTTTATTTCTTGATGATTACACTCATTTTTTATGGGTTTTTCCATTGCAATTCAAGTCCCAAGCGTTTCCCACTTTTGTCAAGTTTCACGCCTACATTAAAACACAATTTCACACGTCCATCAAATGCTTCCAATGTGACAATGGCAAGGAATTTGATAACAAGGACTTTCATTCCTTCTTCACCACACATGACATCTCATATTGGTTGTCATGCCCCTATACCTCTCAGCAAAATGGCAAGGCCGAAAGAATCATTCGAACAATAACCAACATGATGTGTTCTTTACTCTTTCACGCATCTATTCTCATTGCCTATTGGCCTCACGCCTTATCAATGACATGTTATCTCCTCAACATCCTCCCTTCTACTACCCTCCAGCATCGCTCACTCACTCAGGCATTATATTGCACCCTGCCTAGGTATGATCATCTTCGTATCTTCGGGTGCCTATGCTTCCCAAACCAGTCCTCCACCGCCCCACAAAAACTTCACTCGCGCTCCACTCCATGTGTGTTCCTCGGGTATCCGTCCGATCATTGCGGTTACCTTTGTCTCGATCTTCAAAGCCATAGGCTTATCCTGTCGCGTCATGTCACATTTGATTAGTCCCACTTTCCCTTCTCTTCTCATCCTCTCCCCTCTCCCACACCTACTGTCTCCCAGTCTAAGTCAGAGTCTCCCTTCCCGCACTTCCTTCTTCCCCAGGGCTCTCCCGGTGCTACTGTCTCTCCCCCTACACCGCCCCCACCACCACCTCCCCCACCTACCACCAGACCACACACCCGTAGTATCTCCGGTGTGTTCGGACCGAGACAGATTGTCTCCATGCACGCCTCCGATTGCCCAGACACCACCCCCTCTCAGACTCACCGAACTAGTGTCCCACATCACCCGTTGTCGCGGCCGCCGCCACGTGCCGCGCCCGCGGCATCATCCCAACTCGCCCCCACCGTCCCCAAGGCACCTCATGCTTCAAACCCGACCTCGCTTTCCCCCATCCCCACCTCCCACAAAACAGCCCTCCTCGACCCGAATTGGCAGGCGGCTATGCTCGATGAATACATGGCCCTTACAAGGAATGGTACCTGGGTTCTTGTTCCTCGCCCTTTTGAGGCGAACGTCATTCGCTGCATGTGGCTTTTCCGCCACAAGTTCTGCTCTGATGGGACTTTGGAACGTTTGTGGTTAATGGTAGAGCTCAGCAGGCAGGTATATATTGTGATGAGACATTTAGCTCCATAGTCAAGCCTGCTACTATCCGGGTGGTGCTGAGCTTAGCGTTATCGCGACATTGGTCTAGTCATCAGCTGGATGCCAAGAACGCCTTTCTGCATGGCCATATGAATGAGACGGTTTACATGTTTCAGCCGCCAGGGTTCGTTGATGCTGATCGTCTCAAACATGTTTGTCTCCTGAAGCGCTCTCTATATGGTCTGAAGCAGGCTCCACGGGCGTGTTTCCAACGCTTTGCTTCTCATCTCCTACGCTTGGGTTTCGTTGGCAGCCACTCAGATTCATCTCTCTTTATCTATCGTAGAGGCGCAGACATGACTTTTTTGTTACTTTATGTCGACGACATCATTCCCACCGCCTCCTCTGATGCTCTTCGGACGTCCATCATTGCCCAGTTGAGCTCCGAGTTCGCCATGTCGGATCTTGGGCCATTGTCTTATTTCTTGGGAGTCTCCGTGCAGCATCATGCGTCTGGGTTGTTCCTCTCTCAGAGTAAGTATGCTGCCGAAATTGTTGCTCGGGCCAAGATGAGCAACTACAAGCCTGTCGCCACCCCTGTTGATTCTTCCAACAAGCTCAGTGCTCACTCTGGTCCTCTGTTTGATGATCCGACGTTGTATCAGAGTCTTGTCGGGGCATTGCAGTATCTTACATTCACTCGGCCAGACATTATCTATGCCGTTCAGCAGATCTGCCTGTTTATGCATGCGCTTAGGGAGCCGAACTTTCAGGCCTTGAAGCGGATCATTCGGTATATCAGTGGTACCCTCGATTTGGGCACCACGATCTCCCCTTCCTCTCGGCATGACCTCGTCGCCTACACGGATGCGGATTGGGGTGGTTGTCCTAACACACGTCGCTCCACGTCTGGTTACTGTGTCTTCCTCAATGACACTCTTGTGTCCTGGTCGGCGAAGCGTCAGTCTGTGGTTTCCCACTCCAGCGCAGAGGCTAAGTACATGGGGGTCGCCAACGTTGTTTCCGAGTGCTCATGGCTGCGCAATCTCCTTCTTGAGCTCCGCTGCGCTCTTCGGAAGGCCACCCTGGTGTACACAGACAACGTCTCCGCCGTTTATCTCGCCAACAACCCCGTCCAATATAGCGCACGGAGCACATTGAGCTCGATCTCCACTTCGTTTGGGACAAGGTTTCTCTTGGACATGTTCGTGTTCTACATGTCCCGTCCTCCTATCAGTACGCTGATATCTTCACCAAGGGTTTACCTCGTTAGTTGTTCCTCGATTTTCTGTCCAGTCTCACTGTTCAAGACCCTCCACTTTCGACTGCGGGGGTTTGATAGATTACATATTATATAGTGGGCCTATTGGCTCTGGCCCAATCCATCTTGTAACCTATATATATGAACATGATGAAGAATGAAACCCTAAGGGGGGGATTTTATATCAATCATACGTCTCTACAATCTTCATCCATTCCATTAACCATCCATGATTGTGCACTAGCATACTCATTTGATAGAAGAGCATCCACTCTCTTCTTTTGATTCTTCTTCTTTTGTTCATTAATCTTGCATTGAATTGGACATAAACTAGTTTGTCCAATGTGGCGGTATCTAGTCTATTCCTCTTCTTTGTGTGAACCTATATAACATTTCAAAGATTGGGTATTAGGCTATTAGCAAATAACAACTAAAAGAATAAGAGGGAAAGATATAATAATTTATTTCAAATTACCATTTCAAATACACTCCAATTTCTTTCACAACCGGATGAGCTTATTGTTAAAGAAAGAATCACCTTTACAACATTTCGGAGATTGGGTACATTGATGCCATAGTTAGACCACCATCCAACTACATAATAAAAATCAAGTATTAAGTTTAATTATATGAAAACTACTCCGTAGTAAATAAATAAAAAACAGTAGATTTAATTATAATGCATAAGTTAAAAAAAAAACTAGTGTTTTCAACGGTGGGGGAGGTGTCCCATTAGATCGCTCTCCTACCCCTGGAAGTTTTTTTTTTGAAGCAAGATAAGAAGTTCGGTTTTCTAGACAAGCCTAGAGAAACCGAGAGACCGGACAAACCGGTGGATGGACTAACCATCATGTACAACTGAAGCAAATAACAGAAGCAAATGACAGAAAAGAAAAGACATAAGCAAATGACATAAAAATACAAGGATCGTACAAGCCATCCTACACTGTAAATCACAAGTCAGAAGAGAAACGAAACGATCGGCCAAAGAGACAACGCACTCAGAGAACTCTGGGGAACTAGCGGACACCTCAGATTATGGACTCAAAAGAGCCATCAGGTGTCGATCGCAAACCACGACGTCATCGAACATAACAAATCATCAACCGCTCACAAAAACCTGCAACACAACAAGAACAGACCAGTACACCAACCCACAAAATCAAACCCAAACCACATCATTGCCCATTCAAACTCCCGTGCACTCATCTCAACCCTCCAGGACGATAACTAGATCGTGAGCGGACTACCACAAGGATAAGCCCAAACAGAGGCGATAAAAAACGAGAGAAGGAAACGAAAAGGAGCAATAATGAACCGGAGAACGATTGAAGGTGCGGGCGAAACAACAATCCCAATTGTTTAAGCTCATTGACAGGAACAACCGGAGTAGGCAACGGCGGGAGCAGACGACGAAATAAGCGGCGGAGCCAAGGAGAGCCTGTGAGGCCAAGGTTGAAACAAGGGTCGGCGAACCGATGTGGACGGCAACCGAGGTAGGCGGAGGAAGGCATAGGAGGCAGAACAGGGAGGCAGCAAAGGCCAGACAAAGTCAAGGCGGCGGAAGACCAGCGAGAGGAGGAGGCCGCGGTCGGCGACGGAGGACAAGAAGAAACTCAAAGCGGCGGCGATAAACGTCAGGGTGGCGGTGAAGGGAAGCCATGGTGGCGGTGGCGGCAAGCCACTGACTACGGGAGTGTAAGGGTTGGCTGGAGAGGCTTGGAAGCGGGAGGCCGGGTTGTGGAGGTTGATCAGACGGTGGCCGGTGAACCTGGAGAAGACTAAGAAGTTGATGAAGAGGCGGCGACGGCCAAACTAGGGTTTCCAACCCCCTACCCCTGGAAGTTAATGGAAAAGGGTTAGAGTGATGATTTTGGATATACTTGAAATTATTTCCTTATTTTGTCTTTTTTTTTTCCTTATTTCTCCTATTTAACCAAATAAAATTTGAGTTTAATCTTTTTTATTTTCTGTTCTTTTTCACTAAAGGATTGGTTTACTTTTCTTTCCTTTCCTCCAAATAAACGGCCCCTCAATGGGTGACGTGGGTAAGTACGAGATAAGGCCTCAAATTGTGGAGGAATGAAAGAAGGGTTTTGTTTGTCGACACGTAATTAATTACTCCGTAATAAGTAGACAACGAAAGATAGGTATATGTTGTTAGAGAAGCCCTGAAATTGATTAATTAAGCGACAAAAAAAAATGCTGTAAGCTGGTACGAAGGAACCGATAATTTGTCTTCCACCCCTTCCAATTCAATCATCGAATCCCCCCAAATCTATTTGTTTTAGCCTTCAATTCTTACATTTGCTTCCACTCCATTTGGGGAGTAAATCTTTTCCAATGAATCTTACTGTTTGCAATTTTTAATCCATATTTACATGTACATATACATGATTCCTTAATGTAAATACCGAAATTCGAAAATAGGTTCGATAGTTGGATAGGCTTACATAGGATTATTTGTAAAGGTGACGGTTAGTTCATAAACACTAAGGGTTAGGTGTCCTTATTAATAAAAGAAGAAGGCCTATTTAAAATCCTCCCCGAGGCAATGGGACATGATGATTTTTATCCCGTACTATTTACATGTAACCACCATTTTAAAAATCGCGCTTAGGCACTGTCTAGGTGGTACCTGGATGCTAGGCGGGAGGACACCTGAGAATTTTTACGCCTAGGCAAAACTCTAGGCGGAAATCTGTCACCTCCTAGACGCCGCTTAGGCGCCACTTAGGCCTGTTTAGTCAGACGATTATTTAGTTTTAGAGTCTAGGGAGGTGATTAGCCGACTTAGAGTTTTTTTTAATCCCCTAACTCAGAATGTATTTGCTTTTGAGTCGAACCTATGATTTTTGATTTTAGGAGGTCTGGAGTCACCGATAGGACGTGCACATTAGCTTTTTATTTACTCTAATGTTAGTTAAGCATCATAAATTTAGTTTTACGGGTGATATTCTGGATTATTATTATTTACATTCAGTGGCGGACCCACGGGGGGCTCGCGGTGGCTTTAGCCCCACCCTGACTTTTGGAAACAAAATAAATCCAGGGTGGGGCTAAAGCCACCCCGAGCCCCCCCCGTGGGTCCGCCACTAAATGTAAATAATAATCCAGAATGTTTCGACTTCTTTGCGCTTAATGTTTGATTTTTTTATTCTATCTTGTCTGGTCAACTTGTTAGAATCAAATCAATTGTTAGAGTTTTGTATTGAGTTGTAAGTTTTTGAAACTCGTTCCTCAATTTCTATATTGAATGTTTCGACTTCTTTGCGCTTAATGTTTGATTTTTTTATTCTATCTTGTCTGGCCAACTTGTTAGAATCAATTCAATTGCTAGAGTTTTGTAGATTCCTGGTTGTGAACATTAACCCAAGTGGCAAACTTATCCCTTTAGGGCTGGTTGAATTAATTGGATAGGTAAGAAGTTGGATGTGTTGTGAAATTCCTCTTTAGGGATTGCAAATACCTTGGTTAATCTCTAAACTTAAAGCTATCGATTGAGTCAAATCCTTCTTTAGAAATTGCTCATGAGATAAGGGTTTCTGTGACTAGTTGGACTAGAAACTATATTAGATTGGGACAAGGACATTAATTGGAAATCTAAAAGGTCGGGAGGACGTTACAAGGATCAACTTAACTAAATAAAGTGGATAATTGTAGGTAGGACTATTTTCCCATATTGTCTAAATCAAGTTTATTTAGTATTGCTTTCATTCTTCCGCTTAGATAAAAGGCGGATCTTTTGCACTATATATAAAACCCCCTTTGGTTACTCAATTGGCAACTGAATCCCACTCGAATGGAAAAGTTCCTTGTGGGATCGATCTTGTGCTTATTCACCATACTAGATTACTAGTTTATAAGTTTGAGTTCCGTTTGACAGGATCAACGACATGTTTTCCCCCCGTCAACGAACTTATTGCTTCTCAATCCTCATGCAAGAGTTTAGGGAGTTAATAGTGATCGAATCAGGAAGCTATTTAACTCTTTGCACAAACCGACACTAAGATAGCCAAGCATAACCAAACAACATGATGATCATGGATTTACCAATGTTGCGAATATAAGTAAAGCTATATATATATATATATTCTCATTTGCAGTCATTATTTCGCTTACTATTTTCCGCTCATTGTTACTATTGTCTTCTTTACGAATTGCTCGCTTAGTTAATACCTTTGACCAAAGTCGCATGCACTCTCTGTGGGATCGACCTGTACTTACTACTAATACTCGTTACTAATTGAAAGTATAAAAATTAGAATTTGGGTGTATGAATACACGACATTATGCACGCATCAAACTCTTGACATCGAATAAGAGCCAAATAACCCGACTGCATCCCTCATTTACCGGATTTAATCATACTCTTGGGAAAACCAAAAGGAGTGACGTGTAGAATTAAAGGCCGGGTAGGTTGTTTTTGGTAGTTTAGGGAAGATACAAGAAAGGTCACGGGGGTGGGGCTCAAGGAGAGGGATATAGTCATAGTGGACTAGTGGTGGCTTCTGCTGGTGGGAACTGGGAAGGTGCCTTGCTTCAGCTTGTAGGTTGTACTGTTGTAGGCTACCGAATTCTCAATTAATTTCTTCTGTACAGCCCACGTTGAAGTGATGAGCCGCAGCCGCATATATGAAGTAGAACTAGCTAGAATCCAATACATACAATACAACAAATTAATATTAATATAGGTACAAACAACTGTACAACTTCAACATAAAACTTCAAGGGGACGTCTTCCTCTCCTCTCCTTATCGATAAGTATATATGATATATCCCAATTGTACACTCCTCGATCTTTACCCACCTGTCTCGATCTACAATTCCGTACATGTAGTTAGGCTCACTCTATAGCCTATACGTACCTACTTTTTTCCTACTATTTCATTTATTTATAGGGTGGGGTTGCAAACTGTGATCGATCGAGGTTCCAACTAATATCGATCACTTTCAAACAAACGCAAAATTCTTACTCTTTACCTCTTCTAGAGTTGCAGGATTCCATTGCAGATCTATATTTAATTGTCTGTTGAACGGTGAATAGAATAGTAGATAGTAGAATTAGGGTTAAACCCGCGTACTTAAACGTAAAAGTCGACAAAAACTTAATAGAACTAGGTTTAGAATAAAATAAAACGACACGTGTCGCTGATGACCAATAGGGCGACCGCGGGACAGATGTCGCAGCCGCTGCCTGGCCCTGTATGAAACAATCTTCTTCTGGCTGGGAGGATGCGGCAGTCGCGGCAAGGGTGCAGCGGCCGCTACCTATGGACGTCACGACTTCTTTTGTTGCCCTCTACATAAGTGCTCAACCTCACTTCTTCTCTTCAATGTTCAATCTTTAGCTTTGTATTTCAATTCCATGATCATTGCATCCCCTTGTAATGTTCGAATCATTAACTCTGCAAAATAAACCACACATTCGTGCTGAATCCGAACTCTTCCAAAATAATCATAGAATGCAATTTAACTCCAAAACATGCCCCAAATGCAACTTAACTAGCCTAAAAATGCTTATAATGTCTATCTAAAATACGCATTATCATCCCTAATCACACAAGCATATAATTCATGTAACTCTCGCATATTCGACGTGTAACCTGGTTATCAACCCAGCTATTACTTTTGCTAAGAATAAGACTAAATTATCTGTCATTACCCTTTCATATTCATGAATCCCAACCTATTCATCAAGACATGTTTAGCTATAATCACTTAACATGTTTACCTATCTTAGTGGCCAATTAAGACGAATAAACAACGTCACATGTAAAGAACAAGAGTAATGAATGACTAATACACATAAACCAAATAAATACTATATAAAATAGTATTCAAACAACCCTCACATGTCTCTAACCAATGCATAAAATATAAGCAAAACTATATAAAAGGTTTAGCCAAGCATGACTTACCGAAATAGCAGAAAAGAAAAAAGAGAAAAGTGAAGAGATGTGTTGTGTGTTGAGATGTATGAATGTGAGGCAGAGGAGAACTGTATTTATAGGCATATAGGAGAGGTAGGAGTCGGAGATCATAAGGTAGAAGAAAAGCCCAATGGGCCAGATTCGCCCTCGGAAGAAATCTTCCATAATCTGTATCGGTGGGCGCCGACAAGGTATCGGCGGGCGCTGATCCTATATCTCCCACGGAACCTTCAACGGGTAATGTGAGTCGGCGAGCGCCGATCCCTAGGCCGCCTCTGCAATGACTTCATTTCTTCTTCTTCTTTTCTTGTCTTGCTTGTTTGTCCTTCCGTACGTCTTCTTCCTTGACTCTTCCTTACACTTCTAAGGCTTCGTATTATTAGCTTTCCTCTTTGTCCTTTAGCTTGATTTCCAGGAATATGCATATATAGGCATAAAACGCGTAGATTTCGAACTTTTCAACTTTCAAGGCAATGAACGTACTTTATGCTAAAAACCTAACTAAATGCAGCCTAAATGACTTAAGAATGCCTATACAAATCATACATTATCTCAAATCCCCCACACTTACCTTTTGCTAGTCCTCGAGAAAAATCATTTTAGAACATAATCATTGTATCCCACAAACATAACGTAATCGATCTTCATGAATTAGCCATTCTTAAAGAGTAACATCTCAAGTAAGTGCAAACAATGGTAAAGTAGACTAACGTCCTAGCATGTATATGTACGATCAAATAGCCTGTATGCCTTATCTATCCAACCTCACAAGGAGTATGTGTTTCGCTCGTTCTCATGTATTTAGGCTTTAAGATCAACTCTCAATTTACAACTCAATTCATTACACAAAAATCATCTTAAGCATTTTATATAGCATTATCTCCACCCAATACTTCAAAACAAATACTACCTACGTTCAAAAATAAGTGACGTTTGACTTTTTGACACGCTTTTTAAAGAGTTAAAAACTATATAAAATATAAAGTTTTGAATTGATTTTTTAAAAATAATTTTATACATATTAGTTATAAGTTTAAAATTATTTTAAAAAATTAATAAAAAAGTTAATATTTTATATAGTTTTTAACTCATTAAAAAGCGTGTTAAAAAGTCAAACGACACTTATTAATGAGCGAAGGGAGTAAGTAACACTAAGAGGACTTTCGCTCAATTTAAAGACTTAAAAAGAGACTCCCTTCAACAGGGTAGTAAAATTTTATAAACCGATTTAATCCAAAATGATATACTCTCTCATCTCGCAATAGTTGTTGTTTTAGAGTAGTAAACTTGTATAAAAAAACTTGTTATTTTAGATATACGTAGTAGTTATTATCTTTATAAGTAATTATTGCTCTTTTTATAGGTAATAATTACTATTTTTAGGTATTTTATTTTATATTAAAGTAAAAAACATATATTTTATAGTATAAGTTTTGCCAGAGGAATGAAGTAAGTACGTAACAATCGTCTCCAAAAATTTTATTGCCTTCGCCGCTAACTCCGTACGATTACGATTGTGAGTAAGGGCCCACACCTCTCCACACAAACCTCTAGTTCATTATTTACTACTCGACAATCGACACCATATTTTATCACACACTTCATCATCCCCAACCTCTCAATTTTCAAGTCTCAACCATCCATGGTTAGCCTCCTGCTAACATGCCTTCCTTCCCCATTTCCAACCTTACTCTTCCCTGGTAATCCAACCCTCTCCTCCTCCCGTTTTCTAATTCACCATCTCCATTGCAAAATTCAATTGCTTCAATAATTATATAATTTTGATTTCCCTGTACGTCTTCGATCAAAATTCAATCTTTTATTTTTATTTTTATTCCAGGTGCTTTCAGATTAAACGCAGCCCTAATGCAGACTCCCCCGCCGGCGCCGCCACGGTAGAAGACGTCAACAGTAGCACCACCACCACCACTACAACCAGCAGCAACACCAGCACCTCCACCCCGACCCCGACCCCAACCCCGCCCTCCTCCAGCAGCCCCGGCGAGTGCTACGCCTGCACCCAGGTCGGCCTCCCCGTCTTCCACTCCACCAGCTGCGACAGCGCCTCCCACCACCCCGAATGGCAGGCCTCGGCGGGCTCCTCCCTCTTCCCCGTCCAATCGAGGCCCGGCCCGGCCCGCTCCAGGAGCAAGGGCCTGGGACTGGCGTCGCCGACGATTGCCCTGCTGTTCGGGACGATACTGGACCCGAGGAGCGAGTACGTGAGGAGGTGGAACCGGGCGATCCTGGTGGCGCGTGGGGTGGCGCTGGCCGTCGACCCGCTCTTCTTCTACGCGATATCGGTAGGGGCGAAAGGGGGCCCGTGCCTGTCGATAGACCTGTGGCTGGCGATTGTGGTGAGCGTGCTACGCACGTGCGTGGATGGGGTCCACCTGTTCCACCTCTGGCTCCAGTTTCGGCTTGCTTACGTGTCAAGGGAGTCGCTCGTGGTTGGATGCGGAAAGCTCGTGTGGGACGCACGTGCGATTGCGGGTCACTATGTGAGGTCACTCAAGGGCTTCTGGTTCGACGTGTTCGTCATCCTTCCTATACCTCAGGTTCATTCTCTTTACCTCCATTCAATCATCTGAAACTCTAAGTGTAATGGGAAATAATTATAACATCAATCATGTCAGAGCATCTTTAACCATGATACTCATATTGGAGTATCATCACTTACTTTTTGTCAATTTTCCTTCATCCACCTCATTTTAATATTTGGAATTCCACGACCATGATACTTAACATGAGTATCTTATTTCACCTTTTGCATCAAAATTTTTTTTTTTGTAATTTTTTTGGGTAAGTAAAAATAAAATGGGACCCACTATTAATATTTGATTGGGTAATATTCTATGGTATTGTGTCATATTGAGTATCATAGATATGATACGATACTTGAGCTCCCTTTTTCTTTTGGGTTCTTTCAAAAATATAATTTTTTCTTACATTTCCTTTTATTTTTATTCTTATGGTACTTGGAGTACCACCATTAAAGATGCTCTCAAAGTGTAATGGGAAAAATTGCAGGTAGCGACGTCGAATCAAACATCTTATATAGTCAATACGACACATAAGTGTTCATATAAACATAAATAGAAACATAGGTGAATCCTTTAATTGAAGTTTTTTTTTTTGAAGCAAGATAAGAAATTCAGTTCAACTTGTCTAGAGAGATCGAGAGATCGGACAAGCCGGTGGATGAACTAACCATCATGTATAATAAGAAACAAATAACTGAAGCAAATGACTGAAATAAAATAACAGAAGCAAATAAAATAAAATAAAAAAACAAGGAACGTACAAGCCATCCTACACTGCGAAACACAAGACAAAAGAAGAACGAAACGATCGGCCAAAGGGACAACGCACACAGCGAACTCTGGGGACCAGCGGACACCTCAGATTATGGACTCAAAGAGCCTTCAGATGTCAATCGCACGTCCAGGACGTCATCGAACATGACACATCAATCATCGCTCACAAGAAGCTTGCAACACAACAAGAATAGCACAATACACTAACCCGCAATTCAACCACAAACCACATCAAAGCTCAAACAAACCCCAAGCACTCATCTCAACCCTCAAGGATAATAAAATTGTAGACAGGCTATCACAAGGATAAGCCTAAATAGAGGCGATAAAAACCAAGACAAGGAAGACAAGAAGAGCATTGATGAACCAGAAAGCCAATAAAACAGCGGACTACAACTATCAAAAAAGTGATTTGGGGAGAGAGTTCTCCATCATTGTGGATGATTTAAACATAGGCAAATCATTTCACTAACTTGTTAGTGGTGGTTATGATCCCTGTGAAAACACACACACACACACATCGCTAGGTTATTAGAGGTAATTTTGATATGGTAGTTTCTCAGTACATGATCCAGTGGCATTAGCAACCTTAACTAGCTAGAGACACTGATTCATCAGATTTGTTGTTGTTGCAGGCCGTCTTCTGGTGTTTCGTTCCGCGATTAGTGAGAGAAGAACGGATAAAACTTCTGATGGTGATACTTCTCATCGCGTTTGTTGTACAATTCTTGCCCAAAGTTCTCCACAGCCTCTCGCTGATGAGGAGAATGCAGAAGGTTACAGGCTACATCTTCGGCACCATTTGGTGGGGCTTCGGCCTCAACCTCATTGCTTACTTCATCGCTTCTCATGTAAGTTGTACCGTGTGGTTCGTCTTAGCACTTAGCAGTAGCCTTTCTAGCTAGTTAGCTTGTAACCTTTTGTTGCTGTCTGGACTGCAGGCAATAGGAGGATGCTGGTACGTTCTTTCCATACAACGTGTCGCCTCCTGCCTTGCCCAGCAATGCAATCAAAGCACCAAATGTAGTCTTTCCCTATCTTGCTCGAAGCAGAGCTGCTACCAGTATCTCCTCCCTTCGAAAACGCTAGGAAATCCCTGTGGTTTCAACTCTACCATACTCAGAAAGTCACTGTGCTTGGATGAGGATGGTCCCTTTCCATATGGCATCTATGGTTCCGCTTTGCCTGTCATCTCCACCAAATCCATCTTCGTCAAGATACTTTATCCCATCTCTTGGGGACTATACCAGCTCAGGTACGGTAAATCACCATTCCAACACGTACTTGAGATCGAGATTGGGATTTGAGTGAATTAAACCAACAGGCTAGCTAGGGAATGATCTTGATGATCCATGTTTTTGTTTCAGCACTTTCGGGAACAACCTGTCCCCAACGAGCCAGTGGTCTGAGGTGCTCTTCTCAATAGTTCTTGTGCTTGCAGGACTAATGCTCTTCACTCTATTGATAGGAAACATTCAGGTAGGTGATTTAATTAAAGCAAGCAGAAGCAGTAGTCCATCTCTATTCTCTAAAGTAAGTATGTAAATAGTCTTTTAATTAATAATTTGTTGGAAAACTATAATATATATCCAATCCAGCTGTTTCTGCACACGGTGATGTCGAACAAGAGAAAGATGCAGCTGAGATGCAGAGACATGGAATGGTGGATGAATAGGAGACAATTGCCTTCTAGGCTTAGGCACAGAGTGCGACAATTCGAGCGTCAGAGTTGGATAGCATCCGGGGCAGTTGATGAGATGGAACTCATCAAAGACTTACCTGAGGGCCTCCGAAGGGACATTAAGCGCTACCTCTGCTTAGACCTCATCAAGAAGGTACATCCGTCATCCGTAACTTAACTAACATACAGGCATCCATCCGCATCTTTCAATTTGCTAGTGAATCACTCATGTTGTGAGAATTGAATTGGTTGCATATATTGATATGCGCGCAGGTGCCTCTTTTCGACTGCTTGGATGATCTGATTCTCGACAACATATGTGACCGCGTTAAGCCCCTGATCTACTCAAGAGACGAAAAGGTGAATCCCTTAGGCTAAAATTGCCTCAACTCAAGTCATGAATGAATCCGGGCATGTGTGTGTATATGCATGCTTTGTTTAAGGCTAACATGAGTAATGCGACAGATAATGAGGGAAGGAGATCCGGTGCAGCGGATGGTGTTCATGGTTAGAGGGCGGATAAGGAGCAGTCAGAGCCTCAGCAAAGGTCATATAGCAACAGATTTTTTAGAGCCAGGCGCTTTCTTAGGGGACGAACTGCTGTCGTGGTGCCTCAGGAGGCCCTTCAATCACCGACTTCCGGCGTCTTCTGCTACTTTCATCTGCCTTGAGTCCACCGAGGCCTTTGCTCTCGACGCTTACGACCTTCGCTACATAACCGAGCACTTCCGCTACAAGTTCGCTAACGAGAATATGAAGAGGACGCTGAGGTATATATGTTTTTAGGTTTATTAATAGCATCTTAATTAATTCATATATAAATGCTCTTATTATTAATTCAATTCACGGTAAAAGCGTCGTTTTAACGGAGAACCACACCTTAACGCAACAGGTATCATTCGTCGACCTGGAGGACCTGGGCGGCAGTGAACATACAGCTAGCGTGGCGACGTTACATGAAGAGAATGAGGGGTTCAGTGAATCATGCAACGATGGCACGCAATGGCGAGGCTGATGATGCGAATTGGCTGCGACACTACGCCGTGGCATTCATGTCCTTGAGGCCTCATGACCATCTTGAATGAAAACAGCCAAACTTTGGTAATTCTACTATGTGCTACAATTTATCCATCTTCATCCGGTAGCTATAGAGATCAATAAGGAGGCCAAATATCGAGTCCATTTCTTTATACATGAATATATATGTAACGGTTTATCGGTACATTCATTGAAAATATTGTGGGGAGGGATTTATCATATATGTGTGAATAATTCTCACGCCTTATGAGATCATTTTCATTTGTTATATACTAAACCTATACTCCATCCGATCGGAAATATTCGATGTTTTAGGAGGCAAAATTTGATCAACAATATTTGATGTTTTAGAAGTAATAATTATATAATTTTTTTTTACTTTTGCACTAATAACAATATAATTTGTATTTTTTTTTTGTTTAACCAATCACATTCGTGCATAAAAAATGTGATGGGGGAGTAAAAATTATTTGATGGGGTATTTAAAAGTGAAAATAATACTTCTTAATCTTTATACATATTTCTAAAACATCCAATATTTTCGATTGGAGGGATTAATTTGTTAATAATGCATAGCTAATGTTGGGTTCCCTCTTTAATCCCTATAAAGCCCAAGATTTTATGGGCTAAAAATCATTGGGTCAATTTAGTTGTTGTTGGGCTCGGACAAGGTCTTGGGAGAGATCTCTAGACTATTTATTCTTGCAAGTAGGCTCCTTAATCAGTCTAAGATAAATCCATGGAGGGAGTCTAGATTTATCAAATGACATATCTCCACTTTAGGTCGGTGGATGAAAGGCTATAAATAGCCGATGAATTGTACCAATGTGATCCATCCAAAATTCAAGAGAAAGAGAGCCTTGAGTGATAGTGTACAAATTATAAGGAAGTTTGAGTGAGTAAAAATATATATCATGAGAATTACATCTTATAAAGTATTTTCACTATATAATCTAATCATCAATTTTTTCTTCAATAATAGTCTTAGAGTTCGTTCATTTCAGAAAGGTATTAACTTGTGCGGATCAAGATAGAGAATAGCGTCACTGTTGAAGTACCATTTCAATTGTAAGGACTTGTACGAACTAGACTTCACCTAGAACAATATGCAAAGAAAGAGCAAGAAGGAGTTGGCTCTCTTTAATGTGAAGGCGGTCGCTATGATACATAAACACTGAAATATATCAACAAAACTCTTTTTGAGCATGTCCCTACTTACACAAATGCTTTTAAATTGTGGACAAAGTTTGAATCCATGATTCAAAAGAAATCCTCTCATAACAAGGCCCTTCTAGCTAGACTGCCTAGACGGTTGGTGAAGATAAATCATAAGGATGACCAAAGCATGATCAAGAACCAGGTCACACTACTATCATTTCTACATTGCACCAATGCCACCAAGTTTTACTCTACACCTATCATTTGTACATTGGTGCAATGCCTCTTAAGCGTTGATGAATTTTTGCACAAAATTAAAGTTGTGCGTTAGACTCGAATCTCCTCTATCATGGTAAGCTTACCATGCAATATAAACTCAGCAAACGTTAGACACGCCTATCAAAGTGAAATGATAAGCTTAATTAAAATTAAATTTATACAATAAAAAAAAACTATCCATATCATCAAGAACAATCTTTCCCAATACCAAGAACAATCCATATCATCAAAATCAATCAGAGGTAAAAGAAAATTCTTGTTTTGCCAAGAGAGACAAGCATTTGATCACATTTGAGAGTACGGTAAAAGAAAATTCTGGATCTTCTCAAGGTTATCTAGCTAACATCATGGTGCATGGTTAGCCACATCTATTCGGACAATCCATAGGGCATATACTGGAGCAGATACCGACACCATACACTCCGAAGATTCTGTTAACCGCCCTCTCTTACTAATTGATTCTTCTTACAAAATCAACACTCAAAACATTTCTTATTTGTTTTCTATTTATAACGTTGTAGGAAGTGTTCTCGTCATTGGGTACTACTTTGTTTGAATATTTGACCTTTGATAAATATTATAATTAGATCCTTTCGTTTTAAAGGGTCCAAGATATATACAATAGAGATCGAATAGGAAACACTTCATATATTTGTATAACATTACATTTAATTAATAGTATACAATCAAAAAATTTCATACCCGTGTCAGGCACGGGCCTTACACTAGTTTAGATTGAATAGTATTACCGAAGTTGAAAGCCAATATTCGAAGTATAATAATCTATATAGTATCTATCTACATACTCAATAATACAAGATCTTTTTTGATGCAATTTAATATGAGTTTTTTAACACGTCAATTAATAATAATCTAATATATTTAAATTATGTTAGACAATGATTTCATCTATTTTATATCATCCTATGTGTACATTTCATATCTTAAGTGGTTTTAAAATATATTATTTTACCATGAGTTATTTTATAAATATTGTACCTTAATTAAATTATTTTCTCTTTGGTTATTAATATTGATTATTTTAGTTCATTATATCTAATGTCAAAATTATACTATTAATTAATTATCTATTGAACAATAAAATTTTAAAATAAAAATATTTATGTAAAAACTATTACTTTTATGATTATTTGAAATTTTTTATTAAAAAATTTCAAATAGACTATTTTAATCTTCACATCAAATTTAATAAAAAAAAATAAATTTAATATAATTAATATAAAATATAAATTATTAACAAAACGCACAAAAGCATGAAAAACATATACTAGTAATTAATAATCTATACCTAGCGGAAAAGAATGAGTACACGTGGCAAGGAGTTGATGGGGTGTGCTCATTCTTTTCCGCTAGGCTACCATTTTCTCTCGGAGCCGCCTATGAACTCCCTTTCTTACTCAGAGAAAGACTTTAGAGGAAGGGCTACTCCCCTCCTAATTCTTTTGTAGCCCGCTTCTTTACTTTGCTTTTCGTTGTTGAGAGTTTCGCTCTCTGTTTGTCCACAACAAAAAAAAAAGTAATAATCTATATATCTATATAATATGCTAGTTAAGTACCAAACTTATGTACAGTTTTTGCAATATTAATTTGTTTAACATTAAAAAACGTATATTATAAAATAACTTGTAACTAAACATTAACTCTAACTACCACTATATATATATAATTTTATTTCAAAGAGAACTATAGCTCTATCGAAGGTAAATAAATTTTGTAGTTATATCCATTTAACTAATTAATTTCTGCCAATATGGTTAATTAACTACCAATAAAAGATATATAATATAATATATTCATATTTTATAAATATGGGTAAATCTTGTAAAAATATATAAATAGCTAAAGAAATTTGGTAAAATGTTATCTAAAACAAACTTTGCCATATTATTCTTCTAAAAATATATCGATATCCAACTAAATTGGGTAAAATCTTATCTTAAGCATATATTTCTATATCGATTAAATGAATTGGATAAAAATTAGTAAAATCTTATCTTGAGTATATATAGTGCTATATATACTGTATTAATTAATGGAAAAAAAATAAAAAAAATCGGCACAGTTAGAGCATTCAAGCTTTATGAAACAATGATAGGCAAACAGTTAGAGGGTGGGGCAACTGTTATTCAATTCAAGAACTTCAAGCGAGATTTAATGACTTTTATGAAGGATTCTGATGCACAAATATTGATAAATAGATTGGCAACAAAGAAAGAGGTTTGCAGTGTTTTTTATTACAACTTTGATGTGGACAAAGAAGACAGATTGACCATGGTATTTTGGTCGGATCCAGTATCAAGGAAAAATTATTCAATTTTTGGAGATGTTGTGATATTTGATTCTACGTACAGAACAAACAGGTAAATACTCATGCCTAAATTCTATTTAATACATAAATTATTTTATTGTGTAAATGTACTGAACTAGCTAGTAATTTAAAATGCCAGTTAATACACCAAAGCTACACAAAAATAGTTAATCACAACCAGTGAACCACACCCATTGAACCATACTTATATACATGATCACAAACAATCTCACTGAGTGAACCACACCGGCCAGTGACCCACCTCAGTGAACCAAACTTAAATAACTGGCGAGCCAATCTATCATATGTTACCTAAATCACCTAATGAACCAATTCTTGTTTAGCTTATGTAAGAATATTGAACACTATCTGTTATTTATGATGAACCAAACTATTACTTCTGTTTTGAACTTAGAAATTACACTTTTATTAATGAACCAATTTCTGTAGTATCACTGAACCAATTTTTTTTAAGGTACAATATGGTTTTTGCTCCTTTCAGTGGTGTAGACAACCACAATAAATGTGTGACATTTGCTGCTGGTTTGATTCTGATTGAGGATATAGCGTCTTACGAATGGATGTTTGAGAATTTCAAAGAAGCAATGGCTGCTTAACCAAAACTTTTGGTGACTGATCAGGATCCAGCTATGAAAAGTGCTGCTAAATCTGTTTTTCCATCAACAGAGCATAGATATTGCATGTGGCACATAATGTCTAAAATTCATGAAAGAGTTGGTGCCATATTGAGTAAGTGTTCAGACTTTCAAAATAAATTAGATGCTGCGGTTCGGAATGATGAAATCGAACCAACTGGCGGATATTGAAGAATATCAGTTAAAAGATAATGATTTTCTGAAGAACATCTACACAAAATCAGAGAGTCATGGATCACAGCTTACAATAAGCATATATTACTAAGTCGTGTTGGGAGAACTACATCTGTTGCAGAGTCCCGGAACAAGTTCTTCAAAACATATACATATAGATTCTTCAGCTTGGTAGAGCTATTGATGCACTATGATATTCCTATTGATACACAACGATACAAACAAACTCTGCTCTATGTTGCTGACCATACAAAATCCCCTAATTTGTTAACTGATGTCGAAGGTGCATTTGGCGAGCACTGGTTTGAGCAGCAAACATCCGAGCGAGAATGTCCCATGCTTCAGCGGTGTGGTGAGTATCGAGCGAACCCAAAGAAGCACTAGGCAGTCCTTGCGAACCCAAGCAAGATACTCGGGATTCGAGATGTTTGGGGGGGGGGGACACTTGGGTTTTTGACTCAGCAGCAAAGGCGGCCAGGGCAGATCGAGGCAACCGAGATGGTCGAGGAGGAGAGGACATCTTCGGCATTGGCTGGAATAGTGGCCGGTGGTGGTGGCGTCTAGGTTAGGAAGGAGGCAAACTCAAAGGCCTCCAAAGTCGAACGAACATTGGTTCGCCATAATGAGTAGTTGTTGCAATCAAGGCGAATACCAAAGTTACAGAGATGGAAGTTTGGAGAGCTGCCATCAAAAGAAGCCGAAAAGAGCATTGGGTGAGCGAGGTGGCCGGGACTGTTTGACATCTTGATCGTGGGGATCGAGAGGTTAGGCTCATACCATGTAAAGATATGTAGGAGAAGATGATTTTCTCTATATTGATTATACATATATATAGTACATGCAATAGAGGGAGAGTTCTAGACTTTACCTTTACAGAATAAATCTTAACAACCGAAACAAAAGGATAAATATAAAAGATATTTTCTATATACACAGTACACAATCTTAACTAACACTGAAAAGGAGATTTTCCTAGTTCTCATGTACGTCTAGCTAGCAGTCACATATCTAAGCGCATCATGCACTAACCAAGTTGATGACACAAGGGTTTCATCTTAAAATCAATTGACACGAGGAGTCTACTGACTCATATGCAATATTTGGATGTTTTATATTACCAAGTATAAATTAATGTCTGATGTCTATCATTTCACATCTGAAAAAGTACTTAAATGTAACATAAAAGAAATTTTAAGCCCCTAATTACTTTTTTTATTCATATAAGATAATACTAAACCCTAATGTGGTATTCTTAACTTCAACATCGGAGATAATCCCAACCCTATCGACTTATTATTAGTAGTGAACTAGTGATTAACACATAACACCAAACACACTCCGCCCTCGCCTTTAAATCTGCAACTGAGTTGCCGAGTTGGTAACCGAGCCTTTAAATCTTGGTTTCTTCAAAATGAGTAACTAATTAGGATGAAGATTCTCTCTTTAACAGTTGACTTTTTTTTATTATTACTGTATTATTTGAAGAAAAAAAATTGTCTTAATTTAATGTCACCAACTCACTGATCATTAAAGTCACCAACTCAAATTTGAATAAAAAAAAAAGTCACCAACTCAAATGTAGAATTATTTGTATAAAAAGGAGCACGCCCGGCGACATTGGATCTGAACCTCCTAATTTAACTTGCACCTTCAGGGAACCCCAAAAGCTGCTTTCCCCTCGTTTTAAGCTTTAATTAATTAAGCTCCCTTCACAATCAACACTCACTGAAGAGTTTGGGATTCAGAGCAAGACCCATTTCTGATAAGAGGGAAAGGAATAATGGGTCGTTCTTACTTTCTCCTATTTATCCTTGTTTCACTGATTCTGGCTCTCTCCTTTTCCACTGGTAATGCAGGGGAATCTGTTTCCGTTACCCCTTGTTTGGTTCAGAAATATGTGATTCCTCTTTGTGGTATGTTCCGTTTCTGAATGTGTTTGTGTTTTCTATCATATCACAGGTTGTGGGCGGATTTTGGTCGTATCTTTTGGAGGAGATGAGCTTCATCCCATCGTTGTAAAGGTGATTTCTTCGCTGGATTTTATTCCCTATGATATAGTGATATACCATGATTGGAATTTAGGATTTGCCTTCTTATAGTTGATAAGAAAGATTGTTTTTAGATTCAAAAGTTGTTTTTATTTATGAAAGTTAAGATGATCTTTGTTAAATGCAAATGATTTTAAAGCCCGGTTATGTAGTGTGATTTATTTACCAAAAATTTTCAAAATCACATCAATAATTGATCTATAAACATATCCATGATCGATCAAATAGGTGCATCTGATAGTAATTAGATTGAGTGCAACTCAAATTGCCCTTTATGTCACCAATTGTTCACAAAACTAGTGGCAAATCTAATGTTCCAAAGCTGGGTAAGCGAAAATATTCATGATAAAGATAAAATTTTACAAGTCAAAAATCAATTAAGGAAACTATACCCAACCCGGTAACAACTCGTTTGAGATTTTTATAACTCTTAATAAATTAAACTAATCTAGCGTACGTACTATGCAAAAAGGTCTATCAATTTCCAGATCTTGAAAACAAAAAATTGTATAGTAAATGCATTTCACAAGAGTCGAAAGAACAACATATGGAAAGAAAGTTCAACATCTCTTCACTGAACTAAGGAATTGGTTTTACTGTTAAAAGATGCGCACACTTGTGTGATTTTGTTTGTAGAGTAATATGAGTTGAATATTCTTGAAATAAAAGCCTAGTTCTGTTAGTCAGATGCGCTCAACGTCTCAAAAATACATTGATCATTGATGTGGCATTTAATTTTCCGTTACTAATATCATCATATACTAAACTTGAGTATGAATATAAGATTAGTTTGTACTTTGTAGTGTTTATGTTTACTCTATATATGTTGATATATAGGACTCAGGAAAAAAAGCAAGAGAGACAGTAGAGTTGATGGATTACTCAGATCCAGGTCCCAACTTCAATTCAAGATCTGGTTTACCAATCACTAACCCTTCACCCTCCCCTTCTCCACCCTCTGTGCCTCCCATGACACCGCCCATTGATCAACCTTCAATTCATCAATGATATATATATTGTTTTATCTTTATCACAGCAACAACAACAACAACAACAAATAGTTGACAAAATAAAAGCTCTGAATGATATAAGAAGAAAATTTGAAAGATAATGGTCTTCGATTCTTCGCTGTAAGGCGATTAGTTGGCTTGTTCTGATTTAAGTTGCTTCTTCATTCAAGGATAAAAGTTAATACATGACTTTGTATGGTGAGCTTATTTTCATTTCACCGTCTAATATTTTTGTGTAATTCTATTAATTTAGGGTGTTTTATCTTATACGATTGGCGTTACCAAGTTTTAAAGATCGAAATAATGACATATTCAGTTATTCACTACGTACCTCCATCTGTATTTTATAACCATTCAACAAATATACAACATATATTTGTCAAATGGTCTCTACTTTCCGTGTTCTTTAAATCATCCAAATCAAAAGGAATAACTCTTAAGAATTCTATTGTCTTTTCATATACCATTTTAATGGTTGCTTATGGAATTTGACCTTAGCACCGATTTCACATTTGTCATCTATGGTCATGTTTAGTCGGATTATAGATTTCGCATTCACATATCCTAGCATTATACAAATCAATAGACTCAACAATATAAATAGATAAAGTAATATTCTCATTATTGTAAACCGAATTCCATGGCCTCAAGTCTCAACACCTGCAAAATGTCATATTTGTAGCATTTTCCTAGAAATTCACCATTTTTAGTTAAGATTATTTTCCAACTTTAGACACTTGTTTAAATTCATTTATCTCAAGCAAACCAAATGAAATCATTAATCGTGTTTCTACATAAAGAATGAACGTAAAACACATTCACAAGAGTAACTTACTTTCTTGATATGATCCCCTTTGCCAACTACCAAAGAGACATTTGAGTTGCCCATGTAAACCTGAGCAATGTCGATCTATTTCTTCTTTAAATAATATAGATATAAATAAAATAACATGTATCAAATAATTAATTTTGATATGTTAGATAAGCATTTAAAGCCCCTAGATATTTTTTTGAAAACAATTAATTAGGAGCTACTTTTCCATAATAATTCAATCTATTTTCCCCTAAATTTCATAAATAACACAATCACATCAAACCCCTAGATAAAAGTGACAATTTGTGAAATTATTCCAGCGGTGGATCACGTGAGGAGCAAGCATTGGGTCGGGTCACATCATCTTTAGTTTGATCAGGATTATAACTTATATTGTAAGAGATTAGGATTCACCGGTCGTTTAACACAAAAACTTAAGCCAATGTGTACGACTTTAACCTATCCTTATAATCCACTATTTTTTTTCCTTATTTTTCAATGTTGGACTTTAAATATTAAACACACTATCAAACAAATAAAACAGATGTAGACCCAAAATCACATTCATAGCATAGGACCATACAATAGGAGTTTTATTCTTCAAAAGCACACTTTCAACCATAGCAAAGATACATAGTCTTAATAGTTAGAATATGAAGCAAAGCATCAAAGAAACAATCTTCAACTGTGATTGCAATCAACAAACAAATAACAAACAATGATTCACGAGCCAATGATGTGTGTCCTCCATCCCCGGCATGAGTAATATAATACTCCGTGGCGGAGTATTAATCAATCATCGTATCCCCTGTGGCGGTGGTGGTGGTGGCGGCGTTGCTTCTTTGCCTCATCAGAGTCGTCAGAGCTGGAGTCATCGCCACCCTGACATTTGCAGATGGTCAAAACCAAGGAAAGCAAGCCGGGATTCTTACGTAATACAGTAACAATGTTTGTTACGTACATCAAACGATTAGCAACTCAAAACTGGATCTATATCGGTCGGTAAAACATTAGAACTAGATCGACAATGCAAATCATACCTAGTGATTTTAACAACGGATTGCAGAGTTAGAGCACAAAATTAAGGTAAAGAAAACTCACATGTTTCTTGTAACCATGACGTGGATTCTCATACGCCTGAGCAGGCCCACCAAACTCCCTTTCCCCGTAAGCCGGCGGGGGCGGCCCAGGTGGGGGAGGACCAAAATATCCAGGTGGGCCGGGAGGGCCACCGTAGAAGGGAGGAGGGGGGCCGCCGGGTGGGCCACCATAGAAGGGAGGAGGGGGCCGGGAGGCGGGGCGAGAGTAGCTCCTGTACTCGTTGTCGAGAGCCTCTTCGGCGTAGGCAGAGGGCTGGGAATACGACGAGTAGCTCGGACGATCTTGGTCAACTGCGTATGAGGAGGTGGTGGCGGCGGTGGTGGGAGGAGGGTAGCACGTCTCGGCGGAGGCAGGCAGAGATCGGCCATAGGTGATGACGATGTCGTACCCGCCGGAGTAGGGGGTCGAATCGTACTCATCGAAGTCAACGTCGCCGCTGGCGCCGGTGCGGTCTCTTGCGTAATACGACATCGTTTTGGAGTTGACTTGCTTCTGGTTTTGCACCAGATTCAGATTGGGAAATGAAAAGGTCCTCCTGAATCCAAGTAGATCACCAGTGCAGTGTATAAATAGGGGAGTCGATCAACTCGAGATGCAACGACGCCGTATGAGTTATCACCGAAAACTGAACATAATCATCCGTCATTTTGATTTTTTAAAGAACATTAAGTTATTTTATTAAAAATTATATAAAATATTATTTTTCTTTAAAATAATTTTATAAAACCAATATTAATACGAAATTTTGGCTAATTTTTCAAAATGCTAACTAAATGTGTTCGAAAATTTAATGGTGTGCCATCATATTATTAAATGCATAAATATAATGTTTGAAAATAAAAGTTAATTATCAACATAAACTGGATTATAAAGTTAATTTATTCATCTAATATGCACTCAAATTTGTTATTTTTTACAACAAACTAGTGGGATATCCGTACTACGCACGGGTCTATCAATTTTTTACTCAAAGAATTTTATATATATTTAAGCTAATAATTTTTTTATAAATGATCTTAAATTCTTGAATTTTTTTTCAAAATATTCACTAAAAAATAATTATTTAACAAAATATTCAAACTTTTAAAATATTTACGCAAATATTCATTTTTTTGCAGACCGGATAGAAAAACGCGGTCTCAGGCCGCGTTTTATTATTAAGGTAAAAAATCTGAAATTGGGTGAGAAGGGGGGAAAAAACTAACACAAAAGACGCGGCCCCAGGCCGCGTCTCTTGTTTTTTAATTATTTTTTTTTCAGAAAAATGGAAAAAGGGGAGGGAGAGAGAGGGATGGGCGCCGGAGATCCAGGCGGAGGAGAGAGGAAAGGCGGAGGGAGAGAGATGGATGGCCGGAGGGGGCGGAGGAGAGAGGGAGGCGGAGGGAGAGAGAGGAAGGGGCGGAGGGAGAGGGAAGGGCGCCGGAGGAAGGCGGAGGGAGAGAGAGGGAGGCGGAGAGAGAGAGAGGAAGGGGCGGAGGGAGAGAGAGGGATGGGCGAGAGAGGGGGCGGAGGAGAGAGGAAGGGGCGGAGGGAGAGAGAGGAACCCCCAGCCTCACCATCCTCTCTCTCCGTCCCTTCCTCTCTCTCCCTCCGCCTTTCCTCTCTCCTCCGCCTGGATCTCCGGCGCCCATCCCTCTCTCTCCCTCCGCCCCTTCCTCTCTCTCCCTCCGCCTCCCTCTCTCTCTCCCTCCGACTTCCTCCGGCGCCCTTCCCTCTCCCTCCGCCCCGTCCTCTCTCTCCCTCCGCCTCCCTCTCTCCTCCGCCCCCTCCGACCATCCCTCTCTCTCCCTCCGCCCTTCCTCTCTCCTCCGCCTGGATCTCCGGCGCCCATCCCTCTCTCTCCCTCCCCCTTTTCCATTTTTCTGAAAAATAAATAAATAAAAAACAAGAGACGCAGCCTGGGGCCGCGTCTTTTGTGTTAGTTTTTTCCCCTCTTTTCACCTAATTTCAGATTTTTTACCTTAACAATAAAACGCGGCCTGAGACCGCGTTTTTCTGTCCGGTCTGCAAAAAATGAATATTTGCGTAAATATTTTAAAAGTTTGAATATTTTGTTAAATAATTATGTTTTAGTGAATATTTTGAAAAAAAATTCTAAATTCTTTACGTTACCACATAAAATGTATTTGTAATAAGCTTATTATATTTCCTACTCATGTATCAAACTCTTATTAAATTCAAATACAAACGTAAAAATTTTACTCTTATACCATGTTTATTACTAATATTTTAAAATTTAAAATTTCTGATGAATTTATATATAATTTATACTAAAACACTTTTTTAAAAAATAGTAACAATTTTTTTATTTACATTAATTATACTTTTTTTTATCTTTTTTTGAATGTGTATTAATTAATACTTATAAAATTAGTGTCTTTAACTTCTTATAAAGATTGTTTATTTTCTTTTTAGTCTATTTAATTTCTTATAAAGATTATTTATTTTCTTTTTGAAATCTTCAATATTTCATTATACTTTTTATCTTCTTATAAATGTGTATTAGTACTTATAAAATTAGTCTCTGTAACTTCTTATAAATATTATTTATTTTCTTTTTAGTCTCTTTAAATTCTTATAAAGAGTATTTATTTTCTTTTTTAAATCTTCAATATTTCTCATTTATTTCAGCTCATTTGTGACAAAAAAGCTTCTTTTACTAAAGAGTAAGATAAATTGAACACTTAACGATGTGGTGCAACTGCAACGTCTTTAAATTTTCGAACGTGCGATTACTAAGTCAAAATTTTGGCTGAAAATTTGATCGAAAATTTTTTCATATCAATGTGAAATGGTTCGTATTATTTTTGGTAGTTTTTAAAGTTCGGTTACTTTAGACATGTCTAGATAATCCAATTTATTTCCTGATTAAAAAAAAAAAAAAGACACGTCGAGCCCATTATGGTGTGCATAAAAATGTACAGGTGTGACTAAAAAAGAGCCATTAATTAGGGTATTATGGAATATGGAGTATAGAGAAATAGGCGGGATTGAATACAATTTTAAAGATAAGAAGATGATTTTTGTATAAAATGATCTTAAACAAGATTGGAAAAGGAGTGTTGGGTTCAAACGTGCGTCCATTATCCATATATATACTTACTTACACATTTTCTTCTTTCATTCAATTTGAAAATCGATCAGTGTGCGGAGAAGTGGTTGGACACTTGCACAAGACGTGCAAACTCAAAATTGACCGATGCCCTCCTACAAATTAACACTTTTTTTTTTTTTTTTTTTTGGTGCTAACAAACTAACACATTAATCCTTACTTTTTTTTTGCTTCAAAACACATTAATCCTTGCTATAAATATAAGATCCAATAAGTTAAAAAAAAAAAACAAAGGCTCATCTATCTGCCCTAATTTGTGCCCAGGAAAAAAAACCTCTATTATCATTACAAATACCAAGTTCATAAATAGAAAAAGTGAGAATTCTCTCCTAATTATTATCCTGCAATTCCCAAAAACAAAAAAAAAAAAAAAGAATCTCACAATTTGTAATCGTGAGACCATATGTAGTTATTTTAGGCACAATGTATTTTTGTTTTTTTTATGACTGTTATCCGTCTGTCGACTTGTCAACCTTCGAGGTCCAGGTATGTCTGGTCTCGAATTTTTACCTAATCAAAAAAAAAATATGTAGATATTTTAGGCACAATGTTTATCATAATAGAGTGTCAAAAGTTAAAAATGCATAGATTTGGAAGATAGAATGGTTTACCAAAGTTTAAAATTTCTTATGAAAATTAGTACAAAAATATTACCAGCAAAAGCAAGACTTTGTGAAAAAGAGGTGTCCATATGCATTTCCACTCAATGCATTTTTTGTTCCAACAATTGGAGGATACTGAACATATTTTTACTCAATGTAAACACTATGAATTAATTAGCTAGGCAATTGACAATGGAATTGAATCGCACATTAAAATAGAAAATCTATACGAAAAGACGACTAAGAAAATTATAATTGAGATTTTCTCATCATTGGATACGAAACAAAAAACATGTCTCGCCACAATTTGGTGGGGTTTTTGGACAATCAGAAACAAAATAGTTTTTAACGACGTTAACAATCGCAAATAGGATACTTAAGGCAAGGACTAAAAAATTGGAATCAATCTAATTAAACAATTGTTATAGGAAGAAACTAAATCAAAGGAACTATATAAAGATAATACCAAAAGCAAGGAAGACGCAAAATCTTAGATGGAAAAAACCTCTGGACGGGGTAGTCAAGATTAATTTTGATGGATCCAAGTTACTTTATGGAGAAGTTGTTGCGGGTTTTGTCATCTGAGACAGCAATTGTAAGGTCACGGCTTCTGTCGCCGAAAACTGTGGGTCCGACTCGACGCTTATAGCAGAAGCCTTGGTCTCATAATAGGGTTGATGGCTGCCAAGGAGCTTGGACATCAAAAATCGAAGTGGAAGGACGAGATAGCTCAACTATCATATAAATGCGCTTAAAGGGAGCTGGACGTGTCCTCAAGAGATTGAGATGATGGCTTTGAACTGCCCCCTTCCACTTCAAGACTCTGAGTATGATCATATTTGTCACATCTTTTGGGAAGTTAACCAAGTGGCCGATAAAGAAACTTCTTTAGCTTTCTTGGTGGACGTTACATCGATTATAGCTCACTTTGCCAGAAAGAACCTGACCTCCGCCCAAAATATTTCCTCTGTCCAAAAAATAATAATAATAACCCAAGAGAGTGACATAGTATAAATATGAGGATTGAAATGTCACCCAAAAGGCAAAAACTTTATGTGAAAACTTGTTATAGATGGTACCCCAACGAAAAAGAAGTTGTTGTTTTCTTGTTGTACATCTTTTGTAACCACCCGAATAAAGACTCCGAACATTTGTTCACTTGTTGTAGCCACTCACTTCAAATGATCAAATCAAGGTAGGAAAATAAGAAAATCACAAATGACATATTCTCCAAGAAAACTTTCTTAGCCACTATTTGGTGGGGGTTATGGACCACCAGGAACAAAATTGTCTTCAACAACAAAAACAATGTAAACATCAGGAAGCAAGAAGCATATTTACGACAACTACTGCAAAAATTACAAGGCTCCAAAATATCATTATGGGAGGACATGGAAATTACAATAACTCAACAACAATTGACACCTAGACGCAGGAAAAACATTAGGTGGACACAATCAACTGCAAACCACTTCAAGATCAGTTTTGATGGTCCTAAACTCCCCTCAGGTTTGGCCTCAACTGGATTTGTTATTCGTGATCACGCCGATATTGTTTTGTCTTCTGGCTTTTCAAAATGCGGTTTCGTCTCTCTAGAATTAGGCATGTGACGTATTGAGGTTGAGGGTGACACTCACTGTTATCAAGACAATTTCCAATGTCTAAATTTTCCTTGGGAGATCAAGATGATTGTCACACATATCGAGTTTCTTATACAAATAATTTGAGTATGTGTCATCCTCTCTTGTCTTCCACGAAATCAACCGAATAATGAACATTGTGACTTCTTTGACATTAACGAATCATGGAGTTCTCACAAGTCACATCACATTCAAAGTTCTTATTCATCGTTCTAAGGCCATATTTATCAAGGGATACTAGGAATACTAATATTTTATTCTTCTCTTTCCGCCACATCATCCAAGCATCTCATTCTCATTTTTCTCACTTTATCAATAGCATCCCTAGTATCCCAAAACCCATCTTTTCATACCCACTCAATTATTTCCATTCTCGATTATATTATTATATTCATTTATTATTATTAAAATATTAATATTAAATTAATATTATTTATAAACGAAATAGTGTGAACTATATATAAAAAAACGACATTAATTAAATAAACTCCAATCCTAGCCCAAAATAGAAGGCTCCAATCCTAGCCCAAAATGCTTGCGAGTCTTGGTTTGTATTGGTGATCGCGTCAGTGGAGATGTTAATGAAAGCGCTAACCAGAAGGTTGTCGTCTTCCACCCCCAGTAGGCGCGAGGACCACGAACTTCATCAACACCTTCCACAGCTTCACCACGACAACGAGCACCACCACGGCCTCCACCACGAGAACGACCTCGGCCACGAGAACTGCCACTACCACCTGTTGGAGGGTCGCCAACACCTAGTTGGGTGCTATATGTTGGAATGGATTGGGAGTGTTTTGCATTTTCAATTCCAGATGTGATTGGGGTAAAGTTTTCTGTGTTTGAAGAGAGAACTTGGGAGTAATATGCAAGATCGTATTTAGAAGAAAGTGACATATTACCCAAGCTAGAGAAGAAGACATTTTCAGAAGGATTTTGAAATGGATCCATGGTAGAGAAGATGGTAATTAAAGATGGTGAAGTAGTGTGTCTTAGGTGTTGGTAAAGGTGTGTATTTATAGCCACTGCTACTTTTTTTTTTTTGAGGAGAAGCTCGTCCAATTTTATTCCAAATCCTTAGCAAACGTAACAGCAACGGTGTCTGGTAATGTTTTCACCGAAAAATACAAAGAGTGGGAAATTGGCCTAATCGCCGCTAGCTCGTGAGCTCACTATTTCCCGCCCTTCGTACAAAACTAAACACAATGGAATCAAAAAAACAAAGTTGAAATAACATAAATGATATTGAAAAGAGTTCCTTTTCCAAACTCCCCCTGTTGTAGTTTGGTCACCAGCGGCTTGCAATCTGTCTCTACCTGGATCCACTTGAAGCCTCTTTCTTTGCCAGTTGTATCGCCCATCGAACCCCTTCCGCCTCGGCCACCCCCGCTCATTGGTGGTCTGAATCTCTCGCTGCCCACCGAAGATGAGTTCACCCGAATGGCTTCTGCATTTTACTCCCACCGTCGTCTTGCCCGCTCGTCCTACACTGGCATCGCAGTTAAGTTTCAAAACTCCTTCCTCCGTCCTTGTCCACTTCACCCTTTCCGTCGACCCTCCTTGCGGCATCTGGGCTGCTGCTGTGACATCTCTATAGCTCCCCACTTCCATTAGCATCTCATCCACTTCACGAAGAATTTGCTCGGGGTCCTGATGCTCCCCCTCGAAGATTCTCCTATTCCTTGCTCTCCACACATGCCAAAGGACCGTCGCCCACTTATTCATGTCCGCTTTGCTTTCCGTTGTGAACATGGATAAGAAAGTAGCATATGTGGTAAATGCCCCCATCCATACCCGTTCCAACTTTGGCACCCTCTTCCAAATCCTCCTTGCCATCTTGCATTCAAATAAGGCGTGGAAAGAAGTTTCCTCCTTCCCACACATCTCACAGCATTCATCTTCCGTGATTTTCCGTCTCGTAAGGTTCTTCTTACATGGCAGAATATCTCTTGCCGCTCGCCAAACTAACGACGCAACCTTTGGGAGAATTTGCAGCCTCCATAATGCCTTCCAGGCGCTCTCAATCTCGTTAGTAACCGAGGTCCAAGCTGCCCCCTCTCCCTCTATGTCTCTCTCTGCCAAGGCGTGATAAGCGGATCGAACAGTAAAGACTTTGTTCTTTGTATAGCCACTACTACTCATATCAACTTCCTCCTATTAACAAATATTTTTTTAGTATTATGTATTTCATTTCTTGTATTATTTATTATTTCAAATTAGTCAATAATTATAATTCAATTTTTCGGATTATATTTTGCATATTTATAATCAAAGAGAAATATTTTAAAAAAAATATAGTCAAACATATTCAAAATTGATGTCTACATGTAGATAAAAATGAATCTAGTATTGTGGTATTTTTTTTTTACATCCCCCCGAAATATAGTTTTTATTGTGTAAAACATTTACAATCCAGGAAAACATCACCACCGTCCATCACATACACACATGTCCACTGCTGCCGCTGGCCTCCTTCCCTCCACTGAGCTGCCGACACGTGTCCCCTGTGCAGCATGTGAAGTCAGGCGCATGTACCGAGTGGCCCACCTCTTCAACTTGTGGTATCGGTATTATAGAAGCAAGCCTCTGGTATCCCTTGGAGCAATGTTGTAATTTTTTAATATTAAAAGTCCAAGTATCGCTGCAGGAATTTCTACCGATAAAGTTGCCTTAAGGGACGTGATTAAGAGCGAAATTCCGAATTCTTGTCTGGTATCATCATTAATAAAAAAGAATAAGAGGAGAAAGATGGGGACCTCACCTCCAACAGCAACTAGCCAACTACCATTTTAAAATTCTCAAAACTAAAAAAATTGGAACCCAACCATCGCTCTCCTCCACCTCCTCCTACATGAGAAGAATCAATGGCTCTAACCTCCTCCACGCCAGAAAATCAGCCAACCAGATCCCCAAAATTCGCCCCGCCCAACCACATCCACCTGCTCCAAATTCATCTTCTTCTCCGTTCGACGATCTGATTCGAGGCCTTTCCACTCAGGGTTCACCCCATGATGCACTGTTAGCGTTCAGATTGATGCGACAAAGAGGCGTCAAACCCAGTAGTTTCACTTATCCTTTCGTCGTCAAGGCGGCAGCTTCCCTCGAGGCCCTCAACGTTGGCAAACAGGTACATGGAGATGCTCTCAAGCATGGGCTCCACACCAGTGTTTATGCTGGGAATTCCTTTATTCATTTCTATGGGTGCTGTAGGGATGTCGATAGTGCCTACAAGGTGTTTGATGAAATGTCTGTTAGAACGCTTGTCTCATGGAACAGTGTGATTGGATCTTGTGTTGACAATTCGCGGTTTCAAGATGCCGTCGAACTTTTCAAGCGTTTGCAGAATCATGGGATTGATCCGGATCAGACCACCATGGTCGCTCTACTTTCATGCTATGCTGAGCTGGGTAACTTGAATTTCGGTAGGTGGGTTCATTGCCAAATAGTGGTAAAAGGGCTGGCTATTAGCTGCCAACTGGGCACTGCCCTTGTTGAGATGTATGCTAAGTGTGGAAGCTTGGATTATGCGAGCCTCGTCTTTGATCGAATGTGTGATGGGAATGTCTGGACTTGGAGTTCCATGATTCTCAGTCTAGCTCAACATGGGTTTTTCGCGAAAGCCCTGAAACTCTACTCGGAAATGGAAAATGCATCCATATCACCCAACCATGTCACATTCTTGGGTGTCCTTTGTGCTTGCAGCCATGGCGGACTCATAGCCGAAGGGTACCGATATTTCCATGAGATGGAGCATGTATACAGAATTAAACCTACATTGACTCACTACGGAGCCATGGTAGACATGCTATGCAGAGCCGGCTGCTTAGACGAAGCTTACAGTTTCATCCAGAAAATGCGCATTGAGCCTGATGCAGTGGTGTGGAGGATGTTCCTCAGCGCATGCAGCTTGCATTGCCGCCAATGATCGCGATGCCTTCGCCACAAACGCAGTGGAAAGGTTGATGGAGTTGGAACCACAAAGAGCAGGAAACTTTGTTATAGTCGCTAACAAGTTGTCCAACGTCGGAATGTGGGAGGAAGCTGCAGCTCTCAGGAGTAGTTCGGATAAGATAGCCGGTGAGAGTTGTATTGAGATAGAAGGATCAATACATAGGTTTGTTTCGGGGAGTGGTAGCTCTAAGCATCAATTGGATATGTTTCGGGTACTGGATGCATTAGGTTTGCATATGAAGAAGGCAAATTATACAAATGACATGTAGAAGCAGTTTTCATTATTTGTCCATTAAAAAAAAAAAACTGTTAAAAAATGTATTGTCAAGAATGGGATTCGAACCCATGCCCTTTCGGACCAGTACCTGAAACTGGCGCCTTAGACCAACTCGGCCATCTTGACTTATATGATTCGTTGTACAAAACAAATACTCCGTATTAACTAGAGCTGAGCAGCTGCGACTATATTCAACCAGGGTGAGTCGGCGAGAGATGAGGACATATGGTATGAATAAATGGGATGGGTGATCTCAACCGTAATGAAAGCTACTCGAGGCACCGTTGCTTGTGGGCTATGGGAGGGAACATTTCAAAACTTGGGTACTACACTGAAATTAAAAGGGACTTTGTTCACCAAACGGAAGTTGCGAAAATTAGTACCCTGGTATCACAAGGCTCGTTTTTGCCACAGTTCTTGCTGTAATTGTTCAATGTTTAGCATATTGATACTCGAAACAAAATATCCAAACATGTACTAATAGGCACAGGGAGACTGACAGATTGAGCTATTGACTGATCTGAATATTACAAATCAATGTATTTAGTTTCTTAGTTGCCTTCTGCTGAATGCAAAACGGCCTTAATTGCAACCCAAAATGAAACTTTTTGGACCGCAAAACTCCGGCAAAATAACTACTATGAACCAGGAACGGGCAAAAGATACCGAGAAGCTCGGAGAACTACAGGTTGCAGTTCACTGACATCATGTTTCGAGATTCCTCATGGGTAGAGGAGACCCTATAATCAACGAGAGAGCTGCTCTGTGCTGCAAGTCAAGCACTTGTTTCCTCAAGATTTACAGGCAACTCCAATGTTTCACTGCCCCTCTGTACCTTCAAGATGACTTTGTCACCCACGTTATAGTCCTCCAATACTTTGCTCAACTCTGCTTTGTATTTTACCTGATCATTTTAAACTCAATCTTTAGAAAGAAAGTGGTGAAAACAGTGACAAATCCAAATCATAGCAGATTAAAAACAATAAGATGAAAATTTGAAACAACAAAATTATCTATAAGCTTACTTCGTCTTTCTCAACCATGCTTAATTTACAAAATAAGACTGGTCATGGCTATTTGATATTCAGATCTTGATGCACTCTACCAATTTTTGGTTATAACCAATCAGGGCAAAAAACGGATGTATCGTGTATATAGGGATTTAGTTGTCCAGTTTTTTGTCAAATTCTTGATGCCTAAGAATGACCTCTAAATAAACAAAAGAAAACAGCCAAAAAAGAGAGACATCCCAGCAGAACTGTCCAGCTTTAGAAGAAAAAAATAACAAAAACATGCATTGAAACACCCCAAAATAGTTGGAACATAACATTTGGTTTTCATCAACAATCAAAAGTTTCAGATGCAACAGTAATCTGTATCCCAAAATGCAACGTATAAGACGAAACGTATCAGAGTTTGACTCAGAATTTCTATTCCAGGATAAGAGAGAATAGGGTGCGTTAGTGTCATTTCAGTGAGAAAAAACAATACCATACGAGTGAATGGTTGATCCTCCATTATAAATGCTTCTTAGTTCGAATAATCAGACAATGATATGCTGGCCGCCTAGGTAGGGGAAAAAACTTACAGGTTTATTATCTACTGCAAGAATGATGTCACCTAGTACAAGGTTTCCTGCAAAACCCCTGGTCGTTGGAAGCAATCCTGCCTTGGCAGCCAGACTATTTCCAGGAACCTTCCACGTTCACAGGAGATTACAAAAAACATCAATCAAGCAGCAGACATCAAAATTATCACTCCTTATGTTGGTTTCAGAAAACCTGAAAAGCATCAGCTTGGAATTGAGGTTACACTTACTTGCAAAATAAGGGCTCCACTCCGTACATTGAGTTGATTTGCTATCATGTCAGAAGCAATATCAACATTTAAACCAGCTCGAACTGCCTAAAAACAGAAGTTACCAGAAGCAAGAGAATGTTAAGCTCAATGTCATGATCCAAATCAGAAATACTCCTTGTATTTTCTTTCTTTGGCCTTATTTGGCACAAGGAGACTTCAATTAAAGATATAGATCAGATTACAATTTCCACTTCAACTTCTTAAATGAGTTGTTCACGTAAGCCCTGATATATAGTCTCAACCACATACACTTCATACCGTCAGTCAACTTGTTAGGAAGCTGAAAATACTTGTATAGCTGAAACAATGCTTGACTTTAGTTTGCGCTTCTATCCTAAACCAAACAGAATCTAGTATTGTCATGCTCTTCATATGGATTTCCCTATCCAATCGACTTCTCCACTCTTCATAATATGTTTGTAGAAATGGAAGAGTACTAGAAAACACAGAAAGAAAAAGAAAAAGAAAAAAAAAAGCATTGGTTTGTAATTGATAACTTTTATCACTAAAATCGGATAATTTTTTTTATATAAATATTATACATATGAATTTTATAATTGATAACCTTGATCACTGAAATATTATCAAATGTATAGTTTTCTCTCTTCATATCCCTACATAAAAAATGAAATACCATAAACATTACAGAATAATTGTTGATAAACTTTTGCTTGTTCATATTCTTTCAAATTGGTATTGTTTTTTTATATTTTAAATATGCCATGTAATATTTATTGGTTGATAAAAACCTTATTCTAACAATTAGTATATTTATTGGCAAAAAAGCTTTTTTATATGATATATACATATATCTTTTAAAAATAAGATAAGTGTTGTCAAAGTTTTTTTGTTATAACATTTGACATTTATTGGTCAAAAGCTTCTCTTTAATGGTGGAACATTTATCAGAAAAAATCTTCTTTTATAGTGTGTGTATATATAGATATAGATATAGATACTCACTTTCCCAAACTGGATCAGTTGAGGTATTATTCTGCTTACAGTAGAGGATGGAATGGCAAAACCTACCCCAGCAGATGTGCCTATAGAATACCAACAGAATTTAGGATCAAACTTGTACTTGAATATTATTTATAGAAATAATATTGAAGTCAATCATAGAATTTCAGGAAACATATAATACTAGGCATAAGTGATCAGATTAATCTGCTAACTCTTCATGCTTGATATATGGTAGTTTCAAAACATGAACAGTTAGGAAGAATGAGTCATAATATATGGCTTCTTTTATCACCTTATCAATTATCTTATAGAGAAGTTGTTTACATTAAGCACATCTTACACCCAAACCAACCACGGGCCAAGGAGAAAATGTAAATCAATAAGCTTTCATTGTAGAAAGAAAGTGTAGATGATATGGCTTGCCTTTGGAGGAATTTCCCATTTTTGAAGCAACAGAACAACTTCAAAACTACTGGTGAATGAAGTGCTCTAAAAATTTCAAACTGCTTATGATAATTAGAGCTGACAATTCTTCAACCTCAGTAAGTGCTACATTGTAGATACTAGATAAAGATCAAAATGGTGAAAAATAAAAATAGTACACTTGCCAGTTTGAGTAAATATCGCAGTATTGATCCCAATCAGATTGCCTTTGGAATTCAAAAGAGGGCCCCCACTGCCATTATTATAAACAAAAACAGTCAAGTCGAGCAGGCAAGAAACAGTATCAAAAGTTGTTCAACTGTGCAAGAAAAAGTATCAAAATCTATTCAACTGTGCAACAAAGAAGATCTTGAATAAGTTGTATTGGGTCACACTAAATAAAATCATATAATAAAATTGACATTAAATACATAAAAAGGGAACCTGTTTCCAGGATTAATTGCTGCATCTGTCTGAATCCCGCCACCAATTGTCACTCCTGTTTGGCTAAAGATGTCTCGATTCAGTCCACTTATTACCCCAACTGTAAGAGTATGATCGAATCCAAAAGGATTTCCAATTGCTAAGCATTGTTGACCAACCCTCAGAGAAGACGAATCTCCAACCTTGATGGGCTGCAGCAGATCTTCTGCTCCTTCCACCTGGAACACTATTAGAATGTCTGACCGGAAAACTAATGGTACTATAGAAGCAACTATTATGAATTGGATTAACGTTTGAGCAGGTATTACATTAAAACATGGCATAGGAATAGACTGAGTAGCATACTCCAATCATTCCAATCATCTATAGCATCTTTGTATATGAGAAAATCATAATATACTGAAAATCACAAGTATAAAGCCAAATGAAAGCTTGCTTTGAAGTAATCTTTATCGATCGTTCATTTACTAGTAGTTATTTTTTTTATCCAAGTGTAAATGTATAAACAATTAAAAAAAAATACTACAGATACTAAGGACACACCCCGTGGAAAAGACCACCAACATCAATCTACCAAAAGTGCCTAACCTGTCCATCACTTAAAAGACTACCAAAAACCACACTTATTAAAGTAAATCTATTCTGTCAATCCCTTGAACATTGAGTTCAGTGAAAGCGTACTAAAAAAGGGATAATTCATATAACATAAGATGTCTGCTTGTGCTGGAATACAAACTGCATCAGACCACAAAAGGTTGCTGCATAACGAGTTTACAAGTTCCACATAACAATTTTACAAGTCCCACATTGTAACTCCTTACAACCCTGCAAACATGCAGATTGATACTGCTAGTTGGTAATCTAAGTATGACTTGAAGTAGTTCTACTACATTCTAAATTCCATCAATAGTTTTCGATTTACATCCAAAAGATGAACGCACAAATAAGAAAATTTTAAAATTCTACTACATTCAGTTTACATGTTGAATGTGCTGAGAATATTAAGAAAGCTGAATATCAGACAACTTGCTAAAGAGTTTTAAAATCTTTTAGAATTTACATCTAGAAAGTAAAAGGAGAAATGGAAATATAAGGTCACCTTCAACACAGCAAGGTCTTTTGTGCGATCTGCTCCAACTAATTTTCCTTCAAAATTCTTCTGTACCCTGTTAAATGTTCCAGATTAGCACACATGGAAAATTGTAATGCTTGAGAAGAAGAAAAAAATTCAATTAGCAAGCAACAAGAAATATACTGTACTAGGCTTGCTATCCCTTGAAAAGTGTGTAAAAGTCTTACCCATCAGAAACTAGGATGTTCACTCGTGCAACAACTTGCCCAGAGCTTGGATTTCTTGAAAGAGAACTTCCTATTACTAAGTTCAGAAGTTAAGAGGTCAAGTTGCATTTATCAAGGTTATAACAGTACACACTAATCACCACCGTAAAGATATACATGACAAAATGACATACGAAAGCTAGATAATCAAGCATCTGAAAAAAGGTACTGTATTTTACGATTGGGAAACATAAAGTTACATGTTTCAAAATAGTACAATACTTTTAGAAGAGAACGACTGAACAATCTGCTACCCATTTCTTAGTAGTTAACTTGTATGATATAAATACTAATAATTTTGGACAACACAAATTGCTAAGAATTTTGGACAGAACAGACTGCTACAAATTTATTATAATCGTTATGACAAAGTTGCGGAAAACAATTTAGAAGGGACCGACTGAATATTAAGATGGAAAAAGCTTCCAATTTCCCACTTCATAAAAGTGAAAAGAAAATAGAAACAATTTAAATACCAAATTTGTGTGCCAGCTAGGCATAAGGGAACCCGACAACAAGCAATATACCCTAGCAAAGCAAGAGGTGAACCTAAGATGGGGTCATGTATCCACGAATAGCAAGCCCAGGGCCTCCCTTTTAAAGTGAATTTATGTTTCCCCTTTTATTCCTACGGCTCCCTACTCCTTGGTCAATCTGTGTATTCTGCTAAGTACAGCTCAGTAAATCTTTATCCGTTGTCCCTCCCTGCTCGTGCATTCTACTTCTCTACTTCATTTTGTTTTTTGGGTTTTGCATAAATTGTGTAGTTTCACTGAGTATTGTACTTTTTTATCAGTTGCATTTTGTAGTTCATGGTTATTAACCAGGGTTGCTAATACATTACAATTTCGAGTGATAATATATATGCTATTGATTCATTGAAGAATTCATGGTACAACTTAGGATTGAGTTTCTGGAACAACACATGATAAACTTTTCTTTAACTGAATCACAGTGGAATCAATTTTAAGGACCAATATCATGCGTGACTGCGTCACCTTCTTTCCAAAGTATTATATTGCCCAGGTTAAAGAATGCTAGTAGAAATGTTAAGGCAGGATTATCAAGTCAAAAACCTATTCATGATTAGTAGCCCACTAGTTCTGGTTCCATTATCTTTACCTGCTAGGATTCAGGCTACTAGATTTGGTGTAATTTGCATATATCTAGAAGATGGTTTTTTACTTTAAAATAAATTAGGTTTGGCAGTAGTTGTGCAGTGTGTGTACTTCTGATAACAATTTCAATTTTTCCAATATAAGAAAATTGAGCTTTGGGTCATCATCTAAGTACGAGATCCATGTTCCAGATTTTTTTGCATTTCCTACTTTCACTAGCACTTTACATTTGCATAGTAGAAACCTTATTAAGATCGATGCATGTCCATAGAAAACAATTCAATAGACTTCTTTATTTGCACAAGGAGATGAATCAACACAAATGTTGAGGCATCACTCAGGATTCCTCAGGAGGATAGACTTGTGTCAATAAACCCTCTCGTTGAAAGTAAAGTATACTTCAAAAATTGCATTTCAGAAAGAGAATAAATTTTAAACTACATACCATGGTAATTGGTAACAATATGGCCTTGTTGATCCCAGACTACTCCTGAACCATTTCCTTCAGGAACCTGCCAAATGTATGCAATCAATAACAAACAACAATTCAAAACAGTTTAAGATGGACCCTTCAATCTAGTGGGAAATGTAACCCTGCTACATGACTTGAACAAGATATTCTTAAGGTAATCAGTCAAGTTACCTCAACAACGCCAGTAACGTTAAGCTGGGGTCGCAATGTCACATCAAAAATATTGACAACTGAGTAAGTGTTCTTCTCAAAGAGTTGGACTATTCGTTCCTGCCAAGCACACAAACATCAATTCACCTGCCATTACATCAATTCAACAAGTGTAAAAGTTATACAAACAGTAAGCCATGAGCTGCAGGATGGAGTGAATGATCTTCTACAGGTGAAAAGAACCTCTGAGGGAAATAGGGCTCCAGAGGAATATACAGGTGGGGTTACTTGCTCAACAGTCACAGATGGATCCCCTAGTGCATATGCTGTAATTTACGAAATTCCATCAAGAGGCCAGTAGAGAATGTAAACACTTTAATTGAAATAAGTTCTCCCCATACAGAATCTCCAAAAGGAAACCAAAACCACATTTAAGAATACCAATAGGGAATACCACACAAAAGTTCCCATAATTTAGGCTACTTTGCACAAAACAACTTATCAAGTTATCATAACCTATCTTACCCAAAAACAATTTGGAAACATGGAAACGCGGAGACACATGCTGATGAAAAAGTAGAAAAGGTTGAAAAACTATGGTAACTATAATTGGAATTGATGTTTCCTCTTGTGTGTCAATTTGTTTCCCATTCTCATATCTGTTCTTTAGCAAGTTACACCTCATTCACCACCAAATGTTCAATCAACATACTTCTCTTCGGAAATATTTAGTGCAACCATTTTTCAATACAGTATGTGCCAACATTTTGAAATTTCACATTTCTTCCGAACAAAATGGGTATGGAGGGTGAAACACTAACTAGTGGAGCATGAACAATGTGAGTTAAACGCAATTTCAATCATAACGGATGGTTTTTTGTGGAGTTTATGCATATCAATTAGTACCTTGAGGAGGGGGTTAAAGCGGGAAATAATAGGTGCGAACCTGGCAAGTACCTTGAAGAATGAGAAGATGAGAACACCGCCAAGGTTGCAAAGAAAGCCCGGCGACTCATACAAGGAAGGTTCTTCCTCATCACGTTCGCCCAATTTATCGTTTCACCATCGCTAACGCTCTCATTTTCAACCCTAGGAGAGAGAAAACGACGGCAAGTAAGAACAAGAGCACAAACCACAACGACGTCGATTTACAACAGCGGGAGCAGAACAGAACCAAAAATAAACACCAGAAACAAAAATGAGGAAGAAACTAAACGGCGGGATGTGAAATTGGGGAAGAAATTACCGGCGTAGATGATTGGAATTGGAAGAAATGGGGGGATCGTCGGAGTGAGAGCAAACGGTGGAGGAGACGCCATTGGAAAAGAGATCGCGGCGACAGAATAAGCTTTGAGGGAGGGAGGACAGCACCACCGGCATTTTTGTTGCAGCTTCCGGAGGTTGAAGATGAAGACGAACTGAAGATGGTAGTTCCGTTCTTCACTCCTATGCCTACCTCAGCTACCTGCAGGAAATTTCAGACCACACGTGGGATAAGATAGAGAAATTTCACTTGTCACCTTTAAAATAGAGAAAATTTCATCAATTCTCCCTTAAATCAGAAAGTTACACAATAGCACTCGTGAATTTGATTTGTCTTTCAAATGGAAAGATCGGATGCTTACAAATTTGATCGTAAACTAGTTTTAATACCCATGTCGTACGCAAGCTTTTTTATAAATTTTATTTATATATATAATAATTTTTATTGATTAAAATAAATTAATAGATTAGTTTTTATAGTAGTAATAATTTTTAGGTATACATAAAGTACTCACGTTTTATTTTTATATACAAGTATTTCTACCGAAGCGGTCGAAATCAAAGCTCTCTAGAGCCGTTCGAAGCAAAAAAGCAGCCCTTATTCCATTTCATTTTCCTTTCTGGATAAATCCTCTTAATAAACGTGAACCATTTTCGGTTGTAAGGCATGCTATTGACTAAGGCATTGGTCGTTCGTTGCCTTATTCTTCTCATTCTAACTTCTTTTCATTTGCCGATCTCCGCCCTTTTGCTTGGAAAGCACATTGGAGATATTTTGGCTTTCTTGGCGTACTCCTAATGGATCATTCTTTTTTCCGACCTACGAGATAGTGGATTTCATTAAATCGATCAAAATCGCAAAGTCATAGAAATTTTAAAAATATCTTGAATAATGATTGGAAATATATTTATGAAAATAGATTAATGTTTTATACACAGGGCATGTAGATAAATAGATTAGGTCGTTGTATGACATGACTTAAATTTATTGGATATTCATTAAACCCAATATAAAGAAATTAGAATATTCCATCTTCAATCTCATAATTAATTATTTATTATTAAATAATAAAAATAATTAAAGGTAAAATATTATCTTCATATGGATAAGATTCTTAACTTAGATATCAAGTATAAAAAGATTACACAAAATACCCTAAGATAAAACATTCTATTAATGACCACGTAAAACTTAATATAACATATTAATCAAGATAAAATAACACCAACATAATTATGCCTAAATGTTGACCCAAAAAAATGGCTTGCCAATGGAAAACCGAAACAAAGAACAAGAGCCCCCATTGTGCATATAGTCTATCTCGCACCTGGAAATAAAAATTGCACCTATTTGCAATCGAGACCTCCAGTACTTCAACTCTTTTGTTCATTTCAAAAACATAAATGCACCGACCTACCCAAAGTGGTAGGTGGTGGTTCACGAACAAGATCTCAATTACACACCCCGCATCAAAATGTTCAGTTTGAGTAGAAGAAGCACCCTGTATAGTGCAATTGTGACAACCACAAAACGATACAGCAACATACATTTCTGATTCAAAAAGGTGCAGTTCTCATAAAATACCTCCAACTACACAAGACAAGACTCAGATGAGCCACCAAATCTAACTACACAAGACGAGATTAAACTACAACACCTCTAATTTTGACGGCAATGAAAATGAATTTGTAAATTCCATTAGCTTGAATGCAGACCTTCTCAAACTCAAAGACTGTCGAACTTACAAGTCTTCAATTTCCTCTAGCGATGAAAAATTCATATCTATCTTGTCTAGTTCTTCTTGACTAATAACATGTGTTTTGACCAGTTTCTGCAGCGAATAATCTGGTGCCTGTCCTGCTGGAAAACCGTGTTCAGTTATTGGCACCTCTGAGTTTTCAGTGCTTTCTGGTGCTCTCTTTGGATAAGAAGTAAGCTGAGACATCATCTGCAAACACAGATTTAAATCATCCTCATTTCGAGCTTTGTTTATCTTATCATTCAGCTGGCTCAATAATGATGCTTTCTCATCACCCGGAATCTTTGCTTTCTTTGGGGTTGGATCGTGCTCCATGCTGTCATTAATGTCCTCACTACTATCTTTCTCACTTTGTTTCGTAAGTTTTACCAACCCTTGTTGGACGACATTCTGTATCCTCTTTCTGAATTTGTCACTTCTGATGGGATCTGATCTCAATATTGCTTTCATGCCTGAGAGCATTTTTGTCTTGTCAAGAACAGAGGAATCGCTGTCCATAGGTGTTGTAGCCTCTAAATCAAAAACCTCCTCCAACAAACTGATATTCTGCATGTACCGGTCAAAGGCTTCATTTTCTGCCTCAATATTCCCGTCTCTGAATTCTTTCAACTTAGAAAACCTCCATTCATTGATAGTGATAGCATCCTGTATTACGACTCACATAAGTGAACCTGCAGACATGATACCACAAAATGGCTATGGTTATAAAAAAAAGAAGACGTTCACCTTTTTAGTTAGTGGCTTCCTTGAACGAAGAGGAATATGCACATTGTTGAACTGCGCAAAAGTGCTAGATAGTTGCCGGATTGAAGCTGGTCTGCTAGCAGGCCTGCAATATGAAACCTAATTTTATACCAGAATGCATAACTGCTACGGAATAGTAAGACATGATATGAATCTAATGAAAGGTAAGGCATAATAGTCGTGCATGTAAGGAATGGCTTAAACAAAAATCTGTGGTAAACTACACAGCCACCCTTTATATAGGCTGCTGATTGCACAAAACCACTGTTTATGCAAAATCATTTATAACCACCACCAGTTATAAGCATAATCATATTTAATGACCTGTTAAAATTTAACATCAATCCCTGTTCTAACCTTCCAAAAACATTTAAAAATTGTATAAATGTCCAAAATGCTCCTTCAAATTTTATTTTATTTTGGAATTTTATTTTATCACAGGTGACTTTACGTAATTTACTAACGATGCTAAATTGAAAGCACATTCTAACATTATGAAAAATTAGTGAAAAAAATAGAAGAAGTGGGACCTGAACACAGTAATAGAAAGAACACATGAAATGTCCAACAAAAGTACAAAACCCTCCCATCACAGATTAGCAAGTTAATAATATCCATTACTCTAAACAGAGAATTAGCTCTAAACAGGAAACATGTAGGTAAAGGGAAACATATAGGTAAAAGACATTTGAGCTCTAACTTCAAATAAATACAGCAAACATCAGCAAAGGCCAAATGTAACAATAAGCAACTATAAACCTTGCATGCATATCAAAATGAAAATTTCCCTTACTAGAAATTATTTGACTGCAATAAGCCATCAAATTATATAAAGTAACAAGAAAAAGAGCTTCTTACAAAATTGCAACAGAAGTTTAACAGATCAATTTACCCTGAGGGTGATACTTCAATTGGCGGCTGATCAGAATGAGAAGTGTTTGAGGGAGATCTATCGGCAAGAGTTGCATTTGGTCTCAATACTTCAACATCAAGGAAACAAATAAATTATCGAGTAAGGAAAGGGAAGTAAAAAATAAAGTAATACTGTAACAAAATACTTCAACAAACATGACATATATGTTAGACAAAGAATGCAAACTGAACACATAGTAACTGTCGGTTGATTACACAGTCTGCATATGGACAATGGCATGTCTTTACCTCTTTATGAAAAATAAGATCAGGTGCACAATCAGCACGTGGAAGTAAATATTCCTTTAAGCAAACTAAGTTGATAGAATTACAACATACCATGTATGTGACAAGGATTTTGAGCTTTTGAGCAGCAACTTTTGCAAGATTGAAAAGGACACCTGAAGCACATCAATAACCAAAAAAAAGGGAGATAAGTCATGCTATAAATTAAAGCACTAAGCCATATGGTCTATGTCGGCATGGATGGCCTAATTTTGATTAACTCAAACCCTCTGTGAACTGTGTGTTCACTAATTTGCAAATTGTATGCATATTATATTTTCAGGGGTTGGGTATTTTTAATACCTATTCTATTTCCTCAAATCTCACAACAATAATCCATATTACCCAGAAGAAGCCAATTCCAGCACAGACAATGAAATCACAGAAATGCACTTTGAAGCAACTATATTCCAGCAAATGACCTGGTGGTAAACAATGAATACCAATCTCGGAAGGTATTTACCAGTGGATCATTTCACTCCTAGAACTAACTCAATGAAGTGCTGGTAGTTGCATTATCAATTAACAAATGGATGTTAGAATTCACTATGATTTTCTCAGAAAAGGGACTACTCAATACTCTTTGAGATGTGTGCTAAAAAAACTACTCCGTAGAAAACGTTCAAGCCTTCATGGATTCTAATGAAAAACTCCACGGATGCACTTTCCTGAGTTTGTTGTTGGTTTAGCATAGTAAGCATCAGAATGGGAAGAATATCAAATGTCAAGATGGCAAGGGAGAAGGGTTCAATGCTATTTTTTCTTTTCTCTATTTTCCTTTGTTTTTTAATTTTCAATTCTTCTATTCAGTAAAGATCTACGGATCATGCATTGTACCAATATAGAAAAGTTAGTTAATTACTATGCAACACTTGATTCCAGATAACTATTAAAATATACACTCTTAGAGTCTTCGGTGTAATTTTTCTAATCAATTTGTAGAAACGGAGATAAAAGATTTCCTCAACATTAAATAAGCGATGATGGGGGTACTGCCTGAAGATTCTTAAGACAACTTATTTTCTTTCACTGTCTCTTTACCTGGTCTTAATTATACCAAATGTCACCTAAATGTTTAAGGAAATAATTCAAGCTGAGAGACCGGCTGATATCCTATGAAAAATACGAAAAGGCAAGTTTTATTCACTCTCCAATCAACCATCAGAGTCAGCACAAAAATTCGGATCAAAAAAAAAAAACTCTTATCATTCCAAACTGGAGTATGAGTCTCCGACTCCTAGCTAGGGTTCAAAAATTCACCGAATATTACTTGTTAGTCCATGGATTATGAACTGAATCAAAGCCTAACACAAATTAGCATTGCTTCAAACCGCTTGTGAAACAGAATTCCTTACACACAGAATTTGAGTGAGCAAACCCTAGGTTTTCCAAAATCCAACCAATTGCACAAAATTCAAGTCAAAGAATTCCAGGACAAGTTCAATTTACAAAGCCAAAAGACGAATACAAGCAGAGAAAAAAGACTATAAATTGAGACGAGAGGTTACCGAGAGCGAGCTACGTTTCCGCACTTAATGCACTTGGGCTTATTGAGTCCGCGAAGATTTTTAGGCGGCTCCGAGCGTTGCAAAGTTATAGTCGGAAGAGCGGAGGTTTTGGCGGCAGCCGGAGCTGAGGACGGGGATGCACCAACGGAAGAGGACGGCGAGGCGGCAGCAGATAGAACGGCGGGAGAGGCCGGCGACGCGGCAAGAGGAGTGGCAGCAGCCTGGATGGGGATGGGGGTGGGGGTGGGGGTAGTGGCGGTGGGGATGGATACAGAAGAGACGGTGGAGACCGTGACGGCGTTAGTCGCCGCCGGCGAAACGGCGGCCATTTCTGAGTTCTGAGAGCGTTGTTTGGAAGACGGGTTAATTTGATATTCTTTTTATATCTTACAGTATCTTTTTATTTCCCTTTTTATGTTGGGTGGAAGCACGAATTTGTGGGCCCTAGTCCAATGGGGGCCCATCAGTTTTTTTTTGTTTTTTTTTAATCATGTAATAATTCGGGTGGAATACTCCTATCCGATAGTATCTTTGCGGATGAGGTCTTGAAGACCTGAATCAGTGTAAATGTCCAAACTCCTGACAAAGCGGAAAAGGTGTGCAACCTTATCAGTCACTCTATTGTCATTTCAGGGCACGTGAGATAAAGAGACTTCTCTCACACTCGACATGAATGTTTTGATATCAGACATCACCAATTCAATTTCCCATGGACATGTGAAGTTTATTTTTAAATGATTTATGATTATAAGGGACTCTCCTTCAATTTGTAACTTGTTTATTCCCAATGCACGAGTTTGGATTACCCCATGTCTTAAACTCAATGTCTCGGCTTTCAAAGGGGTCTGGTTGTCAATTCTGTCATAGCCAATGTGGATCGTTGTTCCTTCCCGATCTCGAATGATGTAGTCAATTGAGATGTCGTTGTTGTCAATTAGTTGCATTATCCTTTCGAGTACATTGAATATCATTCTCATTTCCATGCATGAAGGTTTTCTTCCAATTTTCCAAGTGAGTTGGGATGATGTGTTTAATGTATTCCCGATTTGGAATGGGTTCATTCTTGAAGATTGTTTGATTTCTGATGTACCATATAGTCCATCAGGTTACCGCTAGTTTCTCCTTCTAAGATTTTGTCAGAGAGCTACCAATTAATGACGAGATAGGAGAGAAATCTCTTGAATTTGCAATCAACTTAGGCTGTGTTCGGCGGGCAGAGATTAGGAGATTTGGGGATGCCACTAGATGAAAAAATAAAACACAACCTCCTAAAGCATGTTCAGCCATGAAGAGGGAGATTAACTAGATTTCAGGAGATGAAAAATGGAGGGAAAAAAAAATCTCCAGGGGGCAAGATTTCAGGAAATTTGGAGATTTAGAGATTTGGAATTTCTCCAATTTTGCCCCACTCTCCACATATCAGGCAACGCTGCCTCCACTGTCGCCGTGGTGCCCTCACCGCCGAAGGTAAGAGGAGAGAGATAACCGAGCACCGCTGCCTTCATATCAGGCAACGCTACATACTAGTGCCAGAGGTAAGAGGAGAGAGAAGACTCCGGGAGGTAACAACGATAGCACTCTCCAATCGCGCGATTCTCGACAGATCCTTGCTCGTCGACGGAAATGGAAGAGACCTGACGAATTTTACCTCTGACACCCATCAATTTCGCGATTCTTGCTCGTCGATTCTCAAGATCCAGGCTCCGCCTTCCCCGACGGCCCCGGATTTTACCCCGACACCCCTCAATTTCGGCCCCATCACCCCCGCGGCTTCCTCCGCGCCTCCGAAGATGAAACCCTAATTCGCCACCGCCCCGACCTTGTGCTCGGATCCAGCACCTATTTCGGTGATCGCATCCCTCACCGCCACTGCCCCAAGGAGGAGGAGATGGCTTTCGTGGGGGAGGTCTGGGGAACCGACCAACTGAATGAGAAAGGAGAAGGGGAATAGGGTTTATAAAAAGTCGGGGTATAAAGGTCATTTTGCAACTTTGAAATACAGTATAATCTTGTGCCAACCAAACACCATTTTGAGATTTCTGCCCAAATAAATATTCATCTCATTACATCTACAAAAATCCCATTAATCTACACAATCTATTTTCATCTCTTAACATCTACGAAAATCTCAATAATCTACACAATCTCCTAGTGCAGTCGAACACAGCCTTAATTATAGCCTGATTTGCACTCGCGGACAATGGAAGATGGAACTTAGTAAACCGGCATTCCACAAAGAGATGTGTTTCATCTCCAGTGACATTGTTACAGAGTACACAAGTTGTTGGTACGGAGACCCCTTTTTGGGATAGACGGGTACTCGTTTGAATACCCTTCTGTCCTAGTTTCCATAGGAAGTTCTTAATTTTTGGCATCGTGTCAGTTTTCCAAATCCATGAATTAATATCTTCATTCTGGCTGTTATTTTTAGTGATTAGTTTGTAAGCGCTAGCTATTGTAAATCATCCCTCCCTATCTGGCCACTAATATAGTCTATCTTCAAATGTACTTTTATGAAGGGGAATATCCAATATTTCTCTTGATATGCTATGTGAGATTGTGTTCTACAATTTTTCCTCCCACCATTTTCCTCCTAATATATAATCGCTCACTGTTTCGTTATCATCGTGTATGGTAGGACACTCACCCCTTTTGACTATTGGCGAAGTTGTAAGCCAGTTATCGGTCCAGAATTTAATAGATTTATCATTTCCCACCGACCGGATAAGACCAGTTTTAAAATTTTCAAAAAGAGGAGTTAGTTTCGACCATTACCAAGACGAACCCCCACTTTTCTTGTAGTTTAATATGTGTTGTTTTCAAATACTTGTACTGAATTAATTTTACCCATATATTCTCTGGTTCCGCAAGAATTTCCAAAAGAGTTTCACTTGGAGTGTGTCATTCATATCCTTGGATTTTCGAATACCTAAACCTCCCTTATCTTTTGGTCTACAAATTTTGTCCCAGCTAATCAGAGGCCGATATTGGAGATCTTTATTCCAGAAGAAAGATCTATTTATTTGATCTAGTTCCTTATGAATTGTGTTGGGAAGCATGAAACTTTGCATTGTATATAAGGGTTTTGATGCCAGGTTTGTGCCGATAAGGACAGTACATCCCTGTTGTGATAGTGTATTCGCACACCATTTACTAAGTTGCTCTTTCGATTTACAAACGATTTCCTCGAAAGTTTGTCTATTTACTCTCCCGTATAATAGGGCAACCAAGGTATTTTTCAATCGCAATTTGATTTGATATACACAAGCATCTTTCCAGTTCTTCGATTATGGATCTAGGGATTCCTTTCGTGGTTTGGAAAGCAGATTTGCGATAATTAACTTTTTGCCCTGAAATGCTACAATATTCATCTATAATTGATTTAACTTTTAAGTAAGCTGATGTTTTGCCTTTGGTGAAGATAATAATATCGTCAACGAAGGCAAGGAAAGGGATATGTAGTCCGTCCTTCCCGAATTTAAAACCAATAAGGTCATTACTCATGTTTGCTTCATGTGAGAGTTTTCTCGCCAAAACCTCTGCCCCCAAAATGAAGAGAAACGGGGATAAGAGGATTTCCTTGTCGAAGATCTCTAGTTGGTCTAAATAACTCTGTTGGCCCATTGTTGATGAGCATGAAGAACGACACTGTAGATATACATTCCATAATCCATTTAATAAAAGTCGGGTGGAAGCTAAATTTATCCAATACCGCCCTTGTAAAATTCCAATCTAATATATCATAAGTTTTTTTCCATATCCATCTTTATTGTCATCCACCCCTCTTTACCTTTTATGCTACGAAAATAATGGAAAATTTCATGGGCTATAAAAATATTGTCCTGTATAGCCCTATCCGACACAAAAGCTCCTTGCAGAGGGTGGATAAGTTTACCAATTATATTTTTCAATCTCTCCGTCAGAATTTTGGAAATGATTTTGTAAATAGTATAGCATAAGCTGATTGGTCTCTAATGTGAAGTCATAGGGGGATTATCGCATTTTGGTAGAAGGGAAATAAATGTATGGTTTATTTGACGAAGAATTCTTCCAAAAAGGAATAATCCTTTAACCGCTTTGATGATCGATCCACTAATAATGTCCCAATATTTTTTTGTAAAATTCTGCCGTCATTCCATTTAGACCTAGTAATTTATTATTGTCAAGGCTAAACACTACCCTTTCTATTTCCCCATTGCTCGGATGCTAGGTAAGGTAACTATTTTCCTCATTGGTTATTGTCGGGGTGACAAGATTTGGGTACTCTTTTAAGAGATTGTCATTTATCCTTTCATCTTTAAACCTTTTCTCGAAATCTCTACGGATTTCATTTCTGATATTTTCATCACCCTCAATATATGTACCTTTGTTGGAAGTAATAGATCTAATGATTTTTCTATTCATTCCGGCAGTTGCTACCCTATGAAAATAGGTCGTGTTTGAGTCTGTTAGTTTTAGATGTTTCGTTTTTGCCCTTTGGTTCCAGTAATTCTTCTGAAACAGAAGAAGCTTCTCTTTCTTTTGTAGGAGATTTTTTTCTTTTGCTCTATATTCCAACCAATTATGTTGAGTCATTCGTGGTTGTATTTCCAGAAGGCTGCTTTCGACTTCTTGGAGTTGCCGGAATATATTTCCGAATGTTTTCTTATTCCACTCATTTGCTTTTAGTTTAAGCAATTTTGTTTTGTATACAACTTGAAACATAGCAGAACTTGTACACGACGCTCGCTAAGCTTGTTTAACAATATTGCGGAAATCCTTCCTTTGTAGCCAAATATTTTCAAACTTAAGTGGAGGTGGTTTATGAATTACACCATTATCAAGGTTTATTGTAATGGGACAATGGTCTGACGCTCGCTAAGCTTGTTTAACAATATTGCGGAAATCCTTCCTTCGGGTTTTTTCCTCCAAGTGAAGTGGTTCCCCATAGTGGGTAGATCAACCATAGAACAAACGCTTTTGAAATTAGCTAGTCTTTGGAATCTATGAGTATTGATTTTTGTCTCACCAATTTTGTCCGAGCTACAATAAATTTCGTTAAGATCCTCCATCACGATACATGGAAGGGTTGAGTTGGTGACTAGTTCCGTTAGGGTTTTCCAGAATTCGTCTTTTTCCCTCAACCCCGGAGGGGCATAAACAACGAATAGCATTATAGGAGAATCATATTGTGAGCTTTTGTATTTAACACCTATTATTCCGGGGAGGTGGATTTCTAACACGATTGTCTCATTGATAAGGTGGTTCGTCTTCCAAAAGATACACAGACCACCAGATTTGCCTTGAGTAGGTGACCAAATTGTGTTATCAAACCCAACATTCTTCCATACAGTTTCATTCGGAATATTTTCCAGTTTTCGTCTCTGCTAGAGCAAGGAACTTGATATGATTATTTTTACACCATGTGTTGATATTGGTCCATAATGTTGTTTTTCCTACAAATCTTACAAATCTTCCAATCATTTAACCAATTTCTTCCTTCACAACCCATTCAAATATTGCTAATGATTAATCTTCCATCAACTCCATTCAATAATATTTTAATATTCTAGCTCCATAGAATTTATACATTTAAACCTACGGTATCTTTTTCTCAAATAATTTTGATTGATTTGAGAGGTGTAACATGATGTGTAACATAGAAAGTTTCATAAAGGACTAGACTCGGTTTTTTTAAGTCAAGAACTAAAATGTTAAAAGAAGTGTACGTGGAAGCAGTCGATCTACCATTGTTTGTCAAATTCGAAGTACTGATTGGTTTGAGAAAAAACTTCATCATGACAACTAAAGATTTCGAACAATGGCATAGTGAGGAAAATGAGTAAAATGGTATGTTAATGGAAAATTGATATGTAACAATTCCGGAATGGCTCAACTGGAAATGACTTGCGGTTAGTGACCAAAGGTCCCCGGTTCGAACCCGGATGAGCGCTCTTTATTTACCGGTCTCGGTTTGAGGTCAAAGTAAACCATATTAGGCGTCTTCGACAAGGTTGCAAACATTGATCACTCTATTCCTACCTGCTCAATACCCCATAATCAAGATCTCTATGATCTAATCCGAAAGGATGCTCTCGGTTCGTCAGATTAACCATGGCCTACTGAATTGTTACTTAATAAAAAAAAAATAAAAATAAAATGTAAATAACAAAAATCAAAATAACGTCGTTTTCGCGTTCCCAAAACCTAGCCTCAAAAACACACATCTCCGTCTCTCCCGAAGTGCTGAAGTCGAACTTGAACAGAAAAGGGGCGAATTCCGTCCCGTCTGTCGCCTCGCCGTCGCTGAGTGCATCTCCGCCCATCGCCGGCGCCGAGCTCCATCTCCAATCGTCGGCCGCGGAGATCCATCTCCATTCTCGACTGTGAATCCCGTTGCTTTTCTCCTACCTGTTGGGCTCTGAATCCCGTCCCTTCTCGCCGTTCTCGGCTTCTCCCATCCATCGCCGCTGACCTGACCTCTATTGGCCGTCGCCGTTTGACAAGCCCCATCTGAAGTCGACCTCCATTGCCTTGCCGAGCCCCATCTTCTCCCGTCCTCCAGTACACAGTCTGCACAAATCACACAGTAAGTTATCCTAACCCCAATTTATTTATTTGATTATTTCCTATCGACTGTTGTCCATTTTCTAATTTACAAAATTATTGATTGAAATTGGGTTATTTCCTATTGATTGAAATTTGATTATGTACGGATTGAAATTGGTTATCCCCATATTACAGTAAATTAGCATTTTTGGTGGTGGGTATGGATTTGAGATTGATATTGAATTATGTTTGTGTGAAATTGTATTTTATTTGAATAGGAACATGGATAAATTTGTTATCCGAACTAAGAATACATCTGTCCTAATGTTGGGTCCTCTACTACTCCCAGACAATCTCAATCTGACGGAAGTGTCCCAAATGTTGGGTCCTTATATCATTTGGCACTAGTTTGCAATATCGAACACTTTGTGTGTTCTGTAAGACTTCTTTTTCTATATTGCTTTTGGTATTTTTGTGTCCTCCCCAGACCTTTCTGGATCCGCCACTGGCTGGGGATCTGATAGATTTAGTGTGAAATACTTAGTTGGGGAAGTGCATTGCATTCCTTACACAGTCTCACCTTGCACATGGAAGTTCTGTTTTTATACTACCTAGCTTGTTTTTGTCAATTTCTTGGGTGCCTTAGGTGCATCCTTCTCTAAAAAAGATATCTGTATGAAGTTACAACTGTGGAACTGCGAAATTGGAACCATATTGGTTTTTATTTTTGTTTTAAGATTATAAGGCCGGAATCCACCTTGTAACACAAAAGCTTCCAATGTGTAGGGTTTCACCCCTACCCTTATATTTTTGGTATTATTTTATCTCCCTAACCGATGTGGAATCCAACACAAATCAAATTTGTTAGTAAAACTTGGAGAGATAATAATGCGTTACAAAGGGAGAAACCCAGAACGAGTACAAGAAAGGATGGAAGTCTAAGGGTTACAATCTGAAAATACAAGGAGTAATTGCATCTAATACCTAGAAAACATAATAATTATGTCTAAAAGTAGACTAGGGATGCTTGTAGTCTGCATAACACAACTTAGAAGAAAAGTAAGACTATCATATGTACAAAAAATTTCAGACTTCCTAAAATTTTGAGAAGACCATTACCTACATACATTCCATGTTTACAGTGCTGCGTATATATCAATCATTTATATGTTACATCTCACTATACACAGGCCTTTCTTAAATAGGGTTGCAGCTAGTGAATGCTTGATCATGTGATCCTCCTTATTCTTTTGAGGCCGCTTGGAGATTACTGTGTGATGAATAGTCAATCAACCAGGATGTTTTACTTATCTGGTAAGATTTTTTTCCCCGAAACTTTATGAAGGACATACTTCTAAAATGCTTTTGGCCTTTGAACCTTTCATGTGAAATGCAGCTTGTCTTTCCCATTGAGGGCCACATTTTCCAAGTTGAGCATAAAAGGGGAAATAACAGTTCACTCTAATCATCCGAAATGGACGATCTTATTACCATCTCTTCCTCTGACAGTGATAGCGAGTTTGATACAGATGATGAGCCTTTTAATACAAATGAGAGAGCTGCAGGTCAGCATCAGTAGCTAGTGATTTTCTGTTTTTATACTTCTTCATTTGATTGATATCTTGTAAATGCATTCAAATTCAGGTTACAGAGAGCAATCTGGATACATTTCTTCCCAGCAAGTTGCAATGGGTAGCAGTGATGCTGATTTTCAGTCAGCATCTCAAAGAAACTTTTCTGGTTCTGAATATCAAAAGCATTCAATGGAGCTAGACAAGCGGGTCCTTCCACCTTCACTTTCTGCAGCACCTAGTAATTATGAAAAGAGTGAGCATGGCCATCGGATTAGTGGCAGTGCAAGGCCTTACACTTTAGCAGGGCCTAGCTTACTGAATGTTAAGAATCGTGAAAAAGAAAACATAAGTAGGAACAATGACAATGATGTCATGACACTTGTTAAAGGTGGAGCAAGGATTCTTCCACCTTCACTTTCTGCAGCACCTAGTAATTATGGAAATAGTGAGCGTGTCCATCAGATTAATGGAAGTGCAAGGCCTTATGCTTTAGCAGGGCCTAGCTTGCTGAATGGCAAGAATCGTGAAATAGAAAACATAAGTAGGAACAATGACAATGATGTCATGATGCTTGATAAAGGTGGAACAAGGATTCTTCCCCCTTGGACACGCACACTCCCTGTTTCTTCCGGACGTTATGCTGTTTCTGTTGACTCTACTGATCCATTTAGGACTAGTGATGGAGCGACAGATGAGAGATCTGTTTTTCAAGAGGTGATGCAGGTATGGTTTTCCAGTTTTCCAATGAGGCTATGAAATTTGATGATTTGGCTGTGTACGATGAATGGCTTGACAAATGTTGAACGTAACAATTAGTTACGTCATGATTGCTTGTATTGACTTGTTCGAAGGAAAATGACTTGATTTCAGGCCTCCTCTCTTCTCCATGCTCCAGTTTCTATTTTTCATGTAAAGGAAGTTCGTGATTTGTATGAACAACCTGAGTCCAATCTTACTATTCTTCCTTCCTCTTCCTCATTTCTGTCTATCTTCTTTGCATTAGTGTATGGATAATGATGAGTACTATTTAGAAATTGTATTTAAAGGTTATGGAAGTCTAACTTCTTTTTTGTCCAATCTCTAATCCATGCTTTAGTCATGGCTAGTTTCTTTATGTGCCCACCAAAAGCAAGTAATCATAAATTTCGACTTAGCTTGGTCTTTTGATACATAAATTACCTATACATCCTACCAAAAGATGTCAGATCAAGTGTGAGTGTGTATGTATCCTGCCACACATGATAAAATATATTTGTTGAATAATATTTCCTTTTTTAAGTTCCTAATTAATTTTACAACTGAAATATCATGGGTTGTGCCATAAGTTTTCCCCACTTCCATTTTATATGCAGGATCTTAATCAACCTAAACAAGAACTTGAAATACCTGTAGGGCGTTTGACAGTCCCTCTTTTGAGGCACCAGGTATCTTTCATCTAATTTATTTTCATTGGTTCTGCAAGAATTTTTTGAGTCATTGGATTCTTTTTGGCTGTTAGGTTTAGATATGTATTTTGTTGGTTAAGCTATGTATTAAATATTTTTATCAGGCAGACTTTTGTATTCCTTGGCTATTGTTTGACATAATTAATGTGCTACAGGTATTAGGGGTTATTCACTTTATTAGGAGTGTGATAATAAACCAATTAGTTGTAATTTTATTAGTTATAATGACTATCTTCATTTTTCTCATTTCCTAGTTAATGTCTTTTGTTTCCCACATCCTCATTTTCCTAGTTCTATGGCACTTTCCTATTGGGTAGTCCATTTTCTCCATGTCGCCCATTATCCTGATTTTTTTTTCTTGTTGCCGTATTTTAAGTTTTAGAAGTTAGTTATTTTGCTTTTTGTTTATTCTATTACTCCGTATAATAACTGCAGTCCATTGTTGTGCTTGTAAGTATTAAGGGTATTTACTCTATTAGATGTGTAATAATGTAATTATTAGATTCCTTTTTGCTCTTTTTTCTGATTATAATCTTTCGACTTGCTGTCATCATCCTGTATGTAGCCAGTGGATCTTCCAAATAATATAGAACCGGAAATATTCTCTGTTTACTCGCAGTTTTCGGTGTTTTTACTTTCTTGTTTTGTTTCTTGAATGTACTTGAAAAGTTAACACTTGTGTGGTAACTAAGTTCTTTTTGTTTTTATTTGCAATAGAAAATTGCTTTGGCATGGATGCGACAAAAAGAAGCAAGACCATTTTGCGTGGGTGGGATGCTTGCGGATGACCAGGTTTATTTGTTTTTCTGGTTTATCTGACTTTATGTATTTATTTATTTATTTATTCCTTACTCATGCTATGTATGAATTTCAGGGTTTAGGAAAGACTGTCTCCATAATTGCCCTTATACAGATGGAGAAATACTTGGAGGAGCAGTCTAAGTCTGAGGATCACAAAAATAGCAAAATCGAAGCTCTAAATCTGGACGACGATGATGATAATGGGATTGCTATTTTGGATGATGTGAATCTGACAGAGGATTCTAATGGCCATAGTACTATAAAAGAGATCTCGTCACAGCATGCATCTAGTAGTCAGAAGAGTTCATCACAGCAGGCATCTAATAAGCAGAGACCAGCTGCAGGAACATTGGTTGTTTGTCCTGCCACAGTTCTTAGGCAGTGGGACAGGGAGTTGGCTGATAAAGTCACTGAAGAAGCTAAGCTAAAAGTTTTACTCTACCATGGAAGTAATAGGACAAAGGATCCTTCAGAGCTGGCCACATACGACGTGGTTCTCACAACATATGCTATTGTCACCAATGAGGTTCCTAAACAATCACTAGAAGAGGATGAAACTGAGCAATTTTCTCAGGGGGAGAAGAGGAAAAAACCATCTAGTTTCAGCAAGAAAGGGAAGGGAAGGAAAGGAATTGATAGCTGCATGTTTGATGATTCTGGTACTCTTGCTAAAGTTCGCTGGCAGAGGGTGGTACTTGATGAAGCTCAAACGATAAAGAACCATAGAACACAGGTAGCTAGAGCTTGCTGCGGGTTGCGAGCCAAAAAAAGGTGGTGTTTATCTGGGACCCCGATACAGAATTCAATCGATGAGTTATTCAGTTACTTCAGATTTTTGAAGTATGATCCTTATTCTTCTTATAAAGCATTTTGTGAAGGAATAAAAGGTCCAATATCGAGAGATTCAAAATCTGGTTACCAAAAGCTTCAAATAGTCCTAAAGACTGTAATGCTGCGTCGCACAAAAGGTAAGTTGATTATTTTGTTTTAGTTTTATATTTCAGCTTTCTACTTCTAATTTTGATTTGTTAGGATACATATTGTTATTGCATTATGATATTCCATTAATGATAGTACTCCCTCTGAGTCTGATCAACTTTAAAGTGGCGTTTTATGAAGTAAAATTTGATTAATTTTAAGTGTCGTTTTAGGTTTTCTAGGCAACTTAGCATTGATTTACGAGATTTTTCAGGGACAGTTGTCTTTTTTGACTACTTTTTGCTCAAATTGTTCATTGATGCTTTGAAAAAGGGTGATTTGATATATATAATTATTACAAAATGTAAGTGAATTGATATTTTTCTTAAAACATGTGCTCAAGCCTAAAACGACACTTATTGTTGATTGAAGGGCATGATTCCTTTCATAAAAAAGGTTCATTGATTTACTTTAGTGATAATGCTAATTTGGTAGAGCTACTTTGTTTGTACAATTTAGTAATTGGATTGGAACTTGTATAACTTGCTGTTTTTATATTGTTTCATAACATGATCATCATGGGCCTGTTTTGTGCAGGAACATTAATTAATGGGCAGCCTATTATTAACTTGCCTCCGAAGTTTGTTGAAATGAAAAGTGTGGAGTTCACTGCAGAGGAAAGAAAGTTCTATGTTGAGCTAGAAACTGCTTCGAAGAAACAATTCAAGGTCCTTTCCTTACTGTTTTCCATTTCTTTTCTGGCCTGAGTAATGTGGTACAATTATTTAGGCTTGGTTTTACATTTCATGTTGCATGAATGACAAGTGTCTAGGTACAAATTTGTAGGGTGTCATTTGGTGATGCAGATGTCCATGTATTTGCCTTTCACTTGCTTCAAGCATATGATATGCAGTTATTGGCTTTGATGTGACCTATCTTTTCTTGGTGTAAGATGATTACATCAAATTATTTGGCCTCTATTTCTCATATTTCAATCCAGCTTATTTACTTTTCTTTTCATTGCTTTGTCAAATTTTAACCAGGTTTGCAATTGATTTATTTCTGATTCCTTCATCTCTGTAGTACAGAATAAGTATTCTGTCACTAAGCTTCCCTATAGTTTCTTACTATTACGGTGTCTCTTACTCTGGTAATTTTGCAGTTGTATCCTATCACTAATCTTCCCTATTAGGTTGTTACTCTTACTGTGCTTGCTTTGTGTAATTCATCCACAAAATCTGGTAATTTTACGGTGGTTGTTCTCACTGTATCTCTTGTCTTCCTCCTGCTGCTCTTTATTTTTACATGAGGCAGTGGTTATGAAATGCTCAATACTCGGTGGAAACATTGAACTTTGGGTGGATGAGTGGTTGAGGCAGTAGTTAACCTTGTTGGTGATAGGGATCAAGGATTCAACATGTCAAGAACGTTTTATTAGATACTTATTTCCCTTTTTCTTCATTCCTGAATCGTTCTCTGATGCTTTTGTAAAAGGCACTTTTTTGTCGGAATATGCTGCATGGGATGTGTCATCTTAGTTTGTCTTGTGAGAATATATGCAATATCATCTTGAGTTTTGAAGCAAAATATTTATCTTGCAGGCTTATGCTGATTCTGGAACAGTAAATCAGAACTATGCAAACATCTTACTGATGCTTTTGCGCCTTCGGCAGGCTTGTGACCATCCACATCTTGTCTATCGATATGGTTCTGACTCCGTTAGAAAAAAATATTCCGTACAGACATCGAAACAACTTCCCAAGGACAAATTGATGAATCTTTTAAATCGCCTGCAGTCCTCACCCATCTGCCTAATTTGTAATGTATGTCTTCCCCTTTAGCTATATTTCTTACTGATTTTATGTCTGATCAAATAGGATTAGTAGCTGTGATAGGTTTGCGAAGTCAAGATTGGCTCCTGTGAATTTACTTTGACACATATAGCTTTGCTTGATGTGCATTACTAAAATTTTGCTAATGATGCTATTTACCACATATACTGACCGCAAAATGGTCAGTTGCATGAATGTGCCTGCACACATTTGTAGACTTGTATTATGTGTAGGAGATTCGCAGTGTATTGTTTAGTGGGCGAGGAATTCATGATTTATTAATATCATCAGTTTTATATGTTTTCTGATAAAATTGTACGACTTGTGTTTTCTGCTCTTGTGTCATTTAAGTGTTCACTTTTCTCCTGTTGAATACGCGTTTGCTGATAGTTCTTATGTTTCCCTTTTAAATGCTATTTGTTGATTACCATACCTTCATAATGGACTGCATTAGCATTCTCTTTTCAAAGAGCATCAAATCATTGGGTTATTTTGAACCGTTAGCCTGAGCTATATATCTTTTCTGCCTTGCTAAATATTTAGGACCCTCCTGAAGATGCTGTCATTTCCAAGTGTGGTCATGTGTTCTGTGAGCAGTGTGTATCAGAACGCTTGAATGGAGACGACAACACTTGTCCTAAAAGCACATGCAAACAACAACTGAGCACCAATATCTTATTTTCAAAAGGTGATCTGAAGTCCTGCCTGCGAGATGACAGTGAAAGCAGCCTGGCAAATGATGATCAACATGACGAGAATTTGTCAGTTATATCGAAGGATTATGCCTCTTCCAAGATCAGGGCAGTGCTTGACATAGTGCATTCACTTAGTGAAGAGAGTATTCCCTGCATAGATCTGGACGAGTCAGTGGAAAACGGTGGATCAACTTTAGGTTCAAATGAAACCAACGTTCATAGCTCTGAACCCGCTGGTGGAAGAAAAAAAACTATAATCTTCTCCCAGTGGACCCGAATGCTAGACCTGATGGAAACATCGTTGTGGCAGGCTAACATTCATCATCGTAGACTTGATGGGACTATGACTTTGGTTGCTAGAGACAAAGCTGTGAGAGAGTTCAATACTAATCCTGAGGTTTGATGCCTGGTTTCTGAAAGCAACTGAGATTTATCTCAGGATTACCCTATGATTTTGTGATTTTTTGTATTAAGTTCAGGAGCTGTAATCTCGTTGTTTTCCTTTCCAAGTTCCAATTGTGTTGTCTTTTCTCATTATGGTTTATGATTATTCTTGCTTGCAGGTGACTGTTATGTTGATGTCATTGAAGGCTGGAAATCTTGGTCTAAATATGGTTGCAGCTTGTCATGTTATTCTTTTGGATCTCTGGTGGAATCCAACTACTGAAGATCAAGCTATTGATCGAGCGCATAGAATTGGACAGACTCGTGCAGTAACTGTATCTCGTCTTACAATAAAAGATACTGTAGAGGACCGAATATTATCGCTCCAGGTACTCCTAAATCTCAACTTGTTGGAGATGTTGTTTATCGGTTTAAAATTTAGACCTAAGCTCTCATATTAGACGATAAATGACCTCAAAAATAGCTGTGGCATGTAACATTTTAGTATTTTGCAGAATCTGCAAAGTATAAGTTAACGGGCTGGATTATAAAGATTATAGATGAAAATCTTGATCCTAGATAAGTAAAATTGTCGATCTTTGGCAGGAAGAAAAGAGGAAAATGGTGGCAGCTGCATTTGGAGAAGAAAATGGCGGAGGATCTACTCGCCTCACCGCACAAGATCTGAGATTTCTGTTCATGGGAGCCTGATATAGTTTAGTTGTATGTGTCTGTATTTGCCTTTTGCTCGCTCTGCTCTCGTCTTCGATAGAAGTTCTTAGCTAGTACGTAAAATGCGTTGTACGAGAATGGTTAAAATCCATTCCTCTTGCAGTCGGCTTCCGATTAATTGAGGGAAATTTTTCTAGGTCTGACGAAGGGAATGCCCGCAGCCGAGATCCTTTTGTATATGTATATAGGTCTCTCTAGTGAGTAGTGACCCTGTTAGCTAATACAAAACTTAAATCAATCTCTCTTGCCTGTTTGCTGTCTCGGTTTGTGATTTGTGGTGTTGTTTCTGTCTTGGTGGAGCGGCTGATCAATCGGTAATGTGATTTCTCTTAAGAAAATTGAAAGATTTACACAAAGCATTTTAATTGAAAAACACGACTAAAATAATTATAATATATCGTATAATTGTTTCACACATAATAAAAGTATGGGTTTCCCAGAGCTCGTCGAAAAAAAAACGAAACCAAAACGAAACCAAGATCTGAATTGCTAAGATCTAACGAAAAACAACAACTGAAAAACTCAGAAAACAGAAATCGTTTCCCAGAGCTCTGATACCATTTGAACTTGTGTGAATCACTCAACAAACACAAGCTAGATTGAATACCGAAATCTCACATCAACTCAAAATGAGAGAGTTTTATAGGAGAAGGAAGTAAAACAAAAGGGGCAAATAGTTTGTTATGTTCTTGGCGCCCAAAACCCCCAATCCTATAAGGTTTCTAACAACCTTACTTGAAAGGACGAAATTGCCCTTTCCGAGCCCTAACATACATCACCATATATAGGAGTGAAATAATTTGCGAATATATGACATCTTGTTATTTGAGAAATACTCCGTATAAATTAAAACTTATATTTTAGGTTATTATGTGGGTACGAGAATGAGATTGGTTAATAAATAAATTATTGGGGTGGATAATGGGTGAAAAATCATCTATTGTTCACTCGCTTCGCTAGCACCACTCATCACCCATTTGTTGGTTTTCACTTGCAAAATTAAGGAGGGTGGAGTAGATGACGAGTTATTTCTATCCCTAACCCTTTTAAAGGTTTGTTCGGATTCAAACACATTTTTATTAGTATAATTTACAATTAATAGCAAATTTAACATAAAATACTTTATAAATTATGTTGTTCAATTATATTAAGCTTAAAATGTAATTATTAAATTTATGTAAAATGTAATTATTAACTATATAAACTGTTTCCCATGTCCCTCACCCCGCTCCAATGGTCTTATTGACCAAATGGGATCAGTTGTCCCGAAGGGGACAACCCCCTGTATTCACCTCCCCTCACCGGCTCACCCACAAGATTAAAAAAAATGATTAAAATTTGTAAAAAAAAATAGTAAAAGGTGGGATTTTGTGAGTAGGGATAGGGAAATAGGGAGGAGTTTGGGACAGTGGATCCGCACTACTTATTGACGGGTGAAACAAAAGAAATAATATAAAAATTGATTTCGATTTTGAAAGTTAGGAAAGAAATGTGGTTTTAATTTGCGTTTTTCTATTCCCAAATAAAAATAAATATTTTAGTAATTTTAAGTTTGATTTGATGAATGTTTTTTTATTTTTTAGTGAATATTTTAAAAAGATTTTTTTTTTTGCAAATGAAAAAAAAAACGTGTACACGACCCAATATCACGAGTCCAACGGGCTTTCACTAATCTAGATAGCTATAGAATGAAGGGTAATCTGCAGAAAATCACCCTTTAAATATGACCTTTTGCACAAAACTACCCCTTAAAATCGAAATTGCAGAAAATCACCATTTAAATAACATCTGTTACCAAATCACCACCCCACACCACTTTTCCGTCAAAGTTTCGTTTAATATGTGAAATGAGGACATATTATATAAAAATAAAAAGTATGGGAGGAAGAATGCAATTAATACATCTTCCTCCTGATGCTATCACACTGGAAGCGTCATCTCACATCACCGGTGGCAATGGAGTTCGGCGAGGCTCCGGTAGGTTATCAGTGGAGTTTGGAGGCACAGAAAGGCACGAGGTCGGAGGCTACGGACTTCTGGTGGTGCAGCGGATCTCCCGGCGGTGCAAGGAGGCGGCGAAAACGACAACAAGGTGGCGGGATGCAACCTCCGGGTAGCTCCAATCGGAATTGACATTCAATTATTTTGCTGAAGATATTAGCGCATGACGTACGTGTACACCACCCCGATCACGAGTCCAACGGGCTTTCACTAATCTGGATATCTATAGAATGAAATCACAATTTGATGCATATAGGATGATTCAATTCCCACGTACGCATCCCTCAAATTTCATCATTAAAAATGGATGTAAAATGCAAGATGATGGGATCCGGGAAATTGGAAAAGATGGCAATTGCCATGAATGCAGCTATAGCTAGCTAGCTAGTAATTATAATGATCCACGGATCTCCTGCAAATGGAGAGGAGAACGATGAAGATGGCTAGTCCTCCGATTATTCCAACTATTATCGCCACCACCTTCCCTACATCGTCTTGTTGTTTCGTCATCTCATCTGTACCAACACACACATATATAAAAGTAGATTAATGTGAAAGAAAGATAAACGCCAACAATCAAGAGGAAAAATCCCTAGAAAAATGAGTTCGAAAGGATTACGTTTTAGTCTAGAACGATCTCATTTTAATTTACAGCAACTTTGTTTGAGTTTTTATGTCTAAAAGATGACCTCTTTTGTTAGTTTATGTGGCTGTCACCAATGGCGGACCCAGAAAGTTTTTAGCGCGGGGGTTGCCATAGTAGTCGACAATAAGATCGAGAAAAAATTCGCAAAACACAACGTAATCGATAGTACAAACTAGTGTCAACCTATGGTTTCGAAAATACTACAAATATATAATACGAAAATAAGGATAAAAAACGAAAAATAAAGTGATGAAACACAATAAATAAACATTGCATTATTAACATGTAAAATTGTATAACTAGATATAAAAAAATTTAAACTTGCGTAACTTCTTACCATATTCTCAAAATAAGTAATATAACCTATGGTTTCGAAGCTCTCGAGATGAATTATAATATGTGAATGTCAATTTAAGTCAAATATTAAAGTATTATAGTATATTGAAATAAAACTAAAGTGATTAATACTGCTGTAATTTTCAAACATTCATAACTTTTACTCAGATGTCGGATTAGAGCGTATTATATATCAAAACTAAGCTATCGACGAGAAGAATGCACTTAAGTAATTTGTCGGATGAGGAGGGGGTCATTTGACCCCCTAGGACCTCCCTAGGTCCGCCTCTGGCTGTCACCAATGGCTTATCAAGGTGAAATGACCGAGTTGAAACTGTGGTTTGAAATCGGGGACTACTACTAGGGTTTTTGCTTTGGTAGATTGATTAGGCAGGCCCGGTTGGAGGGCGGTGCAACAGGTCTGCCCGCACAGGGCCCAAATTTTATGGGGGCCCAATGAAAGTTTTACTAGTATATTAATATAAACCTTTCATAGATAACCAATAAGTAAGTGGTGGCACAGTGGTCTGTTATTGTTGAAAGACGTGGGGGAATCTAGGCACGCAGTGTTCGATTCCTCTTGGGCCCTATTTTCTCAAACCGTCTCTTTTTCAGTTTTTCTTACTTCGATTCCTCTCACAGTCTCCGGCCACTTCTTCTTACTATTTTTTTCCAACCCACTCTTTTTCCTACTTTCAAGTTTCACCTCGGTTTTCAATTTTTTTTTTCCATATTCTTTCCAAATTTTATTTTCTCTTAATTTTGGATATTGAATTATTACCTTATATTTATATGGAAAATTTAATTTATACTATAGTTAAGGACATTTTATTCTATACATAATTAAGAATTTAATATTTTTAAGTATAAAATGTGATATGAATAAAGAAAAAATTGTATATGGTAGTTTATAAATATAAATATTAATTTATGATTATATAAAAATGAGAAAAAAAAATTGATAGGGCCTAATTCTAATCTCGCACCGGGCCTCCGAAATCATCGAGACGGCCCTGTGATTAGGGTTGATTAATTGAGTTTGATATGGTTTTGGGGATCGATTGTGGACGCAAAGAATGTGTCATAGGCCTCTTTCAACATTTTTTTTTCCCTTCATTCTTTGTCCTTTTTTTTTTAAAATAAAAAGCGCCAAGGTGGTTTCTCCCTTTTTTTTTTTCGAAAAAAAAGTTATTTATTTGAAATCATTGAAACATCATTATTTGAAGTCATATATGGTCAATATTGCTTATGGCTTAAGCAAAAGCGAACCACTTTTGAAACATTGTATGTAGCCTAGGCACCCAACAAAATTAGACGATGTTTAAAATGTTTTAAGGACATAAAAATATTATAATATGGACGTATTTAAGTAGAGATATATTAAAATTACTTTATTAATAAAATAGATAATTTATTCATTTTCGAAAATCTTTCATTCAAATCATTGATAACATGATTCATCGTTTCAGACTTATTAAAACCACCGTTTTAAAATAAAACAATGACATTCTGAACTGAAATAATTAATTTCATTTTGAACCATATTGTAGTAGTAGATTAATTATATCCTAATTTATGCTTGGATAGTTATGATTTATGACTTTTTATAATGTACAATATTGTGACTTATAAGTCATGAATTATTGCTATCCAAACATAGCCTAAGGTCTACTAGGATCAACCGCCTATTCTCCTCTACTAGGAGAAAGTGATCAATAAAACTTAGTTAAAGTGGAATATATAGTACAGCCGGTGATCTCAATTGTTATTTTTTAAATACCTCTTGGCCTCCTAAAACAACTCCAATTTATAAATATACAAATCCAAATTAAAAGTGAGTGTAAATGGAACTATTAACTAACTCATCATCTTTCACATCAATCAAGCACCAACTTTGGTTATGAAAAGAATAACAACAACAGGGAAGGGAATTGAATCACATCATCCTCACCATACTAATTGTTTTAAGCTTGGAAAAATCGGATATGGAGACACGAATCGAGAATGACACGGACACGAAAAGAAAATAATCAATTCAATTGTTGGTAAGCATTTGTTGTGTATCCATGTTTTTTCAGTTTATGAGATTCCCTAGTAAAGCAATAGACATTTGAGAGTTAAACACCACAATGTGATTGGTGATGCACTCCACCAGAAGGTACATAAAAGAGCCCTTCAATTCCCTCTTTATTAGCTTTAGTTGAATGCCTTTTCCTCAATCTCTATAAATTAAAGTAGTGAGTAGTGACTGCACCATATGCTTATTTGCAATTCAATATATATGTTTCCTAATTTATATGTTAATGCTCTATTAATTTCATAAAGGGATTTATATTAATTAATTAATTAATTGTGTATATGAATCAGATAATTAAATGTTAATTATATATTTTACCTGCAACTGAGTTGATGTCTGAGTAACCTGAGACCCAGTACTGAGCATAGCACTTGCCCAAGAACACATGAGCTGCAGCCGAGGAGCCGCACAGCGTCTTGAGCTTGTCCACCGCCTGAGCCAGGCACGCGGAGCAGTCCCCCTGGCTCAGGTCCCCGGTGCACTGCGCCAGCCCTTGGACCGTCCCTGAGCCACTCGCCTTGAACCCCGTGGAGGCCTGCAAAGCCGCCAACACATCATCCCTCCTTTGAAGGAAGCCAGCATCGCCAGCCAGCTGACTCTTACTGCACTTGTTGTACACAAGTGATGTGTCCATCCCATTGAGGAAATCGGCGTGCTCGTACCTGACGTAGCAGCCCTCCAGCTGCAGGCTGGCACCGTATGAGTAAGGGCAGACCAGCGTTATCTGGCTCGCCGCGCTTTGGACGCAGCTTCCGCAGTCTGAAGGCTTGAGGTCTCCCCGGCATTGGTAGAGGCCGAATAGGGCCGACTCTGGTGGCGCTGTTGAGTTGTTTCCTACGGCGAAGCTGTTGTACAAGGATTGGGAGGCTGATGAGGATGCAGAGACTAGGAAGGAGTTGATGCTTTGCGCGAATGGGGACCCACCTGGTTGGTCTTTCTCTTGGGAGCAGCCAGCGTAGATGAACACATATCCGCTGGCTGCACCGCTATAGAGGACGAGGACGAGGATGAAGAGAGGTAGGTGTTTTTTGTGTAGGGGCATGGTGTGATCGATGAAGAGCTTAATATTTGGTGTTGGTTTTCATGTCTTGCTAGTAATTGCTACCTTGCTAGCTCAAGTCTTTATTTTTAATGATTTTTTTAAAGATGGATGATTAGGAGAAGCAATTTTAAAGGGGATTGAGACATTTGAGTCTGCATTGGTTGCTTTTTGCATTTTTTTTTATGCTTTATCCTGTGACACATTTGACCCAATTGTGTACAAATATATAGAATATAGATGGTGGCATTTGTTGTTATTATATCCCCGTTGGATGCTAAAATAATTTAAGTAGAAACCGCACATTCTATAATGCACATCAAAAAGAGGGAAAAGATGGAATCTATTGAACTCCCATTTCATTTTATTACATTTTATGTCCTCTGTTTTCTTTTCTTGTAGATAATGTCCTCTGTGAGGACCACGTTGTTTGGCTAGCTGGCAAGGTGTTTTGTCCGGAGTATTTAAACCTCTCCTTTCAGTTTTTTTTTTTGTGATGAGTGAATGAAGGTGCAACAATGGCTATAAACCCTAAATGAAGTTATCATCCTCTTCCATTAACGACCTTATTTGATCTTGCTCTTTTGAGCTAAATGTTGCTTGCTGCTTGTTGGTGAGCACTTGCTGAGTGTAGATCTAGCAATAAAGCTAGATTTTTACATCTGTCCTTATGATCTCAATCCCTAGAAAATACCTGGCAACACCTAGATCCTTAATAGTATAAGCACTGTGTCAAGTGCCTTCTTTATATGCTATTGATCTCCTCAATGTCATCTCCTGTCAATAGCAGATCATTAACATAAACTAGGGCCACAACTTTCCCCTTAGGAACTTGCTTAATGAACAATGAGTAATCATTTTTTTACTGCACATAACCATCGGAGATCAAAAACTATGATAACTCAGAATTCCATTGCCTGGATGCCTGTTTTAGCCCATATAAGGACTTTATCAGTTTGCAAACTTGTCCTGGCTTGGTGTCATACCCTTCTGGCGGGATCATGTACACATCTTCCTCCAGATTTCCATGCAAGAATGCATTGTTAATATCCAATTGGAACACTTGTCAATCCTTCTTGGTAGCCATGAAGAAAATCAATCTCACTGTGGCAAGTTTAGCAACCGGTGAGAAGGCGTGCTTATAGTCCTTCCCTTCTACTTGGTTGTAGCCTTTTGCTACCAACCTTGCTTTATACCTCTCTACTGATGCATCATGCCTGTACTTCACTTTGTACACCCATTTGTAGCCTATTGCCTTCTGATCATGTGGCAAAAAATTTAAACCATCAAAAGTGCTCATAACGAGCTGAGATCCTAGGTTATCAGAATTAGCAAGAAATAAAGGATCGGCCAAGTACCTTGACTCTCTTGGTTTCCGAGACTCCCATGTATAGAGTTATCATCAGTCATGGCTAAAACTCCAAACAACTTCACTAAGACAACGGAAAAGGATCAAAAACCTGTATGGCTCTTGTTTTTAAACCTCACAAGGCATGGTCTGTCTTATGCTATTCAACATTTGAGTCAATTCATGAGTATCCCCAGAGAACCGCATATGAATGCTGCAATGCATGTGATAATTAAGATACCTTAACTTGTAGGGACAGTTGGGCTATGATTATTCATGGCAAAGGAATTTGTGTTTGATATCGCATGATACTGTGATGCGGACTGGGGAGCGTGTGCATTACAGTGCTAGATCACTCACAGGCTATTGTGTGTACTTTGGAAGTTCATTGATTTCATGGAAAACGAAGAAGCAGCAAACTGTTTCAAAATCCTCAGCTGAGTCAGAATACAAGAGAATGTCCAAAACTGCTAGTGAACTAGTATGGATTGAAGGGTTGCTGTGTGATCTATCAGTGAAAGTGCCTTTGCCTATTACATTGCATTGTGATAGTAAAACATCTATTCATATAGCTGCAAATCCTGTATTCCATGAACGAACAAAACACATCAAGATGGATTGCCACTTCATCAGAGAAAAGGTCCTTGAAGGCTTCATCCACACACCTCATATCCGGACAGGGATGCAGATTGCTGATGTTATGACCAAGCCAATTAGAGAAGAGCAGCTAAAATTTTTCATCAGCAAGTTGGGACATGTATATCCATCCCCAAGTCCGGCCAACTTGAGGAGGGGGTACTGAAATCCCATTTCATTTTATTACATTTTATGTCCTATGTTTTCTTTTCTTGCAAATAATGTCCTCTGTGAGGACCACTTTGTTTTGCTAGCTGGCAAAGTGTTTTGTCCGGACTATTTAAACCTCTCCTTTCAGTTTTTTTTTTTGTGATGAGTGAATGAAGGTGCAGTAATGGCTGTAAACCCTAAATGAAGTTATCCTCCTCTTCCATTAACGACCTTATTTGATCATGCTCTTTGAGCTAAATTTTGCTTGCCTCTTGTTGGTGAGCACTTGAGGAGGGGGTACTGAAATCCCATTTCATTTTATTACATTTTATGTCCTATGTTTTCTTTTCTTGCAAATAATGTCCTCTATGAGGACCACTTTGTTTTGCTAGCTCGCAAAGTGTTTTGTCCGGACTATTTAAACCTCTCCTTTCAGTTTTTTTTTTTTGTGATGAGTGAATGAAGGTGCAGTAATGGCTGTAAACCCTAAATGAAGTTATCCTCCTCTTCCATTAACGACCTTATTTGATCATGCTCTTTGAGCTAAATTTTGCTTGCCTCTTGTTGGTGAGCACTTGCTGAGTGGGGATCTAGCAATAAAGCTAGACTTTTATAGAATCTATTAATTTGTTTGTGGGTGACGAGGGACGAAATTGTAGGGTCGGTTAAAAATTTCCTTATTTCAAGGATTCAAAAAAAATATCCTTTTTAATGCTTTTTGCTCGACTGCTTATTAGAAAAACTAATTGGAAATATATATAGTTATAATGCATATAGTCAGGGCCAGACCTGAGATTTTCAATGCATGATGTGAAATTATAAAATGGGCCCTTTACCATTTTCAAGAATAACAAAGCGAACATCAAACTAAAAAAATACATAATTAGTTACATAGAGGTTGGTTCCGGTGTACTCAACCCTCAACGCGTATCATGTGAACAAATCTGGGTCGTTGATTAAATGAAATGGATGATTGAGATTAATAGACAATTTTAGTTTTTTTTAATTAAAAATCAGCGGGACCCATATTTTTCTTGCCCACTTGCTGAATTGGGGGCGTTGTGGTGCACTCTCTTTAAATTATTCAATGGTATATCTCGATTATTTGACCGTATCAACATATTATGCAATGATATCGATGGATTATGCGATGATATTTGGATTTTATTTTTGTTAACCTTTACAAATGATTGATTATTCGGTCGTCTATGAATGATTATTCAATGGTATACGGATGATTATTCTCGTATATGAGTGATTATTCACTCGTATATATATGTCTGATAATTCGTTCCACCAACTAATTATTCGGTGATATCGTTTGATTATTAGATGGTATAGCTTGATTATTCGATGGTGTCATAGTATTATTAGGTTACTTATGTCATTTTAACAAATAACTAAAAATTATTCGATGATATCGCTTGATTATTCGATGATATTGCTTGATTATTCAATGGTGTCGATGCATTTTTCATTTATATAACCACAACATAAAAAAAAAACCATCTCATAAAGCACACAATTAATTCATACATATGAATAATTCGACTTTTCCTCCGAATTCTTCTTAAATCTCATGAAAACATACAAAATCGATTATTATCTCTATCAATTACCAACATATATACGAATAATGATTCGGAAGTAGTCTACTAATGAATCATTTGTAACCCAAATTAGATCATAAATTTGAACTTCATACATATCTTGCATTAAAAAATGTGCAAAAACAAACAACACTCTTTAAATTCAAACGCTCTCTAGCAACAACCCATTACAAATCCTAATATTTGGAGACTAGAACAAGGATCCAAACACATCAAGACGAAAAGCATACTGCATGAAATTTACTTTTCGAAAAAAATGCACATCAGGGAAAAATAATTTGACATAAAATACTTACTGATGCCCTGGAATAGAGTGAAGAACAACCAAACAATTTCCAGATCCGCAGAATCCCAAACTAACCCTAAATGAACTCAAATCATGAACATTATCCATCGCGTACGAGCCGATCGAGCGGACCCGAAGAGAGATTGGCGGCCCTCAATCCCTTCGTCGTTGCTGCCATCCCTTCGATTGAGCAGACCCGAAGAGAGATTGTGCGGACGTGCGGAAGAGGGATCCTTCCCTTACCGGCCCTTCAATTCAATTCGCTCGGACGCCTCCTCCGACCTTCAACTCGACTTCCCACCTCTGAATCGCCTCCTCGCCTTCCCTTGGCCTCAGCTGTAACACCCCTGTCCCACATCGGATATTATAAGGATGTTAGGAGTGATTTATAAGTGATTAAAGCCCTACCCATGTCACAAGAGCTCTTCCTTTTCAGACTCCAAGTGAGGACAACGGACCTGAGAGGGCTAGGTGGCATGGGCTGACGCCTCTTAAGACCCCGGGTCTTACAGATGGTATCAGAGCCGACTTCGAGTCCGGAGGTACTTTGACAGTATGATCGGGTACGCTCCACCCGGAGGGCAGTCCCTTGAGCCTGACGGGATCGTCTGTGCTTTAAGTGGGGGAGATTGTAACACCCCCGTCCCACATTGGATATCATAAGAATGTTGGGAGTGATTTATAAGTGATTCAAGCCCTACCTATGTCAAAATAGCTCTTCCTTTTCAGGCTCCAAGTGAGGACAACGGACCTGAGAGGGCTAGGTGACATGGGCTGGCGCCTCTTAAGACCCCGGGTCTTACAATACTGATTACCGAAGAATACCGATTATTGTTGGGTTCCTGAAGGCTGAAATGCAAGTGTGAAAGGGAAGCTCTAGTACTGAAGTAGGATCTTGAAATTGTAAGGCCTGAATTTGCAGATGAAAATCCACAGCCTCCACAGGGAAGATCATCTCAATCATTTATATGTAACATCTTCCGTGGTCGCGGAGCAAGGTCGAGGACATCGCTATGGTTGAATAAGCTTACAACTGCTTAGAAATTAGAATAGATTTGCATTTGCTTTTCTTGTCAACAAAATATGGTTAAAGCATTTTTTATGAGGGTGAGATGGGAGGACACAAGTTCTTGAAAACTGATTGACAGGAATGCAGACTTTGCTCTGGTTGTTATTCGACTCCACTCTTTCATCTGTTGATTCGATGACATTGACAGGATTTTACAACTGAAAAACAGCTGTTGCTTGGATTAAACAACTACTGTATTTTTTGCATATACAAGTGACTCAAATAACTCAGTTGTTACTTACATTCACCATGAACTTGATATCGTTAATGGACTTCATGATCACCAACCACCTCTTTCTCTGATAAATCCTTCCACAAATGATATGATGCTCAATTCGGTAGGCTACAACCAACAACAGTGGATCCCCAACCTGATCTAGAAAAGGAAAATGAACGAGAGAAAGAAAAATAGGGCAAAAAAAGGGGGATAAACACCCCCTGTCAGGATTCGTACTCGGGTCGTTGTAGTGTATTGATAGGAGTATGACCATGGGGGCGTCTGATCCCCGTGGTAACAAATCCAATACTTGTAAAAAGTATTGGAGTGAATGACTTTTTACAAGTATTGAAAGCACCTCTATTAATCACTCCAAATCATATTAATACAGTAATTAATAGAGATGCTTCCAATACTTGTAAAATATTGAATACGTACTCATTATATTTTAATCACTTGTGTCAATGGTTTTAAAATATAATGAGTACGTATTAATATGATTTGGAGTGATTCGGAGTGATTGACTTTTTACAAGTATTGGAAGCACCTCTATTAATTACTGTATTCGGAGTGATTGACTTTTTACAAGTATTGGAGTGATTCGGAGTGATTTGACCAAAACCATTGACACAAGTGATTAAAATATAATGAGTACGTATTCAATATTTTACAAGTATTGGAAGCACCTCTATTAATTACTGTATTAATATGATTTGGAGTGATTCGGAGTGATTGACTTTTTAAAATAGAATTTGATCAACCCGTTAACCCATTTAGGGTCTTATTCATTAGCATCACCAACTAGTATAGAACAATAATGAACCATGCTGGAAACTATTTTGAATCATTCACGAAAACCCCTAAGATGCCAAAATAGAATGAATACACAAAAAGTCGTCCAAAAGTATAACCCGTGTTTTAGAATTTCTCCAAATCTTTTTTCACCAAAAGATAGGTCATACGAGTTCTAATACTCTCAAACAAGGATCTTCGTATTCACGTAGCTTGAGCCTCAAACAAGGATCTTTTATCTTCTTTTTGACAAGAATGCACTCAGTTTCTTTGTAGGATTGAACTGCTTTTCATTGGCACAAAATCCGCTATCCCTCTTTTGATTTCAATTCCATTATTCCCACGCCTGACTGCAGGGAGCTCGTCTCCTTTGTTTGTTTGAGACATATTGCAATCTGTACATGTGAATTGTTGTTGACCAACTCAGGCAAAGTCTGATTCTTTTGTGCTTTTGAATCAAGGTAATCGACAAGAGGAGTCAAATGAGATCCTGGACAAGGACTTCGACTTTGAAGCAGTGAAGGGCAATGCAGCCACTTTGGTGTGTCGGTTTCCCTGGTAAGTTAGCTTACTTCCCTGTGTATTTTATTTGCTAAGCACAGGCTACTTTAGGGTCTTCTTATTGTTTGAACTCATTGTTTGTGATCTCCACCGCATTACAATTATTTAGTCCCAACTTAGAGCAATTTGTTGATCTCACGGTTAGGGGTTTTCATAGCCAATTTGAACAGATTTAGCCTAAGCAGAAAGTTTGCTCTTCCTGACTTGAGGATTTGATTTGATGAACAGAAAATATATTCAGTTTCTTTTTTTTTTATTCCGACTTTATCCATCTGTTTGCAGTGAGCTTTCTTCTTTCTTTGCCTTTGAAATTGCTTGTGATTTGTGTGCTTGAATTAGTCGCCTAGTTTAGAGAAAAATCCAGCAGCGTTTCGCCCTCTTTTAGGGCTATTTGATGATTCCGAAACCCAGGCCACAAGCGAAAGCTCGCAAGGTTTGCAAGGGCGGGGTTTCGAGAATCGATTTTGACAGCACTTCGACGTGTTTTAGGGCAATTTGGTGACTCCGAAACCCAGGCCACAAGCGAAAGCCCGCAGGGTTTGCAAGGGCGGGGTTTCGAGAGTCGATTGCGTAGCCCTTCGATTTGATTTGATGTGAGGGTGATTTGATGACTCCGAAGCCCTGGCCACAAGCGAAAGCCCGCAGGGTTTGCAAGGGCGGGGCTTCGGGAATCACCAATAAACCAACATGGAGAGAAGGCTACCTGTCTGCCTCCTCTTCTTCTTCTTTGCTTGACTCTGTGCAGGCGAATTTGTGGTGTTGTTTTGTTCTTCTGCAGCTTTTTTCTTTGCTTTGCTTTGTGCTGCGTGTTTTGTGTGTTTTCTGGCGTGTCTCTTTCTTTCTTTTTGCCGTGTGTCTTCTTCCCCTTCTAACCCTAGACTTGGCCACCTTTTATAGGGTGGAGGAATAGGAGAATGGATCATATCTTTTTAATATTCTATCCTTTTTCCAGAATATACGAACTGATCTTTTTATCCTTTCCTAGTTTATTTATTTCTTTGTATAGATACATGAAGATCTTTTTTTCCCATCTATCTATTTATTTAAACATGTTGACTTATTCTTCCGTGTAAATGTTGGCTACTACAGCAGCCAATTTAATTTGGGCTGGCCTCTTTTTTTTTAAAGGCCCATATCGTATAAGATGCCTCATTTATCCATTTGTGTGTATTTTTTACTAACCGAGATTGGTTGATGATTTTTTTTTGCAGCTCAACAGCTTACAAGAGCTCAAATAAAAGGGTTGAGTCATCTATGGCCTCTCGAGCTCGGCAAGGCCATTGGCTCTACGATCGATCTTGTTGGGTGATATACCTGATGAACTATGACTGCACTTCACAAATTCGATTGTTGTAGTTAATTTGTATATTCCAGTTTACGAATTTGTAATATGTTAAAACGATGTATTGGATATGTAATACACCTAACATACTTTGCTTGTATGCAATTGTCCATCACTTGTATCCGTGCTTGATATATAAAGTCTGACATGAAAACCCTCCACGAAAATAATTTCATGAGCATGTACGAAGACTTTTGGTTAAACACGAAATTTTATTCCCAAACAGATGCCCCCGAACTTTGAATTTGTAAGAAGCTTGTCGAACAGATTCAAAGTTCGCTCTCAAACCCGTGTCCTCGTCTTATTAGGCATTTGAGAAGGAACAGCAGGGATCTCACATATAGGGCACTTTGCAATGACCAGGTGTGGTCTTCACACAATGACCAACACAGTTTTGATAATCATTGGCCAACCTCGAGACAGTGCACTTGCATTCCCATTGAAAGGGGGAAATTGGTGTTGTTTTTGTTTTTGGGGCTGCATCTAGCATTCTTAACTAGCTAGATTGCCTACCTACCCTCTTCATGAGGGATCAAGCCGTTCGTAGTTCATTTGGGCACCCTTTTCTTCACATATTTGACAGGGTGCTTTGGTTTCGGACCAATTTCAAGTCCATCATTTTTTCGTTCATTGTACTGGGATTTTTTTTTTTTTTTACCGCATCACTCAAATCATCTGGGCCCACCTTCTAGGAAGGGTTTCCCAAATGCTTTGACTATCATCTGCGAACCCAGAGTTTTTTTTTTTTTTTTTTTTTTTTTTTTTTGTGCGACTGAATTTGACATGTTTTAGTTGTCAAACGTCCTACGTACTCCTTGTTGGAGATCAAGTCATGACGTAGTTCTGGGCACTTTCACTCTCGAGGCTTCACGTGAAATATTTTTTCACGAATTTTCCATTCACGCAGGAGTATACCACTTCACCTTCGGCATTTGAGAGCTCATACGCCCCTTTAGGGAAAACTTTGGTCACCACATAGGGACCTTCCCATTTTGCCTGAAACTTTCCTTGGGATTTTCGGTTGACCACAATTGGTCGCCTAATGGTAAGGACCAAGTCACCAACAATAAATGAGCGAAATTTGACCCGTTTATTGAATGCCCCAGCCACTTGGGCTTGGTAGATTTCCAGTTTTTGTTGTGTTGCTAGCCGATGCTCATCCAATGCTTCGAGCTCGGCCAGGCGGATCTTGACATTCTCTTCCGGGTCGGTGAGCTGAACTGCAACTCTGAGAGATGGCAACTGAATTTCTAAGGGTAAAACAGCTTCAGACCCGAAGACCAGGTTGTAAGGCGTACAACCAGTCGATGTGCGTGTTGTTGTCCGATAAGCCCATAGTGCCTCCGGTAGCCGATCATGCCAATCTCTTTTGGATTTTGACACCATCTTCTTTAGGATCTTGCATAGCACTTTATTAAATGCCTCAGCTTGACCATTTGATGACGGGTTATAGCTCGATGAGAAGCTATGCTTAAACCCAAACTTCTCGCTCAACTTCACCAGCATCTGATTTTTGAAGTAGAGAGCGTTGTCTGAGATGATTTTTGAAGGAACTCCATATCGATAGATCAAATGAGTTCTTATGAAGTTAGCGACTTCTTTAGCTCCCACTTCCTTCAACGGTATAGCTTCTGCCCATTTTGAGAAGTAATCTGTAGCAGCCAAGATATACTGGTGCCCTCGAGAGGACGATGGATTTATACACCCTACAACGTCGAGACCCCATGCATTAAATGGCCATGACAAAGTAGTCGGGTGCAACAATTGAGGAGGCTGGTGTATGAAGTCGCTGTGAATTTGACAAGCGTGGCAGGATTTAGAAAAATCCATGGCATCCTTCACCATTGTTGTCCAATAATAGCCCAGTCGTTTGATTTGACTAGCTAATTTTGGACCGGCTTGATGCGCTCCGCATACCCCAGCATGGGTTTCTGCGAGGATATATTTTGCTTCTTCATTTGACAAGCATCTTAATAACATTCCATCGAATGTTCTTCGATACAAGGTGTCATTCTTAAGTAGGAACCTTGACACTCGCCTTTTAACATCAACTCTCTTTTTAGCATCATCAGGAAGGACTCCATGACGAAGATACTCAATGAGCGGCTGTCGCCAGTCTGTTTCTTCCTCAACTTCATATACGGAAACGACATCCACCTCTTTGTTGGGCTCAGATCGCTCCAAAGCTGGCATAAGCAAATGTCGCTCCCCGATTGTAATCTCGATCTCTCTTTCACTTGGCAATGTCAGTGACGCGGCCAATTTAGCCAATGCATCTGCTTGGTCATTTTCGGACCTTGATATATGCACAACTTCTATCTGACGGAATTGGTGCATGAGATGCCTGGCTCTTTGATGCAAAAGAAGCAAATTTGTGTTTCTGACTTCATACTGGCCATTCAGCTGCCTGACTACTAACTGAGAGTCACCAAACGCCTTTAATGGGTCAGCGTTCATCTCAAGAGCTATCTCTAGGCCAATGATGAGTGCCTCATACTCTGCCACGTTGTTTGTGCAGTTTTCTAAAAGAGAAAATGAATAAGGCACTATTCCCTCAGTTGGGGTGATGAATACTATGCCTACTCCGGCCCCTCTTCTCTTCGCAGCGCCATCAAAGTATAACTGCCAAGATTTTTCTTCTGTCATGAAGACTTCTTCATCTGGCAAATCATCCACTAGCTCCTCGTTATCGGGAGTAGGATGGGCGGCTAAGAAATCAGCTATGACTTGCCCCTTGACCGCCTTTTGAGGCATAAACTTGATATCAAAGGGAGCCAGAAGCATAGCCCATTTAGCTAGTCTTCCTGACAACACCGTCTTGGACAAAATGTATCGCAAAGGATCAGCTCTGGAGATTAATGTGATTTGATGAGACAAGAGATAATGCCGTAGCTTTTGGATAGCAAAGATCAATGCCAGACATATCTTCTCCATAGCAGGATAATTTAGTTCTGCCCCAACCATCGTTCGGCTGATGTAGTACAAGGCATTTTCCTTTCCCTCATCGTTATTTTGGGCTAACATCGCCCCTAATGAATGCTCAAGACTTGCGGTGTACAAGACTAAGGGTTTTCCCTGAACTGGTGCCATGAGGACTGGCGGGTCAGTCAAGTATTTCTTGATGCTGTCGAGAGCATTCTGACAAGCTTGGTCCCATATGAACGGAACATCTTTCTTCATCAACCTCAGAAAGGGCTGACACCTCCCTGTCAGATTTGAAATGAAACGCCGGATGTAGGCAAGTTTGCCCTGCAGACCTCGCAACTCACGGAGATTCCTCGGGGCTGGCATTTGCACGATTGCCTTGATTTTATCGGGGTCGATTTCTATACCCCGTCCTCGAACAATGAAGCCAAGAAACTTGCCTGAAGTTACGCCAAAGGCACACTTAAGGGGATTCATCTTCAATTGGTGTTTTCGCAACCTTTCAAAGATTCTCTTGAGATCATCCAAATGATCCCCTCTTTTCTTTGTTTTCACCACAAGGTCGTCCACATAGCACTCAATGGTGTTGTGAAGCAGATCATGAAAGATCACCGTCATGGCTCTTTGATAGGTCGCTCCCGTATTTTTCAGACCAAAAGGCATTACTGTATAGCAATACGTGCCCAGAGGTGTTTGGAACGCTGTTAGCTCTTCATCCTCGGGATGCATTTTAATTTGATTATACCCTGAAAAGCCATCCATGAAGGATAGAGCTTGAAAACCCGTGGTGGAATCAACCAATAACTCGGTTATCGGCAGAGGGAATTCATCCTTGGGACATGCTTCATTTAAGTCCCGAAAATCCACACAGATACGTAGTTGGCTGTTCTTCTTCTTGACGGGAACGATGTTTGCCAACCAAATTGGGTATTGGACCTCACGAATAAATCCAGCCTCAATGAGCTTGTTGACTTCGGCTTTAATTTGCACTGTCAGCTCGGGCCGAAAACGACGTTGAGCTTGCTTTACTGGCTTTTCCTCTTCGGAGACAGATAGCTTGTGCATTGCCACCTTAGGATCCAAACCAGGCATGTCTTGATATCCCCAAGCAAATACATCTCTATATTCGTTGAGAAGATGTTCGTACGATCCTCTTTCTTCTTCTGTTAGCAAAGCACTAACGAATACGGGCTTAGGATCTTCTGTAGTCCCCAAGTTGATCTCTTGTAGTTTGTCAACCGTAGCTTGACCCCCATCTTCCATTTCTGGCGGAGCAGGCTGGACCACATTAAGAAAATCCTGAGGATCTTCACTTGGCTCACTCCTTGTATAGGTCAACACCATATTTACTTCTTCTGTTTGAGCATCCATGGGATCCTCATCTTCGTAGGTGGAAGTTTCCGGATTCTTATTCTTCAGCTTCCACTTTCTGGTCTTCTTGGCGTTGGCCCTCTTGTTTTTAGGCACGTTAACTCTTCCAAGCCTCTCGAACACAGAAGCTTTCGGAGCACATGTCCCAAGTCTTTTGAAAACCGTGACTCGAGGTGCATTTGTTGCGTCTTGTGAGAACATGTTTTGCTCTTGGCTTGTTAGAGTCATAGGCTCCAAGACTTTAGCAGACAATAACTCCCCCTCTTGAGAGATTTGTAGATCATCCATCGAGATCTCATTGAGGGATTTCCGCGAAGCTTTGCTTTTCAATAGAGGTCTTGTCGCCTTAACTTTGATGGCCTTATGATGCTTTGAAGAGCCCTGCTCGACTGGTGTCTTAGAAGACTCACCCTTGAACACCACCCTTACTTTTTCATTTCTTTTATCTCCGAAATGTGTTTGAATGACCAACTTCTTCTTTGGAACGGATTGGTCGATTTTGCGGAGAGGACAAGTGTAGCTCGTCATTAGGGAGTGCATAGCCTTTTCTGCGGCACTTAATGGCTTCTGGCCGGGTTGTCTCCTATCCTTAGGTGTGTATTTGAATAACACCTTCGGACGTGTCTCTGGCTCTTCTCTTATTCGGACAAGAGAGACCTTGGGTAACGGGGACTCTTCTTGGGTCATTGCTCCCTTTTGTGGACTGACACTTTTACCCTTCTCTTTCGCCTCCACACGTGGACTGGAGTCAGAGTGAACAGTCTTATAGAATTTGGCGTCTGCATAATTAACGCTTTCACCTTGAAAAGGATCACTATCGCCACGGATAGTCCTTTCATTTCCGTTTTCATCGGTGTACTTCAAGCACTGATGAAGTGTAGAAGCGATCGACTTGCTGGCATGGAGCCATGGCCTCCCTAGCAAAGCGTTATAGGAGGTTCCGGCGTCGATGACATGGAAAAGAGCATCCTTGTAGAGATCGTCTAGAACCACTTTCAAGGCAATGGCGCCCAAAGCTTTTTGTCCCACCTGGTTGAAACCTTGAATGGTGAGCAATGTGGGCGAGAGATGATCGATTGTCAATCCCATTGCTTCCAAGACCCGTAAAGGTAATAGATTCACCGCAGACCCACAATCAAGTAGGATTCTGTTGATTTTTACGTCTCCAATCGTACCCGTGACATATAAGGGTCTATTGTGATCGGTGCCTCCTAATTGGAGGTCTCCGTCGGAGAACGTTACGGATGCCATGCATGAAGCACATTGAGATGGAGTGGGCAAAGCCACCTCATCAACCTCAACTCGATCCACTTGGTCTTTGTAATCTTCCGGATCCATGAGGGCCTGAATCAAGGCCTTCCTTAAATCTGTCGACATTTGTAATGCGTCATATACACTTAAGCGTGCAGGAATGCGCTTTAAATGGCCGATCACGTCGTACTTCACTTGCTCCTTAAAAGAAGCTTTACGAAGCAACACAGGCCTCCGTGGCACGACATCTTTTTGGACGGATGTCCCAGCTTCCTGGTCTTTCTGACCCAATGTGGGAGTCTCCTTTTCAACCGCCCCTTTAAAATTTGCAGCATCTGGAGTCTCGTTGACAAGTGGCCCCCTCACTTTCCCTTTTTCCTTAGGCTTAGGAGGTAGCAAATTTCTTCCCGAACGAAGAGTGACTTCATCAGCCTCTAACTCTTCTTCCTCAACTTTTTTGGCCCATGTGGCCATGCAACATTGAACAATTTCTTCTTCCCAAAACAACTCCTCTTCAGAAAAATCACTTTCCAGGAGCTTTTTCGGAATAAAGTCCTTCAGAGTAATGATCTGGCGTATAGGCTGAATATACTCTTCATCAGAATCATCTTCTGATTTCTTGTTCATCTTGTTTTTGTTCTTGTTTTTCTTTTTCTTGTTTTTCTTCTCGGGCTTTCTACCGATCATTCTAAAGCCCGTAGGTCTGGTATGCCGGGTACTCTTTGGATGAGGCTTCTTTCGGCTTAGACAAACCTGCCACTTAGAACCATCCCCAGCATCTTCGTCTTGTGAAAATGATTCTTCAATGTTTGACTGCATTAGGACCTCATACAGAGTCGGGCAGTCTGGTTCTTCCCTTGGCATGTCAGGATATGCCCAAACAGTGCGTACTTTGTCACGCACCTGAAATTGTACTGGGACTGCCTTCGGGGGTAATGACACTGTAGGGATGTCATCTGGTGAAGGGACAACCTCAACCTCTTCTACTATAGAGATGGGGTTTGACGAGGCTGCTTGGCCTTTTGAGCTTGCACCTTCGATTTCAATTTCTCCCTTGTTGATCATCCTTTCCACGATGTCCTTGAACACATAGCAGTCTTCGAGAGGGTGACTAACAATTCGATGATAAGGGCAATACTTTGGATCACCCGTTTTGTTAGCCTCGTTTGGCCTCTTTGGCTCGGGGAGTGACAACATATTCTCCGTCATGAGCTCATTGAATATCCCTCTTACATCTTCATCGTCAAAGGGATACTTCTTCTGTTTTCTCTCTTCGAGAGACAATCTTTTAATGGGCTCTTTCGCTTGCCCCTTTTCCTGCGCTTTAGGATTATTTCCAGCAGATTTTCCACGAGGCTTGATGAACGTAGCCATGGATTCTCCCCTTTTTGGAGACTTTTTGTTGTCATCCTTCCTCGTCTCATTGATCTGAGGTCGGCTTGCTACGGGTTTGCGTCGAGCCAGCTGGCGTTCAACATTGCAAGCCTTTGAAACCAAGGTATCAAAAGCACGAGGTTCTGTGCTACCGACATGTATAGCAAGCTCTGGGAGTAGGTTGTTGACACACATCTGCACGCATGCCTCTTCGCTCAATTTTTCTGAACATTGAAGTCTCAAGCTTCTCCACCTTGCGATAAAGTCATTTGCGGACTCATTCAGTCTTTGCTGTGTATTAGCCAGATCCACGATGGACACCTTGGCTTTCGAGCTCACGAACTGAGCTAGGAACTCTCTTTGCAGCTCATCTCATGTATGGATAGACTCAGGTTGAAGCTGAGTATACCATGTGAATGCGGATCCTCGTAGTGATTGGACAAATTGTCTTATGAGTAGCTGATCACTCAAGGCAGTTTCTCCACATGCCGAGTAAAAGTGAGCTAGATGTTCACGCGGGGACCCATTAAGGCCATCAAATTTATCAAAATTCGGCCTTTGGTAGTTCGGAGGAAATGGGATTGCGTCGAACTCCGCAGGATAGGGTTTTCTATAACCGATCACCGGCGGACTCTGAGAAATCTTGAACTCTCGGATCCCTTGTGCGATCCATTCTTTTATTTCCTGAGGAGAGATAGAAGCACTGCTTTCTCCCGTCTTGGGAATCTCTTGCCTATTCTCCGAATTTTGCTCTTCCCTGTTCTCCGAGTTTCGCTGTTGGAGCTGGTCCATGAGCAGTTTAATCTGAGCATCTCTTTCCTCTAGCTTCTTTTGTAATTCCTGGAGCTGCTCTTCAGTGCTTGTTGCCCCAGTCACTAGAACTGGCATGCTTTCAACTTCTTCTTCAGAGTCATTGGATGACCCACCCTCGCTTACAACAAGCGGAAAATCCTCCTCTTGAAATAGAGAAGTAGAGTCCCCATATAATGGGGCATTTTGTTTCTCTTCTTGAACCGTTTCTGGATTCGAAGATTGGGTGGTCACTCTAGCATATGACTCGGCCTTAGACATAGACCTTGTCACTCGCCGCTCACATTTTCCTAACTGGGTAGAAAGCGACGTTGATTTCTCGGCTATAGCTAGACCCTTTCCTTTCTTCTCGACTTGAGAAGCCTTAGATGTCTCCTTTTGAGGCTTGGTCGGACTTGGTACCTCAACCTCTGGAACTTTGGCCCTTTGAGCCTTCACAGTTGAGGATCTTGCCTCCGACTCCTCATCAGAATAGGAGGTAACCAAAACCTGGACCACATTGTCCATATCGACAGGGATAGACCCAAAGAAAATTTTCCTTGGCCTATCGATAAGATCCTTGGCAGCTCTCCATAGTGTTGCATTGGCTTGTTCCAAAGCAGGGGAACGAGCCAATTTGCGAAGCGCTCCTGTCTTTCCGCGTTGGGAACCACATTTGCGTCCCCTCTTCCTGCGAGGCTTGTTTTCCTTCTTCGCCTCATTCACAGCTGGCTTTGAGACTTTGCCCGAGTTACCGTTTCTCTTGATAACTCGAATGATTGGCCCACGAGTAGGCTTGGGAGTGAGCTCTTCTCCGCCGGCTACTTCCTCCCTGATAGCTTCGAAGCTGTTGTTGGTTGGGATCTCAGCGATGATCGACTCCCTAGTCACGTCGAATTGGACCTTAAACGATCTCTTCTTCAACCAGCGACCACCTTCCACGAGAAAGGTAGCAGGTAGTTCGTTGAAGTTGACAATAGCTCTTGGTGCCATTTTTCTCCTACAAATAAGAAATAGGCAAATATTAGAATCAACACAACTAAGAGATGAAAAGGCAAAAAGGGTCCCACTGGGCGTGCCAAAAATATGTTGAACAAAAATGCGCGAATAATTGTAAAACATATTTTATTTAATTTTTTAGAATTTGAGTTCGACCCCTTTTGGTTATCCTCTTGATTCGAAGTCGTATCGACACCAAGACTTAAGTGGTTTTGGTAATTTGGGCTGCACCCGGATTTTAACGGGTTGCCTACGTATCTCTTGGAAGAGAATCAAGCCTTACGTAGTTCAGAGTATTTGAATTGATTTAATTTTTGGGTTTTAGTGATTGAACCCGACGAGCTTTAGCTTTATGTCGAGTGTCCTACGTACCCGTTTGGAACAGGATCAAATCACTCGTAGTTCTTTTAAGAACCAATTTAATTTGATTTGAAATGGGCGACTGAATCCAATATTTCTTTTATCGGACTTCCTACGTAACTCATAAAAGAGCATCAAGTCTTCACGTAGTTCTTTTTAAGAACCGTTTGAGTTTGAGGAAATGTAATTTAGAGTTTTGACTCCGTTTTCTTTTTCCTCGTTTAGAAGTCAATTTTGAGGCCGACCCACTGGAATAAACTGGCGATGAAATTTTGCGAGTTTAACTTTATGATTTTTATCAAACCCAATTCATATTTTATGCCGAGTATAATTCTTATATTTTAGTGGGTCAATTTTGTAATTACACAAAATTTCTTTCAACAAACGTGAGTTGCTTCGGCAAAAGGAGTTCTTTTTTTTTTAATATAAAAAAAACAACCGGGCTTAAGCCATGGTGGGAGTGACGGGATTGTGGAATCCACAACACTTATCCTTTTTTTAACATTGCAAACGACGTCGTTTATTATTTTTTTTTTATATTTGCAGGTTAAAGTTTAACATCTTCCTCCTCGTGATATTGACAGTCAGGAGAGCGCCGACGGGCCTTCGTCGACAGCAGTGGCCTTCGACGCACAACCCTGGGCCTGTGGCTTTGGGCGACTGAAGCGGAGGAAGGCGGAACAAGACCGGCTTGGTGACGGGGCGCGAACCAGGATCCCCCAACTCTAGGACGAGTAATTTCAATTCGCATCTCCCCGACTAGGTACGATTTGGGTTTTTTTTAGATCCGAGTTTTGTATTCCATCCGACTTGTAGGCGATTCCTGGTCCAGATTTTAAGATCCTCACATGAATCTCTCCTCAATTTTAAAGTTCAACTGATTTTTGCTTTCAAATTGCGATTTTAGGGTTTAATTTGTGCAATTTGGGGCTTTTCGATTTCGACATTTGAAGACGAGCGCGGAGCGTCCAGCAGCTGAGGACGAGCGAGCTTTTGCAACCACAGGTTTTGTTTTCACCCTTCCCTTTGCGATTTACCCCTTTATTTAATCCGATTTTGGAAAACATAGTTAGGGCTGAGATGGTTGATTTGTAATTTGGGATTTTTTTTGTTAGAGGCTGTCGTTTTAGGACAACTGACAGAGGGAGAGGTTAAGACGAGCCTGCTAATTGGAGATGGTCTGATTTCTGCAGTTTTCTGTAATTGGTAAATTTTTGAGGTTTTCGTTTGAGATAGGCCGAGAAAGAACATGTCCTGCTTGATTTTTATCTTCTTTTTGACAAGAATGCACTCAGTTTCTTTGTAGGATTGAACTGCTTTTCATTGGCACAAAATCCGCTATCCCTCTTTTGATTTCAATTCCATTATTCCCACGCCTGACTGCAGGGAGCTCGTCTCCTTTGTTTGTTTGAGACATATTGCAATCTGTACATGTGAATTGTTGTTGACCAACTCAGGCAAAGTCTGATTCTTTTGTGCTTTTGAATCAAGGTAATCGACAAGAGGAGTCAAACGAGATCCTGGACAAGGACTTCGACTTTGAAGCAGTGAAGGGCAATGCAGCCACTTTGGTGTGTCGGTTTCCCTGGTAAGTTAGCTTACTTCCCTGTGTATTTTATTTGCTAAGCACAGGCTACTTTAGGGTCTTCTTATTGTTTGAACTCATTGTTTGTGATCTCCACCGCATTACAATTATTTAGTCCCAACTTAGAGCAATTTGTTGATCTCACGGTTAGGGGTTTTCATAGCCAATTTGAACAGATTTAGCCTAAGCAGAAAGTTTGCTCTTCCTGACTTGAGGATTTGATTTGATGAACAGAAAATATATTCAGTTTCTTTTTTTTTTATTCCGACTTTATCCATCTGTTTGCAGTGAGCTTTCTTCTTTCTTTGCCTTTGAAATTGCTTGTGATTTGTGTGCTTGAATTAGTCGCCTAGTTTAGAGAAAAATCCAGCAGCGTTTCGCCCTCTTTTAGGGCTATTTGATGATTCCGAAACCCAGGCCACAAGCGAAAGCTCGCAAGGTTTGCAAGGGCGGGGTTTCGAGAATCGATTTTGACAGCACTTCGACGTGTTTTAGGGCAATTTGGTGACTCCGAAACCCAGGCCACAAGCGAAAGCCCGCAGGGTTTGCAAGGGCGGGGTTTCGAGAGTCGATTGCGTAGCCCTTCGATTTGATTTGATGTGAGGGTGATTTGATGACTCCGAAGCCCTGGCCACAAGCGAAAGCCCGCAGGGTTTGCAAGGGCGGGGCTTCGGGAATCACCAATAAACCAACATGGAGAGAAGGCTACCTGTCTGCCTCCTCTTCTTCTTTGCTTGACTCTGTGCAGGCGAATTTGTGGTGTTGTTTTGTTCTTCTGCAGCTTTTTTCTTTGCTTTGCTTTGTGCTGCGTGTTTTGTGTGTTTTCTGGCGTGTCTCTTTCTTTCTTTTTGCCGTGTGTCTTCTTCCCCTTCTAACCCTAGACTTGGCCACCTTTTATAGGGTGGAGGAATAGGAGAATGGATCATATCTTTTTAATATTCTATCCTTTTTCCAGAATATACGAACTGATCTTTTTATCCTTTCCTAGTTTATTTATTTCTTTGTATAGATACATGAAGATCTTTTTTTCCCATCTATCTATTTATTTAAACATGTTGACTTATTCTTCCGTGTAAATGTTGGCTACTACAGCAGCCAATTTAATTTGGGCTGGCCTCTTTTTTTTTAAAGGCCCATATCGTATAAGATGCCTCATTTATCCATTTGTGTGTATTTTTTACTAACCGAGATTGGTTGATGATTTTTTTTTGCAGCTCAACAGCTTACAAGAGCTCAAATAAAAGGGTTGAGTCATCTATGGCCTCTCGAGCTCGGCAAGGCCATTGGCTCTACGATCGATCTTGTTGGGTGATATACCTGATGAACTATGACTGCACTTCACAAATTCGATTGTTGTAGTTAATTTGTATATTCCAGTTTACGAATTTGTAATATGTTAAAACGATGTATTGGATATGTAATACACCTAACATACTTTGCTTGTATGCAATTGTCCATCACTTGTATCCGTGCTTGATATATAAAGTCTGACATGAAAACCCTCCACGAAAATAATTTCATGAGCATGTACGAAGACTTTTGGTTAAACACGAAATTTTATTCCCAAACAATCCCATTGAGCATAGCTGCAGACAACTTTGACATCACGGGATAGATGGTCCTATACGTGATGCCATCTAGCTTGTGTAACCTCTCACCATACAAGCTTTCTGAACCACCTTTGCTCCTGGTCCAAAGAGTAGTCACGCCATGTGCCCTCGACCAATAGACTCCTGGGCCAAAAGTCGGGTGCTCTTGGATGGGAAGTCCAACCTTGAAAACACTCCAATAAGCAAACAAAGTAAGTGTACCAGTCCATAACACTAGTAGAAGAAGGTAAAAAAATCAAAACAAAAAGAACTGAACAATAAACAAGCAGGCAAACAAACAGAGATCGAAACAAGTAAACAAAATGTCCAAGTTCAAGCTACAGTCCATAAAACTAGTAGAAGAAGGTAACATAAATCAAAACAAAAAGATCTGAACACTAAACAAGCAGGCAAACAAACACAGATCGAAACAAGTAAACAAAATGCCCAAGTTAAAGCTACAGTCCATAACACTAGTAGAAGAACGTAACACGGATGGAAACAAGCAGAGGCAAACAAACACAGATCGAAACAAGTAAACAAAATGTCCAAGTTAAAGCTACAATCCATAACACTAGTAGAAGAACTAAACACAGGTGGAAAAAAGCATAGGCAAACAAACACAGATCGGAACAAGTAGGCAAACAAACAGAGATCAAAACAAGTAGAAATCAATTAATGACATCAATGAACTCTCGCAAATTGGAGAAAGTAATTGAAGAACATGGAAAGAGAACCCTAGATCAAGCAAGAAATTGCTAGCTACCGTCCATAACACTAGTAGAAGAAGGTAACAAAAATCAAAACAAAAAGAGCTGAACAATAAACAAGCAGGCAAACAAACACAGATCGAAACAAGTAAACAAAAGGTCCAAGTTCAAGCTAGCAATTACACAGTGGAATCAGCACGAATCTTGACATAAATCAATTAATGACAATGAACTCCTGCAAATTGGAGAAAGTAATTGAAGAACATGGAAAGAGAACCCTAGATCAAGCAAGCAATTGAAGAACATGGAAAAAGAACCCTAGATCAAGCGTAATTGAAGAACATGGAAAGAGAAATCAATTAAAATCTGATCAATGGAATCCTCACCTCTCATCTGGCCATTTTCTTCTCTTCCAAGCTTTTCTTTCGGGAGTGAGGGACGGAGTATATATAGTAGGAAGGGAGTGGGGTTTGGGAACGGAACGTGGAATTGGGGAAGGGAGTGAGGGTTGTCACTTGTCTCCGTACAGGGAGCCGAGCCCGGGCGTTTGCAAATTTTCAACAACCTTTTACCCCATCTTCTTCAATTTGAATTTACAGGTTAAAAAAAAATTTGTGTCATTAAAATTCTAGTTGGATTTGTTACCACGGGGATCAGACGCCCCTATGGTTATACTCCTATCAATACACTACAACAACCCGAGTTCGAATCCTGACAAGGGGTGCTTATCCCCCTTTTTTGCCCTATTTTTCTTTCTCTCGTTCATTTTCCTTTTCTAGATCAGGTTGGGGATCCACTGCGGTAGGCTGTAGCCTACCGAATTGAGCATCATATCATTTGTGGAAGGATTTATCAGAGAAAGAGGTGGTTGGTGATCATGAAGTCCATTAACGATATCAAGTTCATGGTGAATGTAAGTAACAATTGAGTTATTTGAGTCCCTTGTATATGCAAAAAATGCAGCAGTTGTTTAATCCAAGCAACAACTGTTTTTCAGTTGTAAAATCCTGTCAATGTCATCGAATCAACAGATGAAAGAGTGGAGTCGATCAGTTTTCAAGAACTTGTGTCCTCCCATTTCACCCTCATAAAAAAATGCTTTAACCATATTTTGTTGACAAGAAAAGCAAATGCAAATCAATTCTAATTTCTAAGCAGTTGTGACCTTATTCAGCCATAGCGATGTCCTCGACCTTGCTCCGCGATCACGCAAGATGTTACATACAAATGATTGAGATGATCTTCCCTGTGGAGTGTGTGGATTTTCATCTGCAAATTCAGGCCTTACAATTTCAAGATCCTACTTCAGTGCTAGAGCTTCCCTTTGCACATTTGCATTTCAGCCTTCAGGAACCCAACAGTAATCGGTATTCTTTGGTAATCAGTACTGTAAGACTCGGGGTCTTAAGAGGCGCCAGTCCATGTTACATAGCCCTCTCAGGTCCATTGTCCTCACTTGGAGCCTGAAAAGGAAGAGCTCTTGTGACATAGGTAGGGCATGGATCACTTATAAATCACTCCCAACATCCTTATGATATCCGATGTGGGACGGGGGTGTTACAATCTCCCTCACTTAAAGCACTGACGATCGACCCCGTTAGGCCCAAGAGACTGCCCTCCGGGAGGAGCATACCCGAGCATACTGTCGACGCACCTCCGAGCCCGAAGTCGGCTCTGATACCATCTGTAAGACCCGTGGTCTTAGGAGGCGCCAGCCCATGCCACCTAGCCCTCTCAGGTCCGTTGTCCTCACTTGGAGCCTGAAAAGGAAGAGCTCTTGTGACATAGGTAGGGCTTTAATCACTTATATATAAATCACTCCCAACATCCTTATAATATCCGATGTGGGACAAGGGTGTTACAATCTCCCCCACTTAAAGCACTAACGACCCCGTCAGGCCCAAGAGACTTCCCTCCGGGAGGAGCGTACCCGAGCATACTGTCAGCGCACCTCCAAGCCCGGAACCTGGCTCTGATACCATCTGTAAGACCCGAGGTCTTAAGAGGCGCCAACCCATATCACCTAGCCCTCTCAGGTCCGTTGTCCTCACTTGGAGCCTGAAAAGGAAGAGCTCTTGTGACATAGGTAGGGCTTGAATCACTTATAAATCACTCCCAACATCCTTATGATATCCGATGTGGGACGGGGGTGTTACATCAGCAGTAAATCACCTCCTCGCCTTTGCCTGGCCTCAGCGGCGAATCGCCTCCACATCCCCTGGGCTCTCCGTCTTCAACCTTCATCAACAGCCTCCACATTCCTCGGCTTTGCCCTTTCATTCTGTCTAATGTGAGGTTGAAAATGATGAAGATAAAGGGTAGGGTTTGTTTTAAATTACACGCGCTTAATATTGATGTAGGAGGCTGTTTTTTTTAAAATAAAATTACAATTATTTAATTACACACAGAGAGGTTGGTTTCGTGTATTATGTACACAAATCAGGACCGTTGATTGATTGAAATGGGTGGATGTGATTATTATGCATTTTTCTTTTTTTTTAAAAAAAATTAAAAACGGTAGGACCCCCCAATTTTTTTTAGGCTAACTTGCCCCATTCCTATGGTCCTACCGCGTGAGTTGAAATGGAAGGGTGTGTAATGTGTTTGTGTTGATTTGTGGGGCCGATTGTAAGGGTGCTTTTTTTTTTGTGAAATCTTGTAGATTTTTTTATTGTTAGAAAACCTAGTGGATATATGTTGAATTGTAAAAATTATTCGATGATATCGCTAGATTATTCGATGGTATTGCTAGGTTATTCGATAGTATCGCTTGATTATTTGATGGTGTAACCGTATTATTTGGTTACTTATGTCATTAACAAATAACTAAAAATTATTCGATAGTATCTCTGGATTATACTTTATGGTATTGCTTGATTATTCAATGGTATTGATGGATTATTCGATGGCGTTACATTATTATTTGGTTACTTATGTTATTATAACAAATAACTAAAATTTATTCGATGCTATCGTTGGATTATTCGATGGTATCGCTTGATTATTTATCCTTACAAACGAATAATTTTTTTAAGTTATTCGATGGTATCACTTGATTAATCGATGTTATCGTTTGATTATTCCATATTATCGCTTGATTATTCGAAAGTAGTCGACGGTATCATTAGATTTGACTCTATTTTTTTTGGAAACCCAAATCCCAACAATGAACAACAGTTAACCTCCATGAAATGCCTAAAACACCAAATATCGGGTTTGTGTAATGATATCAAACAACAAGAACAAGTACATAGACAAGTGACATAAATATATGAAATGCCTAAAACACCAAATATCGGGTTTGTGTAATGATATCAAACAACAAGAACAAGTACATAGACAAGTGACATAAATATATGGACTTCGATCATGCTTCAAACAACCCATCGAGAGCCTAATTTTTAATTCAAGTGACAAACTTCATGCTTCAAATTAGAGATTCTCAAAATTAGCCCCAAAATCGGCTTGGTACTTCATGCTTAACATCGAGTAGGAATGTCTGAAGCCGATTTTGAGAATTTTTAATTCAAGTGACAAACTTCATGCTTCAAATTAGAAATTCAAGTGACAAACTTGGTCGATATCGAGTGAATCACATTGATTTCAGGCATTCCTACTCAACGTGATCCACTCGATATCGACCAAGTAAGGTCGATGTCGACCTCTTTGACAGTTTCAAGCATTCTGTATCCGTCTTGAAACGCACTTTCTCAAGTCCTCGTTTGTCGATTGACACATATGAATATGCGTTGGAAAGCTATTTTTTAGGACTACAACTCTCATGAAGGCATCAGAACTTGACTCAGAATGATGAATGGTGAAAAGTGGCATTTTTTCCAGCTGCACTATCATGTGCTTTTCCTTAGCTTCTCCAATGTCTCATGACTTTCCTTTAAGCTTCAAAGTGCGTTCGATTTCTGTGAAATTAAAAAGAAACTTGTGTAGACCTCCATATATTGCAAATAAACATAAACTACACAAATCTCATGCTTTCCCAATATAAAAAGTATAAAATATGGATAGAAATCGAAGTAAAAGTAGATGCAAAACATGGTGAAATAGACGCACATCAACCTTTGCACCCACATTCACTACAAAAAATAAACAAATATATTCCCAGCAAAATTAATACAACCCGCGTGTGAAGCACACGGGGTCACACATAGTTAGAGCATGCTTAGCGGCCAAATATTGTAGGGATACTTGTAATATTCATAATAAAATAATGTAGAAATAGGGAGGAGGGATACTAGACTACTAGAGTGATACACTGATACTTACCGAGTATCGATACTTGGAAAAACAAGTAGATATGTGTCAGAGGCAAGCTGTTCGGTGGTATTTTCCCCAGAACTTGGCGTCGGTTTGAAAGAGGGAGTGTCCAAATGTTGAGTTCAAGTTTCCATGGGCTGCTGCAAAGTTTGGAGCGGCAGGGCACGTGTCATGTCTGCATTGGTTGTAGATATGCACGGTTGAATGAAGGCCATGTGCCGCGATCTGGACGGCAACTGGGCAACACAATTAAAATGTTGAAAATGTAAAAATAAAAAATAAAAAATTAGCACAATACTAGATTCATTTTTCTCTACACATTGATATCAATTTCGAATATGTTTGGCCATATTTTTATAAAATATTTTTTGGTATAAAATTACGTATAATAATATCCGAAAAATTATTGAAAAATTATTTAAATTATTTTTCAATGTTACAAATTATAAATGTAAGAAGATGGGTTTATTTTTCTGGAATAAAATACTATGCAATATTTTAACTATTAAATTAATAGTAATATTTTAATAATAAAAAATGCATGTAATAATATAATCGAGAATGAAAATAATTGTTAAAGAGAGGTATATTCGTAAATTGAATTAATAGGAAATGATGAATTTTGAAATGCTAGAAATGCTATTAATAAAGTGGAAAAAATTGGAATGAGATGTTAGAATGATGCGGCAGTACGTAAGAGAAAAATAAAATATTAATATTCCTAATATCCCTAGCATCCTTGATAAACATGACCTTAGGGTAAAAAATACAACTTATTTTGAAAGTTGGGATGTGATTGAAATTTGTCCTTTCATACAGTGGAGTAGACCTGTCAAACAGGTCGGGCGGGTTGGGTTTGGGTCGGGTTGTCTCGGGTTCGGGTCCTGACGAAACACCAACAAATAAATAATAATATTTACAGTATCATGAGTAAGTAAGAATATATAATAAGGTTCACCGCTATACAAATAGGACCTTACAAGTATGAAGAATAGGCGAATACAAATTAAGATACCGACTTAAGACGTCCGCGGACGATAAACCGCCCGCAGCTCTAACACATATGCCATGACACTTGGCATCCATGCCTCCCTCCCACATGTCATAAAACATGTGACATTTGGCAACAAGTAGACTTGCATGAAGGGGGGCTAGTACTATAAATAAGAGGTCGGGGGCTCATTATTAGGGGCCGGAAAGGGGGATCTCTAACGGTTTAGGCCGGATTCCCTAGCTTTGAGCCCCCCTTCAAGCGGGATTAGTCTCGGCTGATAAAAAACCGACGTTGATGAAACTTCCTAATGGGGGAGGCCCCAAAGGGTTCCATGTTTCTCGCGGCACAGGTTGGGTCGCGCCGTCTCTCGGTGCGGGTCAGGTAAGCCCGTTTTAGAGCACCCTAGGTCTCATAGGGTCCACCCCCGGGTCCCACCGAAAGTGGAAACCTGAAATCCGAGTTTTGTCATTGGCGTCGTCCGTGGGGACACTCTCACGCTAAGAGGTAACTTAAAATCAATACGGAGTACCTGCTGATTGAGCTCCGATTGAATTCAATTTTCTAAAAACTATTTTTGATGAATGGATAGCGGAAGAAAACTAGTACGCGGATTTATTTAGGAGATGCACTGGTCGATCTACAGATCTCATTTTAAGTGTTGAGTCTTGAATCCATGCAGTTGGGTGGACTTGTACCCTTAAAAGCCATTCTTTCTATGATCTATAATTATAGCCTTTTGATCTGAAATGGTGTAGGTGTCATCATAGCTCAAATATGTTGAAATTACTTTGAAGGAGCTGCTTGCTTGCTTACTACAGCTCAAGCGAATGGTATCCCCACGAAAATGTTAGGCTGGAATGTGATAGCTCCAACATTTGAACACTTGCATGTTAAAATTAAGAGGTTGTTTGTTTGTTTGAATAAATTTGAGTAGTGGATGGAATTGATAAAAAATATATATAACGGAAAGATCTACTAGGGAGCTAGACTTTATTTGGGATTCGATTATGCAAAATTCCCTATCAAACTAACTTGCGGCTTCAAAACTGCATGCCTACCCACTATCATGAAATATTGTGTGAATATATATTTATATGTACATACTGGTTGGTTGCCTCCATAGCCTATCTGTACACATATATAAATTTTGGCATAGTATAAACTAATTTGCAGGAGACCCCATAGTGCGGGGCTCGTCCGCGAAGATGGTTTGTCATGGTTACGAACTCATGAGTCATGATCATTCATACTTGACACCAATGGCGGTCAAATTAGGGTCTTATTCACAAAGTCCGTTGAACTATAACGGTTGGGGATTCCATGAAGGTTTACCTCCTATACCCAGTTGAGATTAAAGTTAGACACTAATTTTAAGCATGCTCAAGGTTATGGCCAGCCAGCAGTTGGTTTGAGGCTCGAGCGCATATAGAGAATCCAAGAACGGACGCTCCACGTGATGAAATCAAAGAAAGAGAGTATCTGCGGGGGCACAACCAGAGACAAGAAAAGAAGCGACGAGGAAGTAAGGTCAACCACGGATAGCATATGACAGCGACAATGGACGTGGCAAGTAGAGTCTGGCACCGTCAAGAGCCGCGAACAGGACTCCCGGGAACCACGGATAGCATATGATAGAGACAATGGCCGCGGCTGCTTCATGTATGCTCTATCCGATGGTGAGATTGAGTCGATCAAGCTGAGACCTTGGCCCGTTGCCCAAGTCCAGCCGCTTACCACAATCCTTCCGCGCAAAGTCGTGGGCTGCCTTACTGATCGTCAGATTCCACGCCTCCGTTAATCATTACCAAGATGAGTCGACCCACGAATTTTGTACGCGGAAAAGCTAAATAGTTCAAAAAAGGTGTCTGTCCGCGGTCTTTTCTCGGGCCTGTGTTTGTTGTCTTTTCAAACGACCCAACGAGGCATTCGACGCGGATGGAGGTTGCTCAAGGCCAACATATAAGCAAAAGTTTTTCGACAACAATATGTTATTCCCAGGTGATCTCGACCACGACCGAAGAATTGAAGGTCCGGACATGGTGGTTCCTTCTCATGAGATACAACGTTTACAACTCCATGAACGGTTCTCTTGAGTGGGAAAAGAAGGCCACATGTCCATGAGCATCTCAAACTTTGATAAAAAATCACCCGCAGACACATCAAATTGAATAATGATGATGGCCGTAGATGAAGACACGTATGTAGAAATTGTGTGGAAAGTGTTTTGTAACCTATTTAACTAATGTAGAACGTGGGTTATTAAGCCCCGTGACGGAGGAGCTTGCTCCACGTCGGGCATCCGGTCGTAGAGCTTGCCTCCCGGATCGGAGATTTTATATTAAGACCCAGGACGCGTGATCTTGTTCCGCATCGGGCATCCGGTCGTAGCATGAGCCTCCCGGTTCGAATATTTTATAAGTCCCAGGACGCTGGAGCTTGCTCCACGTCGGGCATCCGGTCGTAGAACTTGCATCCCGGAATGAAGATTATATTAAGACCCAGGATGCGTGATCTTGCTCCGCGTCGGGCATCCGGTCGTAGCATGAGCCTCCCGGATCGAATATTTTATAAGTCCCATGACGGAGGAGCTTGGCTCCGCGTCGGGCCTCCGATCGAAGCTACATTCTCGGAGATGAGATTTTCTATAGTCCCAATGACGCTGGAGCTTGGCTCCGCGTCGGGCCTCCGATCGAAGCTACATTCTCGGAGATGAGTTTTTTGATAAGTCCCAAGGGCGCTGGGGCTTGGCTCCGCGTCAGGCCTCCGATCGAAGCTGCATTCTCGGAGATGAGATTTTCTATAAAGTCCCAATGACGCTGGAGCTTGGCTCCGCGTCGGACCTCCGATCGAAGCTACATTCTCGGAGATGAGATTTTTGATAAGTCCCAAGGGCGCTGGGGCTTGGCTCCGCGTCGGGCCTCCGATCGAAGCTGCATTCTCGAAGATGAGATTTTCTATAAAGTCCCAATGACGCTGGAGCTTGGCTCCGCGTCGGGCCTCCGATCGAAGCTACATTCTCGGAGATGAGATTTTTTATAAGTCCCAAGGGCGCTGGAGCTTGGCTCCGCGTCGGGCCTCTGATCGTAGCTGGTAGGCTAGCGGAGATAGACTCTAAATGAGTATAAACTAAGTCCCTTGACGCTGGAGCTATCGCTCGCGGAGGGCCTCTGGTTGTAGCTAATAAGCTCGCGGAGATAAACTCTTAACGAGTATAAACTAAAGTCCCTCGACGCTGGAGGAATCGCTCGCGGAGATAGACTCTAAATGAGTATAAACTAAAGTCCCTCGACGCTGGAGGAATCGCTCGCGGAGGGCCTCAGATTGTAGCTGGTAAGCTCGCGGAGATAAACTCTTAATGAGTATAAACTAAGTCCCTCGACGCTGGAGCTATCGCTCGCGGAGGGCCTCCGATCATAGCTAATAAGCTCGCGGAGATAAACTCTTAACGAGTATAAATTAAGCCCCTCAACGCTGGAGCTATCGCTCGCGGATGGCCTCCGATCGTAGCTAATAAGCGCGCGGAGATAAACTTTTAACGAGTATAAATTAAGCCCCTCAACGTTGGAGCTATCGCTCGCAGATGGCCTCCGATCGTAGCTGGTAGGCTCGCGGAGATAAACTCTAAATGAGTATAAACTAAAGGCCCTTGACGCCGGAGCTCTCATCCGCGGAGGGCTTCTTGATTGAACTACGAATGGCTTGATTCTCTTCCCAAGAGATATGTAGGCAACCCACTAATAAGTTGGGTACAACCCAGACCAAATAAACATAGTTAAAACTTTACGCCAAAAGTTTGATATATTGAGCACTTTTCCAGAGGAAGAAGAAGTACAAATGCATATGTTGTCTCGTTTGAATCGAACCCTAGCTAAGTCTCATCTTAACTAAGGTTCGAGGAGCTGTGACGAAAGACCAACAAATAAATAATAATATTTACGGTATCATGAGTAAGTAAGAATATATAATAAGGTTCCCCGCTATACAAATAGGACCTTACAAGTATGAAGAATAGGCGAATAAAAATTAAGATACCGACTTAAGACGTCCGCGGACGATAAACCGCCCGCGGCTCTAACACATATGCCATGACACTTGGCATCCATGCCTCCTTCCCACATGTCATAAAACATGTGACATTTGGCAACAAGTAGACTTGCATGAAGGGGGGCTAGTACTATAAATAAGAGGTCGGGGCTCATTATTAGGGGTCGGAAAGGGGGATCTCTAACGGTTTAGGCCGGATTCCCTAGCTTTGAGCCCCCCTTCAAGCGGGATTAGTCTCGGCTGATAAAAAACCGACGTTGATGAAACTTCCTAATGGGGGAGGCCCCAAAGGGTTCCATGCTTCTTGCGACACAGGTTGGGCCGCGCCGAGTCTCTCGGTGCGGGTCAGGTAAGCCCGTTTGAGAGCACCCTAGGTCTCATGGGGTCCACCCCCGGGTCCCACCGAAAGTGGAAACCTTAAATCCGAGTTTCGTCAGGTCCATTTCGGGTTACGGTTCGTGAAATGCTCAACCCAGACCCATATTTAACGGGTTCGGGTTGACCCAACGGGTCAATAACGCTACTCATCCATAATTTTTTAAATGTCATTTACTATTTATACATGTTATTTTAAAATGATAAAATTATGTAAAATATCAATAAAAATTTATTACTTGTTATAATTTCATTCGTTTTAGTTTTTGAAGTATGAAATTATATATAATATATAAATTGATGTTTTATATAATTATTATCATCCTTAAAACCATACATGAATAGTAAACGACATTTAAAAGTAAATAGATGGAGTATTTTTAATGACTATTTACATAGTTCCTAAATATAAAATTGTTATATTATCCTAATAATAGTTATATTATTGAAAAATAATAATTAATGTCGCTACAATAGTAGTATGTAATTTTATATACATAACAAATTGTGATGTTAAATTATAAAGTAAAGTTGATGATGAAAAATATAATATACAATCCTAATTATTATCAATAATATATTTCAATATTAGGTTAAATTGTAATTTATTTATGTTTTTATTATCTTAAAGCTTGACCCCGGGTGACCCACGGGTTGACCCAACCCGACCCGGGAATTTGCGGGTTGAAAGGGTTCGCATTGCTTCGGATTTCGGGTTAAAATATTTGCGCCAAAAGTCACGTTTTACGAGTCGAGTTGGGTCACGGTTTGACAGGTCTACAGTGGAGTACTGTACTTTTAAGTTGGGCAAACGTAGCAAAGAAATAAGTACTCCGTAGACCGTAGTTTAGAGGACCGTACAAGAAAAAAAATGTCTTTCGGCTTGCCGCCGCCGCCCCAATCCACCATGGCCTTCCAGGCTTCCATGGCTTCTCCTGCTCCCGGTTACCGCTGCCTTGGCCAGTACTGCCTCATCGGCCTTCCTCATGCTCCCGTTGCCATCCTCCATGGCCCGTCGCCTCCCACCGTGGCTTGTTTCCTTTCATCGCCTCGCCGCCTCTCCGTAGCCTTGGTCCCCCTCTCCTGCCTACGGGATCCTCTCCCCGTCAGCCTTGGCTCCGCCCTCTGGCGCCGCCGACCTTGACTATATTGGCTTGATTCCGCCGATGTTAAGCGTTGTTCCAACGCCTCTCCTGGCCACCTTCTTTTCCGGCATCCTCCGCCTCCTTTCGCTTGATTTCGCCTTGCTTCCGGCCCCTCCTTCGAGGTCGCCCTTGGCTCTAGCCTCGGCTCCGTCCTCGGTTCTCGGCAGCTTCATCGGCTCCCCTTAGCGGTCCTTGCTCAGGCTTTGTATTTCGCCTTCTTAGGATTTCTCCTTTCCAGTTCGTCCTTCCTTTCCTATGCCTTTGGATTGTTGTCTCAATTTCTTGCTTTGTCCCGTCTCAATCGCCTCTATTTAGACTACCTAGTAGTCGCTTACGATCTCGTTATCATCCTTGAGGATTTGAGACGGTGTGGGTTTTTTTTATTGAGCAATGGTTTGGCTTGGGTTTGGTTTTGCGGTCTGGTGTGCTGTGTTGTTCTTGTTGTGTTGCAGGGCTCATGTGAACGGTGTTTGATTTGCTGTATCCGAAGACGTCGTGGATTTACGATCGTCTGATGGATCTTCAGAGTCCATAATCTGAGATGTCCGCTTGTATCCCCAGAGCTTTCTGTGTGCGTCATCCATTAGCTGATTGATTCGTTTGTCGTGTTGCTTTTGTTTTATGGTGTAGGATAGCTAGCACTTTTATTTTATTTTCGCACTTTCATTTCTGTCATTTGTTTCATGTTATTTCCTTTCTGTCATTTGCTTCGGTTATTTGCTTTGGTTGTACATAATGGTTAGTCCATCTACCGGCTTGTCCGGTCTCTCGGTTTCTCTAGATAGAGAACCGAATTCTTATCTTACTTTCAAAAAAAAAAAAAAAAAAGAGACCGTACAATAAATACCTAACCCCCATAACTTCCAATGTGCGAGTTTACTCCGTAATACCGCTTATAGATTTCATCCTCACGCTAAGAATAATCCTCTCGGAAGTTTCTCGATCCCCACATGCTTTCTTTCTCTCTCCCAAACAAAACAAAAATAAAAATTAAAAAATAAAATAAAATTACTCGCGTTGCCTACTTCTAAATCTTCAAAGTCGTCGCTTTTACTCCAAATTCACCTCTTAACCCCTCTGACTCACTCCATACGCTCTCAATCTCTCTCTCCCTCTTGCATTATCAGGTCCGTTAATGGAGATTCGTCTTGTTTTCTATCTCTCCCTATGTTTCTTCCTCCTGTTCTCCGATCGATGCCATGGCGGATGGCTCAACAACGCCAAGAGGTAACCTCCATATCTAATTTTGACCTGTTCCGCTGTTAATTTCTCTTCTTTTTGCAACGTTTCAGCATTGATTTCTGATTTTTCTTATCTGCTTGTTTATGGATATGGAGTGGATCGGTGCTTAGAATGAAGACTGATTCGGCCTCTCTTGGACTCGATCCCTCGCGTGTTACTCAGCTCTCTTGGACTCCCAGGTTCCTCCTTTTTCCTTCGTGTTTTTGTTACCTGAATCTGTGATTCCGTAGACGAATTTCGAAAATGCAGTGCTGAAATTATTACATGCTATCGGGGGATCTCGCAGGGCGTTCCTTTACAAAGGTTTTCTGACCGAATATGAGTGCGACCATCTTATAAAGCTGGTTAGTTTGTGGCTCTCTGTCTCTTTTGTTTTATCCGCAAGTGCTTATTGTGCAATATATTATTCTTGAATTAATGACTACTTCAAACTTTCCCCCTTTGGTATTGTGCATCAATTTGTTAGGCCAAGGACAAGCTAGAGAAATCAATGGTAGCTGATAATGAATCCGGTAAGAGTATACCGAGTGAGGTTCGGACCAGTTCAGGCATGTTTCTTCAGAAAGCTCAGGTTTGATTTGTTTTTAATACACGCCGTTTGGTTTCATTGTTTCCCCCACAAGCTGCCTGATTCCTCAGAATCTGTGATAATGATTTATTGATTAATTTTATGATACATTCCTTGTTTTGATCAGGTCTGCTTGCTTTACTCTCTTTGTATAATTGAGAAATGTTTTGGTGCTAAAAAGAATTATTCAGAGGATGACATAATAGACGACATTAACTGTCCTTGCTTCTGGAAAATGTAACAGATAGAAGTGTTAATGGACTTCCTGTCTCATACCTCCTTTCTATTGTTTTGTGCTGATTATAAGATTCTTGACCCCAGTCAAATCTTATACTTCTGTATATGTTGATCTATTTCACTTTTAAACAATATCTAGACCCCCTTGTCTAGATGATATAGCCATTACTGTTGTGTCATCACAAGCCTTGACCTCCCTCTTTCTCTAACCAAAGAGTAGTGGTAGAGGCCCTTGCTAAAGAATTGGGGCATCATAATCACTAGCCAGTTTTTTTTTTCGTGTTTTTCTTAGTTTTTGGTTTGATATTCAGTTGTTCTAGGTATAGATCGTGAACTTGGTGGCTAAGTGAAGAAACAAATGAAATGGAAAATAAAAACCACTTCATACCCACGAATTCTGGATTTTTGCCGCCCAATGTTTAAAAAAGCAGTGCTATAGCTCGCTATAGCGCGCTATAGCAACTTCTGAACCTCCCACCGCCTGCCTTGACAAAGGCGCCCATTGAGTGGAATAGCAACCCAAAAGCGCTCGAGGCGCACCTATGGCACAAGGCGCGCTATAGCACGCCTTTTATTGCTTTTCCATATTCTGTGCAGATTACTATTTCAATGAAGTTTATCCTTTCCAGTTTTTTTAATTATAAAATCTTTTCATATCTTTGTAGTTTTGGAAAATATATTTCAACAAAATTTGAATATTTTATTCTCTATCATTGTTTATCCTTTCTCTGATTCAATAATATGATCAGCCCCCCTCAATTCCTCTTCAGTCTTCACGTATGATTCCTCGCTTCTTTACCCACTCACACCTTCCAATCTACTTCCCTCCATTCTCTATCCTTCTCCCCTTCTGGAGTTGCTTGCTCTTCGCTGATGTTGTGTCTTCACTGCTGCTGAGTAGTAGCTCACATACCCAGCAGCTAAGATCACAAGAAGAAGAGGAGGAGGAGGAAGTTGAAGGATATAAGTCCATTGATGAAGATGAGGGGGTGTCCCAACATTGAGGAAGAAGATGATGAAGATGGCCTTGATGACTTCGTTTGACCCACTTCCTAACCATCCACCATTCCAACCCATTCCACTTGAAGTCTTTTCTTTTCTCTAATCTCTTATGTTTTAGACTTGCATTTAATATCCATGATGTTTTGGACTTGGTTTTATTATATTATGAGGTTTTTAATTAGGTTTTATTTCATCATTAACATATTTATACTATTAAATTTGAAAGTTACATAAGTTTAAAGTATTTTTACATTAATTATGGAAAAGCGATCGCCTTTGCCTCTAAGGCGCGCTATAGCGCTAGGCTGGTCCCATCGCTTTTCATCGCCTCTAGCTATTTTAAACACTGTTGCCGCCTATAATTCTACCAATTTAGTATCTTCTTTTACCACATGCTGCATATCATTTTTCTCTGATCCTTGCTTGAGTGTCTGACCACTGTCCTCCCTATAGCACTCCATCTGCCTTCTACATTCGGACATCTTGTCTTTCCTTTTTTTTCTCTTTCTATTTTTTACCTTTTGGGATGTGATGTTTTTCCTATTCCCGAAAAAAATAAGAAAAAGAAAATATGTACTGTTTCAATTTTTGGCTCCCTAACTTGCCTGGTCTATGGGTTGTTCCTTGGATTGCCCTGCTTTTTCTGATGATCTTTATTATTGGAATGTCAAGTAACCATTCTTAAGAAGGAAACAATTATGCACCTTCAAAAGATCCCCCTTCTCTGCCAAAGGCAGCAGCTGTTTATTGTTGAAATTATGAGGTCCATTATCCCATTATAGTTCTTTATGGAATACGGTCGTGCATTATGATATGAAAGTGAAAGTAAAAAGGAAATTTAGTTCACTTGACATTTAACGTATACCTTATCAAGTAGTAATATAATCAGATGGTGATCAGATCCCAAATTGTTGAGGCATACTGTATGTAGGGCATGTGCACTCATTATTGTCATTTTTTGCAATTATTTCTACAATGAAATGCAAGGTTTAACAGATTTGACTATGTTTTTCTTAAGAATGTTCAACCTATGTATTTTTAAGACAATAACATGGAAATGGTAGCACTTACAATCTTCTCTTGTTTAACTCTGAAGGATGAGGTTGTTGCTAGAATTGAGCAGAGAATTGCTGCTTGGACGTTTCTTCCTGCCGGTGTGTACTCTACTACTCCTTTCTATCTTGTAGTTTTGTACACATACATACTGTGTGCACTTATTTATTCTAATTTATTATGTGGATACTTCGAATCGAATTCAACTATATCTTATCATACCATTACGTGGCCTGTGTTGAATATTGCAAAAATTTGGGCCACCTTTACTGATTTGATTTAACCGTGTAAATAACCAGAAAATGGCGAATCTATTCAGATACTGAAGTATGAGCTTGGTCAAAAGTATGAACCTCATTTTGATTACTTCCATGATAAGGTCAACCAACAATTAGGTGGTCATCGTATTGCCACTGTTCTCATGTATCTGTCCAATGTTGAGAAGGGTGGTGAGACGATCTTTCCTAATGCGAAGGTATTTGCCTGTCCATTCTCCAGAGATGTTGCTCTCAGGCTCTCAGCACATTTGTTTTTCAGTTTAATACAGCTTCTCTCTCCACAGGGTGTAGAGCAACCTAAGGATGATACCTGGTCTGAGTGTGCCAAAAAGGGTTATTCAGGTAAAAGCCTTGTATTGTCAATCCTCCAATTTGGCTGTTTCAATTCAAGCATGCATAATAAATTAATAATCCTTTTCTGCTGGGTGTACTAGAACCATTTATTGTTATTTTTGCCCACATAGTTTGCTAGTGGTAACAGTTGTTTCTGTTTTGAAGTTTTCTACTGTAATGAAACTAATTGAAAAAGAATTCAGTGTCACAGACTATGCTTGGAAAGCCATAGCTAAAGCAAGGTTTCACATCTTGATTCAATGAAGGTAAAAAAACATGATCCAGAAAACAAGCCGAAGGGTCTGTTATCTAGGGAAGCTTGCACATATTGATGCTTTTAGGGAGGCAAAGGCGTTGAATCATCTATTTACATTTTGACTATCTTGTCACGAATGTGCTCATATTTTCATGCTTGATTCTTGTGTTGCACCTTGAATTCCCTTGGGCCATTTGCAGATATAGGCCAAATTTGTTCAACTATTACCTATTGATGTATGTATATTTTTCTGTTCCTTCTATTTGGATTTTCTTTGAGTGCCATTGATGTGACAACAATGTGTGCCGTGTTTCAAAAGTTTGTGTGGGTGGCATTTGCAGTGAAACCTGAGAAGGGTGATGCGTTGCTGTTCTTCAGCCTCCATCCCGACGCAACAACTGACACAGACAGTTTGCATGGGAGCTGCCCTGTTATCGAGGGCGAGAAGTGGTCTGCAACCAAGTGGATTCATGTAAGGTCTTTCGACAAGCCAACCAGCTCCAACACGGATGGAGAGTGTGTGGACGAGAGCCCGAACTGCCCCCAGTGGGCCCGTGCCGGGGAGTGCAAGAAGAACCCCCTATACATGGTAGGGAACAATGAAATGAAGGGGTTCTGTAGGCAGAGTTGCAAGGTCTGTTGATTGAAAGAGTGCATATCAGCGATGGATCTATCTAATGTCACAAATTTGGGCGGTTATTATTTCAGAACTAGATGTATATATATGAGAACGTTGCTCGATTTGAGATACATGTACTGTCGGCTGATTTTTCTACACTGATATACTAATCATCGTACTCAACCATTAAGTGTTTGATTATGATAACTTTACTGGTATTCTGTCTGGGTTTTTCGATCGAAGTTGGTAAATCAACGGAGTTTGTGCAGAGATGGCTTGTAATCTCCTCTCTGTTGGAGGTTTTCACTACCCGGTATGTACTCCTTGAATTGGGAGGGTTATCTCTCTGTTTATCTTATCCTTTGTCTATAAATTGAACCTTGGTTGTATCTCTCCCCATCCAACTCGCTCCTTATATGACACTATAATTGGAGAGCAAATGGAAACTAAGGCCATCAGGAAGAAAATTCGCTATGACTGGCGCTTTCTTGCGGGCGGCTTCCAGATCATTCCAACCTCAAACAATTGGTGATCTGCCTAAATATAGGGAGAAGGTCTGGTGGTGATGAGTCAACTGCTTTTACTCAAGCCATGGTCCGTCAATTTGAACTCAGAAACGAAACCTATCACGGTGCTAGATTCATGGGGTGAGGTTTCCGGGTCTACCTTCACAATACTTGAGTGAGTGTGTTTGGTAACCATAGCTGAATGGGTAGCTGAAGCCTGAAGCTGAATGAGTAGCTGAAGCTGAATAGTTTATTGTGTAAGCTGAATGGTCTAGTACTGTGTTTGGTAAACTTAGCGGAATGGGTAGCTGATAAAAGAAGAGATTTGTGTTATTGTGTATATAAAAACAAAAGCTCTAGAAAGTTGGGGTGGGTAGCTGGTGGAAATTCAATTCCAAAACGCTAATTAACTAATAATGTTAGCTTTATTTAATTTAAAACTATATAATATTAAAACAGGCTCCAAAACGCTACTTGTGTTGCCAAACACACCCTTAGTCTCCATTTAATTTCTTAATTTATATCCGTTGGGTGTGTACATGTGGAAAAGTATCCCACGTTGGAATTTGAGATAGTTCCAAGCTAATATATAAGTAGGTTCATTACTTCTCTTAATGTCAATTGGTGAGTTGAAATGGGTAAGCTGAAACCCCATTTACTTTAGGCTTGAGGCTGAAGAACTGGATCAAGCAAGAAACAAAAAAAATTCTAGGAGAAAAACAAGGCAAATAGGATGAAAAAAAGATAGTTGTTATTGCATACTGAAAGGTCAAATTAGGTGTAAGTCGATTGATGCTGAAGATATGGAAACTTGCTACTCTGATGTGGTCATGTTTGAATGCGAAGATCAGAAAGAAAGAAACCATGGAAGAAGAGGGAGAAGCTAACAGAATTTGTTATTCGTTCTGCACAATATGTCCGATCGAGTACAGAGATCAGTTCGAACTATATACAACAAAATTAAAGATGTACATGATCTAACCATATTACCCTTGTTAGTTATACAAAATTATATCCTAGTAGGTCAATCGTATGCCGTTTCGAGTATCCCAGGCGTACTAACCGTTCGTCACAGGTTGTGAAATGCTCAGCCCAACCCTATGCAAAGTCCACGTCAACTCCGCCCTCCTCTTCGACTCGAGCCTTGAGCGCCTCGACCTCTTGGACGACGATAGGCACGTCATGGCCTACACCTTGGTTAACTGGGATTCATACGATAGGCGCTCACTCACCAATTACTACTATGTGACGTCCCTCCACCAGGTCGGACTCGAGACCATCGCAATGCATTTGTATGTACTCGACACACCCGCTCCCAACGCCAAGGAAGAGACTTGCACTTTCCTCGATACCATCGTCACATTTAAACAGTATTACACAGTCGGACGGTAATGATTAATGTTAATAGGTGTATTTTTTGGAATAAGAGCAATGAATGTTGTATTTACTTCATTGAGAAGCACAGAAGAAAGAAAGAAGAATTTAACAGCTTTGCAAACTAATTTGCCCACTATATCCCAGTATTTTTTTATAGAACTCTGGTGGAAAACCATCGGGACCTGGAGTTTTATCGTCTGTCATTGAGAATAGGGTATTCTTAATATTATTATATACAATTGATAATAAGTGTTATAATGCTTACATAGCCTTGACTATCAACATTCAACACCACCAAATCCAATAGCCGTTCGGATCCTCCGATCTCCTTTGGTTGTCCCTTCGGTGTATCATAAAATAATCGATATTTTAATTATCTATATTTTTAAAAAAATTGAATTTTCATAATAAAATTTTATAAACATATTAATATAAGGGTATCAAATCTAATTTTTTTTTAAAAATATTTATTTATATCCGAAATAATTTTGTGATACATCGGGACTAGAGGTGGCAATCGGGCGGGTCGGATCGGGTCCGGATTTGGTTATTCGGGTTTCGGGTCATTCGAGTTTCGGGTAATGTCTAATAATTTGGTCATTCGATTGGGTCGGGTTTGGGTTTCGGTTGTACCGGGTTTCGGTTGTCTCGGGTTTCAGTTATTTCAGGTTTGGATTGTCTGGAGTTTTCATTATTTCAATATTCATTTTAAAAAATTTACTAGAATATATCTTAAAGTTCGGGTTATTTCGGTTTTCGGTTATAACGGGTTCGGGTCTTAATGGGTTTCGGTTGAATCGGATTCGGTTCATTCGGATTTGGGTGAGTTACGGTTATCGGCTATTCAGGTTTCAAGTCCAAAATGGATCGGTGTTCAGGTGAATCGGTTCCGGGTCGGATTTTCGGATTTGGGTCGAGTTTTGCCAGCTCTAATCGGGACCACCAAACAAGATCAGAGAGAGGATCCGAACTGCACCAATAGGACATATTGCGAACAGATAACCTTCTCTTGAATGTCAGAACAACAATATTTGGTATGATTATACTTGGCCTTCCAGTATCTATACTCCTATTACTAGTGATATCATCTTCACTCATGCATTGCATTGCATTTTTTCTTGTCATTTCAATTTCAATTCCATTACTAAGGTGTGCCACTTCAGCGCTACTACTTCTTTTAACACTAGCTAGAACGACATCGTTTCGTAGACCATATAAATTATTATGCACCCTTTAGAAACTCTCTTTCATAGGCTACTTACATTGCTCTACAAGACATCCCTTTGAGTAGCCGAAGGATTTGTAGCCAAAATATAGCCAAAATGCCTCAACTCCTAAAGCGAAAATATGCCCACATTTGAATCCACCACAATCGATGATTGAACCATGGTGATCCCTGATTGATGCCCACATCTGAGGCCATCAAGCGATGAGGAGATAGGCAAGAGAGTGATGATGAGGCCATCAAGCGAGGAAGAAGAGAGATGTTGCTATGTAAGAGATACTTTAAAAGAACGGAAAGTTAACATTGCTATTTTTTTGGTAAGCAAAAAGACAAGCTCGTCAACTCATATTAAGCGATAGAAGTCATATGTGACACACAGACTCCTCTAAGGTCATCCAAAAGAATGCAACTAGTGTTCATATGAGGATCTTCCAAAATATGTCAACCTAAACTAAATAAAAAGGCAAAATTAGCAAGTGAGTTTGTCACCATAGTGCCTTCCTGTAGCACATGACTAAACTTGATAATCCAGTCTCGTTTGATGAAGCCATGGTAGCAAGTGACTATGGTGAACAACAGGTGCAACTCATCCACACCTTTTTGCAGGAATCCCAACACTGGTTGGGAGTTAACATTAACCATCAATCTATGAAACCCCAAATCCCAGGCAAATTCTAAGTTGAATTTCGCTCTTGACCGCGAGCTCAACCATGGGTGTCATAGCTAATGAGCGTAAAACAGTCATTGCTCTTGCCAAAGATAACCTGCACTCAACAAGCTAGTATAGTTGGGAAGTACGGATGTCGATCCAAGGGAAGCTTAACATTTCCTTATGTCTATCGCTTGTCAACAATTGAAGAAAGTAGATTGATGGTTATAGAGGTGATTATAAGAATAAAAGAATAAGAAAGCAGAATAAGAGTGGATTGTAAAGCAATTGAGAACGAATCAGTTTCCCTTTAAATTCACAACAATAGTTGGTATATTGATCACTGAATTCTCTCTAGCTATCTTAACTCTATTTGTTATTCTAGTCATTGGTTATATAGACATGACAAACTCACCTGCCGGATGGGGATGAGTAGCACTAAGTCCCAATAGACTAGCACCTAAGCAATACCACTCCCGTCTTAGCAACTTGTCACCTAGTTATCAACTTAGCTATTGCCTTCACTAAAAGTGATATTCTCTAGATGTCAATCTCCCTAAATAATCCAGATTCTCGAACCATTCCTAGATGATGTGTTTGCTACTTCAGGTTAAAGCCCGCAAGCGGATACAAATATAACCCTAGGGCGATGCGACTATATCAAGATGATTAGGCTAGATACAATCAGCTAGGGATGGCAAATGGTACGTAAAATACCATACCAGCCACGTACCAACCACAAACCGACTATGTTGGTAACCAATATGGTGGTAACCATCGTGGTGGTAACCACGTGAAGGTGGTACGATAATGGTAATGGAATCTGAATACCATGGTTACCATGGTTATCGAGTATATATAAAAATATTTTTATTTAATATTTTATTATTATTACCTTTGAGTTTTAAGTTTTTAATTTATATTTTTTGTTTTGTTTTTGACCTAAATCGATCATTTCTATTTTTTTCTACTAGAAATAATAGGAGCATTTTGAATGTTTGAAGACATTGAACTTGTTTTGTTTGAACTTGTAGGAACATTTTGAATGTTTGAACAATTGAACTTTGTTTGTTTCTTCAAGACTTTGAACTTGGTTGGTTTGAATTGGTTTGTACTTTAAGTTGAACTTGATTTATTTGATCTTTTAAAAGATGGTAGCCATATTATTTTTTGTAACCATATTTTTTTGTTCAATAACTTTGATGACCACCAAAAGGTAGTCAAGGGGTTTCAAAAAAATACAAACAGAATTGAAGCTTGGTAACCATGGTAATTTACCGATGGTAACCACAAAATGTGGTTACCACATATGCAGTAACCACGACATATGGTTGGTACGTAGTATGAAAATTTGCGTACCACCAGTTTGTGGTTGGTACGTAGTAATCACCATTTTTTGTGGTAACCATACCATGCCAACCCTACAATCAGCAACATAGCAATTCAGAACAAAGGAGATTGAAATAATGAAATAGAAATAACTTAGAAAGTAATTCTCACAAACCAACAATGTCTAAAACTTGCAAGAAAAACCAAAAAAGAATTTAGTTACTCATAACATACCTAAAACCTTCAAATCTGGAATAGTTCATGAAACCCAAATGCAGAAGATAAATTGTACGGATTTTTCACGAGGTAACCCTGTGGTTACGCCTATTTTGCATGGTAAACAAGAGTTTCTGATATTTCGCCTGGTAACCCTGAGCTTTCGAAAAAATTTGTCTCGCGCCCAGAACTTTTGTTTTGGCCAAAAATCAACATTTTTAAGTTATAGGCGGGTAAATAATATATTATTAACAAAATTTGTGGAGCTTTTTCAAAAATACCAACACATCCCCTTCGTAGCTGGAGAAACAGGATCGAGTAGCAGTAGCAAGGGATAACACGAGTGGCTTTGGAGGCAACCGGTGGCTCCAGCGGCGGCGACGGGTGAGAAAGGGCGGCGGGCGGTTGCAGCGGATGGCTGGCATTGGGTGGCAACTAGCTCGCTTGCTGAAATCGAGTTTGAGTAGATTGTTCATCCCGTCGATTGATTCCGGGATTGAGCCTTCGAAGCGATTGCCGCTCAAATCGAAAACCCTAAAACTCCGCAAATCCCCAATTTTAGGAGAGACCAAACATTAAGAGGGATCTCGCCTTCTAGATGGTTCTGATAATGGGGAGCTCCGGCCTCGAGGAGCAATAGCCAGCCGATTTCGGCCGGAATAGAACCTGTGACACTCGTTCCGGTGACCATCAGCCTTCTCAGAGAGTCAGAGAGGAGAAATTATCGATGGAGCCGCTGAGAGTGCCAAAGAGCGCGGGGTTTTCGATGAAGACGAGCTCCTCCAGATCTGATCCGGAGCCAAATTCGGGGAAGGAGACGGTGGATGTGGTGAAGCAATTGTAAAAGAAGAGCTTGCAGAGGTGGGGGGAGCCGGAGACCGGGGATGTGGTGAACAGGTGAAGTAATCGTATTTCTAAAAAAGCTCCACAAATTTTGTTAATATTATACTATTATTTACCCGCATATAACTTAAAAATGTTGATTTTTGGTCAAAACAAAAGTTCTGGGCGAGAGACAAATTTTTTCGAAAGCTCAGGGTTACTAGGCGAAATATCAGAAATTCTTGCTTACCATTCGAAATAGGCGTAATCACAGGGTTATCTCGCGAAAAATCCGTAAATTGTATGAATTGCATTATTAAAGTGAATGAAAGATGTCTATTTATAGGGCTAAAAGTTGTTGAGAAATCCTAGTTCCATCAGCATTCCAATGGATAAACATTAGCCAATTGGATAGATTTTTTGGTAATTAAAAAAGAGATTTGGAAGAGATTCAGATTTATCCTTATCAGTGGGCACCACTGTCTATCAACGGATGTCAATCCACTTAGCGGATGCCGCTCTCTATCCGCGGGCACTGAAGCCCTTCATTTTGCTCCTTGTCTTCATCTCAGCTTTCCTCGATTAGTCTTGTGGACCTTCTTTAAGCTCCTTTTCCAGACTTTCCTTAGCTCCATTTTAGCGCTAGCTTCTCGTCCCTTTTGAAGTTCAAATATGTAACTTTGCGAAATAATTCGAAAAATGTGTAGATACCAACTCGACGACTACATGACCGAATATGCAAATTATCCTTAAAACATGCAACATGTACATAAAAAATAAGCTAAAACTATCTATAATGACTATCTAAAAATACATTATAAATAACCATCCCTAGACAGGCGGCATATCCCCTATCCATTCCCTAATTTTGTTTCTAAGCTCACTCCATGTAGCAGTCGCGTTCGAATTTCGCTGAAATGCATAATTGAAGTCCAGTTTGAACTAACCATTAGCTGGTTTATGCCATCTCACAAGCACTTCCCTTCTACCATGCTTTGGCTTGTCTCATCAACAACCAGTAAATACTAAATTCACCACTCTAAGCCTCTTTTAAATAAAGATAGATCTATCGCAAACATAGACTTCATCGAAGAAGAGCCCCTGATTCCTCTATTTTCATAGTTTAACATTGTTACTTGCTTTTGGTATATAAAAAAAATAGAAACAATCATCCCTATTGGTTATAATTTGACCCCAAAATTGTAGCTAGTGTTACTTTTTTTTTTTAAAGGTAGGATATCAACAAACTATCATTGGATGACTACATAAAGATACCCATCCATATACCCCACAAAGGAGTGAAGATCTTCTACACGCTTATATAAGACCTTGTGTGTGAGACAAAAATATTTATAATATAAATTTACAATAAAAAAAAAGGCAAAATTACAGAAAACCACCCTTTAAATATGGGTGTTTTCACTTAACCACCCCTTAAATTCAAAATTACATAAAACCACCCTTTAAATGGTATTTGCTTACAACTCAACACCCATTCAACTATTTTCGTTACTTTATCATTAAATATATTATATTTTAATATTTTTAAACTCAAATTTGATTGTAAATATATTCAAAATTTGAATTTAAGGGCCCAATTATATTTTAGGGATCATTGCATTTATTTTTAAAAATAATAATCAATAAAGCCTAGGATTATTATCTTAATTTATGTTTGAAAATGTTTATAAATGTTTAAAACATTATGTAAATTACTCTTATTTAAAATATAAATAAATAAGAGTAATTTCCATGATATTTTAAAATTCTATAAACATTTTCAACCATAAATTAAGATAATAATTCTAGGCTATATTTATTTTATTTTTTTAAAATAAATAAAATAATCCCTAAAATATGATCAACCCCTTAAATTCAAAATTTGAATATATTTACAATCAAATTTGAGTTTAAAAATATTAAAATATAATATATTTAATGATAAAGTAACGAAAATAGTTGAATGGGTGGTGCGTTGTAAACAAATACCATTTAAAGGGTGGTTTTATGTAATTTTGAATTTAAGGGGTGGTTAAGTGAAAACACCCATATTTAAAGGGTGGTTTTCTGTAATTTTGCCTAAAAAAAATTCAAATATTATATTTATATTTCAAACCATTATTAGTATATGTTTATGAAAAAAATTGATGAAAATACATATTTTACTTTTTAATAGGAAAAATGGCAAAAAATAATACCAAGTATCAACTTTTGGCCAAAAATAATACGAACTTTGAAATTGGCCGTTTCATAAACGAACTATCGCCCTATTAACCGAAAATAATACATATGAGTATTCCGGTGAACTTTCCGACCAAATACGCCACGTGGACGCTGGAAAACACACATGGCATAAATTTTTGTCATGTCACCAATTGTAAGTTATGTCATGTCATAAATTTATTTTTCAGTTTTTTTTTTAAAAAATGAAAAAAATAAGCAAATAGCTACCGTACCTTTCGAAACAATGGAGGAGAGAACGAGCAGATAACATTGAGAAGAAAGTGAAGACGTCCACCCTCGATTCGATTGTTTCGAAAGGTACGGTAGCTATTTGCCTATTTGTTTAATTTAAAAAAAAACTGAAAAATAAATTTATGACATGGCATGACTTACAAGTTTGGTGACGTGACAAAAATTTATGTCATGTGTGTTTTTCGGCGTCCACGTGGCATATTTGGTCGGAAAGTTCACCGGAATACACATATGCATTATTTTCGGTTAATAGGGCGATAGTTCGTATATAAAACGGTCAATTTCAAAGTTCGTATTATTTTTGGCCAAAAGTTGATACTTGGTATTATTTTTGTCAATTTTTTCCCTTTTTTATATAAATGAAAGATTGATTATTTTACAATATGATTTTATAAACATATACTAATAATGGTTTGAAATATAAATGTAATTTTTAAAATTTTTTTATTATAAATTTATAGTATAAATATTTTTATGCCATACACAAACTCTCATATTACGATGTAGAAGATCTTCTCGCCCCACAAACCGGTACGGTTTTCCAATCACCCCATGACACATCGAACAAGTAGCACCGCTGACGTGTCAATATTCAATGGTTTAATTATTTTTTTAAATACTCCGTAAATTTAAATAATCCTAAAAAATAGTTTCATTTTTCTTCAAAAAAAAGTAAAATAGATCCAAAAATTATTTAGTTACAAAAAGAGCTCCAAAAAAAAAACGATCAATCCCGTATTTCCCACCAGTTGGTTCTCTCTCCTCCTCGTCTGTACATCTCTTCATCTTCTCCGGCAGGCTCCTCCTCGCCACTGACGTATTTCTCTTGCATCCCAATTGGAAATGAATCTTTGACATTTCCTTGAGATAGCATTTCACCAAGAGAAAAAAGAGATAGAAATTGGCTTAAATAAGGAAAAATTGAGAAAGGGGGAAACGGGAGAAAAAATCATGGCGAATAATAATTACAAATTGTTTGGATGTTTTACAAGGAAGTTCAAGCTTGCAGAAGCCCGACCTCCGGTAGATGTCAATGAGGTGTTTGCCAGGTACGCCGATGACGGTACAAGCATGAGCGCCCCTCAACTCCTGCGGTTTTTGGTGGAGGTTCAAGGTGTGGAGGAGGCAAATGCCAAATCTGAATCCCAACAGATCTATGAGCACATGATTCAGAAGCGGAAGCACCTAAACCGTTTCTCGAAGCAGCAAGGACTCTCCCTCGATGATTTCTTCGCCTACCTCTTCGATCGCGATCTTAATGGCCCCATCACAATTCAGGCAATGCATCTTTTTTATTTTTTCTTCTATATTTTGATTAAGATTATTGATTTTGGGGAACCTGTTTGATGAATTTGATAGTTTTGTTGTGGAGATTAGAGTAATGAGTTTGGTGCCGATTGAGAATTTTTTTGCAATTTGATCCTTCATTTTCTCTTTAAAATGCCTCTCAACTCTCAAGTCTCAACATTCATTTTTTCCCTTTTATGCTTTATTCTTCAATAGATTGTGAAATACATTGAATTAAGAATAGTCTAGAAGATTAAGACTATGAGGAAATGGATGGTTTGTTAAGTTTCTACTTTTTTTTATTGTCTGGAGATCACAATTTCACAAAACTGCACACATGATTTTTTCTCTTGTAGAATTTGAACTTTCTTGATGTGGCTATTAATGGTCCTTGGGTGATTAAATGATGGTGTTTTGCCTCTAATCTTCAAAAAAAACACTTTATATGTGGTTTGCTCAGGTGCATAATGACATGACTGCTCCATTGCAACATTATTTCATTTATACTGGTCACAATTCATATCTGACCGGCAACCAACTCAGCAGTGACTGCAGCGATGTCCCTATCATCAAGGCACTACAAAGAGGCGTTAGAGTGATTGAGTTAGACATATGGCCGAATTCCACAAAAGACGACATCAATGTTCTCCATGGAAGGTATCATGCCAACATTTTTTTGACAAAAAATTGTCCTTGGCTGTTCTTTTTAGCGTGGAAACAATGTTGAATTAGTCATGAAATCTCTTCAGAACCTTGACAACTCCAGTGCCTCTTATCCAATGCCTCAAATCAATAAAAGAACATGCATTTGAAATTTCACCTTATCCTGTGATAATCACATTGGAAGACCATCTTACAGCGGACCTTCAATCTAAAGTGGCTAAGGTATGTCTACTACAATCTCTAATACAACTCTTTCAATCTATGTAGCCTATTAGATGACAAGCCATTTTGTTTCTAGATGGTGACAGAAATATTTGGAAACATGTTATTCTACCCTCGGTCTGAGAATTTACTAGAGGAAATTCCTTCTCCAGAGGAATTGAAATATAAGATTATTCTTTCAACCAAACCTCCAAAAGAGTACCTAGAAACCAAGGAAAGCAAAGAAAAGCAAGAAAGCAAACCATCCGAAAGTGAAATGATGTGTCAAGAAGCACTAGGGGATGAGACACCATGTAATAGCGATAGTGAATTGGAGGAAGAAGACATTGATGCCACCAATGCTAAATCAACATCAGCACCAGAGTATGTACAACTCATTGCAATACAAGCAGGGAAGCCTAAGCATGGTCTAAAGGAGGAACTCACTGCTGATTCTGAAAACGTTAGGCGACTTAGTTTGAGTGAGCATGCACTTGGAAAGGCAGCTTCAGATCTCGGAATGGATATTGTGAGGTGAAGTATAGTTTAATTTGCATTTGTGTTTTGTTTCCTTTCTTTGATGAAACAGTGAAGGAAGTTGTTTTTATTCTTCATTATAGGTTTACACAAAAAAACTTTCTTCGTATTTATCCCAAGGGAACTCGTATAAGATCTTCAAATTACCAACCAATGGTTGCATGGTCACATGGAGCTCAAATGGTCGCGTTTAACATGCAAGTTAGTTCTTCCATCCTGCATATCAACATTAAGCCTTTGAGGTCAATGCTTTTGCCGAAATTGTGTGACTTTTCTCTATTCTTTAAAAGTATTTGGGTAAAGAGAGGTAAATAGTTGAGAGCATAGAAACTGAAATGTTTAATTTTGCTATTGATGAAAGGGGGGAGAGAAAACAGAAGGGAGATGGGATACTACAGAGGATCAAGGAAATTAAAGAGGGAATGTTGGAAAATTTTTAATCAGTACTATCATCCAGTCATTTCAAAAATCAACAATTCACCATGTTAGTCCTATTTAAGGACAAATACAAATTCTATCAGAACAAGAATGATAATCTATTTAAAATCAAAGTAAGATAAACCTATGAGATGAATGAAAGAAATAATATCAAATTCTAACTAAGGTCTATTCTTAACAATATGTGATCTATGTGCTATTGGTTATCTATGACAACAAACACATTCTTGAACATCTCTTCTTGTGACAGGGATATGGAAGCTCTCTTTGGTTAATGCATGGGATGTTCAGATCAAATGGTGGGTGTGGCTATGTGAAAAAGCCTGAGATTTTAATGAAAAAGAATCTTGACGGCGAAGATGATGTGTTCAATCCAAGTGTTTCACTACCTGTGAAGAAAGTCTTAAAGGCATCTTTGATCCTTCAACAATGTCTGATGCGGTTTGCGTTTATTGGTTATCAAAATTATTTCTCATTGAAATTTTATTACTTAACAGATTACTGTATACATGGGTAACGGGTGGAATCTGGATTACGGAAAAACACATTTTGATTCATATTCTCCACCAGATTTTTACACAAAGGTTAGTCCTTTCATCTTCAACTCGTTTTCTAGTCCATATAAGTTGTTGTCTTGTGGATTCCATATGCTGATTAGATATTAAAATCTAATCAGCTACTTAGATAAACCACATAAGCATGTGCCATATAGGAGGAATTGAGAAGATAATAGTTTACTCTATTCCAAGTATAGCTTGTGCAAAAGTTCAAGAGCATAAAATAATGGAACCACAACAGAAATTTCTTCAGACTGGTGTTCTCTTATTTCATCGTGTACAAAACTTTTTAAAAAGCGCGTATAAGGCCAATTTTTCTTTAAATTTTAGGCGAGGCATGGGGTATAAAGGAAAAACTTGTGTATTTTCTCCAATGACCCTTGAAGAATATATGATATTTGGATGGCAAGTTAGAAGTCTTGGGAATTCCCTTGGGTGGTGGTTCAGCAGGGTTTGACCCTACCCAAATCTTTACCTTATCAACAAACAAAAGTCTTGAGAATTCAAGCTTTAACAGGGTATGTTTGGCATGCCACGCTATTGCGTTGTTTTTAAATGTGTATCTTTAAAAATGTTATAGAAATGGAAGTTGTAAGATAAACTTTGTCATGCCAAACATACCTTATACAAGCTCTTATGCATTTACGAGTGATTTATGATACCCACAACTAATGATGAATTTGATGACATTTTTGTGGGATGCAGTTACAAGTTGTCGGCGTTCCCACTGATTGTAGGAAGCAGAAAACTAGGGTTATTGAAGATAGTTGGGTGCCCATTTGGGATGAGGAGCTAAGCTTCACACTCACTGTACCTGAGCTGGCTTTACTTCAAATACAAGTAAAGGAACGCGACATGTCAGAGAAGGATGATTTCGGAGGACAGACATGCTTGCCGATCTCTGAGATAAGAAAAGGCTTCCGAGCAATCCCTCTCTTCGATAAGAAAGGAGATCAACTTCCCAACTCAAAACTTTTGTTGAGATTCGAGTTTCTCTAGACCCCACGGTATGCAACCCTGTTGATAAATTCAAGCAAGTAAAGAGGTTTGTATACTTAAGAACTTGCATTTTTATCTTGATACTATTTGAAGACTCCAATCTATGGATGAAGATTTGGGGGGTGGGGTCAAATTCAGTTGCTTAATATATTCCTTTATTCTTGTGGTGTATTAAGTGTATATATTGTTGTTATGATGTATCAACTGAGATAATTAATTATACTTGCATATCTTCTTTTTAGTAACCATATTTATATATCTTATTCTTTATTGTTCATTCATATTTCATAGATCGAGCATATTTGACTCATCTTTCTTGCAATAAATAATTTTATTAGAATGTAAGAATTTTCAGCAACCAAATTTCTATAATCCACCATGCGCGGGTTCGATTCCCGTTATACGCGATGTGACGAAACTGATTCAACATGTACATTTCTTAAAGAGATAAATGTATAGTGATCAAAAGATCTAGTTACAAGGGAAAATTAGCCCAACGTCCAACACCAAAATGTCCCAAAGGTTGTTGGTGCGTGCTAGAATATCGCATTTTCTAACACCCCAAATAATAATATCTATACATTCAACTAATATCGAGTATTAGCACCAAGTATAGGTCGATCTCACGGAGAGTGCATACGACTTTGGCTAGACGTATTAAGCAAGTAGATCGTAACGATAACAATATAGTATAAATGAAATGAGCAGTAGTAATAACAATGATTGAAACAAGAGATAATAATATAAGGAGAATATAGTTTCACTTATAATCGCAACATTAGTGATTCCATGATCATCTGGTTGTTTGGTTATGCTTAGCTATCTTAGTGTCGGTTTGTGCACAGAGTTGTATAGCTTCCTAATTCGATCAATATCAACTCCCTAAACTCTTGCATGAGTGGCGGGAGAAATGTCGCTAGGTTTCACCTCGCCAAAAGTAATAATAACCCAAACTAACAAACTAACTAGTAAACTAGTATATTGGATAAGTAAGGGGTCGAACCCACAGAGAAACAAGTACTTCAGTGCAATGTGTATTTATCAATTATGATAATAAAGATAGAATAGGAATACGAATGGAGATAGATAATGCAAATAAACTAAGATAAATATATTAAAAAGAACAATTAGAAGATAAGAGATAAGAGTGTGATTTCGCATACAATTCGCAACATTGATTGATTTACTTGATCCTTGAGGTGATTTTGATATTATTTATAGGCTTATGTCGACTACCTTTAATCGATTGTTCCGCAAAGATACAATCTCTTATTCAATATCCCTAAAGAATAACATTAACAAGTCGAGTACTTAAGACCAACTGGCATGTCAATTCTATGCAATTAGGAAACAAAAGAACAACCCATTCGGCCCTAATAATTTATTCGATGTAGATCAATTGTTATCATCCACTGCAAAGGCATAGAAATATCACTAAATCAATGACTATGTTTGCTATCGAGAAACCAACAACGGATTCATAGCATAAATGCGAATTCTAACTAGATGGCCAGTCATAGAAAGAAACACAAATATAATCAATTATAAAGAACAAGAAGATAAATAAACTTATAAATAACATATAAATCAAGTCTCACAATCAACCAACCAAGTCTTGAATCATAGAAAAACCACAATAATTCTAGGTATGCATAACATACCTTGAATCTCTAAACTTAAATCCTCCCATCTCTCTTTATTGTAATTAGTTTATGGAGGAATAGATCAATGGAATTCATTCTCAAAACCTACTGCAAAATATGTCTAATATAAGGCTCAAAGCCATCGACAAAAACCCTAGAAAGAATAGACAAAAGTTTCCATAAGATCAGATTCGGCTGATCTTTGCAGATTCGGAAACAGCGAGACCGGCTGGCGCCGGTTCTTTAGCGGCGGACGTCGCACTTCAGCTTTGACAAACTGAACTTGTAATGCATTTTCTGGAGTCATTTTTTTCCGATTGATGCATATGAATATGAGTTGGAAAGCTCTTTTCAAGCACTACAACTATCATGAAGACCTTAGAAGCTAATTCCAAATTATCAGAACCTTAAACATGGGATTTCTCCATGTTCTTCATTTTCGTTCTTGTTCCTTAGCTCTTCTTAGTCCATTTGCTCCATGCTTTCTCCACCTTTCGAGCTCGGATATTATAATCTACAAATAAGAACTAAAAAACATAGATTATGAACTTCGACTACCAAATGATCAATAATGCAAATAAGCTTATTAAACATGCAATATGAACACAATAATGCACCTAAGACCACTTATAATGCCTATATAAAATATGAATTATCAATGAGGTTCAAGAAGCAATAAGTCTCTAATCATATAAGCACATAATTCATGTAATTACCGCATATTCGACTCGTCACCTGGTTGTCAACCCAGCTATCGCTTCCGCTAAGAATAACATTTAATTGTCTGTCATCACTCTTTCATATGCATGAATTCCACCTGTTCATCAAGATATGTTTGCTACTTTATTAGATTAAGACCCATAATAGCAGATTTAGCTATAATCACTTAGCACATTGTTAAGAATAACATTTAATTGTCTGTCATTACTCTTTCATATCCTAGTGGCAAGTTAAGACGAATAAACAACATAAACATGTAAGAACAACAGTAATGAATAACCAAATATGTATAAATCAAATATAAACTATAAAATAGTATGCAAACAACCCTCACATGTCATTAATCAATGCATAAAATATAAGCAAAACTATATAAAAGGTTTAGCCAAGCATGACTTACTGAAAACGACAAAAAAGGGAAAAAAGGGAAATAGAGAGAAGTGATGTGTGAGATGTGTTGTGAATGGCTGAGAGGAGAGATGTATTTATAGGCTTAGGAAACCCTATGAGTCGGCCAACTTAAGGTAGAAGCAAAGCCCAATAGGTCGGACTCGGTCGATAAGATTATGCTTAGATACGATGATCGGCAGGAGCCAATGCTCGGCGGCGGGCGCCGACACAGCGGGTGCCGAAGTCTCTAGCAGGTGTTGATGGATCGGCGGGCGCCGCTAGTGTTTCACGGGCACCGTCTTTGCAGACATCTTCTTTCTTCATTTTTGGCTTGTCTGCTTCTCTCTCATCTTCTTCATTGGCTCTTCTTAGGCTTCTATGGTTCCAGAATGTAGATTTCCTCTTCTCCTTCAGCTTGGTTATAAGAATTGAATAAAAAGGCATAAAGCGCGTAGATTTCGCCACTTTGCAACATAAGAGATAATGAATGTACTTTATGCTAAAAATATGTCTAAATGCAACCTAAATGACTTAAGAATGCTTTTGAATTATGGATAAAGTGAGTTTATGATTCAAAAGAAATGTCCTCATTGCAAAACTTTTCTAGCTAGATGATTGGTGAAGATGGAATATAAGGATGGTTAAAGCATGATATGTATAGAGCACTTGATTAGTTTCAAGGGGCTCATAAATTAGTTGAACGAGATTGATATGAAGATGGAGGACGAGTTATAAACTATCTTATTCCTTAGCTCTTTATAGGAGAGTTGGGACCTCTTAATTGTTACTCAAAGTAACTTAACACTAGACATAAATGAAGTGCGGAATAGGCAGATATAAAGCACGCAAATACTCTAGAATGGGGGATTGAATAGAGTATGTAAACTTTTCGCAAACTGAAAATGTAAGACCTTACCACCTGTTGTAAGACCTTATCTGAGAAGCAAAAGAGAATTAGTAATAAACAACGAACAAGCAATATGCGAAAATAAATAACAGAAAGTAAAGAACATGATACTTGTTAACGAGGTTCGGCACAACCGCCTACGTCCCCACCTAGGGTTATCCAACCCGTAGGATTCAACACACTTTATTTCACTTTATCTTATGAGCTCTAGATACAACCTCTAGAAGACTTACCCACTTCTAGACTAACTTACTATCTAGCAACCCAAGCGCACTAGTGAAACAAAGCTCCTATGGATACCGAGGTACCCTATACGTTTGGGTAAGGAAACCCTTAGTATAACCTAGATGAATTGTACTATAATGCCCGAAAAGAGACCTCACACACTCAAAAGCAAATACAACACTTAGCCAAAGGAGCGATGTGAGATCCGAATGCGTTGAATAAGATGAACTTGCAGGAGTACGTTGGAGCACTGTAAAACTGATACCTTCTACACACCTTCCTCTTCTCTATAAATAGATTGGACCTTCTAATTTGAATCTCAAGCTTCCGGACTTTGCTTCAAGTTTGTTGAGATTGTTGAGTCAGATCTTCTTAACAGATCTTCTAGACGTTGAAGCGCTTTCCAGAATCTTTTACGACCTATTGCTGGGATGGAGCATTATAAGGTAGACGTTGAAGACTTCAGCATATCCCTGGAAAATCTCAACCACCAAATCTAACAAATATAGGATGAGATAGAATATTTAAACTCAATCCAATACAAAACCCGAGGTAATACGTTTAGGCCCAATCAATCATGTGTTAGGCCCAATCAATCACGTGCTCAACCATAGGCCCAATATAGATCTCGAATCTGTAAGGTTGAATAGGCCCTTTTAAGCAATAGGCCCATTCAACCCATTCGAGAGTCCGAGTCTACTTATGCAAATCTTTGAGCCGTCTTGAGCCAATTGGTAAGACCTTATCAAACTCAGGAACCCTGAGTTTTGGCTTTCATCAACCAAAGCCTTAATCTCCTTTAGTCAGGTCTTATCATCAAGGTGGAGTTAACAATCTCCCTCTTGATGAAAGACAAAACTTGTGCACCTGTTACCTGTCAAAAATATATATATGCAACTACCCAAATATAATAGAGCAAGCATTATATAGAATGTTGGATCAAACTTTGAAAAACCCCCCTAATAACAGTAAGGCCAACAAAACAAAGATAAGGCTTTATAATCCAGCAGAGAAGTCAGAGCAGTCAACCAAAAACCATAGATATCTCCCCCTTTTTGTCTTTCAACAAGAGGGGAATAAAGAGTTTTCAAAATACCAGCAGCTAGAAAGTTTTAAAACAGAAATCCAAACAGTTTTCAAGACCAGCACAAGACATAGCTCTAGACCCATCACTCGTCATCAGACAGCACCACCACCTCTTCGTCGTACCACTGGCCATACTTGGGAGGAACGCCGTACTCATCTGGGCGGCCTCGGTAGATCTTCTCACGCCAGCGATCCTTTGCATTCTTCACATGATGATTCTTCCAAATCTCCGCCTGCCTCTTTGACTCAACATCTCGCCATTTCTTGACTATATCGTACTCCTCTATAGTGAGGATGTTCGGCTCAGGGAAAAGAGGGCGGAGGATGAAGCGATTGCACCTTGCGTTCACAATTGAAGAGGACGTTCTTAGCCGTTTCCTCGACGTGCTTTACCGAGTCTGTATCCATTGGCAAAATCGAAGTGGTTGCCCGGTGATTCATGCCACAAAGCATGAAAAGTTGATTCAGCTTTTCATTCAAGATCATGATCTGTTGGTGGATGTCGTCCTGTCGATCCACGATGTCAGTTCTGGCGGCGTTGATGTCCTTCCTTAGAGCATCAACCTCAGCTTCTAGGTACTCAATCCTCTTCTCCAGCTTCACCGTATCTCCATGGGATGGTGGTTTCAGAATCCAACCACCGGCCAAAGTATGTTCGACTCCCAAACGCTTCCAGCACTCCCCATCAATTCGGCCAGTGTGGGAAACATGCTCCTCCTCTCGTGTGTCAATGTTGAAGAATTCAAAGATCTTTGGGAGGAAATTGGCATAGGGCAAGGGAGCAGACAGAGGAGTGTTGATGGTATGGAGCATATAGGTCAGGATAAGATTCGGAACATCAACCTCATAGCCAGCAAGGATTAGGTAGAGGGTGTGAAACAGGTTATCGGTGACAAGCTCGCGAGAATTTTTTCGTGGAAGGATGCAGCGAGCAAGGAGAATGAAGACAATTTTGGCTTCAAGGGAAAGGACATTGTGGGTGAATTTGGGCTTTGGCTTAAAGGCTTCAGGGGAAGGTACAAGCCTCACAAAGAATTCCTTTTGGGCTTTTCGGAGGCAGGATTCTTTGGTGGGGTGATCTTGGGTGTTGGCAACCTCTGGAGTGCCAAGGATGAGGGCTAGAGAGGATCGGGTGAGGGTGATTTGGCGCTGCTTTACTTGAGTGGAGAGAGTAAGTACTCCCTTCTCCCTGTTCGCAGTGAGGTTTATAAAGAAGAGTCTGGTGAGGCGAGGATAGGCTATGGTTCCGGGGTTTAGAAGAGATCAGACATGAGAGTTCTTCAATAAATTGACACATGGGAGGCGTGTGGATTCTAGAAAATCTAGATCCACAGGCTCACAGAAGTTTATAGGGCGATTCACGTACCCGTCCTTCACATTCTAGAATTAGTGTGGTTCCTAAACCAAATGAGAGGAGTGTCGGAGAATACCTCATGATTAATCGGATCCTGGAGGCGGTGCTGGTGTGGAGCCTTTTTGGGAGCGTGAGAATTCACCTGGCGCGGATGATTTCGGGGTGGAGGACGGGGCTCCCGTTTGATGATCTTCCGGTACCCCCGGGTTCCTTCATCCTCGCTTTCGGAAGAGGTCTTCAACTGACGGAGGAGAGCTTTGCCCTTGAAATCGTCTTCGATTGCGATTCCCTTTCCTTTGTAATCCGAGGAGCGAAGCCTCTTGGAGCCAGACCGGGTAGAGGGAGGTGAAGATTCCTTCATTGGAGCCATGGTGGAGGGAGAGTACTTGAGTGTTCTTCGGAAGGGAAGAAACAGAGAAAGAGAGAGAGAGAGAGAAGAAAGAGGGCGTGTGATGTGACTGAGTGAAGAGAGAGATATAAATAAGGGAGAGGAGCTTTTGAACTTCCAAAACCCGTACACAAAATCCGGTCACATCTCTTTAAACGTATAACCAATTTTCAAAAAGGATAAATACAAAGGATTTGGATAAAAAATTTAACCTTGTGAGAAAAGGTCGGAGATTTTCAAAACAAAAAGATCTTATTGGTAAATATCTAAAGAGATATCACCTAGAAGATTTGATCCATAAATTTGTTTTTGAATTTGAATTTAAGGCCAAACTATGACGTAGCAAGACTTTAAATTATAATTCAAGATCTTGATGTAGGAAATAATACCGATATCATATGATACGATTGCTCCCCCTACATCGATGCTTTCTTATTAAGCATTCCAAGTTCTAATCTGATGAAATTGAATATGTCTTCGGGTAAAGGTTTCGTAAAGATGTCTGCAAGTTGTAGCTCAGTAGAGATGAATGTCAAGGACACATCACATTTTTCAACATGGTCTCGGATAAAATGGTATCTCACATCAATGTGCTTTGTTCTTGAGTGTTGTACAGGGTTTTTGGAGATAGAAATAGCACTGGTGTTATCACATTTGATGGGAATGCCCTTATAGTTGATTCCAAGATCTTGGAGTTGTTGTGCAATCCATAAGACTTGCGAACAACATGCTCCAGCAACAATATATTCAGCTTCAGCCGTTGAAAGCGCCACTGAATTGCGAACAACATGCTCCAGCAGCAATATATTCAGCTTCGGCCGTTGAAAGCGCCACTGAATTTTGCTTCTTGGAATGCCAACTTATAAGGGATGACCCAAGAAATTGACAACACCATGAGGTGCTTTTTCTATCCACTTTGTACCCTTCAAAATCAGCATCGGAAAATCTGATAAGATCAAAGCTTGTTTGATGAGGATACCATAATCCTAGATCTTTAGTACCATTGAGATATCTTAAAATCCTGTTTACCGCAATCAGATGTGATTCCTTCGGATTAGCTTGGAACCTTGCACACATACAGACACTGAACATAATGTCAGGTCTGCTTGCAGTAAGATAGAGAAGGGAGCCGATCATACCTCGATATTCTTTCTGATTTACCTCTTTGCCGGTAAGATCTTGATCCAGAGAGAGTGTGGAACTCGTAGGAGTTTTAGCCACCTTGGAATCGATCATCTTGTATTTCTTGAGTAGCTCTCGTGTATACTTCCCTTGATTAAGGAAAATACCTTTTGAACTTTGATGTACGTGAAGATCGAGAAAGAAATTCAGCTCTCCCATCATACTCATCTCAAACTCTTTGCACATAATGTTAGAGAATTCCTTGCACAAAGAGTCATTAGTAGCTCCGAAAAGAATATCATCAACATAAATTTAGACGATAAGTATATCCTTTCCATGGATTTTGATGAAGAGAGTTTTATTAATCAACCCCCCTTTAAAATTGTTTTCCAAGAGATATTTTGAAAGCCGCTCATACCAAGCTCTTGGGGCTTGCTTTAAGTCGTACAGAGCTTTGTCAAGCTTAAAAACATGCTATGGAAATTCATCGTTTTCAAAACCTGGAGGTTGAGCGACATAAATTTCTTCATCTAAAAAACCATTAAGAAAGGCACACTTTACATCCATTTGATAAAGCTTGATATTCATAAAAGATGCAAAAGCAAGAAGCATACGGATGGCTTCGAGTCTGGCTACTGGAGCAAATGTCTCTTCGTAGTCAATACCTTCTTCTTGATTACATCCTTGTGCAACCAGTCGGGCCTTATTTCGGATAATATTGCCTCCTTCATCTAGCTTGTTCCGAAATACCCATCGAGTTCCAATAATAGACTTTCCCTTCGGCTTAGCCGTGAGGGTCCATACTTTATTGTCTTCGAACTCGTTGAGCTCATTTTGCATAGCTATGATCCAATCTGGTTCTTTGAGAGCATCGGTGTATTTCTTTGGTTCCGTAAGAGAAACAAATGCATGAAATGCACATAGGTTTCTAAGATTGGAACGTGTTTGGACATCCGATGAAGGATCTGAAATAATGTCTGCCAAGGAGTGAGAAGAGGCATGTTTGAATTTTCTTCTTGTCGATCCTTGATTGGATGTTGAAGCATCAGGGACAGGTGAGACAGGCTCCTGAGGTTCAGGAGGACTGGTAGGATATGGTTCCAGAGGCTTGGGAGGGATTTCATCTTCAAGACTAGCTCCATCAGTAAGGCCTTGAGACTGAGTTCCAGGGCCTTGTGATAGCTCAGTAAGATCTTGAAATGGCTCCTGCATGTTTCTCGATTTGCTCTTTCCTTGATCGTTGGCTTCTCCTTCTGACTCATCTTCCTCATACGTATTCAAGTTGAGATCTGCAAATCCTTCACTCAAGGTACCATTATCACTTTCATCAAATAACACATGTATGCTTTCTTCGACTACTTTGGTACGTTTATTGTATATTCGATAAGCCTTGCTTTGAGTTGAATATCCAAGAAATATACCTTCGTCGCTACGCGCATCAAATTTTCCAAGATTATCCTTACCATTGTTGTGCACGTAACACGTACACCCAAATGGTTTAAAATATGATATGCTTGGTTTTCTTCCTTTAAAAAGCTCATAAGGAGTTTTCTTTAAAATTGATCGAATCAAACATCTATTGAAAATATAATTTGTTGTATTCACAGCCTCTGCCCAGTATGACTTTGGCAGATTATTCTCTAATAGCACTGTCCTTGACATCTCCTCTAGGGTGCGGTTTTTTCGTTCCACTACCCCGTTCTATTGAGGTGTCCTTGGAGCTGAAAAATTGTGAGAAATACCATATTTCGCACAAAATAAATCAAAGTTTAATTGATCGAATTCTCTACCATGATCACTTCTAATAGAAACGATAGGTAGGTTTTTTAAGGTTTGTAACTCCTTACATAGTTTTGAAAAATAAAACAGAGTTTCTGATTTATCTTTAAGAAAGAAAACCCACGTAAATCGTGAATAATCATCGACAACTACAAGAATGTATTGCTTGCCTTTGGGAGATTTTACATGCATAGGTCAACATAGATCCATGTGTAGGAGTTCTAAAGGTCTAGTAGTACTAACGGCCTTTTTTTCTTGAAAGAGCTACGAGTATGTTTTCCTCTTGAGCAAGCCTTGCAAAGATCATCCACCTTGAAGTTCAAATCAGGGAGGCCTCGGACAAGATCCTTGGAATGAAGTTTTCCGAGAGTGTGCATGCTGATATGTCCAAGTCGCCTATGCCACACCCTTGGATCTTCTGATAAGGCCTTGAGACATTTCAGATTAGAGGCCGGAATACGATCTGTATTAAGAGCATAGATGTTAGAGTCTCTATATGCCATAAGAACCACATCTCCTGTCTTCTCATCTTGAATGATGCATTTCTCCTTATTGAAGCTTACACGATTGCCTTTATCACATATCTGTGAAACACTAAGAAGATTATATTTAAGGCCATCAACAAGATATACATCTTTAATGAAATTATTAGGATCAACACCAATGTTACCAATACCGACGATGTCACACTTTCCTTTATCGCCAAGAGTTATAGTACCACTAGATTGCTTCTTTAGATGATGAAAAAGAGATTCTTTTCCACCCATATGCCTGGAGCAACCGCTATCCATAATCCATTTACGATCCTTAGTCTTGGTGATATCCTACAAAACAAAAAATCAACCTTTCCGACTTGACTAATAGACCGATTTGGATCCGTTGTGGGGGTAAACCATATTTGGCAACCTTGTTCCTTTAGGGACCCAAACTTGCCTTATCCGTTCATTTAGACGTACCGGATATGTGTTTCTGATAATGTAAGGATCCGTTCTCCTATAAGGACACGTCTCCTTTACATGACCCTTTCTGCAACAAAAGAAACACGTAGGAGACCTCCAACTTCCTTTTGCTTTTACGAACTTGGTAGTAGGTTTAACAGGAAAGTTCTTGTTATACCTTATACCACTTCAGTTTAAGGAGAGTTGTTGTTCTCCAAACATCCTATCAAGAGTGGCTCTGGATCTAGTAAATTGTACTAAGGCGGTTTGTTGATCTTGACACTTCTCAGATAGTTTCATTTTTTCATTCTCAAGGTCAGTTTTCTGAACCTGGAGAACTGAAAGGCTATCCTTATGTTCGGAAATTTCCGATCGTAAGGTCTTACCTTCAGTGATAAGATCTGAGTTCTTGTTATCAAGATCTTGCAATTTCTGCGACAGCCTTCTTATGCAAATTTCTTGGTCCAACACCTTCTCTTGTAGGCTACTGATTTCTCTGTTACAGCTTTCTTCATTTGAAATCATGTTTTTATGAAATTCAGATAAAACGGCTTTGGAACTAGATAGAAGGTTTCTTACCACTCCATCCAAGTGCTGATCTTTATCGTCACCCTTTGCCATTAGACATAAATTGGCGTGTTCTTCTTCAGAATCCGAGTCACTTGAAGAGTCTGAGTCACTCCATGCTGCCATCACTTTCTTGTTTGACTCCTTCCTCTTGGCCTTGTTCCGCTTCTTGAGAGGACATTCTTTAACAAGATGATCTGTTTCACCACATTCATAGCAAGTTAGAACACGGTTTCTTTTCGGAGGGGTAGATGTCTTACCTTAATTCATGGATGATCCTCCAAATTCTTTATTGGAGAATTGCTTCTTCATTTTGAGAATGCGAGCCAATCCCCTTGTAATAAGAGTGAAGGGATCTTCTTTGTCTTCATTCTCAGAATCCTCAGTTGATTCCTCTTTCTTAACCTTAAGAGCTAGGTTTTTGAAATTTGAGGAAGGTTCCCCATCATCCTCATTGAGGATCATTTCGTGGGTGATTAGCTTTCCCAATAGGTTGTCAATAGTTAGCGTGCTAAGGTCTTGAGCTTCCTCAATGGCTGTCACCTTGGGACCCCATTTTGATTTGGGTAGGCATCTAAGTATCTTCCGAACTTTCTCCTCATTTTGGAAAGTTTTTCCCAATGAGTCAAGGTTATTAATGATCTCCGTAAAACGGGTGAACATTACTTTAACTGACTCGTCCGGATTCATCTTAAACAATTCATATTGTCTAAGATAGATACTTATCTTAGTTTCTTTGACCTGGCTCGTCCTTTCATAGGTCACGACCAATTTGTCCCAAATTTCCTTTGCAGTTCTGCAAGAGGAAATGCGGTTAAACTCGTCGGTGCTCAGTCCACAATACAGAGCATGCACGTCTTTGAAGTTCTTAGCTGTGCTCTCCAAATCTTGCTGATTATATTCATCTTCCGATTTGTCCAACTTCGTTCCATTTGGTCCATCCTTCTTGGGTACATTTGGCCCTCGCGTAATGATATGCCAGAGGTCTAGATCTTGATCAATGATGAACATCTTCATCAGAGATTTCCAATGCATGAAATTGTCCCCAACAAAGAGAGGTGGACGAGAGATAGATCTTCCTTGACCGAAGCCACATTGACCTTCGTCTGCCATAGTTAGTCTCACAGATAGTAATATCTAAAGAACGTGAGTTAGGCTCTGATACCAATTGAAGTGCGGAATAGGCAGATATAAAGCACGCAAATACTCTAGAATGGGGGATTGAATAGAGTATGTAAACTTTTCGCAAACTGAAAATGTAAGACCTTACCACCTGTTGTAAGACCTTATCTGAGAAGCAAAAGAGAATTAGTAATAAACAACGAACAAGCAATATGCGAAAATAAATAACAGAAAGTAAAGAACACGATACTTGTTAACGAGGTTCGGCACAACCGCCTACGTCCCCGCCTAGGGTTATCCAACCCGTAGGTTTCAACACACTTTATTTCACTTTATCTTATGAGCTCTAGATACAACCTCTAGAAGACTTACCCACTTCTAGACTAACTTACTATCTAGCAACCCAAGCGCACTAGTGAAACAAAGCTCCTATGGATACCGAGGTACCCTATACGTTTGGGTAAGGAAACCCTTAGTATAACCTAGATGAATTATACTATAATGCTCGAAAAGAAACCTCACACACTCAAAAGCAAATACAACACTTAGCCAAAGGAGCGATGTGAGATCCGAATGCGTTGAAGAAGATGAACTTGCAGGAGTACGTTGGAGCACTGTAAAACCGATACCTTCTGCACACCTTCCTCTTCTCTATAAATAGATTGGACCTTCTAATTTGAATCTCAAGCGTCCGGACTTTGCTTCAACTTTGTTGAGATTGTTGAGTCAGATCTTCTTAACAGATCTTCTAGACGTTGAAGCGCTTTCCAGAATCTTTTACGACCTATTGCTGGGGATGGAGCGTTATAAGGTAGACGTTGAAGACTTCAGCATATCCCTGGAAAATCTCAACCACCAAATCTAACAAATATAGGATGAGATAGAATTTTTAAACTCAATCCAATACGAAACCCGAAGTAATACGTTTAGGCCCAATCAATCATGTGTTAGGCCCAATCAATCATGTGCTGAACCATAGGCCCAATATAGATCTCGGATCTGTAAGGTTGAATAGGCCCTTTTAAGCAATAGGCCCATTCAACCCATTCGAGAATCCGAGTCTACTTATGCAAATCTTTGAGCCGTCTTAAGCCAATTGGTAAGACCTTACCAAACTCAGGAATCCCGAGTTTTGACTTTCATCAACCAAGGCCTTAATCTCCTTTAGTCAGGTCTTATCATAAAGGTGGAGTTAATAATAAAGCTCACCATGGATACCACTAGTGATAGCTTTCTCAATGAAAATGCCATCTCGAGACAAACATCTTTAACAACTGAGGCAATAATGATGTTTGTGGGGGAAAAGCATAATTAAGATTGAGACCCGTCATGATCGAGGATGGTCTAAGTCACATTCTAGAGACACCTCTACTATTTTGGCAAGTAATTAGGTCATAAGCAAGAATGTTGCAACCTCAAGAGAAATCAAAAGATTTGTATTGTAAAGCCAAATCAGGTCAATCCTACAAAGAATGTTAGAGGAAAAGAGAACTACGCCATGGTTAATGAAGGCAACGAGGTTTATCAAATTGAATAGGTAACATCTTCAATATTGAGTACACTAATAGCTCTTGGATTTTATATTTTGGCGCATCCTTTCATGTTATATCACACGAAAGCTTTTTTCATCTTATTGAAGTGGAAACTTCAATAATGTTCTAATAGGGAATGGTGAAAAAACAAGATCATGGGGATAAAAGATGTTATCCTCATAACCAACACAAGAAGCAAGCCCATCCTAAAGGAGGCGAGACATGTTCCAAACATGCAGCACAACCTCATATTAATAAGAAAGCTAGAGGACAATGGTTACTTGCATCGACTTGGAAGGTGGCAACTAGAAGCTTGCCAAAGGAAACATGACCATGGCTTGAGGAAGAAATGAAAGTACATTATACTAGACACAAGAAAAGCTCGACAAGGGGGAGGTAAATGTAGTGATCAAAATGGAAATCTGGTATCGTAGGCGCCGACATAGAAGTGAGAAGGGCATTCAAATCATCACTTGAAATCCCTTAATCCATGTACTATTTATTTAGCTAGTAAACAACATAGAGTTTTGTTCTAGAGATCATCTCCACCCATAAGCAGGAGGCATGTTCTATACCTTATACACATCGATGCACACTCAATGACAGAAAAATCCAATGGAGGCATATTGTATTTTGTGGCCTTCATTGATGATTACTGAAGAAATATTAAGATGCACCTTTTGAAATCGATTAAGTCCTCAAAACATTCAAGGAGTTCCATGCCAAGGTGAAACAAGAGACTAATTGAAAGTTTGTGTGTCAGATCAAACAATGGTGGTGAGTATCGAAGACCTTTTGAAGAATATTGTAGCTTCCATGAGATCAAACTCGAAATGACACCATGCAAGACATCATTGTCGAATGGAACCCCTGAGAGAATCAATCGGACACTTTCTCTAATGTCAAATAACCCAAGCCATTACCGGGAGAAGCTCGAATATGACCATCGAAACAAATTACATCATCAACCTCATGTCTTCTATCCCTTTGAACGGATATTCCCTCATAGTCATTGACCTACTAGCCCAATTATATGGCGTAGAAGTAGATTATGGGCTGCTCAATCGGGGGCCTAATGCGAATCAAGAGACAAGGAGAAGTCTCTATATTTATATATATGAATTTCATTAATCTTCTTACTCTTTAGTAAAAAAGCTTTTTGTCATAAATGAGGTGGAATAAATGAGAAATATTGAAGATTTAAAAAAGAAAATAAATACTCTTTATAAGAATTTAAAGAGACTAAAAAGAAAATAAATAATCTTTATAAGAAGTTAAAGAGACTAATTTTATAAGTACTAATACACATTCAAAGGAAGATAAAAAGTATAATGAAATATTGAAGATTTAAAAAAGAAAATAATCTTTATAGGAAATTAAATAGACTAAAAAGAAAATAAAACAATCTTTATAATAAGTTAAAGATACTAATTTTATAAGTATTAATTAATACACATTCAAAAGAAGATAAAAAGTATAATGAATGTAAATAAAAAAATTTGTTGCTATTTTTAAAAAAATGCTTTAGTATAAATTATATATAAATTCTTGAGAATTTTAAAATATTAGTAATGAACATGGTAGAAGAGTAAAATTTTTACGTTTGTATTTGAATTTAATAAGAGTTTAATACACGAGTAGGAAATATAATAAACTTATTACAAATATATTTTATGTGGTAACGTAAAGAATTTAAGGTCATTTATCAAAAAAATTATTAGCTTAAACATATATAAAATTCTTTGATAGTAAAAAATTGATAGACCCGTGCGTATAGCCCACTAGTTATTACTAGTTGTTAAATTAGAATTAATTATCGAGTTAAGGTGCAAGTGTCCTATAAATAGGAGCATGAGATATTGGCCATGCATCATTCCAAGCAAGTGAGCATCCAAATAGATAAGAGTTCCAAGTGTGCGAACCTAGTAAGAATGTATGTGTAAGTGAGCCACAAGATATACAGTTAAAAGTCTCTTAATATAAAAGAGAATCTTTGTCCATCTTATTCTCATAAAGAGGGTAGAACTTATACAGGGTTGCTCATCTTCCTTATTGTTCAATTGGAACAAAACACTGTTTCATCTTCTTCTTTGATTTCAGCCGCGCTGTAATCTGTTGATGGGTAGGAAGGGAGAGAGGATCCCAAGATGACAGGCTGTATGTATGTATGTATCTGAAACAAGTTCCTGGGCAACAGTTGTATGCTTTCATTACTGACAGATAAATGTTACAAAGTGCTGCACATTACATCACCAATTCAATGAGAATGGGCAAATTTTATGTTTAAAGAAAGACAATCAAGTGTGCATCCTCACTTGGCATAAATACATGAATAGATACTTGAATTCTATGAATATGCACAAGATTTTATCAACCGCCAAAAATGGAAGCTAACTTCGAAAAAGGAGCAGTCCGAAGCAAGTTATAAATAGATCGACATCTCTCTGTATATGTGCATCATAACTGCCACCATTTACGGTTTTCCATCTGCTTGGCAAGCTGCTGGGCCAATGATGCAAAGTTTTCAGCTCCGCTTTGCAACTCTTCTGTGTTTTTCGTGAGCCTCTGCAATATTCAACAGCATAGACAGCGAGTGATTGTAGTTCATGAGAATGCAAAAGAACTAGGCAGTAAACAAGTTCTGACAGATAACCCCCACTGTGTGTTGTGATTGACGGAAATAGGATAACAGAAAGTGGGGATCTAAAGGTCTACTTTCAACTAAACAGACACGATCAACCCACTCAAAACACTTCTCTTAACATTGAAAATCCAGAACTTTGTAATTTACAACAATTAGGAACAAAGACACACTTGTGTCCTACCTCGAGTTTTTCTTGGCGTTCTAGAAGCTTGTTTTTTGCTTCCTTGGCAGCAGCAGCAGCATCCTGATAGGAATTCATGTTAGGATAATTAGGACATTCAGCGAGTGAGTATTCTTAAAGTCCCCTCGAGCACTTACCGATACTGGTCTATACTTTGCCTTAATTTCATCAATTGATCGCTGTTTCGGCTTAGCATATGAATTTGAAGTCCCCCCCTCGAACAATTTAGCCCTCTCCTTTTTCTCGTCTGCATGGGAAAATAATCATCATAGGTTTGTGACCTAAAGTTCAATTAAAAATTATGATGGGTTCTAGTCATACCTTTACCACTGGGTTTGCCTTGGTGATTTATAGGTTCAATCCGCAAGGGTTCATCAATGTGAATATCATCTGGAAACAACAGAGAGGAATGTATTAAACAAGATGAAAAGGAAGGAGACCAATGGATCAGAATGGCTAACCTATGTTTAGCTCCACAACTTCTTTATTAGAGCCTGTAGGTTCTGGGGGAAGTTTGAAAAATATTCTTTTCAAAATCACAGTGTCGACTTTTTGTGCCTCTACAGGATCCACAGAATCATCTTTACTCAATCCGAAGCCCTTGACTAGACCAGCAAACATTCCCGGTATAATCTCCTGTAGGAACATAAAAACTAATAACGTACTAAACTTTTGACAAGGGAAAATAGAAGTTACAAACTATTTCCACCTTATTTTTCTTTTGACTTGGAGAGGCAGCAAGATCAGCACTATATGCAGCAGCAAGGGTCTTATCATGAAGGCATGGCAAGGACTGCGGAATTCTGTGCAAGTCGAGGAGATCCTTTCAGCTAATAGAAATTGATACACAGAATGTCTAACCTACTTCCAATCATATGTCTGAAACAAATCCACATCTTTCATGCTTACATTTACTTACTAGGTTGCTATAGGCTTTTAATGTCATTACTATTAATTAAGTTTTACAGCTGTTTAAAGGTGTTTACTTTTTCCTGTTGCATTTATTCTTCGTATCTTCCTAGTTTGTATTCTGTAACAACTGATTTTCCTCTTGTCCATCCCTCTCTCTTTTCTCTTCTCCAACTCTCTCATTTCCTAAAATGGTATCAGAGCTCAAACACTGTGTGTGTGCCTTTTTAATATACAGGCACAGGCAAGGTATGATCACAAGAAAATTTAACTCTGAAACGACCAAATTATATTTTGCAAGTCGTTAACATATATATTCAGCAAAATGATAACGATGTATATGTAAACTTGTAAGTTTATGAAAGAATGCTGGAAAGGAGGGAGATAGTTGAGATACCTGAAGTCATTTTCAAATGATAAAAGAGAGATGACTGCAAATTCACATCCATTCACCTGGAAAATCAAACAAAAAAACTGAAACTTGTCAAATGCTGTAGCACGTACATACGCTACTTTAAGATTCATCAGAGAATGCAAATCTGGGGGAATACACATTGAGCAGGCAGACTGCAGCTTTGGGCAACCATAACAGGAATATCCTCACACAAATAGAAGATAAAACTGCAATAGTCTCAAGTTTCATTTACTTGATGGATCAGCCACAGGTTCTATTACGAATCCAGATAATAGGCAACAAAGGGGGCTGCCATTTCATCATGCACAATAAAAATTATACAGTGTCTAATAGAGAGCTCATTAGTCCTTATCCGAAGAGGGCCAAAGAGGCCTACTCTAAGGGTTCATAGTTTACATGACAAAATTTTCAGCAGACAGTAAGAATGTGTTCAGTATAGTGCAAAATACTGGCCACAAATTGTCCCACATACTTTTTCTTGATCGATTTTATAAAGTCTCAATTTGGGTCTCAAAATTTGATGTTTGATCCAGATTGTGGACTGCTTGAAAAATCACTTATTGCTTATTTTCATATAGCATAATGCCCAAAATCACAAAACATTTGTCAAGTCATGTGTCACCCAGAGGAACCTTGACATAATATCCATGACATAAACTCTACACCTTTGACGCATGCCATCAGTATTGCAAGAGTGACTCAGACAGTATCGTATTGCGTTTCAAGCTCACTTATGAATCGACAAATATAACTAACTAATTCAAATTCAACATTAAAAAAGTTGCAAAAAATATTCACATATATGTTGAAATTATATCAACTCTCTTACTATTAGCTGAAAATTTCCGAGCACATACCTAATTAGATTTTATAGTAGCATATTCCTTGACTATACATTTTTTCAGGGCTGATTTTTGGTGTGCTAGCTGGTCATGATATGCTACTAAGTTTGCCGAGTTATTGAACTGATTTCTATGTAAGCCAACTACACCTTTTAGCAAAGCAATAGGCCTTCGTCCATCTTCCAGTCTCCCATCCACTAAGTAATTATATATTATCTAATGTATATTTATAAATGAATGCATTCGTTTAAACATCACCTTTCCCAAAATGAAAAACAATTGAAAAAAGTTAATATGATCATTCAGTATATGCACATGAATACATAAGAGCACGGAAAATGATGGAAGGTATTGGCCATCCAAAAATAGGGAAGATGCAAACCATCACAATTTGTCCATTATCGGTAGAGCTTATAGTTTTCTCCATGTTGGTCTTGAAGTTCCATCTTATAACTGACGCTAAGGAGCACTCTTCAATTACTTTAAGCTTTGGTAGTGACCTGTTCATTATGTGAAGTAAATTATGAGAATACATGAGTACATATCAAGATTCAAAGGTCAGATACAACTTCCAAGTGCAATCTTAACAAAGGATCATGACAAAAGTTTATCTCTTAATCAACTGCATTTCTGTGACAAAAATGTTCAATGTAGGGCAGTGGCTTAGGGTAACTATTTGGGACAACGTAAAGTTTAGGAATTAAACACCCGCCAAAATTAATTTACACAATTAATTTTAAAAAAATAAAGTTAGTATTCTGTATTGGGCTAGCTAAATGGACTAACAGAAGAGAGCCACACATTTTGGTCATCCATCAATAGAATTCCATTACTCAGGAAGAGAACAAGTGCAAAAAATACCTAATTTCAATAACTCCGGTATGATAGAGGATGATGAGCCTGCTTTCTTTTCCATCTTTAATGCAAGTAGAGATCCAGCAAATTTTATTTTGAACTTTTACTTCAAAAATGGGGTTAGTGTGATCCTGTATCAATTAATAAAAGTTTAGCTAGCACAAATGAACACAGGAGGCAGAAAGAGTGCAATATGTAAATGAGTAGAACCTGAAACAGAGACTGCAAAGAGTATAATTGCAATTGGTTAGTCAAACAAACTAAAATGAGTGAGCCCACTGGTCTCTTTCCTGCAACTGCATCCCCACGAGATGCTTCTGGTCGAACTTCAATAGACCCACTCTGGCTGAGATCACTTATTTTTGCATGTTCTCCTTTTCCCTCATTGTTTGCAGATGGTGGCTGCAAGTTTTCTCCACCAGCTGCTGCAGTGGAAGGCTTATCATCTGTAGAAACACAATTCTTAGAAAGCCGACCTACATTCTGTCAAGATAATAAACTATCCCAAATTAATTACTTGCCTAGAATGCACATTGACACTGCACTTGACTCTTCACCAGGGCAAACAGAATGGGAACAAATCATACTGCCTGTTGTGCTATCAAGCAAAGAAAAATGTGAATCTCCTCTTAGTACGAAAACTAGTTCCTTAGCAGGTTCACTGAGCTCTTCAGATTCAGAATGCTGCTTATTTGCAGTGATGTCATGTCCATTCCACAAAGTTCGCAGATCGAGTGAAATGACAGAGGATAACTGTTGAGTCTCTGTAAGAAACAACACTGATAATGCCCCAACATCAACGATTCCAACCTGAAGGGAGACTTAAAAAGGTGAACCCACATAATGGAATTGATGAGACACAAAATAACCAGTAGGCCGTTTGAGATGAAGACTCCTCTATTGATGATTCTCACCTGACCACTTTCATATCCCACAGCAAGCCTGTCTCCAAGATTTGTGTATTTCAATGTGGAGACAGGGGAAGGGCACAGAGAAAAAATGGCTGAGCAATAAGGTCCATTTCCTCGATCCAACTTATGAGCTAAAAACAAATCAGACAGAAGGTTTTTTTTGTCAAACTAGAAAAATTGAGACAGTTCTAGATGCAAAGGATAGATCTTGGGAAAAGATAAAACTAATATTGCATGCCAAATGCATAAAAAATTTAAATATCCATGTCATGCAAGAGAGATGATCAATAATTCGTTTAATTACAAGCTACATAAAATTTATGTTACAGAGATAAAATGTTTCATAGTTTTTTACATCACAGACTTCTTAGCAAACTGTAAGAATGTGTTTAATTTAGTGCAAAATGTAAAGGCATTTGATTGCCAACTGCAACTGCAAAAAGAAGGGGGATTGATATACAAAGATAACAAATATATATTAAGATATCATACCTTCCTTTCCAGCTTCTGTTACATGAAGTAATATGGTTTCATTGGGGCTGCTTCTTAATGTATAAAGCCTAACCTAGAAGAACATCAATGGAGAACAAAAAAAAAGTCAATAAAGTAATTTAATCCATTGGAAAAAATGTAGCAAGTGGATATGTTTACTACCAAACCACTTTCACTCCCAATCCCCAAACTGAGAGCTGAGGAAGAAAAGTCCATGGCAGAAACTGATGCTGTTGAACCAGCAATATTGACACCTTTGATCTGTCCATGATCAGATATATTAAATCGACAGACGAAAGTTATTCATTGAACCCTTTTGAAGATGACATTATTGGAAGATTTAGTAAAACAAGACTAGGATACACAATACACAAACCTCTGACTCCAAAACAAAAAGAGGCATCAGCACTGGGTATGTAGAATCCCATATTCTTACAGATCCATCTTTGTAGCCAGCTATGTACAATCTCTCTATTACCATCTCTCCTGACAAAGGCAAGTTACAAGGAACTCCTCCACTAAGTGGCCATTTTGTGTTCTTGCCAATTTGCACATGCGGTGCATGTGATTTTCTACTTGAGGCCATCTAAGTAACAAAAGAGCAGCACAAACATTGATGGGATATACACAACAGGAAAGAGATTTGACATTGAAACTTGAATTCTCTACATCCAAATAGGGCTACCAGTACCTCCAAAAAAGCCTTTGAACATTCTGCATCTATAGGCAACGAACAGAGCCTTCCGATACTCAACTGTGGTTCTACTGTTGGTACAAAGCAAGAATACTGAACAGGAAACGGAGACACATTCTCTTGATGAGCAACCAAGGCTGACAAACAGGAATCATCATAAAATTGCAGTTGACCAGGATTTGTCAAAATGAACAGTGATGCCATGTCTTCATTTTCCTTTGTATCAAAATTTCTTAACAGTAGCATATCAGCAAAAGATCCATGAAGAGTCAGGTCTACACGTGCTACGCTCTTCAAAGCTTCTCTCCCAGAGGCCCACTCAAGACTCAGAACCTGTAGAGAACATGCAAACTCCAATTATCTCAAAAGCATAAATTTATTCTGCCCAAGATGAGCGATGATAATGCTTCTTTCAAAGGCCTAAACAGAAATTTCAGATAATAACCTCCCATACCAAAGACAACTTGCATCTTACATGTTTCAAGTTCAATATGCAACCTATCCCTTAGTCTTTACACAGTCATGGAGGCTAATGAAGGGCAGACATGAAAATGCAAATGAAGGCCCTTAAAGGAGACAACCAGGGGAAGGATAGAAACCAAAGAAGTAAATCAGAGACAGAACAAGATTGCAACCATTAGTGGAGGACATCCTTTTGCAAAGAAGAAGAAAGAGAAGAACAAAACTGCACAACAAAAGCTGTGGCATCTACTTCCTTTTGTAACTGCCAAGCCTGCATTGTTCTTAACCTATATGATTTCTTTCACCCAGGGAACTTTAGGGTACTAATGTATGGTATTGCAACATCCTTGATGGCATAGCCGAAGGGGATGCTTCAATACTCTACATTTGTGTGTGTGTGTCCAACTTCTGATAGCCAAGACTTGAAGAGATAGGATCCACACTGGACACTGTCCATCCACCCCACATGGCAGAAACTCGTGGATTAGAGTCCACAGGTTACTAGGTCCACAGGTTACTAGGCTACGCTAGGAGCTTACATATAGGCCCATTTTGGTAGCAAATTATCCCTATGAACCTTGTTATCTTATAAATATTTCCTAAGTTTTCAATATATTTCAACCTTAAAACAAAAAAAAAAACACAAAGCAATAAAAGAGGGAATGCAGCACATTAGAAACCTGAGACAAATGAATATCCAGCCAAAATTTTAAAGTAGAATGAATTCTGGCAAAATGGTTCATGGTTGAAGAATGGGTATCCAGAACTATGAAATTAATGCTATAATCAAATCCAACAAAAGCTTTATACTATAATAAATTGCAGCACAAGATCGTACAAAAAAGGCAAAAATGCAAGGTGAAGCACATGGCAAGTAACTCAAGAACTGGACATGGACATACTGACTCATTTCTTTCCATAATAAACCACAAACCAAAGATAGCGGTGTTGAATAGGAATTAGGAGACATACTGTCAGAACTTCAGCGGTTCCAATTTCATCACCACCATATACAAAGAGCCGCCCTCCATTACTACTGTTTCTGTTCAATGTGCCTGGGCACCAGTTTAAGACAATCACTGGGAATCTTTTATCGGCTGATGAGATTTGCAGCTTGAACACATTATTGGCAGGATTTTCAGGTTTATGATCTTTGGTCGGGGAATCATTTCTTAGATCCCATAATATGATATCTCCATCTACATAACCAACAGCTAAAATTGAGCCATCCAAGGATGCCCAACAGAGAGAACTGATTTCTTTATCGGCTTGCTCATCATCTGATGATTCATTACTTTGCTCAAGCCCTGTATCCTTAGCCGAATCATCTATGGATTTGTCCTTCAATCGAAGATCCTTACATCCCCTTGTAAGAACCAGTTTATCTTCAAAGATATCCCAGAGAACAATCATCCCATTATCAAAAGCAAAAATAACCCTGGAAACAAAGATAACATTGAGTTAAACATATAACTTAACCTTCATTACACAACTGCAAGATTAATAAACTTAGTGAACCTTCTACATGAAGCAGAATATCATTTCATAGCTTTTCTTTCCATCTAAAAGAAGCAACCAAAGGAAACTCAAAAGAATGCCAAGAATAAAGCACCCACCAAACAAAATATTATAACTTATAAGTCAAAAGGACAGGCCCTTAATTCCAACTAATGCTGAAACACATACCTAAGAAACATTTCAAGCTCAAAAGAATGAGAAACTATATATGATGCACAAATATTAATACTGATCCCAGGACTCTCATTTTTACAATCAGATCAAATGTAATAAAACATCAATATTTCAGCATAATATAGCAAATATTTCCCTGGTCGTCATTTGCGTTGGACCATTAGATATGGTTAAAAAAAATGTGCCACTTAAATTACACAGAGGTAAAAGTTCACAACAAGACTGCTAAACTATCCAACCGAAAAATAGCAAATACGGAATACACAATGAAAGAATAGAAGGTTAGGTTGAAAGGTATTGGGGTAATGCTCCTTAAGTCCCAATATTTTAGTCTCTTTTCTATCAAAGTGTTATCACTTATTACAAATGCCATTTGATCTGTATTAACGTTCCAAAAAATATATTAGCCAAAGTTAGGAGTATATATGAAAACTCTTATAATACTAATTTAATCTGAAGATTAGCTTGAGGATTATTTTTTAAAAAAGTAGAAACTTCCTTCCCAAAGAAGATTGAAAATCTGGAACAAATTACTAAAACGGCAATAAATTAAGTTCATTTATAATCACAAAGAAGCGGTAGTTGGTTTTTCATGGGAAAAACCCTGGGGTTCACTCTTCACGGGAGAGGAACTAGGCTTGTTTTTTGCGGAAGGAGCGGAAAAAAATAAACATAATGAAATATAAAGAAAATAACGCTAACAGATGAGGGTTTGAGACTAGGGAATCAAAATGAGGGTATGTACATTTCCTGTTTCAAACACAAGCAGTTTCAGTGAATCCGAAATCAATTCCTTATTGAGGTAAAAGGTACCAAACATCTCCCTTACACCCCCTTCAATAACTCATCCTAAGATATTCACCTCTAGATTGGTAGACCACCGAACTTGTATCACAAAATGAAAGTTGTTTTGGGGGCACGTTTTAGAAGTGGTTCAGGGAAGTGGCCCATGGCTGTTTGTGAAGGATATTATGTAGGTTTAAGTATTTGACCCGTAATGTTAGATAGCACATGTTATTATTAAGAGAATAGAAACATCTATTTAAAGTAGCATATCACAACTAGGACTAATTTAGCCTCTTGACAATTCGAACCACAAGAAGAGAAAAAGGAAGTTCCAAATTTTGGATCTTTATTCTTACCTATTTCCACGAGAACATGGCTGTGAAATAACTCCCACAATAGAATGTTTATTGAGTGATGCGAACCCTATTGCTTCTGTAGATAAACCAACAAGAAAACCATGTACAACTTCAGAGAAAACTCAAGGACAGCAAATTATCATATTTCAGGCTAATACACCCCAACTTCCAAATATAGTGACGAGGATGGCAAGAAAAGGAAAAGACCAATTGATGAGAGTAAAGTTTATCAAATGATTGGATTTCATTTCTAGTTTTGGATTTTGGCATGCACATTCCACTTTCCCACATAGGCTGAAGCCTAGAGTTTACTTAATGATCAAATAAAATATACTGTATTTTATCCTTTCTGTAAACTTTGTGCCATCTTTATGTCAAGTTAGGAAGTAATATAGATACATTCAAGTTCAGGCCTTTTAAGTATTAGAGTGCAATATCGACTGATTATACACTTTTTGGTGGGAGAAGGAACAGAATCACCCATTGAAAAAGGGGCCTCTTCAAAATTATGTCATGCACAACTTCTGAATATTCCAGATATTGTAGTGCTTGATAACTTTAAATTATCATGACAGGAAGATATCAGGTCATATACAGAATCAAGTTATCAACTATCATCTTTTCCGTATTGACTTGGACCTGAGCAAGGGAAAGAATGGGTTGGTTGGACTGCTGGACGGTTGGCCTGGTTGGGCTGGGGACATTGCCCAAACCCGGCCCAACAGCCCTTTTTTTATTTTTATTTTTTGGGGGGTATTTTTCATGTGTGCGCGCGCGAATGGAGCTTAGACCTTGTCCATACCCACCTGTTTATGCGGGCAGATGGACAGGGCTGGGCCAACTTTGTAAGGAAACTTCTCTGTGTAAACATTATATTTGAGGCATGTTTGCATTATAACATCAATAAACTATCTATCATCTGAGACTTTCAATCCCTGTGCAGATGAAACATTTAAGTTTTCCTCACAATATTTTAAAGTGAAGAAATAGTTAGCACAGGAAGTGTATCAGAACTCAGTAAGCTTCCTCTCCAGGTTTCAATAATAAAAAGCAGCTGACTAATTCAAAGTTCAGATGAGAGATTGCTTTTTCGGCCACTAAATAAACAGTGTTGTGTCAATGTGTGTATGCCGCATTAACTTATTTATTTAATCTATACAAAGTGATTGGCCAATAGTCAACAAACAGAATTATTAAAAGCAAAAATCACTAAACTGCATAAATGTACACAAAAAAGTAACCAGCAGTTAACCAAATGGGACCAACAATGGGAGATAACCAAAATGAATACCAGATATGGATTTACAAGAAATCTGATAAGGAAGTTGCAGAAGTTTTCGTTCTTCAACATTATACTCTAAAACATACACGGACCCGCACTCATCGCCTATGTACCTGCAAACTCAAGATAGAGCGTGTCAGACCACTTCCATCGATGAAAGCTTCTTCTAAAGTACCAAACTGAAATGATATGGATATGATCACACATATAATTGGTGCCATTGACAACTGAGAAAGCTGTTATATTGATTTTCCATTGCAAGCTGGAGGCAATACATCTATGCTCCAGGTCCCAAACCTGCCATTTTAAAGTCCATGTACATTGATACAAGAAGAAGGCAGATCAAAAGTTCATAAATCGATGCACTAAAAAGTTAACATAGCAGGTAAAAAAGGCCAAAATGATGGTGGATAATGATTACCGTCACATCATTTTCATTTGAGATGCCCACTACAAATCCTTGATTTTGCAGAAACTGTTGCAATATAAAGATGCAGAAAAGAAGTGATTACGAATCTATTTATAATAGTTTAGAACACTACTGGAACAAGTTCAGCATGCTTCCTTAGCAACTAGGATAAGCATTTCCAAAAATATGTGAGGTAAAGTGACACAAGTTGTGTCACAGCTCACTTTATCCCGGAAATGTTGATCACTGATACAAAAGATAGGGTGGAAAATGAATAAAGCGTTCTAGCATTATCAAATATTCCATACATATTTCATAGTGTTTTCCTGTCACTGTTTGCAAGCTCATACAAGAAATGAATCCAATAAAATCGGCTATCCTAGGCACACTACATTGTCATAAGATAAGACTTACTAGATCTAGTTACATACTAATTCTCATATGGCACAAAGCAAGTAAAACAGTTTCATAAATCAACTAAAACCAAATTGGATAAATTAGGTCAAACAAAATTCAATACAGTTCAGGATATTGATGTAACCAACTATATGATACAGATATTCACATGCGAAGCATTTTATATCTAATGAAGTAGGTTCTAAGGAAAGGGGATGTTTCCTGGACTATAGATATATTAATACCTCTAAGTTTTTGAAAGGCGCTGACTTAGGAGATATGAGAAGACCTTCAATATTGTCATTTCCGATTACTTTAATCCTCCCATCCCTATCAAAATAAAAACATCCAAATGTAGGAGTTCAGTACAATAATTAAGGATACTAGGAAAAATGTAATGTGTAAATACATAATAAAGCAAGTACAAGCAGTTATTTTTAGTCAACCAGCAAAACTAGAAAAAATTTGCTAGTGTTCAATGTTGCATTGCATTTTCCTTTCCTTTTACACTAATGCAAAAATAAAATAAAAAAATCATATGAACATCGTAAGAACCATTAGGCATCAAAGATGATCAAACTACGGTTTAGCAGTATCAAGGGTTTGAGAAAGAAGAGAACCATTACACCTTAATAGAATGAAAAGGCCTGTAACAATCCAAATATATTGAAGAGTTTTAACTCACAGTGTTCCAAGTGCCAAAATATGCTGGATGGGATCATAAGCAAGACGAGACGCAGTAGAGGGGATCCCATAATGGATAATTACATTAGGGTTTAACTCTGATGTTTTACTTTGATGTGGGGATTTCTGCATTGAAAAGTCTCATGTTAAAACATTCATCAGAGCAGAGAAGGACAAGCAAAACAAGAAAATACAGTAAATGTGCCAGTATTGACACCAACCTTGCCCATTTATAGATCCAAAAACTGGAAGCAGGTCATTTTATTATGACTGTTTCCGTGGAAAGTGTCTTGGCATTGTCAAAAGTGTCCTTTTGTTCATTTATTTCCCTTTTATAATGATTCTCCGATATTCTAATGACTTGATATGTTGTATGGGTTGAAACTCTACGTGGCAAAATGAAAACTCAAGTGTATGACATTTTTTTTAATGGGAGAAAGAGTTGTGTGCATGTCTTTCACTTCCTCAGCCTCAAGACCCAGCACCAAGTCACGGCCTAGACACAGTGATCAAAAGGGTTCAACTGTGTATCAATGAATGTGCTTGGGGTTAAAAGCATACCCCCACTTCCGTTAGCATGATAAGACACAAACCTAATCGAAATGAATTGGCAACTTATTTAGCAACTCATTAATCTTCTGAACAACAAATCATTGTTTCTCCAAAGAAAGGGAAAGATTAAGCAAAAAAAGGATCATATAAGTCCTAATGCCCTATCAATATGGAGAAACTAAGCAGAGTTAAAGAAATTAAATTCCCAACATCGGCATGCGTCCAACACATCTTAAATTTGCTGAAAAAACAGTTATAAATCCAACTGAAGGCCAGAAAAATTCTTCTAGGCGGGAAAGGCTTGAGAGTTGAGACTATAAGCAGAGTTTCAAACTAACACAAGCTTGCTTCCTACTATTTTTACTTCGGGGGGGGGGGGGGGGGTGGAAGGCAACTATAGGAATAAAAGATCAACCTTTACATAACTAGATACTTTGACACCAAAACACGCCAGTTTAGTTGGCAATCATCCCTATTTGACATTTGACCGTTTTGATGCCCCAAAAAAACCCTAGATACTCTAATAACCAGGAACCATTTTACCTCAAATTAGGCAATAGCTGCAAAAAGAACTATAAATTCCCCAAGTATTTTACAGTTACGATCATCGCCCATCCACAATCATCACAGTCTCTAGATTATTCATCTTCTACCAATAAGCTCCCAATTCCACACAGGGATATTCAATTTCAGCTAAACGCCACAGAAGGTCAATGATAAACACAAAATGATAGTCATAGTTGTGTCGCATGCATATGTAATGAGAACACCATTCAATTCCCGATTAGACCTAGATGAAAAATTACGATTCCACAAAATTAAATAGGTGACGCCGAACGAAATACACGCATCCGACCAATCTTTTATAGCCAATTTCAGCATACAAGCTTGTGAGAATATAACCACAGGCAAAGAGAGAGAACCTGAGGATTCGGGGAGAGCTTGTTCAAGATCTTGTTGAACATGGCGAAGTCCGAACGAGAGGAATCAAAAAAGGGTCGAACGGAATCGACGTAAGGTACCTATCATGGCATCTACAAGGGGTTAGAAATTGGTGCAATCGTGTAAATGATTAATCAAAATTGGGTAATCGGAAGTCGGAAATTTGAATTTGAAATGGAGAAACAGGAGATGAAATATTGTTTGATGCATCACCTTTGATATCGATGAAGTTGAATTTGTAGTGTGTGAGAGATAGGAGACGGATTCGTTGGAAATTTTTGTCGTTCGCTCTTTGGTTGCGCTGAAAAAATTGCCATTCAAAGCCAGTCCCTTTTTAATACATTTAAAATATTTTTTTTTATTTTTTAAATACAAACTAGACTCTACAAATTAACAACTAACTAGTATAATACCCGCGCCATGGCGCGATTCTTTTAAACTAAATTCTTAACAATATAAAAAATAATATTATAAAATAATAATAAAAGTTAAGATAAATTTCATTAAAATCTTTACCATAACTGTATCTTGTAAATATCTCAAAAAATTATTTTTTTAAAAAATATCATGTTAAAGTATAACACATAAATATGGATATTTAAATCACTTAGTAAAAGTTATAATATCATTGTAACTTTATTTAAATATGATGTGGTATGACAGTTATCTAAAATGATATTGGTTATGCCATATCATCAGAAAGACTTATATATATTAAGTAGTATATATAGATTAGATATTTATAATATATAAATATTTACATGTGTATTAATAGTAAGTATTAGATTATATTAAATATACTGTTTTGAATTAAGCCTAATAGTTAGTAAATACATTAAAAATAAATGTGATTGGTTTAAAGGGAAGAAGAAGAAAAATTAAAGGAAAAAATAGATTGATTTAAAGAGATAAGAAAAATTAGGGATATATATATAGGCTAAAAATCTTTTATTTTAAGAATATATATATATAGTTAATGCGATAAAAATAAAAAAAATGTAATTTGTTTGAAAAGATAAAAAGAAGGAGAAACAAATAATTAAAGGAAATAAATTTGAGTTAAGCCCAGTAGCTATATTAAATTAAATTCAATGTTTTGAATTAAGCCCAATTGTTAAAAAATATGTATCAAATAAAAAAAGAATAGGATTGATTTAAAAATATAAAGGGAAGAATAAAAATAATAATTAAATATAGGAGAGAGGAAAAAATATAAAAAAAGTAGAAAATACGGGATTGGTTGAATTAACTAAAATCAAGGAGAAGATGACACATCATCAAAGTCTTCTAATTTAAAGTATTATATAGATGTTTTGAATTAAGCCCAATTGTTAAAAAATATGCATCAAATAAAAAAAGAATAGGATTGATTTAAAAATATAAAGGGAAGAATAAAAATAATAATTAAATATAGGAGAGAGGAAAAAATAAAAAAAAAGTAGAAAATACGGGATTGGTTGAATTAACTAAAATCAAGGAGAAGATGACACATCATCAAAGTCTTCTAATTTAAAGTATTATATAGATTGTTAAAAAATATGTATCAAATAAAAAAAGAATAGGATTGATTTAAAAATATAAAGGGAAGAATAAAAATAATAATTAAATATAGGAGAGAGGAAAAAATAAAAAAAAAGTAGAAAATACGGGATTGGTTGAATTAACTAAAATCAAGGAGAAGATGACACATCATCAAAGTCTTCTAATTTAAAGTATTATATAGATGTTTTGAATTAAGCCCAATTGTTAAAAAATATGTATCAAATAAAAAAAGAATAGGATTGATTTAAAAATATAAAGGGAAGAATAAAAATAATAATTAAATATAGGAGAGAGGAAAAAATAAAAAAAAAGTAGAAAATACGGGATTGGTTGAATTAACTAAAATCAAGGAGAAGATGACACATCATCAAAGTCTTCTAATTTAAAGTATTATATAGATTGTTAAAAAATATGTATCAAATAAAAAAGAATAGGATTGATTTAAAAATATAAAGGGAAGAATAAAAATAATAATTAAATATAGGAGAGAGGAAAAAATAAAAAAAAAATTAGAAAATACGGGATTGGTTGAATTAACTAAAATCAAGGAGAAGATGACACATCATCAAAGTCTTCTAATTTAAAGTATTATATAGATAATTAAATATAGGAGAGAGGAAAAATAAAAATAAAAAAAGTAGAAAATACGGGATTGGTTGAATTAACTAAAATCAAGGAGAAGATGACACATCATCAAAATCTTCTAATTTAAAGTATTATATAGATCCATATTTTCACAAAAACAACTAATCCATTTATTTATTTATTTTTATTCGGTAAAAATTCAAATGCATTCCACAAGGAACACTAACCGATATCATACTTTCGGATGAGGTCATGAGACCTGATTCAGAAAAATTAGCTCTCTTACTAGAGCAGTGGTGGCTAATGTGTGTGACCTTATCAGTCACTCTATTACCACTACGATAAATATGAGAAAAGGAAATCGTATTGATTTTTAAAAGTAGGAACTTAATATCCGTTAAGAGAAGTTCGATTTCCCATGGACAGTTTACACTATGCTTTAGATAATTTATAATTGCGAGAGAGTCTCCCTCAATGATGAGATTGTCAATTTGCAAATCGATAGCCTTTAATACTCCTTCTCTTAGAGCTAGTCCTTCTGCCATGAGTGGTGTTTGACGACCAATACTTCTTCCTCCAAGATGAATTACTCACAGTCTCGAATAATGTAGTCAATGAAACTTTATTTGCTATTCAATGAGGAGCCATCGAAATGTAGTTTGAGGGTACCACGAGGAGGTTTTTTCCATCTAGATGTTCTTGCAGCTAGAGTCTTAGACTTGGCTAGTGACTATTTCCAATCTTTGTGCATTCCGGTCGTTTATCCCAATTAACACGGTTAGTTGTTTCCCAATTAGATTTATGTGAGTCAATCATTTTATTAAATCCTTCCAAGGAAGGTAATTTTTCACTTCTGAAGATAAACTTGTTATGAGTATTCCAAGTTGTCCATCAGCTAAACATCATACTTGCCTTTTCTTTACTTGAAAGGGTTCTCCTAAGGTAAGCCATTATTTAACTCGGATTTCTAGATCTAGAAATGATATCATTGATGTGAGTCTTATGATGTGGGTGCATGTTTTGGAAGAAATTATTAAACTTGAATTCAAAGAGGAAGTGAACAGCATCTTCTTTGTGATGGTTATAGAACGAACAATAAGAAGGGATCGCAATACCTTGTTCGGCTAGCCGAGAAGCCGTTGGTAGGGCATTGTGGCCTAGTTTCCACAAAAAATTTCAATTTTAGAAGGTACATCAATTTTCCATATCCACGTATTTTCATCAAAGGGATCATTCATAGATCGAGATGATAGCTTTTACGCACTTGACGTGTTGAACCAACCCTTTTTAGTTGGCCACCAATAAAGGTGATCCTTTATCGAATTAATTGGTAGTGGGATATTTGAAATATGTTCCGCAATATCAAATTGAAGGACAGGGTGTAATTTATCGGTATCTCATTTGTTGTTAGTGATGTAATCGCTCACTTTCTCATTAACATTAATGGTGTCAGGGCATCTACAGTGTTGCAATAGATTTGGAGCTAAGGCCCACTGGTCATTCCAGAAGTTGATAGTCCTCCCATTTCCTACCGTCCAAGCGATTCCATCTTTGAACATCGGGATTAATGTGCGCAGTTTAGACCATTAACAAGACGCATTACTCTGACTCCTGTAGTTAAATATGTCCGTGAATTTTAAATACTGATATTGAATAATCTTTATCCAAATAGTATCTGGTTCAGCCAGAATTTTCCAAAAGAGCTTGAGTTGAAGAGCGTCATTCATATGTTTTGATTTTCAGAGGCCCAGTCCTCCCTGCTCCTTTCGTTTGCAGATCTTGTCCCAACTGATTAATGGTTTATAACTTACGTCTTTATTCCAAAAGAATGATCTATTAATTTGATCTAGCTTGCTATGTACATGTATTGGGAGCATGAAGCTTTGCATGACATAAAGTGGTTTTGAGGAAAGATTAGATGCAATAAGAGTGCATCATCCTTGTTGAGAAAGAGTGTCAGCTCTCCATTTTGTTAGTTGGCTTGCTGATTTGATAATGATATCTTCAAAAATAGATTTATTAACCTTGTCATTGACAATAGGACATCCTAGGTATTTGTCGAGATTAATTTCTTTATAATGTTCAGGCATCCTTCAATTAGCAAAATTCTGGCTCTTGGGATACCCGATGTGACCTGAAAGGCGGATTTGTGATATTTAACTTGTTGTCCCGACATGAAACTATATGTGTCAATGATTTCTTTTACCATTTGGCAAGCAGTTAGATTACCTTTTGAGAAAATGATAATGTCGTCTGGAAATACAAGGAAAGGAATATGGGGCCCCCCTTGCCCAAAAGGAAAACCAATCAGATTCTTAAAGATATGGCTTCAAGATTAAGCTACTGGCTAACACTTCGACCCTTAAAATGAAGAGGAAAGAGGATAAAGGGTCACCTTGCCTAATGCCCCTAGATGGTTTAAATACATTCGTAGGTTCATTATTGACTAATACTGATAATGAGACAGATGTTACACATCCCATGATGAGATTGGCAAATTTATGGTGAAATCCAAATTTTTGTAAAACTAGTTTTTTAAAATTTCAGTCAACCCGATCATAAGCCTTTTCCATATCTAACTTTATGGCTAGCCACCCGTCTTTCCCTTTTCTACTCTTAAATGAGTGGAATATTTCGTGCACTATAAGAACATTATCTTGGATTGATCTATCAACCACAAAAGCACCTTGCAAAGGGTAGATAAGTTCACCCATGACCGATTTCAATCTCTCGGTTAAAAATTTTGATATAACTTTATAGATGGTGGAATAGAAGTTGATAGACCTACAATCCGTAGTCTTACTAGGGTGCTCACATTTTGGGAAGAGAGTAATAAAGGTATGGTTTACCTGTCGTTGGATGTTTCTGGAATGGAAAAAAGCTTTTACGACACGGATAATATCAGCACCTACAATCTCCCAATATGTTTTATAAAATTCGGTAGTCATTCCATCAGAGCCTGAAGATTTGTCCGAGCCGAGGTTGAACACAACTATTTTGATTTCACTGTTGGATGGAAGAGCAATAAGTTGTTCATTTTCCTTGAACGATATATCCATGTCTATTACATCCAAATATTCTTCAATTATCCCCGTATTTGTTGCGATTCCCGTAAATCGACGTTCAAAATCTCTTTTTATTTCCTCTCGGATATTATTATTTCCCACAATAAGGGTGTCATCAGCTAAACAGATGCTTCTTATCAATTTTCTATTTCTTCTTCCTATCGACACATGGTGGAAGTACGCAGAGTTGGAATCAGATAATTTCAGGTGTTTCGCCTTAGCACGCTGGCTCCAATAGACTTTTTGGAAATGTAGCAAACTTTCCTTCTTTTTATCTAGTTGTCTCTCTTTTTGTAGAGAATGTCTTGTTTGATGATTGTTGTCCGAGGAATGTAATTCAATGAGAGTTTTGTCGACGGAAGCAAGTTGACGGAATATGTTACCGAACGTAGATTTATTCCACTCCTTAGCTTTCTGCTTAAGAATCTTTGTTTTAAACATGACGTCAAACATGGCTGAGCCATTGCAAGATGCTCGCCATGATTGTTTGACAATATTTCTAAAGTCTTTTCTTTGAGTCCAAACATTCTCAAACTTAAATGGCGACAGTCTAACACAATCCGTGGTAGGTATCACGATCGAGATAAGACAGTGATCGGACATGGAAAATGCCCCATTAAACGTTTGTAAATCCGGAAAGGTTTCAAGGATTTGGTGTTGTACCAAAACACGATCATGTTTTTCCCAAATATTCCCTTCTCCATCAATCTTTTTCCTCCAGGTAAAATAATTCCCAGTATGTGGTAAATCAATCAAGGAGCAGTCATTCATGAAAGACGTTAGTCTATGGAACCAACTGAGTTATTCTCAATACCGCCACTTTTTTCTCGATTTGAACAATTCTCATTTAGGTCTCCCATAACCATACATATCATTCTTTCGTTAGAAATAATATTTTTGAGGGATATCTAAAACGACTTTTTGTCTGTTTCTCGTGGGGGGCCATACATAATCGGAATGAGGCACGAAAAATACTTCTCAAGATTAGTATATTTGAGACCAATAATGCGATTCATGTGGATAACGATCGAAATTTGTTCGTTAAATAAACTATTCTCATTCCACATAACACCCAGACCGCCCGCCCTAGCGTTACCAGGAAACCACACAACATTAGTGAACCCGATGCTTCTCCATGTTTTTTCATCTGGGATTCTTTCAGTTTTAGTTTCGACAAGGGAAATTAGTTGTATATGATGATTGATCTGCATAGCTTTAAGCTCTGTCCATAGGTTTTTGTTTCCTATACCTCTAGAATTCCAATAACAGATTTTCATAAAAACCTGATTTAGGTCCATGGACAAGATTGTAGGAAGAACCATGAACCGGAAACCAATTACCTAGTAGAGTCTTCGTAGGATGATTATTTGGTGACTTATCTGATAATCCAATTGAAACACAAGGAATTCGTGGCATATAAATCAAATTGTCAATAAAATGCTCCTTTCTTAAAATCATTTCATGCTTACACATTATTGTATAAGTTAGAAAACTTTGAACCAACCAAAGTAAGGGTTCACATTCTTCATTGCAAGTGATAGTGTTCTGCACCTCTTCGTATTCGACCAGCATCCTATGATCAGGTTTGGATGAAGAAATAGTTTCCCCATAATGGAGTTTGGCCAAATTTTTAATCACACCAAAACCCTTGTAAGCCACTGGAAAAATATATTTTTCCAGCAGTAGATTTGCAATCATTTTAATGTAATCGTGAAGAAATGAACTGTCATATATATTACTCCAACAGATAAAAAGGCTATTTAAAACTACCCAAGTGCTAATTCTCCTAAATTTATGGTAGCAAGGCAGGAAGCTTAACCAATCAGATCGAATGACAATTAGACATGCTTTTGGCTTATAAAGAATTGAAATAAGTAAGGCCCACCATTTAGGAATGAATTCATTGGTGAAAGATGCTTGGTTATAGATAGAATTACTCATGAAGGACTATCAAGGTATTCATGCCTATAGTATTTTCGAGAAGGATGAACCTGTCTTTTATAGAAAATATTCTTACTTAAAGATTTCATCATAAGCTTGACTTTGAATGCTAGCAAACAAACCAACATTATTTGGTTACCCTGCAATCTATATTTAGATTGATCAAACAAGTTTATTGGAGCAGTTGTACCCCTAAAGCTAATCCTTTTACAAAAAAGTAATCTCAAAGAAGACAAAAAAGTATTATACAAACGAATAAATATGTTACAGTAGGTGATTAAGAGTTGGGTAGAAGTGTTAATATATGATGAATACCACATGCTTTTTCTCTAACAGTGCCCAAAAGAGGCACTTAGACGAGGAAGGAGACGGATAAGACAACATAAAGTCCCAGAATTCTTCAATATAATGGTTTGCCTAGCCTTATTAATAAGTCCTTGAATTTATGATAGTAACAAAGGCAACATAAAATTTTTGCCCAACAAGCAGGAGCTTCAATAGAATAAGAGTCCATCATTGAAGTGTTTAGCATATCAAGCCATTGTAAATTACAGGAAATTTTGAACACCCTAAAGTACATAAAATTAGTTTCATACATATCAACGATTGGAGTGTTGCTCGAGAATTTAATGAGAAGATAAAACATATCTAGATTAACTCTCAAGTTGTTGTAGAGATGGCCAACAGAGCAACTAGATTTACAACTACTACAATTTAGATAGCACGGTATATTTTTAAAGAAACGTGATTTTATTATTACACTTTGCCACCAACAGATAGGAGAAGAGGTTTTAGATTCATGATGGAAGCCACCTAGATATTCAAGAGCAAGCCAGAAAGGCTCTAGATTAGGCCTAATGGAAAGAAATTTAATAGACATTAAGAGACTTATAGGCAAGGTTAACACGCAACAACATGCTTTGCACACAAACACAACACAAATGTTTCCCTAAGAGAACAACTTGGCTGCCGATATCAATTATGAGAACAACAACATACTTAATTCCCATAATCTTGCCTTGGAGAGCGAGCAACTCCACACTTTAATGCTGCACCACTTGAATCGCTTCACATCCTTGGATTTCTGCTTAATGGTTTGCTCATCCTTGGAACCCAAAGGCTCCTCGATAAGTTTAACGCCCTTCGGCAATTTAGAGCCCTTGTGGGGGTTTGACATGAAAGGAGCAGGATCTTCTACTCCCATAGGTTGTTTACCTCTTTCAACTCTAGATGGAGCCATGACATACACACATACAGAGACAATAGACTTAGAGTGGAAAGTAAATAGAAATGCCGAAGAATAGATCAAAGAAGGGGGATGGGAGCAGAACCCCCAGGTCACACCCCTTAGCTTAAATAAAGTAGAGGTTAGAGAGAGAGAGAGAGAGAGAGAGAGAGAGAGAGAGAGAGAGAGAGAGAGAGAGAGAGAGAGAGAGAGAGAACCCAATCGAAGAGCAAACGATGTCCCCGGTTCCACTCCAAAATGTAGAGCAGCAGACAATCAAACTCCAAACTGATCAAATAAGGGCCAATAAGAAACATCCAGTCGTACTCAGTCACTCAGATCTACAAATCGTACAAATCAAATCAAGCCAATGAGGAGGCCGATTTGACCAAACCTTGGCGAATCTCATCATCAAACTCCACAATCGATTAGAAGCGATTATATTAGGGAGGAGAGTTCTAAGGCTAATTCCACACGAAAGTCCCAATTTAGAGAATACACATGCCCTTTTAGATAACTCATCCACACAGTAGACCTGTAGGTGACCGGTAGCGAGACGAAGAAGAAGCGTAGGGCCATCAACAGCCCGGAAGAGATGGATCGGAGGTTCATATTGGTCTTTGTACTGGAGAACGATTAGAATCCCTAATAAGATAGTGTAGACAAGGAAAAAGGAGCTCTGCAAAGGATAATAGAGAGAGGAGTTCGCTAGCGCGTGAGGCACGTACTCTTCTTAGGGAAAGGGTTCTAATAGGAAGGGTTTTCTTTTTGTGTGGTTGGGGATTATTTTAGGGTATTGAGATTATTTTTTGGATAATAAGAATGAATATTATTTTTTAGAATTATCGAGGGTTGATAAGATGGAGTTTTTTTTTGAAAATAATCTCCATTAAAAAACGATTTTATAATATTGAGGGAAAACTATTAAGGGTGGATGAGACGTATATGTTTGGGGCGTTGAGAAGGAAAATTACGTTTTTACCCTCATTAAAAAATAAAGAGTTGAAGACATTCCAACTCCTACACAATCACACAACACGATTCCACCAACAATAAAATTGCAGCCATTAGTTCTAGTAGCAACTCCAACAATAGTAGGCAACAACTCCAGTAGGGAGGAAGGAGATCAGAGAGAATACCATACCTTTTTAAAATGCACATTGCTCATGAGCTTCTCATAAAGTGACTTATATACTGGGTATTTTTTTTTTCCAATTCAGACTGGGTATTTTTTTTTCCGTTTGTTTGCTTGTTAATTTGGTGTTGAGGTGTATAAGATTCTTGATTTTTATTTCTTTTTTTTCTTTTTTTTTCGACCAGGAAAGAATTCGGGTAGAGATACATCTATCTGAGAGCATCCTTTCGGATGAGGTCCAGGAGACCTAAATCATAACAATCATTATCAGTATCGGTAGAGTGACCAAGATGTGCAATCTTGTCTGCCACTCCATCCGTCGATCTATATACATGGGAAAACTTTATAGATTGAATTTTCCTCATATCTGATTTGATATATGAAAGAAGTAATTCAACTTCCGATGTCGGCATGGGCATTGGCTATTACTCCCTCTGTTAATTAAAACTTGTTATTTACTATTCATGCACGCTTTTTTAGAATGATAAAAACTATATAAAATATTTACATTTTTTACATTTGTTTTTATAAATTCATACTTAATTGTAATAAGTATGAAATCATTAAAAAAATTATTAAAAAGTTGATATTTTTTTTATAGTTTTTAACACCTAAAAAAAGTGTGTGTACATAGTAAAACGTCATCAAATTTTAATTAACGGAGGGAGTATTATTTTTCAAGTGATTCTTTAGGTTTTCCCATGTATTTCTATTTAGCCACGACAACTGATTTGATTTATATTTCTATTTAGCCATGATAAGTTGATAACTGATTCTTTAGGTTTTCTTATAAGAAAGGTCTCCAATTTAGAATTATAATGCTCATTATGTATCCCGATAATGTTGCAAGTACTTGAAAACATAAGTGTCGGATCCTTTTGGAAATAGATCATCTTTTCTCAAATTCATGTGGTTAAATAATGTTGAATTATATTTTACGAAGATATTGTATGCGTGTCCCAATGGGCTAAACATTGTAGGATGGTATTTTTGTCTTTATGATTATTCCAAATGTTGGCTTAGCTTGTGCATATATATATATATATATATATATATATATATATATATATATATATATATATATATATATATATATATATATATATATATATATATATATATATATATATATAACAATCTCTTTTTTATTTTTGTTATTTTCCTCGTGGACGACAATCTAGCTATTATAGTTTTTCTCATATCCATGACAACAATCGAAGTAATGTTGGCGATAATGAGGAGTATGTCTTGGTAGACTGGTGATAGCATGCATTTAGGTAGACATAATAGGTTGCATTTTGCTTAGTTATAATGGAAAAACGAGGGTGTCGCATCTTTAGGATAAGATGCAGTGCATGATACTTTGATGTATATATTGCATAATGTAGTGATTGTAGTCCACCTTCTGCATATGCACTCACTTAGGGCTGGGTCAAATCCATCATTACAAATCAACCAATTTCGTACCATTCAAACCAATTTAAATTGGCATCGATTAAATTGGTTACCAATTATATTGGTACGGTATTATTGAACCAATTCATCAAACTCGGTTGGTAATGGTCATGAGATTGACGAAATTGGTATTACCATTACTAACCAATTATATATATTTTTTAAAATTAATATTATATATATAAATTAATTAAAGATTAATAGAAATGAAGAATAGATTTTTGGCGTACAAAATCAATTCATATTCCCCTAGACTAGAGTCTAGACTCTAGTCTTCTACATTACTATTCTCTGACTTCTCTCTCTGATTTCTCTATGTTTTTTACTCTTCATCATCAAACTCTTTCACACTTCAAAAATAAAAATTTCACTCCACCGCCTCTCTGCCTAGGGTTTTGAATTTCTATTGCTAAATCTGCTAATCACTTCGTCGACGCCCAGCCTCACATGCTCCGACCTTCTCTCTAGTCTCTCTCGGGTGAGTAAAGTTCTTCAATTCTTCAACTTGAAAGAGTCGAAATTGATGTGTTCCTATCTGTGTAATATCTTATTCCTTCTTTCACTTGAAATAGTCGAAATTGATGGCTTGATGGCTTGATGCTTCCTCTTTGAGTTCAATATTTTTCTTGTTACTTGAAAGAGTCAAAATTGTGGGTTGATGCTTCCTCTTTAAGTTCAATTTTTTTTATTACTTGAAAGAGTCGAAATTGATGGGTTGATGTTTCCTCTTCGACTTCAATATGTTTTTTTATTACTTGAAAGAGTCGAAATTCATGGGTTGATGCTTGCTCTCTCAGTTCAATATTTTTCTTATTATTTCAGGAATAAGAATTAATATGGATATGCATTCATCACAAAGTCAAACAAGTTTTTGCGGTTCTACCCCATCAATTCGATCTTTTGCAAATGTGGAGACCACTTCTCCCTTGTCAGGGCAACCTCAACCACCAGTTATATTGAATCATCCCCCACCAGTTGTTAAGAAAAGAAAAGAGCTAGCCATCAAACAAAGCCATATGTGGGATCATTTTACAAAGAGTAAGGTCCCAGGTACCGAGGCAATTGATCCACAATGGTGCATCTGCAACTATTGTGGTGATAGAGTGGTTTGTGATAAACAGAAGAATGCGACTAACTCAATGTGGAACTATGCTATGAAGTGTAAGTTTCACCCTATGCGTGACAAGGATTCGAAACAATCGAAGTTGTCGGTAAGTAATATTACTGGAGGCACTAGATACCACAAATATAATAAGAAGAGATGTGATGATAGGTGTATTGAAATGATTATAAAGGATTAACTCCTCTTTCGGGTTGTAGAGAAAGAAGGATTCTTGGCTTTTTGCAAGGAGATGGAACCTAACTGGAAACCCATAAATAGGAAGCAAATTGCAAAGGGTGTCTTGGACAAGTTGTAACACCCCCGTCCCACATCGGATATCATAAGGATGCTGATTGGAAGCTTCACAAAAGGATTATTAGTTTTGCAATATCGCTAGTCACAAAAGGGATGACATTGGTAGGATGATAAAGCAATGTTTGAGGGAGTGGGAGATCACAAACGTGTTTACGTTAACTGTGCACAACGTTAGTGCCAATGATGTGGTTGTGGTATACATGAAAAGAAGGCTTATAAGTTATAAGACTTTGACGTTCGATGGTGATTTTGTGCATATGAGATGTTCATGCCACATTATCAATCCGATTGTGGAGGATGGTTTGAAGGAGTTAGAGGATGGAATTACAGCCATTGGAATTGTGCAAAGTATGCTAGGTCTTCTTCTCAGGGACTTGACAAGTTCAGGGAGTTTGCTATTTTGGAACAGTGTCGGGCAAATGCTAATGTTCCATTAGATATCGTTACAAGATGGAATAGCACATATTTTATGCTCGAATCTGCATTGACCTATGAGCAAACATTCAACAGAATGGATGAAGATGATCCTGCATTCAAGAGCTATTTTGAAGAGAAATATAAAGTTGGGAAGAAAAGGGATGGACCTCCATGTTATGATGACTGGAGGAATGCACAAGCCTTTTGTGTATTTTTGAAGAAGTTTTACGATGCTACCTTGAAACTCAGTGCATGGAAGAACATAACGACAAACCTATTATTTGTTGAAATGATCACATTGCAAACTGAGATCGACAAGACTACACTTTCAACTGATCCTGTTTTGAAGAGGGCTGCCACTTCAATGAAGTTCAAGTTTGATAAGTATTGGGGAAGTTTTGAGTTAATGAATAAGATCATCATGATTGCAAATGTCCTTGATCCTAGTTACAAGCTACCATGGGCAAAGGTGGGTTTCAAAAAGGTTAATGCTAATCCGAAGGTAATTCGGACGATAAAGGACAAGTTAAAAACAATTTTAATGAAGATATATGAAGAATATAAAGGAGATGTGGGTGTCAATCAAGCTGGCCACTCAAGTGATGTCGATGTGGGAATAGAAGGGGATGACTTGGAAGGCCTTGATGAAATCAGCAGGGAGATAGCAAGAGAGAGGATTTCTGCACAATTACAATGCATTAGAAATGAAGTTGATCAATACTTGTCAGATAGTGTTGTGAATTTCCATGAGCGAATATCGTGAAAGAGAAAGATATTGAACAATAGGACATAAAGGATTTTCGTGTTCTTGCAAGAACCGCGCAGAACACCTTGCAGAGAATAAACCTCTCTACAGCTAGGGTTTCTTATTATTGTGATGCTTTTATGGATACATAATTCCAACCTTACATGCCTCTATTTATAATAGAGAACCTCCTATAGATAAACCTATCTTATCTAGATAAACTTAGATGTAGATAAACTATCTTATCTAAAAGCTATTGTAGATAAACCATCCACAATAATCCTTTTATAGAAAAATATCTTCTATAGATAGACTTTCTAAAGATAGATCTAGATAATTAATTGTCTTAAACAACAATCTCCACCTAGATAAATAATCTATATCTATAGCAACGAAAGGAAACATCTCTAGGATTTTGTCTGTCCCATGTCTTCCTATGCTCCGTTCCCTAGCGCTTCTCACTCAACTAACATCGAGTAATATGAACCAAATTCAAGCAGTGCTTGAGTCTGCGGTGACTGGTTTGGTTAACATATCATCAGCATTCTGAGAGGTGTGAACTTTCTCTAAGATGATCTCTTCGGACGTTACAAGCTCCCTAATCTTGTGAAATCTCACATCAATGTGCTTCGTCCGAGAATGATATACTTGGTTCTTAGCCAGATATATAGTAATATGACTATCACAATATATCTCAACTCCACCTTGCTCAACACTCAATTCCTTCACAATTCCTTTGAGCCATAGTGCCTCCTTGGGTGCCTTTGCTAAAGTCATGTATTCTGCCTCGGTAGTAGAAAGGGCTAACACTCAATTCCTTCACAATTCCTTTGAGCAACTTGTATGCAGCAAATTCGAGTCATACAATGAACTTCTCAAACTGCATACAAGTTGCTCCTTTCCAGGTTTGACAAAACCCTCTAGTTACTCCATGTAACTTTCTTCCTCCAAATCGACATGAAGGAAAGCATTCTTCACATCCAATTGCTCAAGATGTAAATCCCAACTAGCTACGAATGCCACCACCAATCTGATAGAAGTGTGTCGTACCACAAGGGAAAATATTTCATCCTAATCACTCCCCTTCTTCTGTGAGTAGCCCTTTGCTACAAGCGTGCCTTGAACCTCGCTCCTTCTCTGTGTGAGACACCTTGTTTCTTCTTAAACACTCATTTCCACCCTATAGCCTTCTTCCTTGCCGGAAGACTGACTAACTTCCATGTCTGATTTTTATTGAGAGACTCCATCTCTTATGTCATAGCACCCACCCATCCTTCTTTCTCCTGACTTTGAATATCCTCTTGAAAGTTAGATGGATCATCTTCGCCAATAACAAGAGCATAGTTAATCATCTCATCAAAACCAAATCTGACTGGAGGTCATGTCATGTGCTTAGGTCTTCCAAAAACAAAACTCTCCACATGTCGTTGTTGTTGCTCACTTCCTGCTGATATAGGAGCATTAATATCAATCTCTTTACCAAGCTCCACCTCCACCGTCTTAGGACCAATATCTGTAACCACATACCTCTCAAATTTTTTGGCTTGTTGAAGCATATACTGCTCATCTAATACAACATCTCGACCAATTACTCGTTTGTTAGCAGCAGATTCCCAAAATTTGAAACCCTTTACACCTTTCTCATAACCCAAGAAGATGCACTTCTTAGACTTTGCATCCAATTTCGTTCTCTCATCACTTGGAATAAGCACATATATGTAGGAGTACCAAAGATCTTTAGATTTGACAAAGCTAAATCTGAACCAGTCCATACCTCCTCAGAGACCTTCCCATCTAGAGAAATTTGTGGTGATCTATTGATCAGATAGACTACCATGCTTACTGCTTCTGCCTAAAAGCTCTTTGCAAGCCATACTTGTAACCTTATGCAACGAACCTTCTCTATAATTGAACAGTTCATCCTCTCTGAAACAAGTAACTGTCTTTTTCCCTCTGGACTTCGATTTGGACGGTCTGTCACCCCCATCTTGCTTCTTTCTTCCTCCCTCTTCCCTAGTTGCATTTGACATACAACCCTTCGCTTTGGGAACCTCCGCTGTTAGAATTTTGACATCACTCATGATGAGCAAGCAACGTCGTATTCACTGTATCCAGGGATATCATCTTCTTCCCTGTTGTCAGCGTCGTCACCAAATTCTCAAACGAAGAAGGTAGAGAACACAGCAAGATCATGGCTTTGTCTTCATCCTCAAGCTTTACATCTAGTCGTGGCAAATCTCTGGTAACTTGGTTATAAGTGTTGATGTGCTTTACCAAGTCGGAGCCTTATGTCATCTTCAACCCGTACAATCTTTGCTTTAGATACAACTTGTTGGACAAGGATTTTGACATATACATGTTCTCCAATTTCGCCCAAATCTCCTGTGAGGATTTGAGATCAATTACATGGTATATCACCTCGTCTGCCAGACAAAGACGAATGATCGTCGCCGCCTTTTCCTGCATATCTTCCCAGTCTTCATCTTTCACCTCCTCAGGCTTTGTCTCCTTCAACGTCTTTAACATTCCTTGCTGAGTCAACATGTCCTTCACTTGTAGTTGCCAAAGACCGAAATTTTCAGTGCAGTCGAAACATGGAACCTTGAATTTCATACTAGAAGTCATCGTCTAACCTCGCTCTGATACCGGTTGTTGTGAATTTTCATGAGTGAATATCGTGAAAGAGAAAGAGATTGAACAATAGGACACAAAGGATTTCCGTGTTCTGGCAAGAACCGTACAGAACACCTTGTAGAGAATAAACCTCTCTACATCTAGAGTTTCTTATTATTGTGATGCTTTTATGGATACATAATTCCAACCCTACATGCCTCTATTTATAATAGAAAACCTCTTATAGATAACCATATAGATAAATCTAGATATAGATAAACCTATCTTATCTAGATAAACCTAGATGTAGATAAACTATCTTATCTAAAACCTATTGTAGATAAACCATCCACAATAATCCTTCTATAGAAAAATGTCTTCTATGGATAGACTTTCTAAAGATAGATCTAGATAATTAATTATCTCAAACAAAAGATAGGTATGTGAGTATTACTTCTAAGCCTTTTGACATTGCGAAGTGGTGAAAGGTTAATGCATAAATCTACATATCCGGTTTAGGATCAAAGCTAGCAAAGGATGTCATTGTTGTTCCTTGCTCAACGGCAGCGTCTAAGAATGCTTTCAGTTTAGGATCAAGAATTGTAGATTCTTTCAGAGCTTCACTGACATCGAAAATAGTCGAAGCTCTTGTATGTTGTGCAGATTGGTTAAGGGTAGAACCAATAAACTTTAGCTTCTATGATTCACCCACGGAAGATGACTTTAGAAGTCTACATGGAGTTGGAGGCAACAGAGAAGGGTAAGCTTTTAATCTTTATATCTTCGTGCAGATTGTTAATTATTTGTCATGTTAGTAAATATCTTCTAGATTCTCCAGATTATTAATGGTTATTTTTTACCTGGTTGGATTTTTTTTTTCGAAAAATGCTTTCAACCAAGGAAAAAGAATGCCACGACTTGAAGTGCGTCCAAACAAAACATCTTTTAGCTTCTACATATTATTATTGGTTATTTTGTACTTGTTGGATAATTACTTCTTACTATGATACCTTTTAATATTTAAATTTAGAGTTCCCCGTGAATTGTAAGAATTGGTATCTAATTCGGTAAGGGGTTTCTTTTGGTACTTACTTTTAATTTAAATTTGGAGTTGTATATTATTATTATTGTGAAGAACTTGGTATTTTACCATTACCGACCGATTATATCGGTTACCAATTAAATTGTTATAAGGGTTTTTATGGTTGGTAATGGTATGAAATTTATCATTACCAATTATAATTGGTTAGTAGGTGGTAAGGGTGAAAATTGATTGGTAATTTACCAATTCCAGCCCTACACTCACTATGTGAAGTCAGAATATATAGTTTTTTATTGATTATTTCATGTAAATGTGGATCCAATACAGATACTTGGGTTGATAATGCATTGGTCGAGAATATCAAGTTGATCCAATGAGCTTAATGAAGATCTCAAGAGGTCTCGTTGAGAAGAAGACAACCTAAATGAAGAACAAGACATCAAAAGTTGTATGTGTCACATGTTGAACTTGTAATGTACTTTCTGGATGCCTCGATTGTCCATTTGGCTATTATAAGTATGTGTTGGAAATACAACTTTCATGTTGATGTCAAGACTAGATTCGAGCAAAATTTTTTGTATGAATATAGTGTCACGGTTGTAGGACCTTTTTCGCAATTGTGGATCTGGTTGTCAACGAAACTCCGCGTTTTAATTATGAGAAAACTATATTTATGTTTAAGTTTATCTTTGAGAATCGGTTTTATCTACTATATTTTTAGGGTTTAGTTCGGAAACTTTTTTGCACTTTTGACAATAAACAAAACCATAGAGGAAAGCTTCCATGGTTATGAAGTGCTAAACTCTTCCATCTTGTCTATAGATTTAAGCTTTGGTTACACAAAAGTGTGAGATTTCTATCCGTATTCTATTCTTATTGATTCTTATTGATTCTTTTGTGATTACTATTGAATATTGTTGATTTCTACTAGCCTAATCAACTAGTTGAGGTTATTGCTAGGATTTTGTAGATTCCCCGTAGCAGACCTTAATCCATGGTAGCAAGCATATATTTTTAGGACTCGTATGACTAAATTGGTGTTTAGAGAATCAATTATATGCATGTGAAACATCAACTCGTAGTTTGATATTGCATATACCTTGGTCTTTCTCTTTTTGAGAATACTTTGGTCAATCTCTAATCTTAATGTTATTTCTAGATTAAATCTTATCATGTTAGGGTTGTTTGGGAATAAGGGTTACTATGACTGAAGAATCAATGATAATCTAATCAAAATAAAATCGATATTTGATACGGTTTATATATGACTAAAAAGTCGTTTATCAACTGGTATAGAAACTGGTAGTGCATAAATAGTCTTAGAAATGTGTCTCATCTTTTCCTAATGCTCCTTTGAACCATACACAAAATGTGTTACAATTATTGTGCTGGAATGGATCCCGAGAGGATGATCTTACTTGTTGGATGCACTAGCTAGGTGGTGTTATAAGACAAATTTGCCCAATCATCCAAACCAAAGCTTCTAGCTATATATGAAATGCTCAAATATGATTGTTTTGGACATTATATGGAGGTTCTTGGATCAAACATATTGCTTCAAGCAATATTGTTTCAAATGTTCTATCCATGCACCAATGAGCTATGATTGTTGATGGTAAGAGATAAGGTAAAATAACTTGATATACTGATGCAGTCAAACTTTTTTCAAAGGTGGAATGACAATTACTCTAGAATGTAGAATAGAGTGGGTAATTAGATTGGGTTATGTCGAATTTAGAAATTACTAGACTGAGTCAATTTGGATTAGATAGATGCTTGAGTTGGGTTTGGTTGTTTTGGATTTATAGAATGTTCGGGTTTCAGCTTGAGGTTAGTCAAGGTTGTTTGGGTTTTTGGTTGAATTGGATTGAGTTTGTTCTATTTCGGGTTTGTTAGAGCTAGGGCTAATGTGGGTCACGCTTATTCCTGCTTATTAAGGTATAATCTTTTTTTTTGAAATGTTGAGATATATCATAAAAAAGGTTGAGATATAATATAACTCATTTCAAATTTATTTATTCCAATTTTTTTTGATAGGGTAAGAATTCGACCGGCAAAGCCTAGCCGATAGCATCTTTTCGGATGAGATCAGAGAGATCTGGGTGAGATTCTAGTACAGTGTCGGGGAACGAGAGGCTAAGGTGTGCAACCTTATCAACCACCTCATTACCTTCCAAGGCCACATGGGAAAAGATTGTACTCTGGAATGATGTGGATATCCATTTGATATCGCCCATAATAAGTTCTATTTCCCAAGGGCAGGAACCCGATTGGTTTAGATTTCGGATAATTGTCAAGGAGTCGCCTTCGACAATCAGATTGTTTATTTTTAGATTAATTGCTTGGACTAGCCCTTTCCTTAAAGCCAGAGCCTCAGCCATGGTCGGGGAAGATTTCCCAAAAATTTTATGACCGATTTTTATAGGGTTGCCATGCTAGTCTCGAATGACAAAACCACCGGCACCTAGTCTACCGAGAGACACAGCTCCATCGAAATTTAATTTCATGATGCCAGGAGGTGGTTTTCTCCATTTGTTGTTTGGTTTTTTAACGCGAACTGAATCATCGTCTACCTCAATTTGGATAGCTTTAGTCCAGTTGTCCTGAGTTGATTTAACCCTTCTCGCAATTTCTTGCGCGGAGGGGATTTTGCAGTTTCTGAAAATTAATTCATTTCTGAATAACCAAGCAAGCCACCAATTGACCGCTAATTTGACTTTCTCATTATTGTTAAGATTTTTCCCAAGAGATTCCAAGATCTCCTTAATATCGTTTGTCGAATTGATGATGGGGTTAGCAATATTTTCAACTTTCAGGGAGTGTAGGCATGAATTTTTTATGAAGTTACACTTAATAAAGAGGTGTGATTCATTTTCAATTGGTACATCACAGAATGGGCAAGCATTCGGGATTGGAACGCCTCTGCTGGATAGCCTATCCTTAGTGGGGTGGCCTTTTTGGCTAACTTTCCATACAAAGTTCTTAATTTTTGGAAGAGTTTGTAGCTTCCAAATCCAGTAATTAGGGTCATCTGCATATTCCTTTGAGTTTGAGATCATTTTCATTGCACAAATCTATTTATTCCAATTATTTTGACTTTAATGTATAAAGTAGAAAATAGATGTTGGCCTTTTTTTATTCCAGGCGAGGAAAAACCTCCTTTTGAAAAATGTTGACCATATGTCCAAACACACTCCGAACTTCATTTGGATTCCAAAAGCATAACTCATAAAGCTTCCCTTATGTATTCTAATGGCTACTATTTGGAAGTAGTGTTTGGGTAACCAAAAATAAATACTTTTCTTCCTTTTACAAAATGAATTAAACTCGTCCATCAACAACTACATCTACCGCATATTGCACCACCAATCCATTATACACACCCTTAAAGCATCAAGTGCTTAGTCAGTGAACACCACCACCATCGCCGCATCAAGTGCTTAGAGCATGTGCAACCATAGGGTTACCTCTTTTCCTTTTCAATTTTCACCCCCTTATCATAATTTGTCACCTTATATATTTTTTTCTCTAAATTAGGTTTTACTTTTTTCTACCTTTTCTTTAGAGGTTACCCTTACAACCATGGGGTTACCTTATTCTCCACTTTTTCCATGTCATTTATTTTTATTATAAATTAAATTCATAAGTGATTGATATTAATATTTTTTTATTTCATATAGATGAAAAATAACAAAAATAATAACATTATATTTTCTACCTCATTTATTTTTATTATAAATAAAATTCATAAGTGCTTGATATTAATATTTTTTTTATTTCATATAGATGAAAAATAACAAAAATAATAACATTACATTTATTACCACTCTCTTGAACACCCGGAGAATGTTCCATAGGTTGTTGATTTGGGAGAAAAAAAAGGATTATACATATTTGTAGGATTTTCCCTAGCAAATTGATGTATATTTGGATAATAATTTTGGTATTCGGGTTTTGGATGATTGTTAAACATTTTTAACATCATTTGAAATTGAGGATTATTGACAAGATTTTCATCAAAATGGATGTTTGGGATGGGTGGGGTATTTGATTGATTGTGATCCATAGTTTATGAAAATAGAAGATGAAAAAAGAAGTGTAAAATACAATAGATCAAGATAGGGTATATATAGGAAAAAATTTGTACTCACATTATGAAGAAAAATAAAATAAAATTAATGGTACGATTTATATATTAAAATAATAATAATAATATATATATGTATTATTAATACATTCGAGTTATTAACATACTAAATAAATATGAATAACATATAGTGGCCCACTTGTGTGTTAAAAAAAAGAGTAAAAATAATACTTTTTTCAATTTATTCATTTTAGTTTGAGTTATTTCAAATTCCAAAGTAATAGACTACCTTAATTCTAAACTTACTTCTTTCGTTAATTAAAACATGACGTTTAAGTATTTTCACAATTCACTCACGCATTTTTAGTTGTTAAAAACTATATAAAATATTAAGTTTTAAAATAATAATAAGTATGAATTTATAAAAATAAGTTTAAAAAATAGTTAATATTTTATATAATTTTTTATCATTTTAAAAAAGCGTACTCCGCATATAAATAGTAAATAATATTACTCCGTATTGACTATTCCGTAGTTGACATGAAATCTTATGGAAGCCTACCTTTTAAAGTTTGAGATCCTCAAAATTTGGATCTGCGACATGATTGAATTCCATCACATTTCGATGTGCAATATGCTATATAGTTTCATTATAAATTAAATCTAGTGGACTTGTACGTTGGTTTAATTTTTGTTAACAAGGTGAGGGGCATTTGGGCATAGAAATTGGGCATTCGACACTTCAACCTATAGGCGTGGCCACGGGTCTGATCCGATAGATTGATGTGTTCGATCCATCGGGTCAAGGGTTGAAGAGGAGTGACCCGACCACTAATTCGGAAATTCAACGGGTCCACGGGTTCGGGTCACTCGACAGGTCACAGGGTCGACGTGTTGGTCCGCCACTTAGGGTTCGGGTTGAACGGGTTAGCGCTTTGCAATGGTTTGATAGTTGAGACTTTGATTTGAAAATACCGTTTCGTGTGTATTATTTTCATCAAACGTAAATAAACCCAAAAAATATCAAAATCAAGTGTCAATTTACTAATGTGATCAAACACATTACTCAACCCTTTCGATGGGCTATACGTTATCTGTTTCGAGTTTAAATCCATCATCTTAAGCGCTCTCTTTTCTGTGGGAGCACCACCCCTCCTCCGGGAGTATAAACCCGTCCCTCTGGGGTCTCGTAAGCTTGCCGTCTACTCTTCTCGAAGCCAGATTTGGTGCCGAGTTCCTTTATCTCCTCCGGGAGCCTAAACCCACCCCCTTCAGGTTTTCGTAAGCTTTCCTTTTACACTCCTCGACGTTAGATCTTGCTGCCGAGCCCTTGAATCATTGTTTTGGCGTTTGATTGCTGGGTGTGTGGGCTTTCTCATGCTCATTCCAAAGAATCGGATCGTTTTTCTCCCGACCAGGGTGGTTGGTCTTGCCTTCTTCGTGCAGTCTAATGGATTTGTCGGGGTAGGGTGGTGCCGTGGTGGCCGAATTGAGGCCTTCCTGGTCTTCAATTTCCCTCCCCTACTATCCCTCATCCTGCCCCTTTCAATTGTTGTGCGGTCTGGTGTCCATCTGCTTGCTCGTCGCCGATGAGTGGTTGTCTCCTTGCCTCACTCGTCGTCTTCGTGTGGGTTGCCACCAGACCCATCTCTGATCCGTCGTCGTTTCGACTTGCTCGTCCAGTGTTGGTACTCGTCTTCGCTGTCAACCCGTCTCACTGCCTTCCTCCTGGGATCCTTCACCCCTACCTCTTCGGTGGCTTCCCGATTTCATTTTGCCGGATTTGCTGTCATCCTAGGCCACCGACGTCTACAAATTTGATCGCTTTGCCGACATCAAATTCAGCGTGGTTGCCCTTGGCCTCCCCTGACTGCGAAACGTAGTGCTTTGGGCCCAATGCTAATCCTTGGGCCTGAGGCAGCCCAAACTAAAAATAAAAAATAAAATAATGATAATAAAAATAAAATAAAATAAAATAAAATTTTCAATATTTTAACCTCGAAAGTAAATCCCGCTAGGGTTCCAAATTCCGCTCGTATGAGCGTAAACTAAATCTCGTTAGGGTTGATTAAATCCCGAAAGGGTTTCTGGTGCTTTATACTCAAGCGGATCAGAGTTTGGCTCTACGGTGGCGCGGCTTGGCGATCTTCTCCATGGATTTGGTTTTGGTTGTCGGAGTTGGGATGGATTGGAGTCGTGGTAGTGTGTATCGTGGTGTCTCTACTACTTGGGTTGACTACTTCCCTGGAGTTTGTCCTCACTGTCCACAGGATGATCGAGTCCTGATGTATCGCTGACATACGGTTCTGCTTCAGAGTGTGGCTTGACTTCGTTTGTCGTCTTCGACCTCGTCCTGTTTGGTTTAGATCTTCCTGGTTTTGTTTTTTGTAGAGTGTATTTGTCTGAGTTTGCACCGATTTGTATTATTTTATGTTTGGTTTTTAGTCCTAGCGGTCCTGAGTTTCAAATATGGCTGAACTCGAATTCTTACCAAATCCAATTTTTTTTATACTAATGTCAATATTTTAAGTGAGAAACAACACCAAATTTATTATTTTCTTTCAATTCCTTTTTTTAAAATGTTTTGCAAAAATATCCTGTTGGAACTAGAAGTGGCCATGTCTATATGGGTGTGTTTGGCCAAACGATAGCGGTTAGAATAGTTGAAGCAGATGGGATAACTAAAGCTGTTGGATTATTTGTGTTAAATATATGTTAATAAATTAATATAACATTTTTTAACCAAAAAAAAACTAATATAGCGTTTGGTAACTTACTTTTAGGGTAGCTAATGAAAACTTGTAAATAAAAAAATCAAAAGTTTCAAAAAGTTTGGGTGATTAACCGTTAAAAAGTTTAGATTTTAAAAACTAATTAAATTAATGTCTTATATTTATTTTATTTAATACTATATAATATTAAAATTAGAATCAAACGGATTGTTTGGGTGAATTGACGATGGATGACAACATCAATAAAAAGGTAGTTGATTGAAAAACTGATGTTTATAACCTAAACAGCGTTTGCTCCAAGTATGCTGTCACCTGCTTAATGTAATTGGTTCGATATGAAACTCGACAGAAAATAAAAAACGACCGAAAATGAAATCTAGGGTCAGTTTGGTAACACGGAGTTGATGGGGTAGCTGAAGCTGATAGAGTAGCTGAAGTTGATGGATTAAGTGTGTTAAATATATGTTAAATTGGAGTTTTCATAAGCTAGTAAGGTGTTTGGTAACCCAGCTGATAGAGTAGATGATCAGATAAGAGAAAATGAATAGAATTCTAAAAAGCTTGCGGGTAGTAGCCGTTGAAAATCCAATTTCAAAAGTTAACTAAATTAAAACCTTATATTTAACTTATTTAAAACTATAAATTATTAAAACCAAAAGCTCCGAAAAGCTACATGCATTGCCAAACGGACCCCTACTAGAAACTGCCCACAAGCCTTCAAACTCACTCCTAGTCCTCGCTCCTGTCTCTCTCTCTCTCTCTCTTGCTGTTCGGAAAACAGAGGATCAAAGCAAAGCTATAATAAAAGCCCAGAGGAAGAACAACAGCAAAGGGAGGGTTGATGATGAAGACATCTCTCCTTTCTTCAGTAAAACACCCAACTCCCCTTTCACCAAACTCTTTGCTTTCTCCGTAATCATCAACCAACCTCCGATCTCTCTTTCATCAGCTATGGTCCTCTGTTTCCATCTCTATATCTCTCGATTAACTCTCCCCGCATTCACTCACTCAATTTCCCCCTTCGACTTGGCAGATTTTGATGCAGTTCCCTCGCCGGAAGCCGCAGCAGGCATCACTGGAATCCACCGCAATGAAGCAGCTGCAGCACGGCGGGGGATTCGGCCGCAAGAACAAGAACGGCGTCCCCGCTTTCATCGCCGTCTCCTCGATCTTCCTCTTTGCCGTCTTCCTGTACAACGAGGACGTCAAATCCATCGCCGAATTCCCCTTCTCCAGCCCCATATCTCCAGAAACCCCTGTTTCTGAGGACAAATCCGCCCCTGCCCCTGCTCTGATCAAATCAAGAACGGAACTTGAAACCGGGGACGCGGGCCCCATAAAAGAAGCGGAGGAGGAGAGCAAGATTGAACTGAAAACGGAGACAGCGGAGGAGGAGAGCAAGATTGAACAGAAAACGGCGAGACCAGAGGAGGAGGAAGAGGAAGAGGAAGAAGAGGATGAGGAGGAGGAAATCCAATTGCCTCCGGAGGACTGCGATCTGTTTACAGGGGAGTGGGTGTTCGATAACGTCACCCACCCGTTATACAAGGAGAGCGAATGCGAGTTCTTGACGGAGCAAGTGACGTGTATGAGGAACGGGAGGAAGGATTCACTGTACCAGAACTGGAAGTGGCAGCCCAGAGATTGCTCATTGCCAAAGTAACGATAAAGACTCAACCTTTCCTCATCATTTTAAGCTTCAATTTCTGCAATTGAATGTTTAATGGATGGATTTTTGTTCGTGCTGGGGTGCAGATTCAGGGCGAAGAGGTTGCTGGAGAAGCTTAGAGGGAAGCGATTGATGTTTGTGGGAGACTCGCTGAACAGAAACCAGTGGGAATCAATGGTGTGTTTCGTTCAATCGGTGGTTCCTCCCGGCCGGAAGAGTTTGACCAAGTCCGGATCTTTCAATATCTTCAGGCTTCAGGTTCCCCCTCTTTTACCTAAATTACACAAAACCACCCTTAATATATAATTTTCATAAACATTGACCTCTAAATTTAACTTTCTTCCACTCAAATGTCATGTGACTCATCACTCTTTTATGCTTTTCTATTTAAAACCACTTCAATTAATTTATTCTATAACAATGCGGAATTTATTAAACAATGTTAAGCTAATTGTGCTGAAAATGTTTTTTTTTTTTTTTTTTTTAACATTTGAGGACCTTCTTGATTTCTCTGGATATAGCTTAGTTTTGAGGTAGGGACCGACAAAAGTCTATTTTTTACTCAAAAAAAATGGGTGCCTCATATAGGATGGGACGATTGGAAAAATTATTAATTGGTGAATGGCCCACAAATTGATATGGTTTGGGAAATTTTAGACCAAGAAAAAGTAACCATAATGTGAAGAGGGCACACCATGATGGCATTTATGAGGTATTCTATTCATATTATTGTTTTATTTGCTCACTATACTATGTAAGTTGGCTTTTTTTTTTCTTCTAGCTAGTCAATAAATTTGATTGGAGTGATAATTTAAGAAACGCCCAACAACTTGGTTGTAATTGTGAAATGTGGTCCAGTTATGTTAGTTACATTTATTCTAGTAATTGGCATTAACCATTAAAAAAATGAATGTTTAAATATGGGTTCTTATAAGTAAAAACGTTTGTATTGGGGTAAATTCTATACCTATATTTTGCTTTTTAAGAAGAAAAAAAAAGGGTGACCAGATTGTGGGGTCATGTAGATCTGCATATTGGCCACAAATCTTAACATTCACAACTCAATTTTTGTTTATTGATTATGTACTTTTGGCTTTGAGTGTATATTTTGTTTTTTTCTAAAAAATTAATGATATAATTCTAAAGTAAATATGAAAAAAAAAAAAAAATCCAAACCAAAAGTGAAAGAAAAAGCAAAAGGGAAAAGGAAGTAGAAGATGCTTGATAGTGGAAGGGTTAGGAGGTAGGAAGGACCATTAAGCACTTATAATTATATAGTGTGAAATTGATTAGATAAGGCCATATGTAATAAATATTATATAGTGTGAAATTGAAAATGAATTTAATGGCAGGATTATAATGCAACGGTGGAATTCTATTGGGCCCCATTTCTAGTGGAGTCAAATTCGGATAATCCGAAAATGCACAGTATACTGGACCGGATCATCATGCCCGGATCCATCAAAAAGCACGCAGTCAACTGGAAGAACGTTGACTACCTCATCTTCAACACCTACATTTGGTGGATGAACACTTTCACCATGAAAGTGTTGTAAGTCTTCAACAATCGATCTATTTCGAAACATTTTCGATCCCTCGTTCGGATATATAAATGACATTTTCGATCCCTGATTCGGATAGGCGAGGATCCTTCGACCAAGGGGCGACGGAGTACGACGAAGTAGACCGGCCGGTGGCTTACAGAAAGGTGCTCAACACATGGGCCAAGTGGGTCGATAAGAACATCGATCCCAACCGAACCAGTGTTTTCTTCATGAGCATGTCCCCTGTTCATATCAAGTAAGTGAATTCGACAATTTATTTATATATAATATAGACAATAGATCATTTGTGAACCTCTTATACGATACGATGAACGTAGGAGTATGGATTGGAACAACCCGGACGGGATAAAGTGCGCCAAGGAGACGATGCCGGTGTTGAACATGACGACGCCGTTGGAGGTGGGGACAGACATGAGGTTTTTCGAGGTGGCCCACAACATAACGCAGTCGATGAAGAGAGTGGCTGTCAGCTTCCTCAACGTCACAGCCCTGTCAGAATATCGTAAGGACGCCCACACCTCCGTTTACACCATCCGGCAAGGGAAGCTCCTCACGCCCGAACAGATGGCCGACCCGGATAACTTCGCCGACTGCATCCACTGGTGCCTCCCGGGTCTACCCGACACGTGGAACGAGTTCCTATATACACGTATCCTTTCCCGAACCTCCTAGCACGTGCAACCCCGTCCTCCTCCTTTTTTTTTGTAGAAAATGTAATTTTCTTTTATACTCGTCTTATTATTTTTCCTCTAAATTTTCCTTTATCTGAGTGGAGAAGGAAAAACTTTGGAATTTCATAATTTTGCCCTCCATGTGGGTAAAATTTTGCAGGTGCAAATTCGCATAACAGAATTATTAAAAGGTTAGGTTATTACTGTGATTACTTGTAAGTTGGATATTTGTAATGAAAATTTTCATTTGATTTGGAATTTAGTATCAATAATAATGTAAAATTTTTGTTCTTTTCTTCGAGTTGTTTTCTAAAATATTCAAAAATCTAAAAATAATTATCAAAATATTAGTTGTCAGAAACTATTTACTAAAATATTCCTTTCAACTTCACTTGAAGCAAGGTTATTGCCAAGATATTATGATTAAACTATGCAAGTCCTTTTAAACTTTCGAAATTTTTTATTAATTGGATCGAAAAACTAACAAATTCATGATAGATCATCAACCCATCCAATTATTTCCTTTCAGATGAACCATTAATATTCCATTAAAATTTAATAACATTATTTTATGGTTACCTGAAATCTTCATTCCCCTTGTAAACTCTTTAAGGGTCATTTAAAACCTTAATGAACACATCAATTCCTTCTCTACTTCTCCTCTATCTCGTCTACTATTCTCTATTTCATCACATGTAAGGTTATTAACAAAATCTTGTTCAAAGAAGGGATATAACTATTCTCTATTTTATCACATGTACGGTTATTAACAAAATCTTGTTCAAAGAAGGGATATATAAATGGATTTCATTCCCTGAAGTGGATGCATTAATGTTATATCATTCTGGAAGTAATGAATTAAATGTTACTCCGTATTTCAATCCATGACGTGGTTAAATCAAAGTGTTGAATTAACCATACTAGTTTCTATATCTCATGAAGTGGATATAAACTAATTTCAACCTTAAAGTGCCGAATTAATCAAAACTTTCATATTCCCCGAAGTGGATATAAACTAATTCAATCATGACGTGTTGAATCAATCAAATTTGTAATATCCTCTAAAATGGATAAACTAATTTTAACCTCTGAAGCAATTGAATCAATTTATCGTATCCCCTGAAGTGATGTTCTTTTTAATTACATATTTTATCCCTGAAGTGATAATCTATCTCCATATCCCGATATATGTATGTGGACGATACCTCTATAAGTTTATATATTTGATACTTAGCGACATATTTTTTTAATTTTTTTCTTTAACGTACTATTATATCTTTTTTTTTATATCAGGAAAGAAATTCGCTTCTCTAGACAAGCCTAGAGAAAACGAGAGACCGGACTAACTGGTAGATATACTAACCATCATGTATAACATAAAAAAAAATACTGAAATAATGAAAGAATTGAAAACACCAAAGGAACTAATATAAATTAAAGTCACACAGGGCAAACAACAAGACAAAAAAAAAAGAAAAAAGAAACAAGTTGACAGACTGTCCAACAACGCAATAGGGTCTGGGGAAAAAGTTGTGGACACCTCAGATTATTGACTCCTTAAGAGACTTCCGATGTAGATCACAAATCCGTGGCTAAGCTAGATCATTTGGCAAAGGAATAAGCGTAGCCCCATAGTATATAACAAAAAGAACGCTATTGCTTCCCTTCAATACTACGGTGTAAAAAACATACCATCCCAACCCGTTCAATCCGACTTCAAGCACCTAATTGACCAATTAACAATCCAAAACTCACCTAAAACCCTCCGACACAGTAACAAAGACCACGAAAAGGTCACCACAAGGGTAGACTAGAAACGAGGCGGATGAAATGAGCTTGAAAAGAGATTAAACAAAAAAGGCATTGAAGTAAAGACAAAGGAACGATTGGACATATATAAGAGCTGACTAGGCAACAGAGGTAGAATAACAAATAAAATCAAACCAAATAACAAGAATGATTTTGGTTCAAAGGCCCCCAAATTCTCGATATATAAAAAATATGAAATTGGCAGCGGAGCCCAAACTCATGCGTTCAAAGAGGTTGATGTGTCGTTGGATGCAGGGGGTGGAGCCACCAGGCCGAAGGGGGTGAAGCTGAGGTGAGTGAGGCCAAACCCGAGGTTCGGAAGTGGAAACGTAGAGCCACCATGGCGGGGGGGGGGGGGGTGTTGAGCGAAGACGAGGGAGGGAGTTACCGAGGTTGTAGGAATAGTCGGCGAATGATAGCTCCCTAAGGAGGAAGACAACTGTGTGTGGGCAGCGGCGGAGCCGAAGTCCGAAGAGCAAGCACTCGGAGAGCAGGGCTAGCAGCGGCTAGCGATGTGGGAGATGACCCTAGGTCATGGCTGACGACTATTCTTTATTATATCTTGTACACATATATGGCTGACGACAATTGCATTCTTGTACTTTTTTTTTTCTAACTCCAAAAGAGTAAAGGAATTTATAAACTCTACTAGTAGAAGAGTAAATGACTCTTATAAACTCCAAAAAATTATATGATCATATTTTTACTATTTGTATTGTTGAGAGGTACATGCATGGAATGTGAGTTTATGACATATTTAGAACTATTTTTATTTGATTGGTACAACCAATACATATAACCATAAAACACGATCTGATTAAAAAGGTCACTTTCTAACAACCCGTTAAGCATGAAGCGTGCCCCTTCGGTAGATGATGTGAAAAAGGTCAATTAAGGTTAAGCACTTAACCAAAGTCATTGTTGTGGCTTATAAGTAGGTCACTTTTCTATGATTAATTCTAATATCCCGAAGAACATTATGAATACGGATAAATTATATCTAATACATACACATAGTTGGTCATTACTCTGATACATGTAGTATGACACTAACAAAAAGTTGTGAAAATACCCCTTTAATGACATTTAAATTTTTAATTAAATGCATCACAATATACAAATTTCAATGGATCACAATATTGTATCCTATATGGCTCTAGAAGAGCATTAATATTGTTACAGGAAGTAACAATGACATAAATACTTGAATGAGCATGGTATTGAATACCAATTTCTCACGTCTAATATAACAATCTAAAAGCAAGTCCTAAAGAAATGAGAATGTATACATCTTGTTTATTTCACATTTATTTATCCCATTGAAACTTATGATATTACTAACTAGAAGTTAGTCGATGAAAAAAAAATTGTGAATTTGGTCACTCAAGTGAAATGATGATGATAGGATCATTGATGAAGTGTTCATAGAAATTCACCTATACTTATTACCTCAAGGTGACGACAAATGTCCTTAATTACCTGCGAAGCCAACTGAAGGGGTGCTCGTGCGCAATTAAGTTTTTTGATATGAGTTGGCGTTTTGCGGATAATATGTTCCTCGCGATGAGGTTTGATCGCGTTCAATGTTCACTGTTCAATCGTCGTCTTTAGAGGAAATTTACCGGATGATGTACTATTCTAGAGACTTTCATCTCCGATTAAAGGCTTCAGGAACTCAACTCCGAGGACTTTATCTCAGGGAGCATTGCAGAGCTCTTATTTCTCTTCCTAAAATTAGATCCCTTCTCTGAGGTCCTAAGTGGGGTATTTATAGAGTTATCAAGCGAGTAGCTGGCGGACGACCTCGTGGTCTGGCAGATGACACGTGTAAGCCATGCCCTTATGCCAGAGGGTTTGAGTTGTTTATACTTTAAACGTGTCGATGTCAGCGAAGAGGTGCTTGGCCAGCGAGCTGCTTGCTCTTGTTATAGGGTGAGATGACACGGGGCTTTTGTTTTGCCTAGTGTAAGTGGTATGTTTGTAATTACCAAAGCCTTGATCACAATCTATGTATAAGTCAAATAGTCAATAAGAGGGTCTCTGATCACGGTTTGGGTGACTGGAGGCTCGTTATGTATGATATCATACCCGGTATGGCTTTTGTGTTGGGTTATCCATTTATGACTTCTTACCTCTATTAATTAAGGGGGCTATTTTACAGGGCATCGTCAACTGAAATTCACATAAACACTTACCAAATAGGACTAGAAGATCCTAGGAACCAAAGATCCTCAAAATTTTAAAATATGATTTTTTTTTAAAAATAAAATTTTAATAACATATAAGATAGTTTTTTTGAATATAAATGTAATTTTTGTAACTTTTTAAAGATAGATTTAAAGTTAAAATAATTTTATATTACACTGAGCGATATACAAAATGAAGTAAGGGATCTGTAATGCTTGCATGGATGAGGAGCATAGCAAGCCGAACGAGATTCGGTTGAAATTGGATGACATAATGAAAAGAGACTCAATTAACGATAGGAAATCGAAGTCTTCAAATAACATTGATATGGTGATGCTATGAGGAGAGGATTGCCCTTTTACTTTCAATATATTTGAAAGGTAAAAGAGGATTGTCTTTCAACGAATTTCATTTTTTATCTGGGGAGAGGATTGAGAGCTGAATGATGAATCCTAGGAGAACTTGGAATTAACTAAATCAAGGATGACCATTTTTAAACCAACTACAACAACAACAGCAGCCCAGTAAATCCCGCGATTAAGCGGAGTCTGGGGGGTCAGGATGTACGCACTCATATCCCGACCAAGGTCGGGAGAGTGTTTTCGAAAGACCCATAATATCACGGAACAGGGACCACAGTGCTACTGAAAATAGAAGGCCAACTAAATGAAGGATAAAATACCTCATAATTGCCGAGAGATAAACCAAGATATTGGTGATGAAGAGAAAATAGTAATTTTGCACTTTTAACATCAAACTTAACATAAAAAGTGAGATGAGTGGTCTTTTGTAAACATCTAGCTTTTAAAGGGTGATTTCCTGGAATTTTTAATTTAAGAGGTTGTTTTGTGTAAAGTGGTGTATTTAAAGGGTGTTTTTTGGAATTTAGCCTTAGAAATAATAATTTACATACAAATTATCGTCTTATTAACAACAAATAATATAGTTGAGTTTTTCGATGAATTTTTCAACCAAGTCTGCCACATAGATGCTAGAAATACACGTAACATTGATACAATTTGCCATCTCACCTTTGACGCCACTTTATTTTTTATTTTCCATGAAATTTTAAAATATATTTTAAAAATGAGGGGAGATATGATCAAACAACATAGAAAAGTAAATTTCGATGGGTCTTGGAATCATAATGGAATGGCGACGCATGAGTTTGTAATTCGCGATCTGTCAACAACTCCAATTTCTTCTAGTTGGGATAGGTGTTATAACAATTCTATTATATATGCAGAGGCTCTGGCACTCCATGTATCAGTACCACCGCTAGCAAGTTGAGCAATTAGAAATCAGGGTTTAGGTTTTGCAAATCAAATTGGGATTTATCAAATTTTTTACCAAATTGATCGAGATCTGATCTGGATTCCTGAAGTAAACAGAAAACCAACAACTAAATCACAAAATCCAGATCCAAAAAAGCTCAGACCGCCCTCTTGTTCTTCACTTTTGGGATCTCAGCATTGGCATTTGGCAGCAAGATTCACAGCGTCAATCTGTTCTCTCCTCTCTCCCTTGGGCTAAAGTAATTTTTTTTAAGTGTGGCCTTATTGTAATGGTTATGATTCCTTCCATAAAAAGAAAGTTCCATTGCCGGAGAAGGCAAATAAAGCAAGTGTAACTTTCGGTATACAAACGATCAAACCTAGAAGAACAAGTTCTCTGTCACTATACCTGTTAAAAGTGTAGCATCCATGCATATTCTAGGTATCTTGAAGACACAGAACTGGTAGAACAGAAGCCTTGAAATCGTCATAAAACCTTTGCTCTGAAAACCTGCCTGCCCGTTTTCTTGCAGCCGCAGCCATCTTAGCTTTTTCACTCTCTGGCATCCGTAGAACCTCAAGGATGGCATCTGCATATTCATCCACTGTCTGCGCGAGAAATCCCGTTTGTTGCCCGTCTTCGTCCAAGACTATGTCCATTCTCGGACCTGCTGAATTGTGCGCTGAAAAAAAAAGAGGATGAGTAAAATACATTACCTGCATCAATTGACTGGATAGTGAAGTGGGACAGCTTGTTGGGTATGAATGTTACCAATTGGGATCGCGCCAGCAGCCATATACTCAACAACGCTAATACCGAAGTGTTCATCTATCATGGTGTGGATCCCTGCCATGGCACCTCCCAGAAGCTTAACCAAGTCCCTGCAGTCACCGAGATTGACCAAAGCTCATGCATAAATCCTAATGTGGAATTGTTTGTAACAGTTTGCTGTTTACAAGCTGAGTTACTTTTGCACTGAGAAGTATTTCAACTTATATACATTTATTTGAAGATCCAAAATGCAGAATATTCTAATTTTGATGATGGTTGTTCAAAATGAGTAGCTTCCTATCTACAACAAATCCCAGTGTAGCTTCTTATCTATGAATCTTAATAGGTTTAAAACAATTAGCTGAATTTGCCTTGCAGATCATAGTCAATGTTCTACAGTATACCAAGTTCAAGTATAACAACAAAATACCTCTTTACAAAGACAAGAGAAGAGCTATCTACATTTGAAAGTGCACTGAGTTAGAAGGATGTGGTTAATCGCTCACAAGATTTGACGAGTCCAACCTAATAACTTGGTCAAGGGGTATGAGAACTTGCTTCATGGAGCTGGGCTAAAACATTTTGGTTTTTAAACTTAATTCATGATACCTGAAATCTGTTCCCCATACCCGAGCTACCACTTGGATTTGTGTGACAGTGTAGTCTGTGTCATGTGTGTTTCCATGCTTTCAAACCCGATTCCTAACTTGAACCAAATGCACATAATCATTTATCAAATTCCAACTTGAATAATTTCAAACCCGGTTTCTTATTTCAAACCCATAGCCAGATATGAACCAAATGACACTTGATGAATTGTGGCTCAAATCCACACAAATAAACCCAAAAAAGAGAGACCTCTGTGTCAATGCTTGAGAGGTCCAGACACAAATTCCAGAAAAGAAAGAGGGAGGGAACAATGAATTTATATTTGCACTCAGCGTTGAACAAAGAATGCAGCTGCCAACGGTTTTAGACAGGCTCATACTTTAAAGCTTAAAGAATGAACAATGAAAACGCCAAGTTTTTTGGTCAACAAACAACCACTGCAAAATGAAATTATGATGAAGATGGTAAACAAAAAAGCAATAATACAAGATTTGTGCTAAAATATGTCATAGTGCCATATCTTATTTTTAACTTTCCTATTCAAATTTTCTAGAATAGAAGATCCCATACAGAGAAAGACCAGTAGCAGTGAGAATTTGTTAGTGATATAACAAACACATACTCTCACATCTCATTCACAACTTATTCGACCTATAACTGCAGCATCACTTGAAGGTGAAGGCCCTTAGAAGTCCATATTTTCCAATCGTGAATGTAAATAAGATGTCATATTGTTGACATTGCTGCTACTCACGGAAAGACTCTTCATTTTAGCAAAGTCACATGTGCGGAAAAAAAAGGAAGTTCAATTTTTACTAAAACTGAAGTTTAAGCTGTCTGAATTTTTCTGGTTTTCTACAACACACATATAACAAAGTTTGCATTATAATTCTAATAGTGACAAGGCAATCAGGATATGAAATAATAAAGCCAATGAAGGAAAGCTGGCTATACAAATATTACCAAACATGAATTATGATTCTCGTGAATTTTTCAACAAAGACAACAAGTTATTAAGAGCTAACCTGTACATGATATTCTTGTGGAATTCCACTTGATTTTTGATTTTCAACTCAGTAGCTTGTTCCTCTAACCTTTTCAATCTATCTTCATCAGCCTTATTACGGCAACTACCCACAAACTGCAGTTTAGGCTTAGGTAAGCTAGCATCCAGCTTACTGATGGCTTTTGCGAATGCCTGAAGCTGAAGAGCATGCGCCTGATACAAGAGCAGATAAATTGGCAGAAGTCATTAACAACTTCTAGATGCCCAAGAATGATTGCTCCAACTATGATGTCCAGTACCTTGTGTCTACAAGGTTTAGACAAATGCCCACCTTCTCAGGACGAAATTGAGCAACTGATATGATTATTGGAATTTCGCTCGGTCTTTCAAGTGGAAGAACCTGTTTGACAAAGTGGCATTCAAAATAATGAAAATCAACTTGAGGAATAAAAACATAAATTTAGATCATAGAAATAGCTGTCAGTTTCTCATCAATTGTGAAAAGACAAAGTTTCCGTTACTAGAATACAGTACACATAGACTCTCCAAAGAGAAAGTAGAGGACCAGGTTTGAAGGATTTCCACAAGGAAGATGATTTTTAAGCATTTTATTTGACCAATATGAAGTGTGAACTGTGAACTATATAAAGAGGCAAATACACCTTAAGGTAAACAGCTACAAAGAGAGGCACAAAAAACCCACAGGCCCACAACAAATTAAGAATCAACGTCACCAAACTGCATCTATCGTGATTGTTGAGTGAGGCTTTCTCATTCAGTAATCAGTATATAATGAGTAAAAAGCATTAATCACCTGCAACCCTGACGTGTCACAAGGAGGATAGACTCTTCTGGTACGCTCAGGGATCTTCCAAAGCTTTTCAATATGGCCTTGAGTCCATGAAGAGTTTACCATAGCCAAGTGAGCACAGGAGCCAACTAGCCCATACATCAAACCAAATATCGAATAATAAATAAACTTGCACCAGGATAACCAAGTACTGCAATGCAAACATAAAATTGTGAGAAGTGAGAACAATTGGAAAATAGACAGAATTGATTTACAAAGACATTTGTACAAGAAAATTTCTAAATGAACTTAAGACTCAATATTTACAGAATGATGACAAGGAGTTTTAAAATCCAACTCAAATTAGAAGAACAGGAAATGCCCAATAAATGAAGATTAGAGAATAGCGGTGAAAGAATTCTTGGAAGGGTGAGTTTAACGGAAAACAATTAAACCAAGTAAATTCTCACAGCAAAGCACCAGAATAAGATAGTTTGCCTTCAATAAAAAGTTCATCAACAAGACTCAAGTACCCAGACATATTCATCATCAAAGTCCCTAAAAGAAGAGGAAGACACATAAAGTTAAATCAGATTCATACCTTTGAGCAATCCGAGAATCATTATTGTACATGGCATTACGTTGACGAACACGAGATAACATATCTGTACTTATTGTAGGGTAATGTGTATAGCATATGACTGTGCATCCGAACACACGAGCAAGGGGGTATGTAAAAGCATAGCCACTGGTGTCAATATAGTACAAAGGGGTTAACTTGAGTAGGGCTTCACATGCAAGGTAGACAGAGCCAAAACTCTGGCCAATCATAGTGAAACGAGGATAAGTGTTTTCTTCAATCCATTTCCTTTTAGTTAAATGCACAACCTGAACAGTGAACACAGAAAAATAATGGTTTCAGGGGCAATTCATGGCACTAGAGAGCTAGTAATGCCTATAAGCCTATAACAATGATCAAAAGATGGACAGATGAATCCCATACAGGAAATCAGGAAGCACACATAGAGAGCACAAAAAAATATCGACATATCATACATAAGAGAAACTAGAGATGACCCACAGCTCCAGGGCAAATCACCAGGAGTTCATTCCATAATCAATCGGCTAAACAGATATAGGGCCTACATAAGGTAAAGCCTCACAAATACAAATCTAAGTATGTCCGAGGTTAAACCCTCGAAATTATAGTTGGGCTAATCCATCATGTCACCACCATGTGAGGTTAGAACAATTCCCTTAAAGCTTAACTGAATTGCTCCCAAGTCCTTAAAGCACAACCTTGATCTTTCTGACCCTTCAAGCAATATCTGTGTGCGTACCACATTTTGCGAGTTGGTTTGTGGAATTAAGAACTGTGCTGACGAATCTCAAACCAAAGTCCTCACTGGGGGTTTTTTATTTTCCTTTTTTCAGCCCAATTCCCCAAACTCTAGGCATCGAGTTCCTGCACCCAAGTTTTCATGCTTGGTGAGTTCCCATCCTCTACCACTCTTGATTCCTAATAAAAACCAGAAACCCGAACACCATACCAAGATTTGAACAAAACACCACTTTAAGCGTTTCCTATGCCAGATCATGAAAAATGGTGAAAATCAGATTGGGAAAAAGAACTCGCTATCCATCTTCCCACCAAAAGAAGGCCCAATTTCATCACAAAAGCATATTCATTTGTACCATAATCTGAATTTACTTGTCACACAATTGAATCCACAGCTACGAAGATTGAGAATTTTCCCCAATTCGACAGCGAAAATAAACCCCCCATTGCATTCGATCAATATAATAACAGACAAAAGAAGTAAAATTAAACCTAAAATAGAGAAATAGAAGAAAGCAACGGAGCCGAAAGAGATGAATCGGAGACCTTCGGAGGAAACAACAGATGGACTCCGAATCGATCGGAGGCGCGACGGGAAAGGCTATCGGGGGAAGCATCGTGATCTCCAGTGTAGATGAAGCAGTCAAGGTCGGGCCTTTCGTCCTGGATGGCCTTGACGGCACACCAGAGAACCCGCTCTCCTCCACCGCCGTCGTTGGTGTACGGGTGGAAGAATCCGACGGCTCTTTTCGTGGTTACGCATCGCTTGACCGCGATTTGGAGAAGTCGGAAGATGAAGGAGAGAGGGAAGAAGGCAAGAGTCCACAGGAGAGAAGCCATTGGCGAACTTGCATACGTTGGTCGGCGGGGGGGCGTTGGTTAGGCCTCCGGTGTTTGTTCCAACCAGTTCTGTCACGGCATAAAATCATTTTGTATAACGTACGCATTACGGAGTAATATTTTATCTTTTTTCATATCAAATTAGTAAAATTTAATGGAGTAATATTTATAAATAAAGCTAATAAATGACAATAATATTCGAAAAATGTTTTATCATTTAAATTCATAATTAATTTATGAAAAAAAATAAATACACCGTTGATTTTTATTGGAAACACCACCTATCTTCGTAACTCCTTGCGGAAACAGGTCTGCTACTGGTTGCAGACTACTTTGGAGGTCATGCCAAACACGTTCTTGTGGGAATTTCAAAAGTTTGAAGGAAAAAAAACGAAAATTAAATGTACGTACTCATACAGTAGTCATACCTATATGTAAAAAACAATAAATAAAAAACTCAAAATAGTCCGCACAAAGTCACGGACGGTTTTTTTTTTTAAAAAAATTGTGTGCGCCTTTTTTTTTTTAAAAAAAAAAATTCCCATTTAGTCCGGAAGTAGTTGCGGACCGAAGATATGTAATGTTGGTTGTTTGGCACGACGCTCACTGCATTTTGCAACTGGGTGCGAAATTTACAAACTCAAGATTATTGTACCACATAGAAAGTTCCAAATGATTACATACCCTGTAGGCTGTATCTAACCTATATAGTCTTGGAGAATTTTGATGAGATGTCTATTTTGAATATTTAATTAGATAATATCCATTTCGTTTGTCATTTAAGTAAATGTTTACAATATTTTTGAAATTCTCAAAATACTCGATTCTAATTTGATTGTTGCCTTCCCCTTTTGGATACATCTCTTTTATAACTAATCTTTGCTTCCAAGTGTCATTCCTAAAATAGTGATGCGGATCAAGATGACCTTATGTGGGTCAAACAATGATCTTGATCCAAGCGAGCTCTCAATATCGATTCGAGGACTATTGATGAAAAAGAGTGTCGTCCTCAAGAGGAAGAAGAAGGCGTCACCATGGCTTGATGAGAAGAAGACATTGAAGAAGAGATATTTTAATATTTTAATTATTCAATTATTATTAGTTTTTAGTTCTTTCCATATTTAGTAACTCCTATGTAATTAGAACTATTTATGGAATGTCTCATTTTTAGTAATACTTAGTTAAGTGAATAAACGTGAAAAGGGAAAGTCTATCTCTTTAAGATATTCTCATTGGCCACTAAGTAGGGAATATTTATCTAGGATTTTATTTAATTTATTCTATCTAGAGTTTTTAGAATTAGGAGTCTATTTAAAGACATTCTCTACATTGAATAAAATTAGATTGAAATTAATATTGAAGAAACCTTTTTGGCTAAAAAGGTTCTTCAATTTCCCAATCCAAAAGTTTTTTTGCCTTCAAGTTATTGTTCGATCAATCTTGTGAGAATTTGTAAAGGAGATGACGAGAAGGTCATCCACATAAACTAAGATAAATACATAGTGAAGATCTGAATGAAAAGAGAAGAGGGAAGAATCAAATGTGGAGGGAGAGAAGCCAAGGTCAATCAGAGCATCGCTCAGTTTCGAGAACAAAGCACGGGGTGACTGATTCAAACCGTAGAGTGAAAGATGCAATAAAAGAGGGATATTGAGGATGGATGAAACATGGTGGTTGGGAGATGAAGACTTCTTCTTCGAGTGTCCCATGAAGGAATGAGTTATGTATGTCTAACTGGCGAGCATCCCAATTGCGCATTGAGGCAAGAGAGAAGAAGAGGTGTATGATTGAGGTCTTGGCAACAGGGATAAAATAAGTGTCATGGTAATCTAGGCCATGAAGCTAATGGTAGCCTTTAGCAACCAACCGGGCTTTCCGAGATTCGATTGAGCCATCCGAAAATCATTTTGTTTTGAAAACCCACTTGACGTCCAAGACTTTGGAGGAGGTAGTTGGTGGGACAAGGGTCCATGTTTGGGTTTGGAGAAGAGCCTGGAACTCGGCATTTATGGATGATCGCCATTCGGGGTATTTGGCAGCCTCGATGTATGAAGAGGGCTCTTCGGGAATGGAAGTAGTGGTAAGATAGTGCAGTTTGGTAGAGGAGGGCGGCCAAGGAAGGGTTCCAACGGTTCGTATGAGAGGCCTGGTGATAGAATCCTTTGAGCGGGTGAGCATAGGATGGAAGGACGTCGATAGGGGATGAGAGGAGGAAGACAACATCTGCGGAGTTTCTAGAGATGTCATCTCATAAGAGGGATTAACGTACATAAGGGGAATTGGGCCTGCTAACAAGTATAACCCTGATGGTTTGGAGTGTAACCCAAGAAAACACAAGGTGAGGAGCAAAAATCAAGCTTATGAGATCGGTAGGGACAAAGATGAGGAAAAAAAAAAGCACCTAAAAACTCGTAACAAGGAGTATCAGGTGATTTCCCAAAAAGATAATCAAATGGGGTTTTGTTAGAAAAGAGCGGGGTGGGAAGTCGATGTTGAAGATAGACTGCGGCTTGGACTACAAAGTCACAAAACTACAAGGGAATGGAAGCTCCTTTGAGAAAAGCGAGGGTCATGTCGACAATGCGCCGATGGCGACTCTCAACTGTCCCATTTGGTGAATGAGAATAGGGACAAGTTAGTATATAACCGATGCCCAATTGGTGAAAGAGAGGGGAAAGGGGTTTGAATTCCGTGCCATTATCAGTTTGGACGAAAATAATAGTGGTGGAAAAGAAATTGGTCACAATTAAGCTTAATGAAGCGAGTAACAATGGAAGACACATCAGATTTTTGGGTAAGAGGAAAAATCCACACAAATTTTTAAAAGTCGTCAACAATATTAATAAAATAACGAAAACAATTAAACGAGAGTTCATGGGCTGGTCCCCAAGTATCTATAAATAAAAGTTCAAGGATCTTGGTGGAACGGGTTGGGCTTTGAGGATGAGGAAAGCGATAAGACTTGACCCAGCTACATGTTTGGTAAGGAGATGCCTTAGGGTTATCTAATTTTAATGACTGAAGAACAACAGTGGAAACAGTTGAGGATGGGTGACGGAGACGCATGTGCTAGAGATCCGAGATAAAGGCAGTGATGGTGGAGTTGAGGGCTGGTAGAGGGTCAATCTTCATCGGAAAGACATATAAAGGAGATCATGCGTTTGCAAATCACGAACGATGAATGATCTAAGAAAAATTCAAAAAAGACCTGATTATCTATGCAAAATTTTTGAACAAATAACAAGTTTTTGGTTACAGAAAGAGCATGAAGAGGATGTTTTAAATGCGCGCCAAGGGTGATTAGAGGCAAGAAGTGAGGCATAACCATGTTCGCGAATTGGCACCATACCGTCGACCCGTCACCAAGAGAAATCTGCTCTGTTTTGCTGTACGGAAGAGAATCAAGTCGAAGATTGTCGTTATCGGGGGTGAATTGATAATTCAAATATGTATCCGGATACCAATTGGAGATGGTGTTGTTCGCCTGGTGCGATCGAGGAGGAGGCTGTTGTAGGGATTGATCAAATCGATATCAACACTTGAAGGTTGTGTGACCCTTTTTATCTCACAATGGACAGACTGGCCTTGTGTCAGGTTCCCTGCGGGAGAAATTGTAGTCCTGGCCATGTCCAGCGCTTCCTATCCCCCCGGAGAAGGAACCTCGTCCCCTAGCGTCGGATAAGCCTTGTCCACTGTTGTAACTACCACGACCAGAAGTGCTCCCTCTATTACTACTGCAACCCACGAGCACTAGTGAAATTGGCTTCGGGTGTGGTTGTATTGGTGGTGTTGACCGAGAGAGGGGGAGCATTCAAGATGGAGGAAGTGTGATGAGAGAGATGAGCTTCATGGTTCATCAAGTAGAACATGACATAATCTGAGGATGTCATGGTTAATTAATGAGTAAAGATGGAAGAGATTACATACTCACTGCCTAGACCAGAGAAGAGTTGAATAACAAAATCTTCATCAGTGATGACACGTCCAGTCGCATGAATAGTGTTGATAATTGATTTCACCTCGTTGAAATAATTCGAGATGGATTTCGAGCTCTTCTTCAACGTTGCAAGTTGAAGTCAAGACTGCACAATTTGTGCGTTGGAGTGAGTTGCGAACATTGTGTGATGTCGAGTCCAGATATCAATGGAGGTGGTGCATTCAAAGACTTGCACCATGATCGATTCTGTAAGAGAGGAGGTTAAGATGGTAATCAAAAGATTATCCTTTAAGAACCATTCAATATAAGCTGGAGATGTTTCATCATTGGGCTAGGTTTAGATCTATCAACAAAATATAAAAGATTGTTGGCCTTGAGGTAAAATGAAATTTACTTCTTCCAGATGGGAAAATTCCCATTGGTGAGCTTAATGGCGTTGAGTGTTAAGAAATTAGGTAGGGATATAGTTGAGTTGGAGGAGGAAGAAGCATGTAATTCCAAGGTAGGAAGAAAGGGAGAAATTGAAAAAGGGCAGTTATGGAAGGGCGTGTTTGGCTAGGGAAAATTTTTTAGGGGGTGGAGATACTTTTTGGGGGTGGAGGGGATGGAGATACTTTTTGGGGGTGGATGAGATGGAGATACTTTTTGGAAAATAAGCTCCTGCGTGTTTGGTAGATCGGGGATGAGCGGGTACATGGGCATACTGCAATTTACTAGAATGACCTTACTGTTCGAGGGTAAAAGACCATTTTGCCCCTGAAATTACCCTTGTCCTTCCTTAAATCGGCCTAAACCAGAAGCTGCCCCCTTGTCTCATCCAACCTAGTTTCCAGAGGAGAAAGAAGAACGTGGACCTGGACTCCCATCGCTGGTGAAGACGTCCGTGGTATCCGCCGGCATTTGAAAGGGAAGTTCATCCGGAAGCAAGGCAGCTCCCCCCAGAGGCCGCAAACCCACATCTTCCTCTCACCATGTGAGTTCCTTTACTTCTATCTCCTTTTTTGTGGTGGGTCTTCCTGTGGTCGAAATTGGTTACTTTTTCGAATGGTTTGTTGTATGGATTCCTAATTTCGCTTCACTGATGCATGAATTGAGTCTTTAATTGGTATATTTGTTGGCCAAACTTCTTGTTCACACGGCTAGGGTTTTGCATTCGTCCCGTCGGCTTCCATTGGGACCACATATTTGCACCTATTGATAATTATTCTCTAGTCGAACATCCAATTTGTTGCTAAATTTGTTTTTCCCGGGTGTGTGGGATGATAATGCATTCGTGCCGTCGTTGTTAGCCCACAAGTGCATATGGCTTCGAACGCCAACGGAAACGCAAACGGTAACGGAATGGGTAAGGGGAAGGGAAAGGGGAAGTAGACGCAAGGAGGCGATGAGGAGCCAACGCCCCCTCCCATTTACTAGTCATATGAGCATACCAAATTATTTGTCGAGGTCCTCCTTCGCTACCAGCGGGTTGTCGGGAGAGACCAGCCTTTCCCCTGGGGTGCGCTCACCCCCGAATTCCAGGAGCTGTCGGGGAAGAAGCCGAACATGTACACGTTGAAGAACCACAATCGGGACATGAAGAAATACTACAACGAGTGGAAATCGTTAAAGAATTCTGAGACCGGATTGGGATGGGATGCCGAGAATGGCACGATCAAGGCATCCGATGAGTGGTGGGAGAAGAAAATCACGGTTAGTGCCCTCCTCTAGCTGTCGGTTTTTTGACATTTTTTCCCGTCTTGACTTTTACATAACTTGGGATCATAACTTGGGATCATATCTTTAGAAGAACTCCGACTTCAGTAAGTATAGGAAGAAAGGTATTCAGCTAGAGTTGGAGGACCTTTGGGATCAACTGTATGGGGGAATTGTGGCAACCGGGAAGTACTGTGTTGCCCCCTCGATGGAGCCCAGTCAACGGCAAATAGCTCCCCATGTCGCGGTAGCTGACTTAGGCGACGATCATAATGACAGGGACTACATCAATCTCGATGGAGGCACTGAAGATGGGCGAGGTGGTTTTCAGACACAAGAGAACGAATACGAGACACTCGACACGGAGCTAGACGAGCTGTTCGTGAGCCACCTGCAATCTTGCCAGCCTCCTTCGATGCAGGAGGTTCTCAATGGGATTTCGGAGGATGTGCCCAGCACTAACGGGGCTGCACGAACAGGTTTGTCATCTCCTCCCGTTGACATCAACAAGCGAACAATGGCGTCCGGTTCTGCAGCGGCACAACCACCAGCGAAGAGATCCTCCAAGAAGTCAGAGGCGTCACGGGCTCACGGTTGTACCATGAACACGTTGACGCAGTGAAGGAGACAAGCGGTGCGCTGAAGGCTTATCTTGCCCGGGAGGAGGTCTCCACTAGCAAGCCAGTGAACACAACCAACCAAGCTCTGGACATTGTTGAGGAGCTGTTCCAACAAGGTTTGATTGACGTTGCTGACCCTCTCTGGTGCTTCACTGTGGAGCTGATGCGGGACCCGGAGCGCAGAGACCTATTCCTGGGTATCAAGCACAATGACAGGAGAGTGAGGTGGTTGCAATGGTTGTAGATCTCAATGGGGGGCGTCCTTAGGTCCACTTCGCCCGCTGGTCGAGGATTTCGAACTCCGTCGTCGCCTACATTTGCATTTCATTTTCCCGTCCTCATAAGTGCATTTCGATTGCGTATGCTTTGTTGTTTAGTTTAATCTATTTCGAACTGTATGTCACAAATGGAGGCATGAACCTTATGGTTGTTATTTTCGAACACATACTTCAAACTTATGGTTGTTTGTGTATGCTACTTGTTGCTACCTGTTTGTAATTGCTAAGGTTGTTTGTGCATTCATTTGGTTGTGTGGATTATGCTTATGGATGTGCATTCTTATGGTTGAGTATGCTTATGGGTGTGCATTATTATATTTGCGCGCCCTTTTATTTGGTACTTGTGGTTAATTCCTATCATCTCAATGGGGATCCTCCACAGGGCCACTTCCAATGGGGAGACGATGATGATGCGTCGACGGGGTATCATACTCGTCATCGCCATGCTCCACATATTACAGCGGTATATCCCGGTGGTCCATCACTACTTCACCCGAGTGTACAAGATCCCTTGATATATCTCCGAGTACACTGGTCGACGTTGGGTGCATGACATACTGAATAACGATGGGGAGGTCCGAAGTCTTAACGCCTTTCGAATGGAGAAGCATGTGTTCCTTAAGCTATGTGGGGTCCTAGAGCATCGACACGGACTTCGAGGATCCAATCAGATTTCGGTGATGGAGAAAGTCGCAATATTCGTGAACACAATGGCTTGGGGCCAAAGCTAGCAAAACGCCTGTGAACGCTTCAAAAGTTCCACTTACACCATCTCCGAGGCGATATGGGACGTTTGTGATGCAATCGACGGGGGCCCGGCCAACGGCTTCAGTGGCCTCGCCAGGGAATTGATCAAACCAGAAGATCCCGAGTTCCGTCGGGTGCCCGAGCAAATCGTTAACGACAACCGGTATTGGTCGTACTTCAAGGTAAACTGTTGTACATGGGACCCTTTCCTAAATGTATGGATGACCCAAGTTGTAACTCCTTACTTTTCCCACGCAGGGTGCAATAGGTGTCATCGATGGAACCCATATCCAAGCCACCATCCCCGTCGAGGAGCAGATTCCATTTCGAGGCCGAAAAGGGATTTGTACCTTCAACGTCATGGTTGTTTGCGCCTTCGACCTCATATTCACCTTCATCTCAAACGGATGGGAAGGGAGTGCACACGATGCACGTGTGTTCGACCACGCCCACCGAACACCCGGGTTTCACTTCCCCCACCACCTGCTGGTTGCTACTACCTACTCCCTCCGTTTCCTTTTAATTGACTTTTTACTATTTATGCATGTTTTTTAAGGTGTGAAAAACTATATGAAATAACAATTTTCTAACATATTTTTTTCAATAATCTCATACTTATTGGTGATAAGTATAATATTATAAAATTTTTTTTATTAAAATATTAATATTTAATATAGCTTTTACCGTTCTAAAACTACGTGCATGACTTGAAAAAGTCACTTAAAAGGAAACGGAGGGAGTATGTGACAAGGGCTACCCGGCCCGAGATGGGTACATGGTGCCATACTCACGGACAAAGTACCACCGGCCAATCTTCCAAGCGGCACAACCCAAAAACCTAAAGGAAGCATTCAACAAGGTGCATTCGTCACTTCGCGGAGCTATTAAGCGAGCATTCGGTGTTCTTAAGGGACTGTGGAAGATCCTCCGGTGGATGCCCAAGTACTCAGTCGCATGACAAGTGTCGCTGATAAACTGCTGCTTCGCCCTTCACAACCTTCTCCGTCTTTGGAGAGACGATGTGAATGACGAGAAGGAGTCGAGGTTTCAAGAGCCGGATGATGCAATGGACGAAGACGAGAACGATGCGTACAACCACCCAGAAGGTGCAGATGAGATGGAGGTGGACGACCTGTTCGAGCCAGAAGAGGAGCCACCAGCCATTGGAATCAAGGCTCTTCGTGACTCTATTGCTCAGTAGATATGGAATGATCGATGACCCCGGAGATGATGCGGGTGGGCATCATAGTAGGGTGCAACTCCTTTTTGTGGTTGATGGTGTGACTCGATATGCTAGGGACCTACGGCAAGTGGTCGACGATTGCAGTAAAGTAGTAGGATGCAACCGCTTTTTGTACATGATGGGTGCAGGCATGATGCTGTGACTCGTTAAGCTAGGGACATATGGCTTATGTGTTCGACGATTGCACGAAACTAGTAGGATGCAACCGCTTTTTGTACATGATGGGTGCATTCATGATGCTAGGGATAGGTGGGTAACCAACAACGACTAACCAAGGTCTGGGAAGGCCTGATTTTTGGTCAACAACGTTTGTGCAGGGACTGCAATTTGTATGATATGGTTATGTGGTGCTCAAGGTTGTGGCGTTATGACTCAAGTTATAATAAAAACAACTGGCATGGACAATCATAATAAAAGGGCTTTGGTGAATGATAAACAACACATTTTGCGTTTCGTTTTGCTTGGAACTAGTTTCTAACATATTTTGCTTTCGTTCGAGCAATCTCAAGCATTCGTATGACTCATTTTCGTTTTGTCATTTGATCATTGATTCAATTTGCTGTTAGAATGCAAACAAATGATAATTAAAAACATGTAGCATGCACATTCATAGAGGCAATACAAGCATAGAGTCTGCTACCTGCACCCGAGTAGTGGATGCTACATAGAAGGGGTGCTTGATAGCACCATTGTCAGGGTCCTATTACGATAACATAAAGCTGGTCCAACGGAGCACCTGGCGACCCAAAACCCAACCTATACTGCCCAGGTGCTCGATGGGGATCATAATGTAGTCATATATAGTCGTGTCACCACTCCACACAAAATACAAAATGGGGCGCACGGTAACAATTTCGTCAACAAAACAACAAGTCTAGACCGACAAGGGTTACAACCACACGTGCCTACTTACTTCGAGCGAGCCTGGCAATGACACCCAGGAGGAGGACGATGATCCAACGATTGATGCCTCTCTCGCGCAGCAGCTGCTTGATGCGAACGGTCTCGGCAGCATGATCAGCCCACATCCTGCACAGGAAGGTAGCAAGGCTTGACACCCTCTAAGCAAGGTCCTGCTTGGACGTCTCGGAGATGGCTAACTCCGCATCAGCACTGGTCATCCTCTCAGCAAGCTCGAGCTTGGACGCCTCGGAGATGGCTAACTCCTCATCATCCCTGTGGAGATCCTGCTGGTTGATATGGAGAAGAGCCTCTCGGGCAATGTCACGCTCTCGGAGTGTGGCAACCTGTGCGCGGAGCTCCACGATATCTGCTTCGAGATCGTTGACAAGGTCGCGGTACTCGTTCAGCTCCTCGTTCAGAGCAGGTCCTTGGAGCTGAGACTGCACCTCATCCTCGTCCGTGACTTCCTGCGCGTGGTTGGCCCACGGGTCTCCATAAGGATAATCCCCCCCTTATCCACCAATATTTGTCGGGGTCGCCCGACTGATAGCTGGCATCAGAGTCCTTGTCCGTGTTGGAGTAAGGGTACATGCTTCGAGGGAGAAGAAATGTGTTAGAGCCAATATTAATATGAAAATATATGTGTAGGCTGAATATGGGCAACATTTGTTATGAAGTACATCGGTATGGACTATCAACTATGAATATGCATTGAATGAAAGCTGAGTTGAGAAAGACAATGTCGGACCACCAAACAACAACAAATTCCACCATATCCGAGGATGACCAAGGACATGATAAAGTCGATAACAATTGAAAAGGATGAGAAGGTGAACATGAACATATAAATTTCAACTGAAGAACATGAAAGCAAAGACAAGTGGGGAGGCATGAACATATAGGTGGTGCCTAAAACTATTAAAAAACCAAACAAAAATCAGTGTGACTGTGAGATGTTCATTCAATCAAATATGTATGTGCTATCCAGATTTTAGTTTTGATTTCACTTCCCACCCTCACATCCTTACCAAATATTGTACAATGCAGTCATGAAAAACAAATCAGAGATGAATGCATATGATAAGGAACCTGCAAGACAGATTTAGAAACAATAAAAACAAATCACAGCATAATGGTGGTGTCATGGCAAAGGAGGTGTGAAATATGATGGGTTATGTGCAGCACAACAACCATGAACTGAACCCATGAGGAAGACAAGGCAGTAACCCAACCCTCAACCAAACTGACAAGAAGAAACTTCTAAGCTAACCCCCCTTATCAGAACAACACAAACAAAAGCATGTCATAAAAGCAAGAGAAGACAAACCATAAACAAAACCATTAAACAAAAGCAGAAGAAGACAAACCCTTGCATACATACAAAGCTTAAAACAAAAGCATGTGATATAAGGACAACCCTGGACACAAAAGCACACACAATCGACAATGAAAACCATTACAGAAGCGGTATGACAGTTGCAAACCATTCCAGATCAGACCAGAAGAAGACAAAACTCACACCATATATGGTCTGACATTCGCATAACAACAAGAAAACCAACAGACGACCTTTCATTATTCCATTTGAACATGGGGTCGGCACTGGGACTTCACCCATTGTCCGATTTTGGGGTTTTAGGGGAAGAGGGACTTCTCACATATTGGGGATTAGGGTTAACATTGACGGTTTTTTTGACTCAAAAGAAGAAGAAGAGAGATTAGTACCTTGCATTGAGTGGTGGACGAAAGCCTCGACCTTCTTCGAGAGGAAGATGAACAACCTGTGATTCCGACAACCTGCGATTCAAAAGAAGAAGAGGAGAGATTAGTAGTTGCCTTCGATGGAGAACTGCAATGGAGGACAAAGGGAGGAAGGAAGAGCGAAGAGGGGTTACCTATCGCCGAGTTCCTTCGAGAGCGAAAATGGAGTTCTGAGAAGTGGGAGAGGCGATGAAGACAATGATGATGTATATGAATCTTATATGGGAAGCCAAAGCGTCGGATCCAGGGGCAAAAATGGGCGTTATGGGGTACCAAAATTCTTCCACCCCCTCCCACTCCAAAAACAAAGGTACCAAAATTTGGGCATTTCCCACCCTCGCCATCCCCTCCACCTCCATGTCGTCCACCCCCGCCATCTCCCGCCAAACATCCCGGCGCGCTTCCCCATGAGGAATTTCGTATCTCCCCCACCCTTCCCACCCCCAGCCAAACACGCCCTTAGTGAATATGAAGACAGTTTTCAAAAGAAAGAAGGTGGGTGGGTGGCGTTTGCCTAATGTTCTGATACCATGCTAACAAATGAACTGAAAGTTATGGATTGCCATCCTCTATACATCAGTACAATATATATGCACAAAGAGAACGTGGGCGCGCAATTTTTTTTTTTACAGTAGGCAAGGAGTAGATCGACATGCGATCTTGAAGCCATCTGAAGATGGCTTGTTAGACCCTACGCAGAGTGTCACCGAACAAACGAAAAGAAAAAACTAAAACAACAACATAAAACAACTAGAATTACAACCCTATGTCTTGAGATCTTGTCTTGATTCTTGATATCTGGACTGCTGTTGAGATCACTATAGGTGGTGATGGTGTTGGATCTAGACCCAAGGTCGTAGATCAAAGCGCCTGGCTAAATTGGGTTTATCTGATTTGTGGGTTTTTCAATTTTTGGTGGGTTTATCAGATTTGGGTAAAAACAGACTTGGGTTACCAAATGCGATGACGGAATTTTACGAAACAGGGTTCAGATCTAGGAAGGTTTTGGGAGGGTGAAGGTTCGATAATGTAAAACAAAGTAATATAAAGATACTCTAGAAGGGGGGTTGAATAGAGTATGCCCGTTTTTCGCAGAAAGTCTCAAGACTTTTGGAGCTTGTACCAAAACCTTTGAGATAAACCTGAATCACAAAGTTAAACAATTCGAACCAAGTGCGGAAATAAGGTAAAGCAAATAAGTAAAGAACACGAGTAATTGTTTACGAGGTTCAGCACAACTTGGTCTACGTCCCCGCCTAGGGTTCTTCCACAACCCTAGGATTCAAAGGCTTTATTGATTCGCTTAGCTTAGGATCCTAATAGCTCACCGAGAAGCCTCTCTCCTATACAATTGCAATCTAGTCAACTCACGTTCCCTTGGAGTCCTAGACCAATCTAGAAGAGCCCCACCTCTCTCAGCTATCTAGTACAATCCTCTTACTCTCACAAATCAATAGCCTAGTGCAACTTCCCGAGTTATAAACTCTCGAGTAACAATTTAAATGAATATATCCTATAAGCTCACAGTGACTCTCAAAGGCTTTGAAATAAACAACAAACTCTAGAGCGCTTAGTAGAGAGACACTTTGGAAGACAGAATCGCTTGATGATTGAAAACTCGTGTAGCACTTCTATTTTCTGTCTTCTTCCTTCTTTCCTTTATATACGAGTGGAATGGCGCCTGAGGATCTTCACCAACGGCTCTAGAATCAGGCTTGATCTTCAATCTTCTATATAAGGACACTTCGAAGCCATGATCCGTTTTTGAATAAGATCTCCTCATATGCACCAAAGGAAGGATATAATCTCGAATATACTTCCTGGAACGGTTAGGCATATATATATATATATATATATATATATATATATATATATATATATATATATATATATATATATATATAATATAACGGAAGTATATAATAAGATAAAATAATATACGAATAATTAAGATAGGTTTTGTATTTCATCAACTGTTAATGCTCCAAGGCCTTTGACACAAATATCCTGTCAAAGCCTTTGAAACATCTATTCCGATTTTCATCAAGGGAGGGAGTTATCAATCTCCCCCTTGATGAAAGACAAAACCTGTGCATCCCTGCAACTTAGTCAAAAATAGATAATACAATAGAAATCGGACTAAGTACCTGCAAGGGTTAGACAAATGTTGGATCAAAAATTTTAAAGTATGAAAACATCCAACCGAAAACCATAAATCAGAAACCAAGGTCATCCAAGACCTTTAAGCAGAGGTTTTCAAAGTCTAAGCACCATAGATCATCTCCCCCTTTTTGTCTTTCAACAAAGGGCGGAGGTAAAAACAGTCACCAAAAAGTCACCAAATATTTTGAAAACGTTTCCAAAAACCAGCAAAGTAACAAGTTTCAGGGTTGGGATAGGGTGGGTTAAGGTTTAGGCTTAGTCATCCGGAGCATCATCAGTGAGCCTCGTCCACAGTCCTTCCAGCATCTTTGAAATCCCGCTCATCTCCTTCTGCAGCTCCTTAATATCCAGGCGAACTTCCTCCAAGCCCAACTCTAGGTTGTCCATGCGTTCATCGAAAGCTGGAGTAGTGGGAAAGGCTTTTGAAGGAGTGGCAAGACTTAAGGTCCCTTGGGGAGACCGAGTGATGCCAATCTTTTCAAGGCCTTTAGAGTCGAACTTGCCCGTATGACGCAACTGTTCTTCATTTTTGACATCAATTCCAGAAGCTTTGAAGATAGGGGTCAAAAGGGTAGCAAAGGGGAGGGGAGAGCCTTTTCTAGCTTTTCTGGCATGAGCCATGGTTCCAAGGATAGTGTTGGCCAGACCAAGATCAAGGCCATTTAGGATGCGGTAGAGCAGGACCATAGCATTGTCAGTAAGGAGTGAGCCAGAGTTAAGACGGGGTAAGAGGCATCGAACAATGATGTTAAAAATTATTTTCGCCTCAAAGGTTAGGGATGAGTGGGTGAGTTGCTTTGAGGTGTTGTTGGATGCTTCGGGTAGGAGATATTTGGCTCGGGCAAGGATGATGCAGTTCTCTTTTGAGGGGTGTACATCAGCGGGTGGAACTGGGGTAGGTAGGCCAAAGAAATCTGCAAAGCCATTGGAGTTGAGAGAGATTCTAACCCCTTTGACTACAGACTCCAAAGACCAACCATCGGTGTCGTTTTTGGCTTTTAGGTTAATGTAGAAAAGTCTGGTAAGCTGGGGGTAGTAAACAGTTTCAAGGTTAAGAAGGGTCCAGGCTGGGGAGTTTTTGAGGAGCTCAATGCAAGGTAACTTCAAAGCTTCAAAGAACTCAACATCTAAAAAATCAGAACAACTAATCTTACGAGTTCGAAACTCGTCTACCCACTTACCAGCAGTCTCAGCATCTTGAAACCAAGAGGAGGGCAAGGATTGATTTACCTGGATATAGGCCGGGGGGTCTGCATTCTTTCTGCGCGCAACTGTTGGAGCAGCTCTCTTGACAAGCACTACAAGACTCTTGACAGGGCCCTTCCTGGTGCGCTTGGGGGATGGAGGCTTGACAGCTGCAGGGGCTTTCCACTTCTTCGGAGACGGGGGAGGAGGAGGAGAAGGAGAGGGAGATTCTTCCTCCTCTTCCTCAGACCCCGAGTCCTCACCGGACCCCGCTTCATCTCCTTCAGGTTCCTCGTCCTCTCCAGATCCATCTTGCTCTTCTTCTTCATCTTCTTCAGGCTCCTCCTCGGATGGAACCTCCTCGGCTTCGGCTTCCTTCCGAATCCGCTCAGCTTCTTCCTCGGCCAGTTTCTTAGCAAGTTCGGCCTCCTCATCGGCCTTTTTCTTCCTTAAGGCCTCCTCCTCAGCTTATTTGGCGACATCTCTTTCTAGGAGGGCGTCTAGGTCATCTTCCTCCTCATCCTCGTCTGGTTCCTCAGCCAAGATCTTCCTCTTCCCTTTTTGTTTAGCACTGATCGGCTTCTTAGCAGAGCACTTTTGAGAGCCCTTGGGAACAATGGCCGAGCTCTCAGCGATGGTGCTCTGGACGACAGTTGGGACGATAGCTTGAGGAGCGGGTTCAGGTGTGGGAGAGGTAGCAGGGGCCTGACGTCCCTTGGGGGTGGCGCCAAGTCGTTTGGGTGTGACAGCTTTCTTGGTTTTGGGTGCCATGGAGGAAATCGGTTAGGGTTTTCTTAGAACAGATGAAAGGTTGAAGAGGGAGAAGGTGAAGGGATTTGGATTAGCTTGAAAGTGTGAAGAGATCGGGTACAGTATTGGGTTTAAGTAGAGGGAGTGATGGGACGGGTTTAGGGTTCCAAGGAAAGAAATCATTACATTGCCAATTTGAAAGGTTTTCAAATTCAAATTCAAATATCCATTAAAATCGGACAAGATAACCAAAAAAAAATCTATTTCCAAAAATAAAATATCTTTAACGGTTTAAGGAAATTACTAAATGGGCAATTTTTGAAATCCGATTAAAACAAATATAATTGATTAAATATCTAAAAAGATATTAGAGAAAATTTGCGCCGAAGGCGCAAATTTTCGTCCAAATTAGCCAAATATACATGTTTTTGTAAAATTTGCAAAAGTATACAATACTACACGCGCACAAACACACTCCCCCCCCCCCCCCCCCCCCCGATACCCCCTCAACTGCTCACTCCCTCTCTATCTCTCTCCCGTTTCTCACTCTCTCCATCGCGGTTTTCCTCTCTGCAACTGTTCTTCGACGGTTTCCTTTGAGAAGCGACGTTTTCCGGCCGTTTCGTGCTCGTTTTCATCTGGTATTGAAGGTTATTCAGTATGGCTATCAGCGCAGGTAAGTGTTTTGTTGATTTTGGATCGTTTTTGTGTGTTAGGGTTTTGATTATGTCAGATTATGCGTTGGTGAGGTTGTGCGATGTTGCGATTGTTGTCGTTAGGGTTGTTTGGGATGAATGTGTGTTGTTCGTTCTCAATCGTACTAGTATGTGCGTTATTGAGCAGTTACGACCTCTCTTCTGTAATGCTGACCTCGAGTTTGGCATCTCATTCTGTTCTTTTGGAATTCATCTCCATCACTTTGCATGTCCACTATTTGTCGTCTTTGATTTTTGGCGTGTTCTGGGTGTGGTGTGTGTGTATGTTTGTGTTTGGGTTCATATTTCTGTGGGGCTGATATCTATTTGTCTCTTTGGTTATCTTGTTTTTGTTATGTTGACAGGGACCTCAACTGATCTTGACACCTACAAATGCAAGTTTGATGTGAGTCTATGAAATTTATATAGCAGTTGTTGTCATTTTGTTTGCCTCAAATGCTGACAGGTGTTTTTGTATTCAATCTGTATACATTTTTTGCAGAAATTGAAGTTTTGTATTCCATACAAAGAACGATTCCATGCCAGATCTAATCTATACTGCCGCCCTGGAGTTTGTGACATTATTAAAGAAGAGTTGCTGCCTTTGCACTACAAGATGTTGAAGGAGAGTTTTCTGGGATGGGTGCTCTCCCAGGGCAACAATATGACTGTTAACTTCCAGTTAATCCATCAAATGATGTTGCGGCAGGTTAAGACGAAGAATAAGAAGGAACTCTGGTTCAAAGTTGATGGACTGCTAGCTCGTTTTTCTCTGGCTGAGTTTCATGTAATGACTGGTCTTCCATGCGAAGACCGCGTCTGCAAACCTCCAAAAGCAGTTACTTTTTCTGATTTTCTTGGGATGGATAGATGCTCCCATGATGATTTGATGGATTGTTTCCGACAGATGAAGAAGACGTCGAAGAAGAAGCTAATTATAGCAAGGTTGTTGCTCATTGAGATGGTCGTGTGTTATAGGCGGATAGACTATATCACTGAAGAAAATCTATCACTTGCTTGCGATGACGAGACGTTTGGACAATATCCATGGGGCAGACAGTCCTATGAAGCTCTGTTGAAGTCCTTGAAGAAGTCATCTACGATGGATCGCAAGAAAGCTAGGCCTTCGTATGAGTTGTATGGATATTGGATTGCTTTCCAGGTATTCTGTTTACTTGTTTGATATATCCTTGCAATCAATTCTTACTATGTGTCAGCATTGCATGTATTTATTACTATGTGTCAGCATTGCATGTATTCCTTGATATGTGTCAGCATTCATTACTTGTGTCATCATTTCTCACCATGTGGCAGCTTCTCATGCATTGTTATTGTGTTTGCATGACCACTTGTTTTGTTTTTACAAGCCTGGATATTGGAAGCTTTCCCGGCGTTGGCTGAAAAGTTTGACTGTAATTTGAGGATGAATGATAGAGATCCTCATTCTTTGCACTGGGTTTGCAAGGTTAGGCATACTTATGATGAAGCTGACGAGCTATTCGATGGTGACTTGGTAAGAGAAATATATCAGTGCTGACACCAACTCTGTCTTCTTATATACATGTGTTTTCTTATTTATATTTTTGTTGATGTGCATGATAGACACCGTTGTTCCCAAACTATGGAGAGTTTGCAAGAACCCCAGGTATGGGTTATATTGATGAAGAGGCTGACGATGTATGTGATGCCATTGGTGAGCCTATGTTTTCTCAACCACCTATTGATATTCTGTATGATTGTCGGCATATGCGCAAGTATGCATATGAAAACAAGTTTTTACGTAATGATGGTTCAGAGATTGAATCATTTATGTCTTTTGAGCATGGTTTTGTTGGAGGAGAGGAAGAGGAGAGATCTGCTGAGATAGAGAAGCGAACGAACAGGAAACGTGAGGTTGACGAAGGAAATGTTGAGGGTAAATCTGTTGATGTAGAGAAGGGGAAAAAGAGGAAAATTGCTGACACAGGAAAGCCTTCTAAGAAGAAGCAGAAAGGTCCATCCACTGAGACCCAGGGGAAGAGAGTTGCTGTGAGGAGAGGGCGTTCTAGTGGACCTCCACGAACCAACCCTCAAGCTGGGAGGAAGGCTGACATAGAAGTTATAAAATCAATCAGGAGGAAGGCTGGGAGGATTAGGAAGAAGGCTGTTGACTTTAACAGTGGTGAGGATTCTAAGAGAGATGTGATTCCTTATGCTGACACAGAGCCAACCACAGTGGATGAGGTATTGTTGAAACTACCCATGCTAGAGCTGTCATCCTTGCAATCTTCTATTGTTTTATCTCTACTGCGCATTGAAGAGTACAGTCTCCTCCAGGTGTCAGCATCACAATCAATGTCATTATCATCCTCCATATCATCATCCATATCATCTGACCCCACCGTCTGCATTTGAGTGTCAACAATCATATGATTTTGCCCCCTGTCATACTCAATCAATCCAACTGATTTCCCACTCTCCCTGTCAGCTGTGTCAACAATTGCAAGTGTTTGTGCCTGTATGCTGACACGCAACTCAACAGCATAGTCTACACCATCTAGTGCTGATATATCGAGGAATTCTTTCAAATCAGTGTCACAATCAACAATAAGTGGGGCTTTCAGCTTTTTGCATGGGTGCAAATGACTAAATTGCAATTCAAGAACACTGTCTACATTGAATCTAGTGCACACCTTTCTCTTCAAGTCTTGTAGTGTTGTTGAATCATATAGCAAAAACACCTTTGATGTTGTATTTCCAACAAATTCCAGGCCTGTGTCAGCAAACACCCATGATCCACCAAATACTACTGTAATCACATGAGGTTCCATTTATGATTGACCTATCAATTAATTAGAGACAATATGCAAACAAGCACAATGAGTTAATTCTGATTCCATGTCAGCATGATAGATATAAGTTAGATACAGGTAATATGTATACAAGTACAATGAATTGCATCTGATTCCGTGTCAGCCTGATAGAAATAAGTTAGATACATGGCATTTATTTACGAAATCTCAGACAGTGTCAGCATTACACAACGAGGTCAGAAATCAAAACAGATCTATGTAGAACAATTCATACAATTATTTCCTTTCAATTCATTCAAGCACAACATTTCGAATTCATCCAACAGACAGATTTAAGGATCGTGATGTTGACAGATCGAGTATCTATTAACGAAGCAGATCGACGAAGAACTTGAAACTCTATATATTGTTGACGACTTACTCTGATTTGTATCGAAACAGTAACAACCGAAGTCGAAATTACACGATCTATACTATACGACATCATCTATTTAATATAAAACGATATTTAACACGAATTGAAGTTTTTCTCACAGATCTATGAACGACAGATCTACCAATTATACGAATGCTGACATTAAAACCATAATTCAGTAATGCTTTGATATTAGATAGATGTAGTACCGAAAATCAGGAGGAGATCGGCGTTGATCAATACCTACAGCGATCAAAAATCAGATCTCGGTCTATCTCGTGTCAGCGTTGGCGAAAATCAGAAGGAGAGATCGGGGGAGGGTGCGCGTGTAGTATTGTGTATATTTTGGCAAAATTCCCGAAATCGTGTATATTTGGCTAATATGGCCTCCGGATTTGTATATTTGGCAAATCACCCCAAGATATTAACCAAAAATATATGATCCGATATATGTACTCCACCATTTAGTTCACACACCTTGACATGGTTCTCAAGGGTCTTGACACTAAGTAGAATTTATCTTTCGTAACGGGAAAGCTCCCCCTACGAAAGTGCATCCTTGTTAAGCATCCCAATCTCTCGTCTAATGAAGGTGAACCTGTCCTCTGCCAAAGGCTTAGTAAAAATGTCAGCCCATTGATAATCAGTAGAAATAAAAGATATGGACACATCACCTTTTTCAACATGATCTCTAATGAAATGATGCCTTACATCAATATGTTTGGTCCTTGAATGCTGAACAGGATTCTTAGTGATGGAGATGGCACTTGTATTGTCACACTTAATTGGAATACCTTTGAGGTTAATGCCAAGATCTCGCATTTGTTGAGCTATCCAAAGGATTTGGGAGCAACAGGCTCCAGCTGCAATGTATTCGGCTTCTGCAGTGGATAGAGCAACTGAGTTTTGTTTCTTTGAGTGCCAACTGATCAAAGATGCTCCTAAGAATTGGCAACATCCTGATGTGCTCTTCCTATCCACCTTGTAGCCTGCAAAATCTGCATCAGAATATCCAATTAAAGTGAAATCCTTTTGCTTTGGGTACCATAGTCCAAGTTCCTTAGTGCCATTGAGATATCGAAAGATCCTCTTCACAGCCACGAGGTGAGATTCTTTAGGATCAGCTTGAAACCTAGCACACATGCAAACACTAAACATGATGTCAGGTCTACTAGCCGTGAGATATAATAACGATCCAATCATTCCTCGATACTCCTTTTGATTGACACTTATTCCAGTCTTGTCTTGATCTAGAGACAATGTTGAGCTCATGGGAGTCTTGGCTACCTTGGATTGATCCATCTTGAACTTCTTCAAGAGATCCTTAGTGTACTTGCTTTGGTTGACAAAGATCCCTTTCTTGGATTGATGAACTTGTAATCCCAAAAAGAAGTTGAGTTCACCCATCAATCTCATCTCAAATTCACTGCACATGATGTCAGAAAATTCCTTGCACAAAGATGTGTTAGTAGCACCAAATAATATATCATCAACATAAATTTGAATAACCAAAATGTCCTTTCCTTTGGTTTTGATAAAAAGAGTCTTGTCGATCAACCCCCTTTTAAAATCATTTTCTAAAAGGTATTTTGACAAGCGCTCATACCAAGCTCTTGGGGCTTGTTTCAAACCATAAAGCGCTTTGTCAAGTTTATAAACATGATTGGGAAATTCTGAGCTTTCAAAACCTGGGGGTTGAGCCACATAAACTTCTTCCTCTAAGAAGCCATTGAGAAAAGCACACTTGACATCCATTTGATATAACTTTATGCTCATAAAAGATGCAAATGCTAATAAAATGCGAATGGCTTCAAGCCTGGCTACGGGAGCAAAGGTCTCCTCGTAGTCAATACCTTACTCTTGATTGTAGCCTTGAGCAACAAGCCTTGCCTTGTTCCTCACAACCTTACCATTCTCATCTAGCTTGTTTCGAAATACCCATCGAGTGCCAATGACTGATTGATGCTTTGGCCTAGGCTTCAAGGTCCAGACTTTGTTCCTTTCAAATTCGTTGAGCTCACTTTGCATAGCAATGATCCAGTCTGGCTCCTGAAGTGCCTCATCTACCTTCTTTGGCTCAATAAGAGAAACAAACGCGTGAAAAGCACAAAAATCTTTAAGTTTAGAACGAGTTTGAACACTAGAAGTAGGGTCAGAAATGATATCCTTTAATGAGTGTGATGAGGAGTATTTGAATTTCCTTTTGCTAGTCTCAGCTCCTTGATTCGTCACACTGGTAGGATTGACTTGTAGTGCATCTGACTCCGTGGTCCTGTTAAGTTCAGTTACAGCAGTTTCTGAAGTCTCAACACTGTTGGATTGGACACCAAGGGCTTTGGATGAATCTTCAACACCTTGGGCCAATTCTTCAGTGTTGAGAATCGGTTCCTGCATGTTCATCTTCTCTGTATTCTTGGTAGCAGCATCATCACCTTCCTCGTTCTCTTCATGGATGTTAAGATCTATATCTGCAACACTTTCACTCAAAGCACCGTCATTGCATTCATCAAAAATAACATGTATACTTTCTTCAACAACTTGGGTCCTTTTATTGAAGATTCTATAAGCTTTGCTACTCGTGGAGTAGCCAAGAAATATACCTTCATCACTACGCGCATCAAATTTCCCAAGGTTATCTTTTCCATTGTTATGAACAAAACAAGTACAGCCAAAGGGTTTAAAATAAGATATAAGTGGTTTGCGGCCTTTGAAAAGTTCATAAGGAGTTTTCTTTAAGATAGAACGAATAAGACAACGATTTAAAATGTAGTTAGCTGTGTTAACAGCTTCAGCCCAATAGGTTTTAGGTAATGCATTTTCTAAAAGCATAGTCCTGGCCATATCCTCTAAGGTGCGGTTCTTGCGTTCCACAACCCCGTTTTGTTGAGGTATCCTAGGAGCAGAAAAATTATGGGAGATGCCATATTTAGCACAAAACAAATCAAATTGAACTTGATCAAACTCCCTACCATGATCACTCCGAATAGACACTATGGGCTCATTTCTTAAAGTTTGCAACTCCTTACAAAGTTTTAAAAACTCAAATAAGGCCTCTGATTTTTCTTTCAAAAAAGCAACCCAAGTATATCTAGAAAAATCATCAACGACAACTAGCATGTACTTTTTACCATTGGGAGATTTGACTCGCATAGGACCACATAAATCCATATGTAAAAGTTCAAGGGGTCTAGAAGAACTTACCTCGTGTGCATGCATTGCACATGTCAATACCTTTGAAGTCCATCTCAGGTAGCCCTCTTACAAGCCCTTTGGACACAAGCTTATATAGCGTATGTGGACTCACATGACCTAGTCTCCTGTGCCAGAGCTTTGGATCGTCCGTCAAAGCCTTTAGACAGGTTAAGCTTCCTTGTGCCACTTGATCAGCATTTACGGCGTATATATTGTTGTAACGATATGCAGTCAGAATAACTTCACATGTATCTTCTCTGCACACTATACATCTTTTCTTGTTAAATCTGACATTGTTACCATTATCACATAATTGAGAAACGCTAAGTAGATTATACTTTAAACCATTCACAAGATAGACATTTTTAATACTATGGCTGGAATCACTTCCAACACTACCAATACCAACAATGTCGCATTTCCCTTTGTCACCAAGAGTGATTGTTCCCGTGGATTGCTTCTTTAGATCATGAAAGAGAGAACTCTTCCCACTCATATGCCTCGAGCATCCACTATCAATAATCCATTTGTGTTCTTTCACCTTGGTGATTTCCTGCAAGACAAACATCAACCTTTGTGGCTAGACCAATAAGCAAATTTGGATCCATTGTTGGGGTAAACCATATTTGGTAAAATAGTGCCTTTTGGGACCCAAACTTGTGTTATCCGTTCTTTTCTCAAATGAACAGGAAATGTATTACGAATAATATATGGACCCTTTCTTCTATAAGGGCAGGTCTCCTTTACATGTCCCTTTCTCGCACAGTGGTGACATATAGGAGAGGTTCTGCTTCCTTTTGCCTTTACAAAAGTGGTAATGTGTTGCTTCTTTAAAAACTTTGGATTGTATCCAATACCACTTTTGTTTAGAGAGCTTTGTTGCTCACCCAACATCTTATCGAGAGTGACTTTGGATTTGGTAAAACTTATGAGGGCTGTCTGTTGGTCTAGAATCTTATTATTCAGGGAGATCTTCTCGTTCTCTAAGTCATGATGCTCATTTCTTAGAGAGGAGAGATCTTGCTTGAGTTCAGATTTCTCCGAGTCAAGCGTCTTGACTTTAATGTCAAGACCTGAATAAGAAGCTTCAAGACCTTTGACCCTCATAGACAGATCCTCAATAGTTCTTTCCTGGTCCACATTTCTCTTAATAAGAATGTTAGTTTGGGCAATAAGATTTTCTTCATTGGCAATCATATTGGAAAGGAATTCCGATAATACCTCTTTTGGACTTTCCATAAGTTCTCTTACAATAGCTTCAAGCTTTTCATCGTGGGATTCATCTTCTGAGGCCATAAGACAAATGTTGGCCTTCTCATCGTCGGAGTCAGAGTCGGAATCACTCCAAGTAGCCACCATGGCTTTCTTTTTCCATTTGTCACCTTTCTTGGGCTGGCTCCTTGTCTTTTGAGGGTAGTCCTTCATAAGATGATCTGTTTCACCACATTCAAAACAAGACAACGGTTTAGTTTTCTTTTCATACTTGTTGTATTGAGGCTTACCTCGAAATTTTGAAGACTTTGATCCATCCTTGTTGTTGAATTGCTTCTTCATTTTGAGAATTCTAGCAAGGCCTCTTGTGATAAGAGCAAAAGGATCATCCTCATCATCATCCTCATCTTCGGAATCAGATCCATCCTTGGGCTCATCCTTCTTAGACTTGAGTGCCAAGTTCTTAGTGCTAGCTGGAAGTTCTCCATCGTCTTCATTAAGGATCATCTCATGCGTGATCAGCTTTCCAAGAAGGTCATCAAGGGGTAGAGTGGTGAGGTCCTGGGCTTCCTCTATAGCTGTTACTTTAGGACCCCATTTCTCCTTTGGAAGGCACCTCAGTATCTTCCTTACTTTCTCAACGTTGGTAAAACTCTTGCCGAGAGAGTCAAGGTTGTTGGTGATTTCTGTGAATCGTGTGAACATGGCCTTGATTGACTCATCAGACTTCATCTTAAAGAGCTCATACTTTCGAAGGAAGATGCTGATCTTGGTGTCTTTCACTTGGCTCGTTCCTTCATAGGTGACGACCAACTTATCCCAAATCTCTTTAGCTGACCTACAAGATGAAATACGGTTAAACTCATCAGTGCTAAGACCACAATAAAGTAAGTTAATAGCCCTGTAGTTCTTGGAGATGGTTTCAAGATCTGCTTGGTTGTATTCAGACTCCTTCTTTGCAACTTTGGTGTCATTTGGTCCATCCTTTTCTGGAATCTTCGGACCATTCTCTATAATGTTCCAAAGCTCTAGATCTTGGTCTATGATGAACATCTTCATCAAAGATCTCCAGTGGACAAAGTTGTTTCCTACAAAGAGTGGCGGTCTGCTTGTGGACCTTCCCTGTGCAAATCCTCCGCTTGCTTCACCAGACATGATCGAAAACTCACAAGATTGTTAGATCAAAAACAGTGAGTAAAGCTCTGATACCAATTGAAGGTTCGATAATGTAAAACAAAGTAATATAAAGATACTCTAGAAGGGGGGTTGAATAGAGTATGCCCGTTTTTTGCAGAAAGTCTCAAGACTTTTGGAGCTTGTACCAAAACCTTTGAGATAAACCTGAATCACAAAGTTAAACAATTCGAACCAAGTGCGGAAATAAGGTAAAGCAAATAAGTAAAGAACACGAGTAATTGTTTACGAGGTTCAGCACAACTTGGCCTACGTCCCCGCCTAGGGTTCTTCCACAACCCTAGGATTCAAAGGCTTTATTGATTCGCTTAGCTTAGGATCCTAATAGCTCACCGAGAAGCCTCTCTCCTATACAATTGCAATCTAGTCAACTCACGTTCCCTTGGAGTCCTAGACCAATCTAGAAGAGCCCCACCTCTCTCAGCTATCTAGTACAATCATCTTACTCTCACAAATCAATAGCCTAGTGCAACTTCCCGAGTTATAAACTCTCGAGTAACACTTTAAATGAATATATCCTATAAGCTCACAGTGACTCTCAAAGGCTTTGAAATAAACAACAAACTCTAGAGCGCTTAGTAGAGAGACACTTTGGAAGACAGAATCACTTGATGATTGAAAACTCGTGTAGCACTTCTATTTTCTGTCTTCTTCCTTCTTTCCTTTATATACGAGTGGAATGGCGCCTGAGGATCTTCACCAATGGCTCTAGAATCAGGCTTGATCTTCAATCTTCTATATAAGGACACTTCGAAGCCATGATCCGTTTTTGAATAAGATCTCCTCATATGCACCAAAGGAAGGATATAATCTCGAATATACTTCCTGAAACGGTTAGGCATACATATATATATAATATATAACGGAAGTATATAATAAGATAAAATAATATACGAATAATTAAGATAGGTTTTGTATTTCATCAACTGTTAATGCTCCAAGGCCTTTGACACAAATATCCTGTCAAAGCCTTTGAAACATCTATTCCGATTTTCATCAAGGGAGGGAGTTATCAGAGGGGATTTCATCTGAGAAGTTTGGGGTAAAGGGATCTATGAAGGTTTTGGGAGAGGATTTCATCTGAGAAGTTTGGGTAAAGGAACACCAATTGAATACAAGAGATTTAGAATTAGAAATTAGCTCTTGGGTTTGGGTTGTTTGCTCTTCGCACAGAGGAAGGCCGAAAGAACCATCGACAAGGAGGCAACGATCTCAGCAAAGCGATAGAGGGGAAGGCCTGGGAGGTGAAGAGCAGCATCGTGCGGGGGGAGGCGCCGAGAAGGGGAAACCGTTGGAGGACACTGGCAGAGGACGCTGGTGGAGGACGTTGGTGGAGAGGACGCTTTGAGGAGGGGCGAAGCAAGTGGAGTCACCAACGGCCAAGAAGTTGAGAAGGCTCAACCCTTCGGCGCCGCTGGTGACCACCACGGCCGGATAGATGGGTGCATGTGGGCGCGCAATTGTTGCGGTTGCTGTAGCACTTATATTGGGCTTAGGGAGAGACCTCATTTAGGCCAATACATGGGCTAATGGAACAATATTTCTCTTATATCTAGTATTCTAGTATTATGCATTTCGGCGGTCCGTCTATACCATTTCCTTTATACTGGCTAGTGTTCCCCCCCCCCCCCCCCCCCCGAAGCCAACGGTTTAGTCCATCGCGCACAACTAGTTTTTATAGCAAGTAGTTTTGTGTATGTAGTTTAAATCCTAATATATTACGAACTACTCGATCACCCGTTTGGCAAAAACATGTTACTATTCACACACATTTTAAAGATGATAAGACTATATAAATCATTACTCCCTCCATTTCAAAATAATTAAATGTCGTTTGACTTTGGTGCACGTTTTTAAGAAGGTAAAAACTCAATAAAATACTCCTTCTGTTAATTAAAACTTGTCGTTTACTATTCATGTACGTTTTTTAGAATAATAAAAACTATATAAAATATTGATTTTTTTTTCACATTTGTTTTTATAAATCCATACTTAATACTCCCTCCGTCTCGAAATAGATGTCGTTTTAGCTCTTTGGTTTTGTATCAAAATAGATGTCATTTTAGGTTTTTTAGGTAGTGGATAGTAATGATTTGTATTGATTTGTGTGTTGTTGATTTTTTTAAAGGTTTTGATTGGTTAAAAAATATAGTGGGTAATAAAATTAATGAAAAAGTTAGTGGAATGATGATGTTGATTGATGGATGAGTGTTTTTATTAAAATTTGTGCATAATGCTAAAATGACTTAAATTTTGAGACGGAGGGAGTAGTAATAAGTATAAAGTTATTTTAAAAAAATATTTAAAAAGTTAATATTTTATATAGTAATTAACACCTCAAAAAGTGTGCGTGAATATATACGACATTTATTTTGAAACAGATGGAGTAATTTTATTTTTTTTGTAAATCCTTTTAACAATTTCATACTTTTTACTAATAAGTACGAAATTCTTAAAAAAATTATAAAAAAGTTGATATTTTGTAGTATAGTTTTCACCTTTCTAAAAAAACTTAAGTAAATAGTAAATGATCATATACATATATTTTAATTTTTATCAGACAATATATTATTTGAATGATGGGATCAATTATATAATTTTTTTTTGTATATTATTTGGAGCGTGAGATAAAGACATGCATATATCCCGCAAATGTATATTATTTGGAGCGTGAAATAAAGATTACAGCCCATTTAGAAGTACTTAAAAAGGAAAATTAAAGGAAAAAAGATACAAATTAATTAAGTCTGCAAAAGTAATTTTTTACCTTATATATAGTTGTCTGTTGTATTACCAAAGAGATCTCACTTAGTTCTAGTTAGCATAAGATACAAATATATATTGTCCTCATTCACAAATTTAGATCAAGTGCACTACCTGCACCTTTGTCTGCTACCGATCTTGCAAACTTTCTACTTCCATGGCCTCCTCCTCTGGCCTCATCCAGCCCTGATAATGACGAAGAGGGCGGAAACAATGAAAGCGACAAGCTGTCAGTCTCTGCCTCTTCATCGCGATGATCACTAGGCATTAGTCCAAGGGAGAGGCTCAGATCTATGTTGGCATCTGACTCTGAGCACTTCCTCTTTGCTCTTGCAATGGTATTGCTGCTAGAGCAACTAGGCTTGGATTCAACAAGGATAGCAATGGGTTCGGTGGTGGTGATAGTGCTCCTGTTAGGGTTGATATCTCCGGCATTTGGCCTAACTGAAGATCGCCAAGAGAGATGGGTGTTATTATTATATGGCGGAAACTCTTGTCGTGCTTGTTGGGGTTTTGAGGAAGTCGGATGATGCTCGTTGTAGGACGATGAAGAAGGGATTCCTACATGGGAACTTGAAGCTTTACTTGCTAAGATCCTTTCACCAAATAGGGATCCATAAAACCCTTGCCTTGCCTTCTCCAATGCTTTATTGATCTCGTTCGAGTAATTGGTGTTGTAGATTTGGTTTAACACTAGGCCTTTGTTCCACGGCAAATCACTGCTTCTGAATAGAAATCAATTAGTGATCGATCAGTTATATGTATATAAGAACAATTATGAGATGGTACTTGTGATTTTCCTAACTATATATGATTTTATGTATGTAGGGTTTGGATTGGTCCATCTTTTGTACCGTGAATCGGAAGCTGGCCTTGGATTGATCCCTTGAAGCATTGGAAGTTGGCTGAAGTTGTATATATGCTGCTGTTTTCTTCCATCTCCTCCAAAAGGTCCCGGATCGCTGATAGCTGTTTATACACAATTAATATCAAATAAGATGAACACAAACCCTAAAATTAATCTGCCTTCAATAAATCTTGATGTGTGTATATATGGAGCTTGAATTGCTATATGTCGATATGATGAAGATTGATTACCTTGATTCGATTCATCGATCTTTTTGCTCCTATACATCTGAAAGAAGAAATTATCCAAAGAAGAATTGAGATCCAAAATCAGATCCAGAAATCTAAAAGATCCAAATTCAATTCAATTGGAAATTATAAATAACTTTCAATTATGATATTGTGCACCTGAAGATGGCTCTTCACATGAGCTATGCTTAACCCTTTGATATTCATGAGCTGAAGAACCAATTTCGGTGTCGCTCCTGCATTAATTAACTAAACTTTGTTATAGAATATACAATATATATATTGGCATCTAGCTAGCTAAAATAGCTGTAACATAGCTAATTAATCAAGTGGATCAAGTTAAAGAAGAAGATCTGAACAAAAAAGGGCTAAAATTACTTAAGTTGAATGAAACAAAAGACTCAACTATCTTGGCCTCCTAGCCTTTCGACAGCGTGAACGAAGCAAAGGTGAAGATCAGGAGTCCAACGAAGCCTCGGCATCTTGGACCGATTATACTGCCTAACAGATCCGGAAGCACGCTTCTTCTCGCTCTCCTCAACTGTGCTGCTACTCGAGGTGGTTGCCCCACTCTTCAGCTTCATGTTATCATCGTCTTCATTTTCATCGAGCTCTTCTTCTTCTTCTTCTTGCTCCTGGTTGTCGTCAGACCCGCCATCTCCATCACTAGCCATGGAGTAGTACCGATCCCTTACAATACTATCACTTGCCTCCATATGATCAGCTTGATCAACTAATTAATTTTGGTGTAATATGATTGGTTTCGATTTCTAGGGTTTCTGAAATGGAAAGAGGAATTGATGTTCAATGAAACAAGATGAAGCAGGTGAGTTGTTGGAGAAGGAAATTCCAATCCCTGATATTCCTGTATTACATCATCACCTCTAACCTAATCATCTATATATGACAATTGTATTTGAATGGGATGGTCGATCTGTATATATAATATATATGTGTATAAATTTATACACATATATATATTTGTGGTTGATATATAGTTTCATGGACTTGCGCGCATTAATTGGGCAGCAAGGTAGGAAGGGGGAAAAAGAATTTAAGGTGAACAGAGATATATATAGCAAGGATATTACAGTTAAATTAAAATCTTGACACCTATAGCTACATCCATTTTGAAAAGTTTGATTTTTTTTTTTTCTCATAAAAATAATAATGTTTCACATGCATGTGATTTAAAAATCATATATTAATTGGAAAGCACAGTCTACAAAAACCCATCAGTGAAATGTGTGATGTGCTACTAGCTTCAACTAATTGTGATCAAATTTGAAATTCCTTAGGAATGATGGTTAAATTCATTAATAAAGTTTAGAGAATGTATGCAGTTATAACCAAGGATAAAATTAATTAAGCACACCCCAAAATGCACTTTTTATTCAACTGCGCGCATTATTCATATAGATGCTTGCCAAGGTAAGAAAATTGCACTCAGGGTCAAGGAGATACATTAAGAACAAGGATCAATGATTATAAACTATAACTAATGGTGGTTGTTTTTTGTTTGTGTGTGTGGTAGCAGTAGATCCAGATAGTATCTCGGTTGCCCACTAATTTCCTGTAATATGTTTTTATAATAATAATAAAAAATAATAATAATAATAATAATAATAATTTTTATAATAATAATAATAATTCTTATTCTTATTATTATTATTATTATAAAACTTTATTATGATGAAAAAAATTTACATAAAGTTAGTTGAAAGTCTCGTAATAAATTGAGCTCCAACTCTTTTTGAATAGTGAAACCAACTCTATGAAATATATCACCATTATTATTATTATTATTATTATTATTATTTATATTATTATTATTATTATTATTATTATTATTATTATTATTATTATTATTATTATTATTATTATTATTATTATTATATATGTGACCTATAGGTTCACCAGATTTTAATATGTCTATATATTTTTATTTAACTGAAAAGTAAATACATATATGGCTATATATTTGTTTCATAAAATCTTTATAGAATTAATTAGGGTTTGGTTATTTCATTCAAATTAATATATATATATTATCGAGAGTGCTTAGTACTAGATATATAGTTGTTGAGATTGATCGAAGGTTGTGTGGATTTACAATAGTTAGTTTTCACTGTGAATCACCCCCTGGCCCCTAGATGTACGTTAATCATGGTACATTGATTTCACTACTAGAAAACCCGGCCATAATGGACGTTTTTTTGAGCCATAATAGACGCTTAAAAGCGTCTAAATTATGCATTTCGACGCTTTAGAAAAGCGTCGGTTATTTCAACGTCGATTTTTTATCGACCCTATTTTACGTCGATTTCTTCGACCTCTTTAAGCGTCGAGTAATACTTTTCGACGCTTTTAGTTTCATTCCATGTGAAATTTTGGACCGGCTTAAAAGCGTCGAGAAAAACGTCATTCTAGACGTATAAAAGCGTCGAGATTTTTTGGACACTAAAGAGCGTCGAAACATGGTAAACTTTACACTAGAATTTCGACACAAAAAAGAGTCGATTATGGTTTGGCGCCAAAAGGTCCAATTTTTTTTTATATAAAAAAACGTGAATTCAGTGGGTGGAATTGACCAAACCACTAATTGCTCTCAATTCAATTCCAATACGAAATTAACCTGATCGTTCTCAATTCAATACCTATACAAAAATATAGTTAGGGTTTCTAAATTGAAGAAAAGTGGAATTGATTAAAAACACCAATACTAATTCCAATTCAACAATGTCACACCTGTTCGTTTTCAATTTAATTCCAATTCAGCAACGTCTCAAAGACAAGCAACAAGCTAGGAAACTTAAAAATTAGAACCTGGAGCATTCTTGAACAATTCATGCTATTTAAAATAAAAATATATTCAAATCGGCTTGCCAAATGTAGGTCTGGAAACTCTCTAGCTTGGTGACTTTGGCACACAAGTATCGTCCAATCCATTATGTGTACTATTATGATCACTTGCAGCTGAACCAGCCTTCACACAATCAACACAAATATATATTGTAAGTTAAATAGAAAAAGAATCAAATTATAGACAAGTATTAAAAGCATACAATCTATACTAGTCAAATCCACTAATTGTACGTGTCCAAAATGAAAGAACAATTCATCAACAAAAAGAACGCAGCAGAAACTCTGAAACTGGTGGTGGCAAATAACACAGCAGAAACAACATAGCAGAAACTTTGCAAACATAACAAAAATCAACTTCTAGACAAGTATTAGAAACTCTCAAAGGGTTTTCATAGAATCCAACATAAAGAACGCAATAGAAACTGTCAAACCTCAAAGGGTCATCAACAAAAAGAACGCAGCAGAAACTGTCAAACCTGAGAATATAACATAAAGAACGCAGCTTCTAGGATATAACAATAAGAACGCATCAGAAACTCTCAAAGGGTTTTCATAGAAGCCAGCATAAAGAACCCAGCAGAAACTGTCAAACCTCAAAGGGTCATCAACAAAAAGAACGCAACAGAAACTGTCAAACCTGAGAATATAACATAAAGAACGCAACTTCTAGGATATAACAATAAGAACGCATCAGAAACTCTCAAAGGGTTTTCATAGAATCCAACCTGAGAATTAGCCATGCGTAATGCCGTCTGGACAACATTAAAGAACTCGGTTTCTTGTGCGTCAACTCAAAAAACTCTAAATGACTCGGTTGATTTCCCTTGGATTCAACCTAAATTTGAACAAACCATTTAAATATAGTAACATAAAGTACCTCATAATTAGATTAAACTATCAAATATATATAAGGAGAAAACATACAAAATCAGCTCTCTTATTAGCATAACTTATGCAACCGGTAGTGTACACGTGACTTTGGGATGCTCGTGCCTCTTTTCCACAAAGGGACCTTTTCTGTAGCATTTTAAAGTACTCAATGAAAATATAAATTGTTTAAGTATTGCTAAATATATTATTAGGAAGAAAGGTACAAGTGTAAGAACTAACCTTTCCCTTCGGTGAATACCAATACTCAACCAAACGCATCCAGTTGTCAAGTGTATGTCCAAGGGGTACATCGTTGATAATTTGATCTTTTGACCTCTTATCTAGGTTAAATTTCAGCCTCTTCAAAGTGTATTTATAATGCTTCCACTGTTTGCAAACACGCCTGAGTATTGCATTATCAAATAACTTTCCAGCTGGGATTACAAATTTAGCCTGAAACATTGAACAATTCCATATTCAACCAAGGTGGATGCACTTAAAACCATAATAAATTCAATTTAAAATATATACATATATATAATTACAAGAAACTTACTCGAACTAACTCAACGATGACCACTTTATAATGTTTATTGACATCATGCCAACTATCTTCTCCAATAGGACAAAACCTCTCAATCTTAGCCAATGAACCAAGGTATTTAACAAGAATGCTCCCAGCTTTTCGGATAGGTTGGTTGAGATCATTAAAATTGACAATGCACCTGACCCCATCTCCAAGCAAGTTATCAACATCTCGAGGTTGTATTGGCCCACTAAAAATTTTATGGTTTCCTTCACTATCTATTTCAAATAATAAAAAGTAGATGAACAACTATAAACGAAGATAATTTTAAAATCTGTAATTAAAAGAAAAACTTAACAAATTAACTTTACCTACGGTTAAAACCTCATCCTTTTCATCAAATTTTAGATCGCTGGGCCAATTAGGGGCTGCACTTCTCGACCTCACAGTTCGAGGTCTAGAAGGCTTTGACTTTTTCAGTGTAACTTGGTCTGTCATAACATTATATAGTTGACATAAGATAAGAAAATGTATGACTTTGCCATAATAGAAGAAGATAGGTATATGAATGAATAATTTCATTAACAAGAAGTTATAAGAAAAATAATAGTTTCACTAAGAGGAAATGATTTGACTCGAATAAACAAACTAAAAATAAACAAAAAATGATTTGACTCGAATAATACTTTACATTATTTGCATGGGCATCGAGTTCTCCCTTGAACAAGATTTTCCCTAGCCAACTTTATGAACTTCATGACTCCATTACTATAATCTGGGTGATTATTTGGTAATTCGGTCCAACTTGTATCCATACCTACCAATGAAAATGATTTACTATAATATTGTAAATTCTAACTACTTACCTAAAAATACATAAAAAATATATATAATATATAAATGACCATTTAGTTAACTTATTACTGATATTTGAAGGATTACAGGGTCACTGAACTAAATAGTTTTTACACCCACCTATGAACTTTTATTGTAAAAGATACTATTTTCCAAATAAAAAATGAAAATTAAAGTACAAATAATCACAAACCGAGTATATAACATAATAATGCCTCAATCAATAAAAAAAATTAATGCGCAAAATAATACAGTAAGAAAAAAATAGAGCAAAACCTCCATAATTTAAAAAAAGTAATTCTAATGAAAACAATAATTACCTCTCTTCTTGAATACCAAATTGCACAAATTGACACTGTAGGTGGTTAGGGATGGATCAAAAACTTGTGATTCCCAGGTTTGTTTTAGTTCCAATCACTGTGAATTCAAAGACGAAACATTTGGGTCAAAATTCAACCACTTCCAACTCTAAATGTGTAAAGACCCTAAAATATAAAATAATATTTTTTTAAATTATGATTTGATCCCAAGTTGAATTTGATATAATTAATTTCTAAGATTTCAAGAATTTTAAAATTTTTCGTCCTCGGGCTATTAAATTTTATTCTAACTCTTTCGAAGAGAATTCCGACATAATTTTAAATTGGATTGTACAACGGGTTTCTATATCCTCTTTCTTATTCCGAGACTTGGAATTTTATTTTTGGGTATTTTGAATATTGTAATTGGGACTTTTTTTTTGGTCTCCTTTTCCCCACCAAATTCAGAAGACTTCCCATCCCCCATGTCCACTGTAGCATCTCAATCCTCCCAAACAGACCACCAATTTCACACTAGACATGCCCCTTCTTAAACCCATTTCTTTTCCCTGCATCTCCCTTAATTGTCTCTTTCCCTTTCTTCCAGCAAAGACAAACAATCCATCCCCTGTTCTATTTCCTACACAGCAACAAAACAATAAACGCCAAACTGCAACCCCCTTCTAATTTATTTCAAAACTCATCAAAATCAAAGTAAAACAAAACATTCCCCATGTCTCATACCCTTCCAATCTCAGCCTCTTTTCTTTCCTCCTCTACTGACCTTTTCTTCACGACACATAAACCCATTTCTTGCTCCTAACACTCCTGTTTTTCTTCCTCTCCCATCCCCTCTCTCCCTTGTTCTTACAAAATGAAATAAAATTTTTGACTTTTTTAATACAAACATTTAAGCAAAAGTTATCCAGATGAAAGCTTTTGATTAAGGTTCAACCACTTACCTAACTTGAGATTCTCAAGCAAATTTTTGATTTTCAAGAGACCCGATTCTAAATCTAAGCAGTATTTGCCCAGTCAGTAACCTTCGATCCCTGTAGAAAAGCACAAATTCGGTTGTAAATTGGAACAAAAGCCATCGAAGACTCTAAATTGGAGACCCCGTATACTAAATTTTCAATTTTGAAGGAAGGTAGAAACCCAATTATACTTTAGATCAGTTCAACCACTTACCCGGCCGATATCTCTGTAGAAACTCAAATCGTAGTCAATATTTCAACAATTTAGTTGAATCTTCAAGATTTGTGGCTTCCATATCCCAAATTGCAACCTACGTACTGTGGGCATGTGCTTTTGGAGATATCGAACGAACTGGAGAATAGTTTAGGGTTTTAATTTGGATTTAGATGGGTGGAACAAAAATGGAAATTAGCTAGAAGCAGTTACGGAAGGGATTTTTTTTATATTTCTTGATTTCGGGTTTAGATGGGCTGAAAACTTCGACGCATTTTAAGGCCCATCGACATATTTAAGCGTCCATTATTTTAGACGCTTAAAAGCGTCAAATAAAATGTCATATTTTTCCGCGCGCCGAAAAACCAAGTTGACGAAATTGTTAAGCGTCGATCGAATAACGCCGAGATATACACGCTTTTCTAGTATTGGTTACCAAAAAAAAAAGAGCATTAAGCTGCATGGAATCCAATGCGAAAATGGTGGCAATGTCTTAATATATACTCCCTCCGTTAATCAAAACATGTCGTTTTAGACATTTGCACATTATTTAAGAAAGCAAATAAAAGCAAACAAAAATACACTTATACCCCTAATCATTACTTTACTTTTCCACTTTATTGAAAACTACAACTAACAAACATCTAATCATGACAAGGGTAATTTTGGAAAGTGAGCACCAAAATACCTAAAACGACAAGTTTTTCTTAACAAGATTTTATTCCTAAAACGACATGTTTTTCTTAACGGAGGGAGTATAAAACAATTAAGAAAATAAAATAATTGTTGTTGATTGGGATTTCGGATGTTTGTTGGAAGCAGGCATCGTGCATTATTTAGTTGACTCTCTCTCTAAGGCCAATTTTATCGGGATGTGAAGCATGGATGCATATAATTTTATATATAGATCGATAGATAAATTGCGGTATTTATTATTATTATTTTCTATAAATTATATCAACATATTATTATAATATTTTTTCGTTATTAATTAATTTTAATATATGTATATAGATAGTAACCATCCACACTTTGTATACTATTTAAGGTTATACATCATATCATATGTCATATGGATATATAGTTTTTTGGCGCAAATACCATATATTAGTACAGTACTATATTAGGGCGCAGTAGAAGAAATGATGTGTAGTTATATATATATATATATATATATATATAGCATCTCTTTCACTAGTTTGCAATCTATTACTTGACAAGCTAACAAAATAGGTAAAATCAAGAAAGATGAGAGGAAGACCCAGGATAACTTGAACAAAAAGAAAAGAGGGAAGAACTTATATAGTGGAACCAAATGCGATATTGAAAAGCAGTTAAGAATGTTCGGGGATTGGGGGTAAGGGCACACCTTTACAGGGACCTCACAAGAAAGCTAGAATCCTACATAGAAAGAGAAGAATCAAATATCCGACAGAAACGCCTAATGGGGATAGAAGCCCTCTCAATATCAGACGCCCCTCCTCTAGCCTGCTTAAACCCCAACAACGACATCGGCACATCTCTCTCAGCTCGTCGCCTCTGGCTCTTGGAATGTTGCTGTTTGCTCGGTGGCCGGGCCGAGATCTCTCTCCTTGTGCTTCTAGGCTAGGGTGCTGCAGTTCTTTTTGTGACTGTTATGGCTCGGAAGCAGCGGTTGTCGCCTTTAAAGCACTTGTGTTGCTCAATTTGGTCTCCTATCTTTCATATCGACAAGGTGCTCTTTTTCTGTATCTGTTTTCTTCAGTATTTTAGTCATATCTTTAGTGTTGTTTATCTTCTACTCTCTCGAATCTTCTCTTTCTACATCTCTCCCCTTTGAACCTACAGAACTGAAAACATATGAACAGAACCCCACTGAATAGAGATCGAGTTGGATTCGAAATGAAAATGATATTTCTTGGAAAAATCTTGAACATACTTCAACTAATTTAAGGACGGTGGTCCTTAGACTCAACAAGCTACGCCTTAATCATTTCTCCTACGAACCGATATCTCTAAATTAGATGAAAAATTAAGGGCCTACAACCATGTCTGAACTATCAGAATCAATATCTCTGAGAAAATATGAACCGAAACCTTTAGATCTAATGTGCTCTTACACTCCTCTTTATCGTTCTTGGTTACAAGCTTCTCTAACCTTCAACCTATGAATTGAATAGAAAGGAAAAAACGAGAATACAAAACCAAAGACACAAGCAGGAAAAATATATTGAAAAAATTGAACAGAGTTCCTGGAAAAAAAGTGAGCAGGAAATTAGAAAAATGGGAATGAGAAAAAATGAAAACTGTGAAAATGCTAGGCACAGAAGTGAACATCAAAAAAAAGAAAATTATAAATGAAAAAAGCACAAATCCACTCTATAAACGCATTAGAACCATCAATGGAAATGAACCGTACGACAAAGGTAAACATCAGCCTCGAAACCATGACACTGTGAATATGAAAACGACAAATTCATACCAAAATAAGTTAAAATGAAGATTTGTACATGGAATTGTTGTAGGATTTGGAAAAGAAACCTTTGGACCGAGGTAGAAACTTTTTGTAAAATAGAAAATATACAAATTATGGTTCTTAATTATGGAAGCAAGAACGGAATCGCAACCCTTGGAAGCCGTTTGGAAAAAGGCGGGCTTCGATTCGATTTGTTGGGTTCCGGCGAGGGGTAGATCGAGTGGGATCTGCGCCGGCTTATGGAAAGACTACCAAATCCCTAGTGGGGGGATTTCTATTCTGAGAATGGACGATCGATTCATTACTATGAAAATAGAAGACAATAACATTAGTTCGACCTTTGCTTGCTGGTTTGTTTATGCGCCTCCTCAAGAGGGTGAAAAATCCCTATTCTGGCACAGGCTCCAAGACCACATTCAAGGGTTCGACATCTTTTCCATTGTGATGGGGGCTTTAAATGAGATCCAATGTTGCTCCGAAAAAATGGGGGGTGTACCCCCTAACTCGAACAGATTTCAAAGACTATTAACCTTTAAGAACCAATGTAATCTGCTTGATATCCCAACACTTGGAAATGGTTTCACCTAGAGAAAAAACAGAACGGATGTGAACAACATCTATGAGAAATTAGATAGGACTCTTGTACAGGACCAAATCCTGCAATGATATATATATATATATATATATATATATATATATATATATATATATATATATATATATATATAGGGGAGATATCTAATGAGAAGTAACATTTAAATGAGAAGATGAGAAGTAAGCCTTATACCCCTTAGATTAAAATAATTTTTTTTATATGGATATATAGGACATATCTAATGAGAAATATATCAATGTTTTTTAAAAAAAATTATTTTTTACGCTATTTATCTAGAGGGTGATTTAAGGTTCATTTTAGGGTTTTTATGCTAATTTAAATTAGCTTTTTCATTCATCATCTAAAAAAATAGCATAAAAAATAATTTTAAAAAAACATTGATATATTTATCATTAGATATGTCCCCTATATCCATATAAAAAAAATTATTTTAATCTAAGGGGTATAAGGCTTACTTCTCATCTTCTCATTTAAATGTTACTTCTCATTAGATATGTCCCCTATATATATATATATATATATATATATATATATATATATATATATATATATATATATATATATATATATATATATCCACAAATAGCAACTAGAAACTACGCTTTCTCATCCTCGGATCACTGTCCAATTTCTATAGAAATAAAAAAACAGTGAAAGTAAAAAGGCCAGACCTTTCAAATTTGAGAAAATGTGGCTCCAAAGAAAAGACTACCGAAACATTGTGGCCCGAGCATGGCGAATGTCTTATGTTGGGTCACATATATTTCAAGTAGTTAAGAAAATGCAAACACTCAAAAGATTAACCAAAGAATGGAATAAAACTACTTTTGGAAATATCTTTCGCCAATTGAAAGACGTTGAAGATAAATTGATAGAACTACAAACAAACCAAAGCCAAAGTTAGCAATCTAGAAACAACAACAAACAACTACGACTAATAAATAAAAAGAACAAGTTATTAGAGTTTCATAAAATGTATTGGAATCAAAGAGCGAAGACAAAACATCTGAAACTATCGGATACGAACTCAGGTAATCACCACAAAGTAGCAACAGGTTGCCGAAACAGAAAAATTATTAGAGAAATACGAACCCAAAGTGGAACTACAATCATTGGCGAAAGAAAACATTAAAGAAGAAATCAGGGCGGACTTTGAAAAGAGGTTTAAAAAAAGAATAAATCAACATACGACTACTGGAAGAATACCTCTCCCGGATAAACCCGGAGATCACCGACGAGGACAATGACCTGATCACAAGACCAATCACAAATCAAGAAATAAAAAACGTTGTCTTCTCCATTGGAAAAAACAAATCCCCAGGTCCGGATGGTATGATTGCTGAATTTTACCAGCAATACTGGGATCTGGTGGGACCATCAATTATAAAAGCTATCAAAGGCTTTTTCACTCTGGACGGATATTAAGACAAATAAACCAAATGTTTATCACCCTAATTCCAAAATGTGATGACTCGAAAACAACGAATAACTACAGACCAATCAGTCTCTGCACGACCATTTATAAGACCATTAAGAAAATACTGGCGGATAGAATGAAACCCCTGTTGAGCAAAATTATCCACTCATTGCAAGGAGCTTTTATAACCGACAAATCAATTCAAGACAATGTGCTAATCGCCCATGAGATTTTTCATACCTTTCAAAGCAGGAAAGGCTGAGAAGGATGGATTGTAATTAAATTAGACATGAAGAAAGCCTATGATAGAGTGGATTGGAAGTTTCTCCTTGCTACTATGGAAAGATTTGGGTTATGTATAAAATTCTGCGACTGGATTAAGGAGTGCATCAAAACTATATCGTTCTCCGTTCTCGTAAACGACAAACCGACTAAAACATTTAGCCACTTAAAGGCTTGAGACAAAGTGACCTAATATCTCCGTACCTATTCATCATAGGTGCAGAAATGCTAGCCATGAGACTCCAATATCAATGTGAACAAACTAGAAACTCTATTGGCTTCAAGATATCTAGAAGATCTGGACGAGTACTGTGAGATCTCTGAGAAAAAAAAAATTCCAAAAATTAGCTTTCCAGGTTACCAATGGGACCCACCTCTTTCATTGCCCACTTGCTGAATTACGTAATAAATATGTAATACATATTTAATAAAAAAAGAATATTAAAATATTTTTAAAAATAAATTATGTATTATATTACATGAGATTTAATTAACAATATATTAGAAAAAAAAAATTTATGTCGAACTAAATTTATTTATATCTATATTATTTTTTGGTGGGAAAAATTATTTATATTTAGATTATTTTTTATTTATTTATTAGAATCTATTTAGATCATTCTCCGTACACGAGACGGAACCTACTAATAATAAAATAAAATGAAATATAATTTAGTTGTTACACCGTCCCTGAACATTGAGAAATTAAATTAACAGTATAGCAAAATAGACTGACCCTTTTAGTCATACAAACCTACCTATTGTTCACCCTCCTATCACATAATTAAAATTACATTTACACATCCTATATATATATATATATATATATATATATATATATATATATATATATATATATATATATAGAGAGAGAGAGAGAGAGAGAGAGAAGAGTATGGATCAAATGTTAACAAGTCTTATTGTGTTTTTTGTTAACAAATCTAGGCCCTTAATTATTAGATAATGGAGGGTTAAGATTAATTGAGAATTTTAAATTAATTGTAAATTAAAATTAAAAAACACAATCTCACCCTTCAGATATGCGCGTGAATACAAATCCCCTTAACCCTACCCCCACACATTACGCTTTATCAATAGAGAGAATGAGAATTGGGGGTGATCGGAGGAAAGCGAAAGGGCTGGCAATCGGACGAGTGGCGAGCTTGAAGGCTGGAGGCGAGATCTCAGTCCGGTGACGGCGTTGACGATTTGAAGGCATCGGTTAGATGTGAGATCTCAGTCCGGCAAGGACGGCTTTTCAATGGAGGGGGGCTTCTTCAATGGATAGCGGCGAGGTCGGGGAGGCTTCTTCAATGGAGGAATGAAGATGGCGAAATATCTTGTCAGTGGTGGTGATGGAGGCCGGCGAGGTTGTGTGGAAGGACGATGGCAGTTGAGGGAGGACGATTGAGGGAGGGATGAAACCGTAAGATCTGGCCTCTCGTCCATGGCTGCTCAGATCATGCTCGATCTCTTCCTCTCTCAACATCCTGATCTCCACTTCTTCCTCCGCCACCAAGAGCTAGCAGCGCCGCCGCGGATTTCCCCACCATCTGTGTGTCCAAATCTTGAAAAGTGTGGATAGGTATTCGACAATTTGAGAGTAACTATTCGTTGATTATTACAAATTATTCATATGTACAGGGGTATCTATTCGGCAATTTTAGAGTAACTATTCGTTGATTATTATAAATTATTCATATGTATAGGGTAAATTAGAGGGAGGGGCAATAAGGTAGGTTTGTTGAAATTCAAACACCGTGTAAAATTGTTTATAAATTTATCTATTATTCGACAAGTTTATAGTCAATATTCGTTGATAATAAGGAATTATTCAGATGTGTCTGGGTAATTAGATGTGGGTTACTTGAAATTTACATAAATTGTTCTTGAATTTATCGAATAATTGTCCAAATCTTACTGCATAATCAAGCAATACCATCGAATAATTTGTGCCTCACGAGATGGGTTTTTTTTTTATGTTGGCGGTCATTATTCGTTGATAATCTGGAATTATTCGGTAATTTGTTCGTCATTATTCATCGAACACACAGTACAAACAAAATCCCATCCTCCCCGCAAAAAAAAAAACGTTAGCTCCAAAAAAAACAACACACGCGCTCCCACTTCAGCAATTTGGCCATAAAAGTGGTGGAAAGTGGTGGGGCCTACTCTTTTTTATTTAAATAAAAGAAAAAAGAAAAATCTCAATTAATCTCGCCCATCCATTTCTAATCAATCAATGGCTTAGATTTGTTAACACAAAACACAATAAGAGGTGTAAACACCTGACCTGACCTATATATATATATAGAGAGAATGGGTAACTTGTGCACACCTCTTAAGGTGTACTTTGTGCACAATTCTGGGCCTTTGATCATGTTGTAATGAATGGCCCAGATTAAAAGAAATTTTCTTTTTTTTTAATACAAATTAAGTGGGTCCCACACGAAAACCACTCTTAATCGATGGAACAGGCGCGTGTAGGGTTTGAGAAATAAATCACCGTCATCTTCTTCATCTGGTGGAAGGGGATCTCGATTCGGCGAGGAGGCAAGGCGGAGGCGAGCCCAGTCTAGCCGGACTCGAGTTCAGATGGTCTTCTTCGTCGATTGAGGCAAGATGGAGGCGGAGGCGGAAGCAGAGACGAGCCCAGCCGTCGGAATCGAGGCAAGGCGGAGGCGGAGGTGTTGCGATTGATCGATTAGGCCGAGGACGAGGGAGATGGGGATGCAGCCATGGCCGGCCGACCTCCGCCCGCTTCCTCCCGCCTCCGGATTTCCGGTATCCCCTTCTCATAGTCGAAGCGCTGTTCTCCCTCGCGCTGGTGACCACCACTTCGTCCTCCCCACCAAATCTCCGGCGTCCCCTTCTCGCATCCCAGACCCTGTTCTACCTCGCGCCGGCGACGCCCCCTGTTCGTCGCCCCGTGGATCTTCGACGGCTTTGGCCTATCAGCAGCGGCGAAGGGCAATCGAATCCAGATGAGAAGGTTGTCGAGCCGAGTCGAGTCGGGCAGGAGATGAAGCAAGGCGAGGCGGCCGGTCGACTGTGCGAACAAGAGAGCGAATCAAGCCGATGTTGGCTTGGCTAATCGAGTCGGAGTTCCGATGTTGGCTTGGCTAATCGAGCCTAGGGTGGAGAGTGCTTCCCTTCCCGTTTGAAGGGTTATTCGGTGAGATACTGAATATTATTCGGTGATATTGAACAATTATTCGTAGAAATATGAGTGTTTTTTTTAATGAATTTGTGGTTTATATAATATGAAACATTATTCGGTGATTTTTGATGAATTATTCGGTGAAATATCAAACAATATTCGGTGAAATATGAAACATTATTCATATAAATTGTAAATTTTGTTTAGGGATTTCAGGTTTATTTTATTTGAAATAGATGGAAAAAAAACATTATTCGGTAGAATGCGACAAATTATTCAGTAGAATTGATAAAATTTGATCTGAGATGGATAGAAAAAGATAGCATAACATCATTCAGTAGAATGTGAAACATTATTCGGTAGAATTGGCCAATTTTTCAAAACAGCGAATTCACATCCGGAAAAATAAAAAAAACGTGTCAGTCTTTTGAAGTTGAGTCCCACCATTTGTTCATTAAAAAAAAAACTCTCCAAAAAAAAATGCAAGATAGAGTAGGGGTGGATTACACGCACAAAAGAAAGGAGGTGGTTTTTTTTAAGCAAGTGGGTCCCACTACATTAAAAAGAAAAATACAAAAATTCCTTTTAATCCCTGCCTTTCATTTCCTCTCCATCAATGGTCAGGATTTGTGCACTAGATACACCCTAAAAGGTGTGCACAAGGGAACCACTCCCTATATATATATATAGGGTTTACTTCAAATGTAAAAACTCCTTAACGTGTAAAATTTGCTTATCGCGTAAAATTTGCTAATGGGCCTAATTTAATTACTAATGGGCCTAATTTAATTACTAATGGGCCTAATTTTATTAGTAGAATATCTGCCCCCCTTGCCCATGCGTGTGCCCCCCTTGCCCCCCCTTCTCGGACCCGATTTTTTTTTTTTAATTTTTTTTTTTTTTTGCCCAGAATTTTTTTCCCGTGGTAACACTTTCTGCTGTGCAAGTATAACTTGCTTTTGTGCACATATAACATCTTATTGTGCAAATATAAGTTTATTTTGTGCAGACAAAATAATTCATTATGGGGTAAATAGGTAAATGTGCCTATTTCAATTATAAAAATTTATAATTGAAATATGTTTAATTTATGGGTAAATTGGTAAATATGTCTAATTTTATGGGTAAATGCACTTTTTCCCGTTTTCGATACCTTTTGTGCAACTGTGAAGTGCATTTGTGGAGTGCATTTGTGCAACTGTGAAGTGCATTTGTGCAACTGTAAAGTGCATTTGTGCAACTTTAATTGTGCAATTGTGCAAATTTAAAGTAGGATACAATTGTGCAAATTTAAACTACAATTGTGCAAAAGTAAGATACAATTGTGCAGATTAAGAATACAATTGTGCAAATGTAAGATCATAATGTGCATTAATAAGACAAAAGATGTGCTCTTGAAATCGATGTTTTAATTTTGTTTTTTTTTTTTTTACTTTTGAGAGTTTGGGTTCACCTCTCGGATAATTTAGGTTGATAGATGTAAGTTTGAATTCGATTTTTTTACGTATAAGCTTTTAAAATTAAAGTGCATAAATAAGATTAAAATGTGCATAATTAAGGTTAAAAAGTGCATAACTTAGATTATAATGTGCATGATTAACAATTTGCGATTGTTGCGCTCTTGTCTATTATGTAACCTATGTGGGATTTGAACCCACATCTTTTGTGCAAACGCACATTGCTCTACCAATTGAGCTAATAGGCTAAATTATGATTTTTATGCTAAAATAGAAGAACCTAATCGACCTAAAGCATATTGCAATAAAATTCTAAAATTCAATTAGCTCATGATTCACAAACAATTTGACAATGCTATAAACATGAAATTAGCTCCAAATCAACCCAACAACACAACCATATCATCAATTTCAGTCAATTTGACTGTTGGCAAAAAAACCCAAATTCTAAAGCAAATCGCAATATAAAATTCCAAACTTCAATTAGATCATGATCCATAAACAATTTGACAATGCTATGAACATGAAATTAGCTCCAAATCAACCCAACAACACAACCATATCATCAATTTAAGTCAATTTTGCTTTTGGCAAAAAGCCCCAAATTCTAAAACATATCGCAATATAAAATTCTAAAATTCAATTAGCTCATGATCCATAAACAATTTGACAATGATATGAACATGAAATTAGCTCAAAATCAACACAACAACATAACCATATCATCAATTTCAATCAATTTGGCTTTTGGCAAAAAGCCTCAAATTTTAAAACATATCGCAATCTAAAATTCTAAAATTCAATTAGCTCATGATCCATAAACAATTTGACAATGATATGAACATGAAATTAGCTCAAAATCAACCCAACAACACAACCATATCATCAATTTCAATCAATTTGGCTTTTGGCAAAAAGCCCCAAATTCCGCTCCTAAATCAAACCCTAGATTTTCAATCTCAACCTAAATCATTCAAACAATCTAAATAGTTGTAATAAACAAGTTTAGGGTTAGAAATCGTACCAAATTCGTGTTGAAACAAAGAGAAAATCGGGTTTTCGAAGGTATATTGAGCCAAAAACGTCGAACAGGTCTGTCGGGAGAGATGGGCTCGATGTGAGCTCGGCTGGGCTCGAACCATGGGGGTTCCGGGCTCGGGGGGTGCGCCTGAGGGAGGGGGTTCGAGCTGGTCGGGGCTGGTGGCCGGAGGTGGCTCGTGGGTGGCGTGGGAGGCCGACAACCGAAGCTGCTGGTGGCTCGACGGTGTTGCGATGAGGTGGGCGCGTCGGGGCAGCAGATGGCTCGAATAGGGCCACGTCTGGGCTCGGTAGGTGCGCACAGCGGTGGGCTCGAGTGCGGCTAGGGGTTGGTGGTCGGAGATGGCTCGAGGTGGGTGTGGGAGGCCGAGAGAAGGCCGGTCCTTGGTCTCCGTTTGAAATCCGATGGGTGAGCGCGCCTTTTGATTAAAAAAAATACATTTTACACGTTAAGCATATTTTACACGTTAAGAAGTTTTTACATTTTAAAGCTTCCACACACAGATATATATATATATATATATATATATATATATATATATATATATATATATATATATATATATATATATATATATTGTTGCATATATCAAATTAATCAAAGACCTCAACTAGTTGCTTGCAAAAAATGATATGTTGACCCCGGCCAGGTACAAAAGAAAGACTTTGGACTGGACCTGATCAAGTTAAAGACTTAATTAATTTAGGCAGCTAGCTAGAGGAATATAAAGCACCATTTTCTTCCTTTTTAATTTTATTATTTTAAATTTAAGGATACTTTTAGAAGAGGAATTATATGGATGAATGATATATTTTAATTTTAAAGATATGTGTGAATGCATGGATGAATTTAATGGCCGGAGACCATGCAAAAATATTCGGCACTCGTGTGCGTTGTTGTTGGGTGTGTGTAAGTATTTATTGGCATGGCTTAAAGTGAAATAAAAAGGAACAACAAATATCACTTTCATGAAATGTAAAGCTGTATATATATAGCAAGTATTAATTAAAGTAAGGGGGGCTAATTAAACGGCTACATATACTTCTATTGAATGAATGTATCACGGAAATCTTGAGGGGGCTCAAAAGCCCAGCTGTCCTTCCAACTAAATTCAAATAAATGACATATATATACAGTAATATATATGGCTTTTGGCAAAAGTATATGAAGAATGAAAAAGGGTTTGTGAAAGTATGAGTTGGATAGGTGTTGTGGATGGCAAAATTTAAATTTTTTCCAACAAAAAAAATATTGTTGACCTTCAATAATGCAGTCCTGAAGAATTTCAGTTGTCACTCGAAAATTTTAACTTGTCACATGCTATTTTTTATTTATCACATGTTCTCTTGCCGCATCATTGTCTCTTTCTCCTTTACTCCCTTTATAGTTTGTTAATACTCCTTATATTAACACTGGGATGAAGACTCACAACACCTCTTCTTGGAATGCCCTAAATCTATACATCTAGTCAGTAAAATGGATCCCAAAACACATGACATTGACGATGTCACGAAAAAAACTCTCTCAGAAAATACGACTTATGACGTCACAAATAGGTCACCCACCAATAAGAAAGAACAAAGGGTCGGACCGACCAAGCCCTCTCCAGAAAACTCAAACATCACGAAGCAACAATCGCGACTGCACCCCTACATCGTGATTGTTGCGCTAACCACGTCATCAAACAGCTCGATGGTCAAGGCTCACCTCGTTGGCATCATCTCCAAAGCCTAAATCTCATGCGTGAGGGCATGGGCTACACTGTCCTCAACCAACCCACGAGGTCACCAACTAGTTGCTCGCTTGATCACCCTATAAATACCCCCCATCCACCCAAATCAAAAGGATCCGATTTTTGAGAAAACAGAAGAGCTCTGCAACCTTCCCTGAGTTAAAGTCCTCGAAACTGAGTTCTTGAAGTCCGCAATCAGAAAAGAACGTTTCTAGAGTTATAACATCATTTCTCAACACCCTCTAAAGACAAAGATTGAATAGTGAATACAAGACGCGATCAAAGTTCATCGTGAAGAACATATCACCACCCAACCCGATTTACGACAAGGAAAGGATCTCACGAGAACATGTTTCTTGATTGGCTTTACATGTAATCAAAGACATTCGTCGTCACCTTGAGATAATAAGTATAGGTGAAATTCCATAAACACTTCAATGGCATCGTCTGTAGGAACCTTTCACGACAAGAGGTTCCTCATAGAAATACGCTTTACTTTTTAAGTTTTTGTGATTTTTTAAAATCTTAAAATCCATTGTTTTCTATCCCTCGCAAGTATACTTGTTTTACTCCTTGCATTAGCTTTATAGAAACATGAACTTTACACTGTTCAATAAAGAATTCGAAAACCAATGTCACGACGAAGGATGGACCAATGGATTGAACCCCAACGATCCTCCTAACGAAGAGGTTCACCCTCAACAAGATGAGGACATTACTCAACAACCGTTCTGAAATGCCGTCCAGCGCCTCCACCTGGTCAATATGGGACATGGGGAGGATTTCCCCCGTATCAATACTTCGCGAGTAGCTACCCTCATAATCTATTGTACAGTCAGCCCGCGAACATGGTGCCCCCCCCCCCCCAATATGATCCCTATGGCTACTACCAGTAGGAAGGTCCAACTCGTTCCACGTTCAATCATTTTTCCAACCCAGATGACGATCCGCCGAATCCCGGTCCAAATCGCGACAACAACAATATATGCTGACAAAAGAGCCCGCGACGACAGTGTTGTGGACATCTCTTCACGATCAAATTCATCAGGAGGGCCCAATCCGATTCGCAAAGACGAATCCACGTTCCCCTTCGCTGTTTGCAACGAGATACACAAGACACTCGTCCCGAAAAGGTAGAGAGATATATCAATCGCGAAATACGCTGGGAATTCCGACCCCAACGACCACATGAACCAGTTCACAACATCGACAAGCACGCATGCCTCCCCTAACAAAAATGAATAAGCCAAAATTGGATTTTGGCTTATTTTTGCTTCCACCATAGGCCAAAACCCAATTTATCATTTTTTTGGGCTTATTTCCAAATAAAAGTCTAAATTTGTTTTTTTTTTCAGAAGGCCAAATGTAATTTTTTAAAAATTATTTATTATTTATTTTTAATTGTTTAATATTTATATAAGTCTATAAACAATACAATTATAAATATATTTTGTTAAGATATTCAAGAGTTCTTTGATATGACTATAATATTTGTCATATTTGAATTATCATTGCATAAATCATATTTTTAGAAAATGATATTCATCTTTTTTTATTATAGATTCATCAAAATTATACATCGAAAAGATAAAGATATGACCTAGTGATGGAAATTAGACGTGAAAGTGAAAATTTAAATTAATATTTATAATATGCCAAAAGAGGTTATTCTATATAAAATTATGTTGTGTACATAGCCACACCTTGGTCTATAAAAGGACTTGAGGAAGACTCATTTGGGTATGTTGAATGATAAGTCAAGTTTCTTTACTCACTCTCTTACCTTCTCCTACATCCCCCCCCCCCCCCCCCCCCTTGTAATTCCCCTTCTTCCCTATCCCCTACTTACTATCTCTTTCTATCTTCATCAGTTCGGTATTCGACGATTAGCTCGTCGATCGTCTAACCAATTCACACGGTTGGGGTCAAGGATCACAACAAGTTTGGTATCAGAGCACCGGTCTTGGACACGCATAGACCTATATTCCAAAACACAAATTGGAGCGACGATAATGGCGGTTGTACCAACAACCGCAGACGGCAATGGCAGAAGGTGGGTGTTGGAAGACATTGGAGATTCTGTTGCAAAAATTCAAGAAGAGCTTCCATGGACGTCTGCGATGGCTAAGTCCAAGACGGTGGAAAATGTTATAATCTCATATATTAGTTATGGTATTAGATTAGGAAAGTTTATGGTATAAATATACTCTTATACATTGTAATTGATCATGAAAAGAATAATCAAAATACGTGCCTTTTACTCTCTCAACTAATCTCTCTCTCTCTCTCTCTCTCTCTCTCTCTCTCTCTCTCTCTCTCTCTCTCTTTCTATCTCATTCTTCTTCCCTAAACTCATGCACTCAACCCCTCTCAATTCCTATCACCTTTCCAAATTCAACTCTAATAATCCCAAATCCCTTTAGGATCATAACAGATTATCTTTTTAATAGGCTATTTTCCCTTATTATGACTTATGGGGGAGATGCCCTTATGGTATAATATATAAATTGAATAAACCATGATTTAATTCTAACTGTACAAGAGAGCGGCACATGTCATCCACTATTGCATCTTCTTTGAGTGCACCAGACGCCACAATATGTCCCTCCGCTTTTTTATTTATGGTTTATCGTAGGTAGCCAATGGTGGAATGCTATGTGTTTCAATGGAATGGTTTTTTTTTTTTTTTTTTTTGATTAAGTAAGAATTCGAGATCAGGCTAGCCTGATTCTCGAGAGGCTGACGAATCGACGGGCGAAAACCGCCAAAGCATACAGAAAGAACAGAAAAAAGCGCTAATAAACAAGCAGAAAAAACCCTACTACAAGAAACGATCTAAGAAGAGTTACTCCTAGTAGTTGCGGACGACGACGAAGAACGAAGCCAAGCACCACCAAACAGTACCACCGCGGGCCAGCGATACAACAGGACTCTAACTCCTGTGGGAAGTGCAGACAAAGCTCCAAGGAAACATCATCCCGAGAACGGGGTCGCCCCATAACGCACTACCTCGATCCCAGCCAGTCCCGACTCCAAACTTCACGCCCCCAACCAAGCAGAAGATCTCTTACAAATGCCGAAAGTAGAGCCCCACACCGCTCGAGCAAAGACGCCAAAAGATTTAACCAAGCCCTTACGAGATTTATTCTAGCCTTTTCGGGATTTGGTTCAAGCCCTTTCGGGATTTTGTTCAAACTCTTTCGAGCGAAAATTCAAATATACCCTTTGGGGTAATTAATTTTCCCATATATATATAAATTTTAATTCGAGCTTCTTCGGGCCCAAGAAAATGCCTTGGGCCCAAAGAATGGTTATCGGGCTAAATCTTCGGGCAAGTCGGGCTCAAAGAGAAGAGCAGTGAAACGCCTCCCAAACCAAACCAGATGAAGAAGCAGGGCACAAACTAGAACGCCACAGCAACCACCGGCCGCAGACTAGGCGGTGGAAGGCACCACCAAGGCCGGCGCTGGGATAGACGAGGGCGAACGGTTGATACGAGAATGAGTTTTTATCGAGACGGCCAAAGAACCACAAAGGCCGGAACGGGTTGGATGTCAGACCAGCGGTGGTCAAGGATGAAAAGGGTCGTCGCCGGGAGGGAAAGGGATGCCGACGAGAGGGGGAAAGGGAGAAGGTGGGGTAGATGCGGCCGGCGGGATAGATTGGAAGGCAAGGAGACGGCGGAAATCAACCGACGCCGGCAAGGGCGACGCAACCAATGTTGGCGAGGAAGGTGAAGAAAAAGGCCATGGAGGCCGGATGGTTTATGCCCAATTATGTCGTTTTGTGCCCACCCCTTTGCAAAAAAAAAAAATAAAAAATGGCACTGCTATATGTACCAAAATTAGGTATTATATGCACTTAGACAGAACAAATTCTATATATGTTTGCCTTATAATTTGACACGTGTCCAATAATCATTACGAAATTTTTAAAAAATAACATAAACGGATCATGATTTTGAAAAACAACACAAATGGATCCATAATCCAAGTAAATAAACAACAGATCTTTAATACGTTCGTTTATATATATTTTTTAAAAAAAAAATTCAAAAATTTTAAACTTGTTTTTATAAATAAAATGAATAAATCATATATCCGTTACTTATATTAAACTTTGATCCATTCGGTACTTTTTGAATGTTTGGTGTATTTAATGCTAAATAAAATATGTGTTTGACTTAAGTTCAAATGGATCTATGATCCATTTGCCGCATATAGCACCTGTTATCGGTACCTATAGCCTTGTCTAAAAAATGGAAATAGCACAAGGCTTCCGCATCCCAAAAGAGGGATGCTCGAAGCTTTTCTATTAAACAAATAATTTCTCTCTCCTAGCATCTCTCCAAACTACCGATAAAATTGCCCTAAGTCGACCTCACTCAAAGTGATCAATGACTAAATTTGACAAACTCAGAATGCACCGTAAGAGTGCGACAACACAGATTACAAAAGGAAATGAAATAAAAGTCTGTAAACCGCATCCTACACAGCACACCAGCAAAGCAAACTACTCAACACTGCAGATGATCATTGGCTCAATGCCAACCATGTCATCAAGAAGTAATCAATCACCCCACCAGTCTTTTCACCGAGGGTCGGGGGTTGATGTAAGAAAAGCTAAGAACGAATGCAGGCATGTTAGTTCCCCTATCCAATGTAATGGAAATGATCAAAAAGCAATTGTTCTGAAATAGTAACAAAACGAAATCAAATGTCTCTCCTAATTTTTCGATTCAGTTACCAACTGGTTCTCTAAATCCTAAAACTATCAATTGTGAGTATATACATCATATTTACTGCATCTATAACCCTTTCAAAAGGGAAAGAGATTAAATCGCATCTTACCTGTACTCAGCCAAGCAAAATTCTGTTGGATCACTAGATGTCGGTGAAGTATGGATAGATGACAAGGGAAGTTAGTAGAGGGTTATCAAGAATGCTGCAGCAGACTAGGAAGCTTTTCTGTGTACCAATATATGTATCAAAAGAGGCTGACATGTAGCAACCCGACATCTTATCCTTGGAAAATTCAAGCTCAGTTACTCCAGAATTAAGAATGTTCGCTCCCCACCTGAGTGAGCAATGCCATTATATCTCATCAGTCTTGAAGTTTTGGTTTCTCAAATTCTAGCTGGCATGCTTGATTCTAGCAAACACGACAAATTTCTGTAGCACATCCAGAATGAAAAACAGTTGGGGAAAATTTTGATAATAAGGATGTATTTGCATGACAAAATAGTAAACTGTTAGACCAATAATTTATGAAAACCGGCTAGGATGTATGTAGCTTATAAACTAATATCTGAGCAACTAGGCAAACACGTCTTAAGAAAAATGATTCAACACTGAATGGATAAACTTAACATCATACAACCATTGCAAAAAAAAATTAGTATGTAAAGGTAAAAAGTAGGTTGTATCCTATAAGGAGGCTCAACCAACTAGTTCCTCATTTTTCAGTAGGAGCCAATAAAGCAAATCTTTAAAGATCCTTGGATGGTATACCTGGCGATTTTTTCACGTGTGTTTGTTACAACAAGCTTATTTCAGTATTTCCTCTATGTAGTTTCCCAAGTATCTTTTATTCTTTCCTTCCATAAATATCACCTCCCCTGATAATCAACTAATTATTTTAACTTGTATAATTGATACTTGCCCAAGGTTCGTCCCTCTAATTAACTTTGAAATTTGTTTGCAAAAGTTAATCTCTCTTATTGGGAATACAGCTAAAGTTTCCCTCATTCTTGATCTATTAGAGTTGTGATCGTGCTAGAATTCAGGAACATGCAACTTTGATTAACATACAAAACACACACACAAACAAGAATAATGTCTAATGGAAAGTGGGAAACCCAGGAATTTACTAAGCCTTCTAGATGAGGATCACCCCAAACTAGCCTAAGGCAAATGCCTTTCCAGTTGATCCTCTTAGATGACAACACCTTAGGCTAGTCCCTTATTTATACCACTACTATTATGCGAAGGACACTGGCTTAGCCGTTTCTAATGCTCTAGCCTATTTCTTTTTCTTCTAAAATAATAATCTAACCTAGTTCCCTATATTCTTATAAGGGATATTTCACTACCTAAAACTGTCATCTACGGCTAGAAATCACCCACGGGTGACTTACTCACCCGACCCATCTAGCCTGATAATACAGGTGAAAACCGAAAAATATTAATAAAGAAACGAGTGACAAATGGGTGGAGGTGAATCGGGTGATATATTTTCCACCCATTACCTGACCCGCTTACCCACCAATAACACCCTTACCCTAAGTCCTTCGGTGACAACCTTACCCCATTGTCTCTATGTGTTTTATTTATTCATTTATTTGAAGTTCCGGTTAGATTGAAAGTATTACGCATGTGGAATTTCTTGCTGGTCTATATTTGGTTTAGAGTTCAAATTTGACTTATGGTTTAGTTTAACTATGTTTACTAGTGCAATGTGAGCCCATCGCCCGATTAAACACCCAACCATCCAATGGATTGGGTGACGGACTGAGGGTGAAACATTAGGCGGGTGGGTGATGTGGCAGGTGATTTCCACTCCCCTTAAAGAAGCCCTGCCCTCAAGGCTGGAGTCAAAATCAATCAAGGGTAAGCTGAGTTTGATGAGTGCAAGGCGGGAAGGTCCCAACATGCAAGTGAACTTTCAAATGTCACCTGGATCATCTGTTGCAGCATCTTTTCTTCCACTTAGTTGGAAAGAAAAGGATCCATTGGTGTTGACAAGGATGAGGGAGACTGAATGATGGTCAACTCGTGGTTGAGGTCGGTAGCGGATGTCCCCAACAAAGCCATCCTGATGATTAAGAATATTGTCCCAAACTAAGCATGAACCAGAATTTTCTTGATGCTTGTTCTGTACCTGATCCTGTCCAACAGTGAATTAGGTGGGAGGTTTGGCCAAGGAGGTGGCCTTGTGTGGGTAGATGATGCCGATGCCCGTAGATAACTCCCTAACTTTCAGGGATTGCTTAGGCTTAAAGGGCAGCACAAACAGATCAGAATCCTAACTTCAACAAGTTATTTTTAAGATGGCAAATCCCCACTCTTTGACGTTTGGCTGCATTTCCAGTTCATCTGTCATAATTGCAATGGGCCAAGCTCTTTCCCATTGTTCTTCCATTTCTACTTGTTGCAATATCCACCGCTAGGGTGGGGGGTGAGAGGCTTCACTTCCAACAGCCATAATTCCCCTTGATTAGTTGTCTTCTGCTGCTCATCCATAGGACCAGGAGGCTTCCCTTCCAACTAGCTTAATTCCCTACATTCTTATACTCTTAATTACAAGGCACATTTCACTAATTAACAGTTGAGTTTAAAAGTAGTAGTTTGACTGGTTTCTTCTAACAAATAAATTTACTGAATCTGACTCTGTTACTTTTAAAAACAGACCCATTGTTTTAGTCCCATTTGTTGCAAATTTATCACAGCTTATTGTGCTACTTTATCCAAATCCTCAACCCAGATTCGGGGAATAATAAGACATCAATCATCATGTTACATTAATAAGGTAGTAGGAATACAAAACTGAGGATATTCATTTGGACAATTTTTTCTAGTGTTTAAGGCGTGAAGTGCACTGAGGCAGATAGGGTCATCATAGGGGGCACTAAGTGCAATGAAAAATCAGGTGAACCTCACTTCAATTAGACACATTTAAAATTTTGACAGTTAGGTATCATAAACATGAAAAGTTACTAATAAAGAGCTGAATAAGTGATCTAGATCAACAAATAATAAATTAAAACATACTACAAAAACACTATTTAATCGGCTGAATTGTTTTCCTATCGGGTATCAATGTACTATGAAGGGTGCTTCACTTCACGGCATGTTCCCTAGTAAAAACTGTCTTCCCAAGCCCAGGGTAAAGCAAAGGCTTTCAGATAAGGTGCTTTATCCTAGCTTAGTGCACCTTGGAGCACCGGTTTAATTTTTAAACACGTATTTCCTCCACTGATCTTTAAGGGCAAAGGAAATTGTTCAGTTTTTCTAGCTATAAGAAAAAACACATTAAGCAAGAAATGATGGTTACATTTTTCATAGCACTTCAAAAAATGATTAAAAAAAAATGAGAGCAATTTAAGTTATTAACAACTCTTCAAATAAATGACAAAGTAGAGCAAAGTATCTTACCAAGGATATCATGAGGAGGTCTAGACTTTAGCCATGAGCGCCTCAGCAATGGACGAATTGAGATCTTCTCGAGATTGTGATCGTCGGCTTTGTAAACGCATTTGACTTCGATGTGGAGACCAGATGGAACCGATGACATTGTTTTCCAATTGCATCTGCCCTATGCTACCAGAGGAAAAGCTAGACAGAAAACTGCCACTTCCAGAATATATGGAAGTTTCACTTAGCTGAACGCCACTTCCACTTAACCGATGAACTGCCCCAAAGGGTCTCACTTGTTCAGCTGTAGTTGGGCTTAGAGGCATCTTAACTCTTCCATCCCCTGGACAATCAAAATTTTCAAATAGGTGAATAACACGCAAGCAAGAATAGAAAAAGCAACCGATTAAATTTGTTTGGTCATGTGCAGAGGAAAGATCAGGTGTCTGTGCGTAGGTGCGACAACTTGAGTATTGAAAATCGCCGCTGGGGTAGCAGTCGACCGAAGAAGAGGTGGGAGGAGGTTGTTAGACAGGATCTGGACATTTTGGGACTCATTGAGGAGATGACACGTGATAGGTCCAGTGAAGGAGTGCGATCCGAGTAGACGAGGGGTAATCGTGTGAGGCATATTATTCATCGGCCTTCCTTGGCCTACAACCCCTTCCTATCGCTAACTATTTTTATTTTTATTTTTATTTTAATCTATTTTCTGTACTATTTTGTTACCTATTGGTCTCTTCTTGGGTCACTCAGAAACATCCTTTCAACTTATTTGGGAAAAGGGTGCGTACATCTCGACCCCCAGACCCCACTTGGAGCGAGATATTCCTGGGAATATTGTTGTTGTAACAGATTAAATTTGTTTGACAGAAGTTGTATCCATTCAGCAGTTTTGACCAATCTTGAGCTACTATTTTAAGAGCCGAAATCCAGATTGATAAAAGGTGCCATGAAATGCATGTCTGAAGACATCCCAGCTAGATGGAAGCATGGATTCTAATTAGTGTTTTTGCAAGCCTATGCATAGACGGTGAGTCTCAACTCTCAAGTGGAATTGACAACTGAACAAGCGAACAACACACTCAACTGATGTTTTCCCTGATTTTTGCTCTTCCAGATTATTCATGACATCATGCAGTGAAAAGATACCCTAATAATTAGATCCTATAATCTCCTGACCACCCACAACTTTTCTGTATTAAACTAATTTTATTGTCAAAACCAATACTGGAAAAGTGAAATGGGATTTCCTGGGAAAAGGCAATGCAGAAAGCCAATGCAAATAAAGGAAATTCAAAGTAACAGTATCAAGTACAAATTAATACTGATGCTCATGTTACCTGAACTGATAGGGCTCCAACGCTGGAACCGGAAAGGAGATGGAATATTGAGAACTGATGTGCCTGATCCATTGTTATGCCTGAAGAGGGGAATGTATGGCCTATGGAGAAGTCTTGGAAGCCATTTCCCAGTGCAATACAAGGCAAAAAATAAAATTGACAAAATGAGAAAAATAGCTAGAAGATAAGTGGGGTTTATCTTCATTTGGAGTAATTCATAACTCCGTAGCTCACTTCTAGTTGAAAAAGCCTTTCCAGCCTCCACCAAAGCAACACCAAGAGTCCAGGTAATGCTTCCAGAGCCTATGATAATTTGCTCGTCAGTAATGTGCAAACCTTCCCTCAACAACGAAACAACATAAGGTGCCCTAAAGCAGTATTGTTCTATGAAGGGTTGAGGAGGAACACTTTTATGTGCAACTTCCCATGTTTTATCACAGAATTCATGCCCTTTCTGCAATACATTGTCCAGACTAGCTTCAGAAGTCAAGTTGAAGAACCGATAGACCACAAAAAACCCAGACATCGCATAAAATTGGCCAAAAGGATGAGGAAGATCATTATTAAGAGCACAAGGGTGGACTTGACAGTCAATTCCAGGACTAATATTTGACCATTCAGACAAATTGACAGCAATCTTTGCCAGTGCGCTACATTCTGCCCAGTTGGGAGCACCAGTTAGCCACACAGGAATCCCAGGTTTACCCCTCTTGCTGAGACTCTTTCCTCCATGAAGAGGACTCCCAGATTCCTGGGATTCTGTAGCACAGTTAGAGCATATGTACTTCTCCTTATATCCAGTCTGGAGACAAGGATGTTTGATTTCTAATTTTCCATTTAATAATTCTGAAGTATCAATATTTGGACGCATCTTCAGAAGATGAACTACAGACTTGTCGAAGGCATCATTTAAACCATACCCTGAGAGAGAATAGGCACTAAGATGGTGGTTGACAGGTCCAATGCTAAGATCTAAGCTTGTTTCCTTATGTGCAAGCTTCTTGGTCTCAAAAGTAACTTGCAAGGACGAACCACCTAAATCAAGTGCACCAAATGTAGCCTTCTTAGGCATGGATCCCAATATACGTGTTTGATAGTTAAGAGCTATCCATCCATAATAAGCTTCCTCCATTCCAGTAATAATCTTGACCCATTCTCTTTCACATCGGAAGGGAGAATTCTTTAGTATGGGCCACACATTATCAAGAAGCCATGTTGAGTCAGATGTTGGTAACCTGCGGACCCCAGCAGTAGCATGTAGGAAAAGTGAGGTGGTTCTATGCGAATTCTTCGGAATCTGCTTCTCTGCCCATTGAATGAGTGGCTTCACTGCCGCTTTCAAACCAGTTCCATTGTGTACCAACTTATCAAGTCCAGGCTCAGTCTCCATCCGATCGTAAGCACGACCAGTTTGTCCTTTGGGTTTTTTACGAAACTCTGAGTAAGATCTTAAAACAAGAGGAAGATTTTGATTTTTATTGTAGTTCACTAATGCCTCATAAATGTAAACACGGGTTCCTGTACTCCCACAATCAAGCACGACGTAGAACCTGGAAGCTCCTCCATGCCAATAAGTGTAGTAATATTGCACAAGTAAGAACAGAAGGAAGGCAAACAAAATCAGTAGAAGTAAAACTACAAGCAGCCGAATCCATCTTTTCCTCAGAACTGGGCTTCCTACCGGTGCTTTCTCCTTTAAGAAGATGGCACCTGTGCTCTCCCTCCTTAATGTATGAGGATGCTTTGCATCAGTCACAGGCTGAAGTTCACCATCCTCTAGATCAAGTCGGCGATATGTAGACAAGTCTTGTAAGGATGAAGACAGCCGCAAGTTGCTCATCTGCCCATAGTTGCCAAAACCAAAACTCTGGATGTAGCTAGTAGGAGACGACAACCCCGTTGACAGGTAAGGAATAGAAGAAGAATGACGCAATGGCTTTGAATTAGCCGCGGCCGAGATGATATCCACAATTTTGCTAAAAACCATTTCCTTGAAACTTATTATACCAGGATGGTTCTCAGTGCACCCTACTTAGTGTTGCTCCAATGGGCCTGTCTTCAGATTCACATGTATTCAACCATATCAAATCATCATAATTGCATATATATCATCATGGCTGCAACTGCCATAAACAAACACAGAAATCAGAACAATTTTAGCTTCTCTTTCAATAAGGTGATACAAGGAGATTTCAAAAACACAAATGTCAGTCCATATGAAACCAGGTATACCATTGCAAACTACACTGCCTCATTTCTAGGATCAAAATGCAAACACATAGTTAATTATGGATTCCAACCCACCTTACAACTATGATTCAAGATAAAGTCTTAAACTCCCAAAGAGAAACAGTTAGAAGCTACATAAACATAGTCAATGATAATGATAGATAATTCCCCTAAAGTGATTCCTCGAAACTCTTGTGCAAAATTAGCGTACCGACACAGAAATTTCATTAAATTAAACCTAGAAAACTCAAATTCACATCACATGTCCCAGGAAAACGACCATCAGATCACCTCAAAAGCCAAATACAGTCAAGTGGCCACTTCATAATCCTTAAACAACTTCCATTTTCCCGTACAAAACTTAATATCAGATTTTAAGAAATCGCAAAATGCAAATTCACAGATCCACCAAAAAACCGCAAATCGATCGCCTCAACATTCTCACTCTTTGCAACAGGAAATCACAACAATCAGAACAGCTCGCAAAAGAAAATGAAAATAAAATAATAATAAAAATCATATAATTCAAGTGAGACAGATGCAAATTGCCGAAAAACCTCAATCAAGCATGGATTTTCGAAGCGCGGCAGATCAAGGGCATTTCTGACCTTGCCGACTCACTCTTCTCCAAGAGTACATTGATGAGCAGGGAACTCTCCAAAGAGAAGAGAAGTTAGGGATGATATGGGGAGGTACGGAGTGAAGAGAGAATTTACACGAGGTGAGGGGTTGGGGAAATGGCAGATCGACCTCTTCTTCCTTCCACCGTCTGTCGTGCTTTTGTTTCGAGGATCCCACGCCCACGGAGACGATGATGGTGGTGGTGCCCCAATTTCCAAGTTGTGATGTATTTTTCCTTTTGTTTTTTTAAGCTTATTTATGATAGTGGAAAAAAAAATGCTCCAGGCCTAATGGTGCGCAGTAAAAGCATTTTACGGAAAATAGAGTACCAAAAGAGTAAAGAATATTCTCTTTTCACCTATTATACGGCTTTGTTATTCCCACCGTAGTCCAATTTTGATAGGCTAAATTTCCTATAAATACTAATATAATTTAAAACTTTCACATCTCATTTGTCACTCGATTCTATCTTTAGTAAATTAAGCAACATAATATTTATTTTTTATTATAATTTTGATGAATCTTTAATAAAAAAAGATTAATGTCATTTTCTAAAAATATTATTTATACAAGGATAATTTAAGCTTGTCAAGATAATATTTATGCAACATGATAATTTATGCAACATAGTAATATTTATGCAATTATAATTTTGAGCTTGTCAAGATTTTGAAGGATAGAAGGGTTGACATTGCTTGTCTTCAGGAGACTAAGTGGGGAGGGAGAAAGGCTTGTCAGATGGATGGGTGGAAGTTGTGGTACTCGAGTTTCGATAGAAGGAGGAACGGGGTTGGCATTGTGGTCGGGGATCGTTGGAAGGATCAAGTTGTACATGTGGAGCGGGTGAATGACCGTCTGATGGCAATCAAATTAGTGGTGGAGGGCTCATTCCTGAATGCCATTTGTGATTATCCTCCGCAAATGGGTCGAAGTATGGAAGAGAAGACATTATTTTGGGACTCTCTAGATGCTTTGGTGGGGACTATTCCAACGCCTGAGCAGTATTTGATAGGCGGGGATTTTAACGGTCACATTGGCAAGGGTAATGATGGGTTTGAAGAGGCACATGAAGGTTTTGGTTACGAAGAGAGGAATGATGGGGGTATTGCATTGCTGGAGTTCGCTGCTGCTTTCGAGAGTGTCATCTGCACCTCATGGTTTTGAAAGAGAGATTCTCACTTGATCACTTTCGCGAGTTCAGTTGATAGGTCTCATATTGACTACTTTCTGCTTAGAAAGAGTGACGAGTTCAGTTGTAAGGATTGTAAGGTGATTCCCTATGGAGATCTCTCTACTCCACATCACCTACTTGTCCTCGACTTCGTGGTGAAGGGTGGCTTTCGGAAGTATAATCATAAAGCGCCGCCAAAGATAAGGTGGGGGCGTCTGTCAGAAGCGAATGGTCCTCTATTAAGAGATAAGGTGTAGATGCTCGTCGTGGTTTGGGAGGTGCAAGGCGACGTTGATGCGATGTGGAGCTGCTTGGCTGGGTGTATTCGCAGGGTAGGCCGTGAGGTCCTGGGTGAGTCGGGGGGGGGGGGGGGGGGGGGGAGAGAGGTCTTAGCCGAGGAGTCTCCTGGTGGAGTGAGGAGGTGAAGACTAAGGTGAGAGCTAAGCAACTAGCGTTCCAGAGGTGGTTGTACAGATGCACTGGTGAAGACTGTGCAGACCTCCGGTATAGATATAATGTGGCCAAGAAATAGGTCAAATGAGCGGTTTCTAAAGCTAAAGATAAGGCATTCAAGAGCTTGTACAAGGCCCTGGATGTGAAGGGAGGGGAGAGGGATTTATTTCGCATCGCTCATCAGAGAGAGGGGTTGTGTAGAGACCTGATCAGCGTCAGATGTGTCAAAGATGAGAATGATCAAGTGTTGGTTGAGGACCAGCTAATCAAGGGAAGATGGAAGAGGTACTTCTCAAAATTGCTCAATGAAAGTTTTGACTCCTCTTATACGAGTCCTATCCTCTCAAGACGTATTGACTGTGGCTTCCACCGGCGCATCTCCGTTGAGGAGGTTAGAGGCGTTGTTCGTAGGGCGTATAACAAGAGAGCCCCAGGACCTGGCGATATTCCGGTGGAGGTTTGGAAATGGTTAGGGGTGAGAGGTTTGGAATGGTTTGCGGCGCTTTTTAATGTTATCCTGAGGTTAGCTAAGATGCCAGCATAATGGAGGCTAAGCAAATTGGTCCTGATCTACAAGAATAAGGGTGATGTCCAGTGCTGTAGTAACTACAGAGGAATCAAAATTCTGAGTCACACGTTGAAGCTTTGGGAAAGAATGTTTGAGGGGAGAATTAGGAAGTTGATAAGTGTGTCGGAAAACCAGTTTGGTTTCATGCCTGAAAGATCAGTGGTGGAGGTCATTCATTTGCTGAGGCAGTTGATCGAGTTACACAGAGATAGGAAGAAGAATATGCATATGTCCTTCATTGATCTAGAAAAGGCTTATGACAAGGTCCCGAGAGAGTTCCTTTGGAGTTGCTTAGTGGAGAAGGGAGTGTCGGGGACGTATATCAGAGCTATTCAAGACATGTACGATGGAGCATTGACTAGCGTTAGAACGCCTTCAGGGGATTCGAAATACTTTCGGGTGCGAGTGGGGCTGCATCAGGGTTCGGCTCTTAGCTCGCTATTGTTCGCTATTATTATGGACATACTTCCTACTCCACTTCAAGAAGAGGTTATGTGGTGTATGCTCTTTGTAGATGACATAATGTTAGTCGACAACTCTAGATCGGGTTTTTTCACATAGGTTGGAACACTTGAGGGAAGTGCTTGAGCCCAAGGGGTTCCGTTTGAGTAGGACGAAGACTGAGTATGTGCAGTTCTGCTTCGGAAGTTTCGGAGATTCAGATGCTTCAGCTGTGTTAGGTGGGGAGCTGGTTCCCAGGAATGAGAGTTTCTAGTATTTGGGTTCGTTTGTCCAAAGCGAAGGGGGTATTGATTTGGATATTGGTCATAGGATTCAGGCGGGGTGGCTGCGATGGAGAAGGGCATCAGGTGTCCTTTGCGATAGGAAAGTTTCGGCTAAATTGAAAGGGAAATTCTACAAGGTAGTTGTCTGCCCATCGTTATTGTATGGCTCTGAGTGCTGGCCTATTACTAAAGCACAAGAGCAGAAGATAGCAGTGACGGAGATGAGGATGTTGCGGTAGATGAGTGGTCACACGAGACTGGATACGATCAGAAATATTGACATTAGGAGCGAGGTGGGACTGTGCGAGTTTCGAGGATAAGATGCGAGAGTCCAGATTGCGTTGATTTGGTCACGTTCGGAGAAGACCCCTCTCGGCGCCAGTGCGCAGATGCGAGAGTTTAGATCTGGGGCCTACCCGTAGAGGGAGAGACAGACCGAAGAAGAGTTGGATGGAGGTTATCAGACAGGATGTCAACTTTTTGAACCTTGCAAAAGATTTGACTATGGATATAGACCATTGGCGGAGGAGTATCCAAGTGGCAAACATCTAGTGTCCTAGGCTGTTGAGTCGAGTCTATTGCTTATGCTTTTATGTTGTTGCCCTGTCCCTTAATCCACCCTTTTAGTCAGTATGTCCTCGTTTTATTCTTCTGTGTTGTTATTATTGGGTCCATCGGAGACACTCTCTCAACTAGGTCGGGGTAAGAGTGCATACATCTGTACCCCCAGACCCCACTTTAACGTGGGATATACCGGATCGATGTTGTTGTTGTTGTTGTTATCCAATGATAATTTAAATATGTCAAATATTATATTCATATCGAAGAACTCATGAATATCTTTACAATACTACAACTTTTATTTTTAATTAAAAATCATAACTATATAATATATAGATTTATAATTGTATTATTTATAGATTTACATAAATATTAAAAACTTAAAATAAATAAATAAATAACATTTGGCATTCCAAAAGAGGAAGCCAAATTTAACCTTTGTTTTGGAAATAGGCCAAAAATAAAAAGGCTAAAATGAGTTTTGGCCTAGGGTGGAAATATAATTATGTCAAAAATCATTTTTTGGCTTACCATGGTAGATGTTATAAGGAGTGGTAACGACATGGTAGATGATCGAAGGAGTGGTAACGACATGGGAGATGCTCTAAGGAGTGGTAACGAGGTTTCTTTTACTAAATAAGTCTTTTGGGGATGCTCAATTTGATTATGGGTGGATCTAGCAAATACCACAACACCTAGAAGGCAGAAATAAGGTGGAGAAGAGCAAAAAACGAGCCTTCTCCAATCAAAACATAGACAACCCCGCTCACCACTCGATGACACCGAAGGGAACTGCGAACAACAAAACCTATCTAAAACAGCAAGGATGAACCAATAAAGGCAGCAACTCTTAAAACTATTGCTTCACTTAAGCAACCCCCCACACAATAAGAAACAAATAGCCAAGGCTACCCGCCTAATCTAGAATCAATAGAATAGAACCAATCATGCAAAAGGGATACACGCTAGTAGGCGAGCAAAAAAAAAAAAAATCCTAGCACTCAATGAAACAGACAAGAGAAGCACAAAATAAGCAAACAAAGCAATCAAAGCGTAAAATCAATACAATCAAATAACGTTTTGGCTATATACACCGCAAATCCCCACGTCCTTAAAGACGTGCATGCACATCCTTGAAGACGTGCTTGCACGTCTTTAAGGACGTGCAAGGGGGTTTACAACCACCCGAGCCCAGACGTGCAAGCACGTTTTTATTTTTTTAAAAAAAAAACGTGCTTGCACGTCCTCAGGGCCGGGACGTGTTGCACGTCCTTAAGGATGTGCAAACCCGTCTACTAAATCCGAAGAGGACGTGCCTCTTCGTCTTCATTCCTCTTCGTCTTCGTCTTCGTCTTCGCCAGAGAGAAATCGAGAGAGAGATCGCCGGAGTAAGAGAGAGAGGTTGCCGGAGAGAGAGAAAGAGAAAGAGATCGAGACAGAGAGAGAGAGAAACACAGAGAGATGGAGCCGGAGAGAGAGGTGGTGGTGGAGCTGGCGGTGTTGGCGGATACGGCGGAGGTGGTGGAGCCGCTGGCTGAGGAAGGTGGTGGTGGGGGTGGAGCACTGGGGGAGGGGGTGGCGGTGGAGCCGGTGGCCGGGGGTGATGGTGGGGCGGCGCCCATGGAGGTTGAGGAGGGTGGTGGTTGTGACAGTGGTGGTGGTGGTGGAGCAGCAGAGGCGGCCGCGTTCGGTGGTGGTGGTGGTGATGGCGGCGGAGTGGCGGAGGCGGACCTATTACCGCCGCGGAAGCGGCGGACTATGGAGGTTTCGCCGGTCCCGACCCCACCGGTATGTTCTTTGATTTATTTATTTTGTTTGATTTATTTTTATAGTTTTATAATATAGTTTAGATTTTAATATAGTATTATAATATAATTTGATAGATTATAATTAGTTTTAGTATATAGTTTGATAGATACTATATAGTTTGTATATTTTGATAGTTTTCATGGTGTGGAGAGATCCTACTGTGGAGCTGCCGCTGCTGAAGTTCCACCACCGGGCGACTCACCTGCAGCCTTTCGATCCCATCCGGCATCCCGCAGCTGAGGTCCCTCTACTGGGAGTGTGTCGACGAGTTTACCTGCACAGCCTTCGTGGAGCATTGGCACCCGGAGACCAGCTCCTTCCACTTTCCATGGGGCGAGATGACCATCACGCTCCACGATGTTGCCTGCCTCATGGGACTTCCGATTGATGGCCAGCCTTGTACGTCACATCTGCCCGCGGGCTCTTTGATACCCGCCGAGGACATCCACCCGTTTTGGATGGATTTGTCATGGACTGACATCGACGACACCCCACTGCCGTATGAGCTGTCATCTTCATACACGTCTTCCAACGATGTATGCAAGGATGAGCTACACCCACCCTCATCAGCAAGCGTCCGAAGGAAGGGGAGGCCTCGGGGGTTGAGGAATGCCTGCAGAACCAACCCGTTGCCATACGAGAAGGTAAGGGAAAGGTTTGAGAGAGAAGAAGCATGTGCTGCTCGAAATGCTACTCGGCATCGTCCACAAGCGACCTCAGCTCGACGTGGACGTGATGATGTGTTCGGAAGGTTCAACTGGGGTCGAAACAACGTTGATCCCTTCATGCTCGGTCATATTGATACGGTGAGGGACACTGTTGGAGATGGTCATTGTGGCTACAGTGCTTTGGCGGCTTTGACATCACCGATCGACGAGACTACTTTCCCGGAACTCAAAACGTTACTATGCAATCACTTGGAGGATCACGCCGATCTGTACGCCGGTTGTTATACGGGAGGGTACCAATTCTAGCAGTTCGTTGACTACCAGAGATGGGCGGGAGCTGTGCATGGTGATAGGAGACGGTGGATAGAGCTACCCATTATGGGTTTAGTATTTGCAACGGTATATCAGATTCCTCTCGTCGTCCTAGCTTGGCATCATCCGTTCACATGTCTCCCCATGACCTCGCCGACACCTGCTAACAACCCTCAATCAGCAACCCTTGGTGTAGCCTGCATCGGAAACCAAGACCATTTTGCCGCGGTACGACTTCAAACGTCTTTTTTTATTACCTATTCTTGCTTTTCATATATGTGTCAATACTCTAACTCTAATTTTCCGTTCTCATAGATCTGGTTGCGTCCTAACGCTCCTATTCCGCCGCCTCCACCAGAATGGGTCGCACATCATCATCCGAGCGTCGAAGGATGGGATGCTCCGTTTCAAGCTCAGTTTGAGAGATTTCGAGCCTTGCGTGTCGAGTCCGGCCGCCCTTTACTATTTTTCTAGATTTTATTCCACAAGTTTATTAAAATTATGAATGTAAACCTTTTTTTTCCGTTCCTTGTAACGTTATTCGCATATTATCCGAATGAAAACCTTAACAATTATTGTTTTCTATTTAATTTGACCCTAAATCCTTCAACTCTACTAGCTAAACACTTCAATTTTATCAATTAACATTACAAAACTCTCGGAAAACCTAAACCCTATACCCTAAACCCTAAACCCCAAACGCAAAACCCTAACTAGGGTTTGCACGTCCTTAACAACGTGCAAGAACGTTGTTAAGGACGTGCAAATTTTTGCCAGTGGACGTGCACAGTCCCAGACTTGCATGTCACGTCCTTAAGGACGTGCAAATCCTTAATCCGGATTTGCGGTGTATATATCAACACCCTCAAATAATATAACAATTAAGGCACAAAATAAAATCGATCAAATAAACTGAAAAGTAAAATATAGAGCTTACTGGCCCCTTAAAAGGGCATCGAGTCCTTCCAGCTGACGATCAAGTCGTTCCGACCTCCGCATACTACCAAGGATGGTATTTCGGTAAGAAACCCTAGGTTTTGGGTCCCAAATTGGGCTCGGGGTACACTTTTGGGTCGAACCTTAAGTTGTGACCGTGGACCAGGGCCTAGGATGGTGGAAGTCGGGGTTTGAGTGCAGGTGGTGGTGGTCGGAGGTCTGGGTGTGGGAGGTGGTGATCGGAGAGCTGAATGTGAGGCTGAGGGTTGGGGATAGAGAGGGAGAGACGAGGGAGGGGTGGCTCTTGGTGTTAAGGTCGCAGTTTCGAGAGGTGGTCCGCGAGAGGAGAGCGCGTGAGCTTAGAGAGAGAGAATTCAACTCAACATCATTGAAGGAAACTACGATCTTACATTCAAACAACCATTACAGGTGACGACACTACGTAATGAAAGTCAAAATAAAATGGTGCAAGTGAAACAGTTTTGAATATATATCTCTAGTAGTTTTCGCGTTCTTACAAGCTTATTTTAAAATTAATAAAATAATGATGATATAACACATTGTTATGATAAATATAAGAATATATCCGTGAAAGTTAAAAGAAAAAGATTAGTCATTTTCAAATTAAGAAACATTTATATTATATGGGATAATTTGGTTTATTAGAAGAAGCACTACCGATCATCTCCTTGGCTACCAAATTTCTGTCAAATATGCTCAATCAAATCCGTCTTGAGTTGTTGCTATCTTGTAGTCCAGCTCAATTTCGAATGAAGGTGTGCATTTGAGCGGGTAAACTGATCGAGGTTGCTTCATCATCTACTACTTGACCGAAGTCTGATGTGTGCCATATTGTCATTGGTACACCCTAGCGTTCATCTTCAACCTCATGCTGGAGCATATGACAAAATAATTTTTTTTGTCAATCAAATAAAAGGTCCTAAAACCATGTTGGATGACAAACGATATCAAATCGAGCTTGTAGCACTACAAACACTCACTCAACAAGGCTCTTTTGGGTTATAAGCTATACCCCAAAAGAAGCTTGTCTAACTCGTTAACCCTATTCACCCATCTACGATCCTTGGGTGACTGATTTGCACTTGCACCTCAAAGTTGTTTGTGATTTACTGTTTTCAATTACTCACTTTGCCCAATTCTTGGGTACACTTCACCCATAAAGACAACTTCATTCCTACCTATAAAAGCACAAAAAACCAACAGCCTTGCACGGAAGACAGGGTTACTGCAAATGAAATTGAACACCACAGATTACTGTTTCAACGAGCCCAGACAATTTTCAAAAAACATCGTTTACTCAGCGGTGGGCAGTTACATGAACCAAATGAGGATGCAAGGAACATAATTCAGTCAATCTGTGATGAACAATCTTGAAGGATAAGAAGACTTGGGAGTCCAGATGTCAGCATCCAAAAGTGTTAAATGAGTATAGCCAACGTAGCCCAACCCAACCTGCTCCTGGCTGAGCCAAAAAGTGAAAACCTTTGCTATTGCTAGATGGATGATCTGGTCATGGCTGAAAATACAGTTCCGGATGTATCAAAAAGGATCTGTTACTACAACTCGTTTCTTCCAGAGTTTGTATTGTCTTCACTGATGGGAAACAACCAGCGATACAATAGTGATAACTTACCGGGCTCGGGATCATTTGACTTGACAACATGGCAAACGGACTTGTAGTCATGTTTCAGGTGTGGAGCAACTATTTTTTCCTGAAATAGGAAGAACATTCTTATACAGGTGAGACTTGAATATTCGTGCTTGCCCAAAATTTTCAAACTTTCCAGAGACTAATGATATCTGAAGGAGGAAGAAGAAGAAAATAAGAAAATGAACTTGATTAATACGTTGGTATAGGGTGTCATACGGTTATCCGCTTCTATTTTTTTTCTTTTTCTTTACAAGAATCTAATCTGAATAAGAAAATTGTTGGTCAAGTTGTAGCATGATACCTTGAAAATATCAAATGGACAAAAATCGGAATTGCCACAACCCTGTCAAATGCAAGCAACCATCAAACGTTAAGCTGGAGATTTCCAATAAAGGAAGAGAAGAACAGATGGAAAATTTTAATAGAATGAAGATGGAAAGGGGGGCTACTGGGAAAAATGCTACAAAACAGGACATTGTGCTGAAAGCAAACATCTGTGACAAAGTTCATAACTGAACTAATGCATTAATACAAGGATAAATTTTCCAGAAAATATCTACTGATCATAACAACCAGAAATATATCAAAACTTTCAGCATCACAATTTAACAAGGTTATAATAGGGTCAGCCACAAACTCCTCTATCCATCTGATTATCCAGCCATGTTCTATTAAACTTGAGGGAATTAATGCATCCAAGGAACTAAGTAATTCTCCATCGTCCTCCCCTCAAACTTTAACTATTATGATATCTATTCTGTATCCAAGGAACCAACTAAACTACTGCCTGTCTTAAATAGAACATTGCAAACCAGCCTCCAATCAGATACTCTTTCTATGAATAAAAGCTACTTTACCGAAATGCTTGCTTATCAATTAGCAATTCAATCACAAGACATTTGGGGGTTTTCATTCAGGATTCATTAGCTAGTCGATGTTTACCGGTAATGGAATGGGTTGTTCATTGTGCAATGCATGGACAAAGTATTTGCTTGCATTGTTAGCCGCCGGGCAACTATATAGCACCAACATATTGTTCCCAGCAAATGGAGCTACAAAACTGCCCCTCCAGGCTCTTTTCTGAGGAGGCTTTAAAGGAAGTTCCAATGGTTGTTCTCTCAGCATTTGATTAAAATCTGGAACCGGACCATAGAATGTAAGAAGAGGGTCAAATCATAAATTCATCATAGCTGGAGAAAAAGCAACAAAATGCACAAAGAAATAACAATAAGAAGAGTATATAAGAAGGATCATCACCTGATTCTTCAAGAAACAGACCAAGCAGACATGAGAACGGAACTATAGTCTCTGCATGTGCAAAACGAAGTCTAGATTTTTCATAACTTCCAGCCGGTTTTGCTTCTACAATGAGTCAGAAGTAACAAAAAACTCCATATAGTCAGCACTGTATCTTAAAACGCTCCATATATAAAGCCTTTGCAGCAAAAATATTAAACTAGTTTCTCTCATAGAAAATTAGAAACTGAAACATGGAAAATTAGAAGATAAATATTGATGCAAGTATCGTTGCTTTAGCATGGAGGAAACATCAAACAAGAATCTGGAACTTCAATGTCAATCCAAATTAATGTATGCCCTTTCCAGAATGCCGAAAGCCCTATTCAGATTTAAAAAATATCCACTTCCTAAATAACTAAATATCCTTTTAAGAGGAGATTTGTGCACTGCAGATATGGGCTGTGTAAATGAATGAGGGAAGTTGGAGAAAAAGATGAGTGAAAATAAAAAAATATACCAGCAAAATAAATTATACTCCCTCCGGGCCTCCACACCAAAAAGATCTCATTCTTGCTAAGAAATATTTTTTTGTTTTAGATTTTCTAGACAACAAATTAATGATGAGTTATTAGATTTGTTACTTAAAACTGGACGTATTGAGTCTTTCCATACGAACTCTCTCCATTGGCTATAAATGAGGTTTAACACCACCCTAAATACGTGTGCTGGAAACTAAAATGACATCCTTTGGTGAACAGGGAGTATTACCTATTGCAACTAAGTCCTAAAAAATAGGGACGTGAACTATGCCAATGTTCAAGAATAGATAAAGAGGACTGAACTAAGTCCAAGAAACTAGGGGAACTGAACTATGCTTAAGTTCAGAATTGCATGATTCACATCATTCTCTCTTGAGTTAGCTAAAGAGAAAATATAGGTTATATCACTAGTAAAATATCAGCATCGACAATTGCATTTTTATCTGACTTGGAGGTATTTTTCAAGTTCTTATAGGTATCTAGAATCTCAGAAATTAAATAGACTCTTGGGCTCTAGGCATTATAAGATACTACTGTGTATCTGATCGCCGCCATTGGGATTAGTGCCAATGAAGTATAACAAGTTCCAAATTTCATAAAACATTAATGGAGAATCAAGTTATGAAATTCAAAATGATGATTTGTTCCCTCAAATAATCACAGACAATCTCCAGTCCATGAATCAAACCCTTCTCTAGAGCAATCAAAATGCTTCATTCATTTCTAACTAGATAATTTGTTATAATAAATTATAAATCTATTGAAACATTACCTTCATTAGCCTTTATGGCAGATTCCATCGACAGATAAACATCATTAAGCAATGGTACTCCCATCCGGTAGTTCAACGATTTACCATATCCTTTTAAGACAAATAATTCCAAATCATCGGTCCACTCCAGCATAGCAACCTAAGCAACAGCATATAATAAAGATTAGAATGGAAAAGCATATCATAGCCAGTTCCACAATTAGATAACTAAACAAGAAGTCCAATTCACAGTGCTTAACAAAGTGCCTCTTCTACACCAGCAAAGTCACTACGAAATAGAAAATAATTTAGAACCTTTAGTCAAAGGAACACCTTTGAACTGTACCATATCAAACACTCATCACTAAGACTCTAAGAGTAGCAAAAATTCACAGTACTAGTTGTAAGAAAATCTAAGACACAGTTACAATAAAATGTTAAGATTGAAAATTATTTGCGTCTGTCTTCTCCAGAAAGGAGAAACACTCAAAAGTGAAGAAGGCAGCTACGGATGACAAAATGCATGGTACCTCAGACGGAGAAAACAGTTGACAAGCTTGATCAGTGATGTCCAACAAGGATGCTTCCTATCATCATATAGATGTTAACATCAGCAACAGGACTAATGGTTCTTGCTCCTAATATAAATGACTAAACAACAGGTCAATGTCTTTCCTAAGACATAATAGTATAAAGATCACCTGTTTACATAGGAACCAGAGAGAGGAGATGTGTTGTCTAGTGAAATTGAGTTCATGTCTTCTAGACAGCGAATCAGTTATCTCATTGAAGATAGGCTCCTTAAGCTTTTCAACAGCAGGTTCCTGGCTTTTCCTAAGTGCCTGCAATCACATTGTCTCACACTTGATTAGATGGACAAAGAAGCAAAACACATGCAAAAGACAAACATACTTAACTGTCACATCATAAAAGACAGAAATATACATACGAGAAATGACAGAAATGACCAGGAGAACAAAAAAGCATAACACAGCCAGTAAGACAAGGGGAAAAAAAGAAGAAGCAATGGGTCAGCTTGGGAAAGATGTTACAATATTTTTAAAAATTGAAAGTTGAAAGGAATCCATATTCTTAAACACTGAAGCATGCTTCCAAGAGCAAAGCAACCGAACTTAATAAATTAGGTCATAGGAAGAATGAGGGGGGAATGGGTCGGCTTGAGAACGATGCTTTATGGAGATCACAAACACAAAGAAAAGAAGACACCAACATCTTATTATATTAGGCTATATTTATAATTCAAGCAACAACTGAAACTTGCCTTGTAGCTTTGACAAGTATCATGAAACCTCAACAATGTATCACTCGCCCGACTCTCAGAAGTGATAGCAAAAGCACGATTTTTCTCTTGTCCAAGAGTCCCATTGCCCCTAAAGAGGCCCATTCCAAATGCCACAGCACTTGCTGATGCCCGTGGAACCTGTGGGAAGCAAACAAAAAATGTGCATTCTTACCTGGGGGAAAATCAACACAAATGAAGAGTGCATGTTTCTGTCACTGATAGGTTGAAAGCTGACAAAGGATGAATGTAGATGACTACCTGTGTTGCTTTTATAGGGTATACATCTGGGTGGTAATCATCACTAAACAAATCTGCATATCTTTCTTTGATCCTTAGACCAAGTTCATAGAGTTCCCTTTCCCCTTTTATGATCAATTCTCCTCCCTTTAGTTTTCCTTTCCATGGAGATTTCCACCCATTGAACCAAGAAGGTATCTTCTCTCGAGGCACTTTGTTTTTCTCAGCATCTGTCACAAGCATCTCAAGTGCATCGCTTAGCATCTCTAATTCCTTCATTCGTTTCTTTGTAGGGGAACGAGTTCCATGTCGTGCCTGTTGCAAAAAACAAAAAACGTATCAACAAGTATATCTACAATTATGGCATGGGTCCAAATAAGGGCAGATATGCACAATAAGTGACAAGTGCTCAAAATGTCATCCATGGACAATGAACAAAATCACATGATATGCAACACCACCACCACCATGGAGAATCCAGCTCTTTTTTACACAAGGCATGCCACTCCCTATGTCAATGTAAGTAGTCTGTAGAAATTTGATTGCTTTCCCTTTATTTATAGCTTTTTCTCTTTCGATTTACACTAGGTTTATGAAGTGTGTAGCAACGAGTCAAATAGTAGATTTACACTGGCTCCAAGGTACAAACCCATCTGCACTTGTAGTGAATTTAAGTATTCTTATTGCATTTATTAGATTCAAATAGCTTCTCCTTTTACAATATCAAAACATGCAGCTTTCAGATCATATAGAAATCTCATATTCAACCTCCTCCAACGCAACTTAGCACATCAACAATCATCACAAGCAGATAAGCCTCTCGTCATTTTTCCTGATCAAGCCATCCAAATGAAAAACCATAGGAAATCGAAAGAAGAAATTGAGAGAAGAAGATCTCACCACAAGATTGAGATGAATAGGCTTACACTCGTCTGGGATCTTCGTAGGGACAAAGGAATTATCCACAACACCTTTCACGGCATCATATCTGCGAACAACAAAATTCGCTCCGTCAATCGAAAGAGTTCACCATCAGACAGCATGTAAATTACAACTAACCCAAAACCACCCCAAGATCAAAACGAAACAACCAACTGAAATGAACTAGAAACACACATTTCCCAGCAAGCAACGCATTGAAATTCGATGAAATTCTAAAGAGGGGGAGAGGACCTGGAAACAGTGGAGAGATGAAGACGAACGTCGAACGATTCATCGGCGGCGAACAAGGGGGAATAGAGAGCGGAGGCAAGTAAGAGGAGGGGGAGGACGAGCGTAGCCGGCATTTGGAGGCTGGAATCCACTGATTTCTTCTGCATTAAGCTTTTCCGTGTTTCTGAATCCACGGAAATTGAGAGAACAAGTCCGTGCCACGTCTGGCGGCGGCGGCGGCGGCCTCCGGTGGCCGTCCTTCCTCTTGGCTATGGCAAAGAAGAAAGGCAAGTCAAAGGGATCTGCTGGGGGTATGGGATTCGATGAAAAAACGCAACTGGAGAAGGAACTCCACTCGGCGTTATTCCAATCGGGCGAGCGTGGAGCGCAAATCCCAGATCCTGATCTGGTGAACGAGGGACGGAGATATGGGTCGTCCTCTTCCTCTTCGGGAAACAATGGTTCTTCTCACGTGGGGCTGGATCTGGGGAGTGGAGGAACGAACAGCAATCGCTCCGGTCTGGGGAACAAATCAGGTGAATGCCCTTCTTCTTCGTCTTCTTCTCAATTGAATCTGAAAACGAAACCGACTGAGGAGGTGACGGATGGTTCGGGCTTGGGTAGGAGCATTTCCCCCAGACTAAGTAATACGGCGTATCAAAGAAAATATTCTATAAGCTAAATTTTATATAAATAGTAATATAATTTAAAATTTTCACATCTTATTTCCGTCTTTTGGTTCTATCTTTAGTACATTAAGCAACATAATATTTATTTTTTATTATATTTTTGATGAATCTATAATAAAAAGATCAATGTCATTTTCTAAAAATATTATTTATGCAATGATAATTTAAAGAAGAAATTTGGCTAAATGTCCATTTTGTCAACCCTTTTTTGCAAAATGTCCACTTAAAATCAGTTTTTGCTAAATGTCCTAATTTTTTTTGAAAACCCCATAATGCCCCTGCCCTTTTAAAACACGCGTCCATAGAAGAACTTCGTCTTCTCCGTTTTCTTCCAATTGAACACCTTCTCCTTTGCCCGCCCCTCCTCCTTCCCTCCGACTTGTCTCCGCTCCTTCACGCTGGTGGCGCCGGAGATCCAACGACGTTATGGCGAATCCGAACCCACCGAGAAGCATCCGCGAGGACGATGTTGAAAAGGACTCCTCGGTGGCCGTGGGAAGGCTGGAGCGAGCACGCGCCTCCGAGAGGGAAGGCCATGGCCGCCGGATCTGGAAATCAATAGATCTGGATTGTCGAGAGAAGATGAGCTTGCCTTTCCGGCGGCAGTAGCCGAGGAGCGGGACAAGGCTGCGGTAAGATTACACAATCGATCTCGATCTAAATCACTTCCCTAGATCCACAATCGATCTCAGATCTCAGATCTAGGATGCGACAGGAGGACCATCGCCTTCCTCATTGTCTCTCCCTCTAGGGTTTGTATTCACAACCTTCAGTTCATCAAGGTGAGAATCTTATTTTCTCTGCCTTTTCGTCCCTTTCATCATTCATTATTGTTAATTCATCGTTTCAATTTAAGCCTAGGCGTCTGATTTTGTTTACCTTGCTTTTGGAAGTAGGGGTAGTTTCAGGGCCTTTTTCTTCTTCAAATTTATTATTTCCTATTTTATATTAGCATATGCAATGAATTCTCTTCGTATACAATTGAATTGAATGGATTAAATCGTTAATTAGGGGAAATTGGCATCTGATCAGTGCCGCCATCAGCCAGAAGCTATAAATAGAGGATGAATATGTGAATGGATATATGTCCTAGCAGCTACTGTAATACATCCTACCAGGAATTAAATATGTGAATGCTTTGATTTGCTCCTTTTTTTAGTTTTGTAGATCACAATCCCTATTTTCCATGAGCATTGGAAGCACTCTTTCTTGATGACAGTGTTGGGCTCAACTCCTTATGGAAGATTTCAACACATGGAGAAGGTGTTTTGTTTGTTTGTGTAGATGAATTGAAAATTTATGATGTATAGATCCTTCTAATGTTACTTTCATTATACAGATGGATTGGAAATTAGAGGTGACACTCTTGAAAATTCATGATGTATATTTTTCGGTGATATTGTGTTTGATTACACTGTTTTTTGTAGAGATTGTATTTGATTACACTATATTTTTCATGAAATTATATGTTCTTTTTTATTTATTTTGGTCATATTGTATTTGATTACACTATATTTTTTTTTCCATGAAATTACATGTGTCACCAAGAGTGTCACCTCTAATAAGGGTGGTGACAGTGATAGGGGTGGTGGTGACAGCGATAGGGGTGGTGGTGACAGCGATAGGAGTGGTGACAGCGATAGGACAGTAATATTGGTGGTGGTGACAATGATAGGGGTGGTGGTGACAGTGATAGGGGTGGTGGTGACATCGATAGGAGTGGTGACAGCGATAGGGCGGTGACAACGATAGAGGTGGTGAAAGCAATAAGGGTGGTGACAGCGATATGGTTGGTGGTGACAGTGATAGGGGTGGTGGTGACAGCGATAGGAGTGGTGGTGGCAGCAATAGGAGTGATGGTAACAACGATATGAGTGGTGGTGACAGCGATAGGAGTGGTGACAACGATAGGGTGGTAATAGCGATAGAGGTGGTGACAGCAATAAGGGTGGTGACAGCGATAAGAGTGGTGGTGACAGTGATAGGGGTAATGGTGACAGCTATAGAATTGGTGGTGACAGCGATAGGAGTAGTGACAGCGATAGGGCGGTGACAACGATAGAGGTGGTGGTGACAGCGATAGGGGTGGTGGTGACATCGATAGGAATGGTGCCAGTAATAGGGCGGTGACACCGATAGAGTTGGTGACAACAATAAGGATGGTGACAACAATATGGGTGGTGATGACAGTGATAGAGGTGGTAGTGACAACAATAGGAGTGGTGGTGACAGCGATAGGGCGGTGACATCGATAGAGGTGGTGACCGCAATAAGGGTGGTGACAACGATATGGGTGGTGGTGACAGTGATATAGGTGGTGGTGACAGCGATATGGCGGTGACACTAATCTCGTTAAAAAAAAAAGTCACCAAAAAATTTGGTTATCATCATACATGTGTCACCAAAGTTGTGTCACCAAAGTCATTGACCGGTGTCACCACTTATAAAGGTGGTGACACTAATCTTGTAAAAAAAATAAAATTAAACTGTCATCGATTTTTTTTTGTCATCAAAATTGTGTGACCAAATTCATTGACTTTGACCGGTCAATGGTCAAAATAAAAATGGGAAGGAAGGAAGGAAATTAATTAAAAATGGGAAGGAGGGGCAAAAGTGTAATATTAGGACATTTTGCAAAAGGGGATATAAAAGTGGACATTTTGCAAAATGCCTTGTTAAAAATAGACATTTAGCTAAAAAGTCCTAATTTAAATATGTCAAATATTATCTTCATATCGAATAACTCTCGAATATCTTTACAATATTACAAATTTTATTTTTAATTAAAAACCATAACTATATAATATATAGATTTATAATTGTATTATTTATAGATTTACATAAATATTAAACACTTGAAAATAAATAAATAGCATTTGACCTTCCAAAAGAGGAAGCTAAATTTAGCCTTTGTTTTAGCCAAAAAATGGGTTTTGGCATAGTTTTGCTCCCACCTTAGGGCAAACCCCATTTTAGCCTTTTTGTTTTTGGCATATTTCCAAAACAAAGGCTAAATTTGGCTTCCTCTTTTGGAAGGCCAAATTCTATTTATATGTTTATTTATTTAATTTTAAGTGTTTAATATTTATGTAAATCTATAAAGGCGAAACTAATTAAAATATAACTCAACCTTTAAGGGGGTGTTAAAAATATATCTCCACCTTTCAAATGTAAGATAAATATCCCAACATTTATAGATGATGTTAAAATAATATCACCACAATTTTTTCTCAAAAAGAATGATGACATGGCACATACATAACTTAAAAAAATTAGCATATTAATATGTTTTTGTTAACCATGGGTTTCTTGAATTTTTCTCAAAATCAAAACCCGGTTTTCTTATAAAAAAAATATAATATTAAAGGTTGACGTGAGGGAGATTAATTGAAAAATACAATATTGCAATCCAAATAAAGGTGGTTTAAGAAAACCGGGTTTTGCTTTTTCTTTTTAATCTAAGAAACACATGGTTTAACAAATTAAATTATATTAATATGCTAATTTTTTAAAGTTATGTATGTGTCATATCATCATTCTTTTTGAGAAAAAAAATTGTGGTGATATTATTTTAACATCACCTATAAAGGTTGGGATATTTATCTTACATTTGAAAGGTGAAGATATATTTTTAACACCCCTTAAAAGTTGGGTTATTTTAATTAGTTTCACCATCTATAAATAATACAATTATAAATCTATATATTATATAGTTATGATTTTTAATTAAAAATAAAAGTTGTAATATTGTAAAGATATTCAAGAGTTCTTCGATATGAATATAGTATTTGACATATTTAAATTATCATTGCATAAATAATATTTTTAGAAAATGACATTAATCTTTTTTATTATAGATTCATCAAAATTATAATAAAAAATAAATATTATGTTGCTTAATGTAATAAAGATAGAATCGAGTGACGGAAATGAGATGTGAAAGTTCTAAATTATATTAGTATTTATAGAAAATTTAGTCTGCCAAAATTGGCCTACGGTGGGAACAACAAAACCATATAATAGGCCAAAAGAGAATATTCTATAGAATATTCTCTTTTGGTAGGTTATTTTTCCTAGCCATTATGGCTTACGAGGGAAGATGCTCTTACCATGGGAGATGCTCTAAGGAGACTAAGCACACTCGGGTGGATGGGGGTGTGATGGATTCGCCTGCTGCTCCGGTGGGTCGTCCACTCTCCTTTGCCCAGGTTGCCAAGAGTGACTGGAGGGCTGCAATTGCCGATCGACTTCAATATGTGCCGAACGTCAACGGGGATTGTATCAATTATACGAATGAGGATGTGGCTGAGGCAGGCGTTGCTTGGGCTGCAACCTTGGTGGGAGCTATCATGGGTCCGAGAATTCCATCCGGGGTGATTTTCAACTTCATTAGGAGCAATTGGAAGGTGAAATCTCCAAAGCTCTTTGTGAAGCCATCTGGATTCCTTATTTTCCGGTTTGAGAGTGAGGATAATTTGAGATGGGTCATGGAACATGGTCCATGGTCAATTGATGCTGCTCCATTGCTGTTGAAACCATGGATGGTTGGGGCGACAATGGATTAGGAATATTTAAAAATTGTTCCTGGCTGGGCTCGTATCATGGATATACCTCCGATTTTTTGCTCAAATTCAATGTTGAGTATGATTGAAAGTGGGATTGGACATCCGCTCTGCATCGATGAGTTTACTTCAAGCTAGGAGATGCTCTCCTTTGCACGTATGCTGGTAGAAATTAATGTGGATCGATGAGGCAAGTCGAAAACAGGTAACATTAAGGAATGAAAGGGGTCACTACAAAAAAAACATATTAGCAACGGCAAGTTACCGTGGTAAAAAGTGGATTTGCTGTGGCCAAAAGGGGCTAGCAACGGCTCTAGCCACGGCAAGTCAGGCGTAACCAAACCTCCGGTGGCAAAAAAATTGTAGCAACGGGAGTAGCCGTGGCTAGCTTCCTAGCCACGGGACTTGCCGTGGCTATGAAATTTGGGGCGCCAGGCATCCAAAAGTTTCCCACCAAATTTTTGCCGCCCTTTTTTGTAATTTACCACGGAAAGCTGCCGTGGCTAAAGAGGTTGTTTTGCTGGATTTTCCTGCTGCAAAATTTGGCTCATTTTTCTATAATTGGCCACGGCTAGCTACCGTTGCCAAATCCTAATTGTATTTTTACCAGCTTGCTTTGTTTTACCTATTTACATTGATGTCCCTATTTATTGTACAAACCAAAAGGTAAATTTAAAAGTATTCAAACATACAAAGTGTTTTTTCCACAACATACTTTCATATTAACCAAACACCAAAGAAAATACATAAACATAGGTTACATAGCTAGATATCTTGCCAGTTCAAGTCTACAATTTAAGTTTTTCGATATAACATGAAGCCAAAAATACATAGTTTACCCAAGTTTATGTTTTTCAGTAACTTGTATCCTCACCATCTCATTCAGTAGCTTGTTCATCATCATCTTCACTCTTCAGTAGCTTTTAAGGGTGAATCTCCGCAGCTAGCATCTCCCTCGATTGGTGTGTCCTGGTTCATCATTAGAGGATACATTAACAGCTTCATCTCCTATAGATGAACACTTGTATAGAAAAGCACAAACAAATAAGGTTTCCAAAAAGTAACACCATTAATCAATCCATCATAATAAGATAAAGATGGGCTTTCGTATGGAATAAACACTTATATGTAAAATGCCAAGAGGTAAGAATAGAGAATGTACATAACCAAAGACATTCACATGACTAAAAGCCAATGGAAAAGGATGTTCATATTAGAAAACCAATTCCACCGGTTTTAAAAGTAGTAAAATGTTTAATAGGGGAATTTATATAGCCTAACTTGTGCTTGTGAATGTTTAATAGAGGAATTTAGATAGACTAACAGTAACCATATATTACATGAAATCAAAATATTCAAAACTAATTTCTGCCTATAATGAAAAATAAGAATTTATACAAGGGTTGAAAGTTGAAACCAAAGTTTACCTATGGAAAATATCCATAGGTAAATATAATCCTTTACCTCTACTGAAATGAAAGGCTTAACATTACCAATTCATTGAATATTTGAATTGCCCAACTAAGCAAATCATCTATCTATTTAAATATCTATAAATAAGTACTAAAAAGTGAAATCTACTAAATCCATCAATGCAATTTAAGTCAAATGATTTCAGATCGTTCTTTCACAAGTAGGCAGTAGCCAGAGCCAAGCAATGCAAGTAGGCAGTAGCAAGAGCCAAGCAATGCAACTTAAGTCAAATGATTTCAGTCAAGCTTATATCGCATTGTCACCAATAAGGCTCAAGTCATTTACCTTGAAGCTGGAAACTGCAACCTTGAAAACATTCGTCAATCCAGATTATGCAGTTGGAATTGTGACTCCTGAGTCCATAGCCCTCGCGCTTTTGCTCAAAGGGCTACAAATCAACAAGAGGATAATCCAACAATGTAAGAATGATGTCTACATAAAAAAGAGAAAGGAAAAGAACTTGAAATCAGATTGTGAAAAGGCAAGATAGGAAAATCTCAATACTTTATAATGAGAGGCTTGTAGGTTGTGATTAATACATTGGTGTCAACTCCTTTGAGACGGAGATTAGCTAGATAAACCTACAAGAGCCATTCAAGATTACTCCTGATAGACCAAATAGGGAATCCAAATAACGAAGAAACATACCCTGACAATGTTTTGTGCTTCTCTTCCTTTCCATCTCTATCATTCATTCTACAAATCGAAATTAACATCAGATGAGAAAGAAAAAATCTGCAAAGCATAAATACGACGAAAATCAGCACTTATTAAGAAGAATATTAAGATGGAATCAGGAGGGAGGGAGGGAGGGAGGGAGAGATGACAAGGAGTATTGTCCTAGAAGGGGCAAATAAGATTAGTATCACGTCATGTGTTCTGTAACTGAGAGAAAAATCACTAAAATGTAAGACAGAGCTTAATTATATGATCACTGCCAACCAAATTGCATGCTTAAAACTCAAGTAACTAATTGATAGACCAGGAACAATTGAGCATAAACTAAAACTAGTTTGATTGATAGACCAAGAACATTTTTTTCCTGAACTAAAAGCAAAGGAGACGGGGGTTCGAATATGCAAAATCTTCTCTCAAGGCTCCTAACTCAAACTGATAAATCGAAATGACAAGAGGATAGGTGGACTCACCCTGGGAGCTTGATACAATATAAACATAATGTTGTGTACTTCAATAAACTAACATTTTAAAAGAAAAGGATGATGCATACCATTGCTTCAAGATGCAATATAAACATAATGTTAGTTTATAACCAAGTTTAACTATAAGTAACGAGAATGCAAGACCTAACAAGACAAGATGGTGCATACCATAGGTTCATGATGTTGAACTTTTCAGTGACTCCATACTCTCCCTGGTAAATGCAGCCTCGATCTATTTCAGTTTTTCGCTTCTCATGCTCTACTTCTTCTAGGCCTTTATGCCCCATCTCTCCCATTAACTTCTCTTTCAATAGTTCTCTGTTCTCAAATGATGCTTTTAACTTTCTTGCTTCATGCACCTCCACTTCCATCAAAAATAGATGTCACTCACAAATAAATTAAAGAGAGCAAGTAAGAATATAAAGGAAATGATATAAAGCATGCATCCTTTGTGACGCTCACAAGTTACATAAATAAAAATAAAATTTAACAACATAATGTTTTCTTCTGTTTCCATCATTAAGATTAGAGTTTGATCACATAAATAAAAATAAAGCGTCCTAATGTGCAGATTAAGGCAAAGTAGAGCTTTAATGAGAGAGTTATGAAGATCTTCTCTCTATATAAGTGGCTACATGCTAAATTGATTAATAGTTGGTTCACTATGATACAATGTAGAAATTTGAAATAAAGGATATCAGTAATAACATGGAACAAGCAAAACAAGAAAACAAAAAGGCAAAGCACATTAACAAAGAAATTGGAAAAATTTAAGAGAAGTTATTTATAATGCTATCTCAGTATACCATCTACTAACAACACTTCAGGAACATATTAACTAAAGCGTGTCTATCTCTTTATTTTTCTTTTATGTCAACAACATTTTTACAAATAAAAACTAACATTTAAAAATGAATTCGAGTGTACAAATTTTGAATAGGGCCATTTTCATCTTTTAACCATACGATTCAATTATTTACAGGAAATATGTCATCAAGGGAACCTATTGCTAAACTTTCTTCAAAAGAGGTTGAGAAAAATATGCAATCAATGAGAAGGACAAGAACAGGGAAAACCCCTAAAATTTCCCTAATATGTATAGAGAAAAATCAATTGAATGCACTCTAAAAGTAATTTTCGAATGGCTTCCTTGGATATGCGGTAGTTGTTGTTGTTTTGGGCACAAGGAGGCCTCCTGTCCGGTATCTCCCCAGATGAAGGAGCTGTTCATTGTTGATATGGATTCGGTGAAAGGAGGAAATGAAACCAGCGGCTCGGGAATTGAGAAGGAGAGCTCGATGAAGGGAGGTAATGCTAAGGTGGAGTGTGACAAAGATGAGGCTGCAGTTACTTCTTCCTCAGTTAGCCCAGGCCCCCTGCTTACTAGCCCTGTTGTCACCTTGTCTATTGGTGTCCAAACGGAGGCAATAGACTTGTTCGATGCTGACGGTTGTGCAGAGGAAGGTTTGGAGGGGTTGCAGGGTGACACTCCTGTTGGAAGTACCATGGCAGCGGACAAGAGTAAGGTTGTGGTGTGTAACTCGGCAACTCAAACGGATCATGCCCTTGAAACGGATAAGACTGAGGGGTTACCTCTGTCTAATCCTACACAAGGAGTGGGTTTGGAAGATGATGAGCTCATAGCGGACCCTGTCTCATCCAAGGTGTGTGCTGCACTAGTGGCTATAGCCTGGGCAAAGGACTCGGGCATCACTACTACAAAGGGTGGTCGTATGAGGATAAGTGGCTACAAAACGCCTCCTCCTAATCGCTGGCAGGAGGTGGGAGGGGTTAGGAAAGGGAGCTACTTGCTCCGAGGCACTTCGAATCGTACCCACGGGGACATTCGAGTCTCTTTGACTATGGATGATCTTTATGGTGCGCTTTCCACTCTCAAGGATCCAAATTCGGGGGACAAAGTTGCTAAGTACTTTGCTCAAATTTCGGAGAAGGAGGAAGACGAGGAGGGGTCTTATGATGACGAATCTTATCACCCGGGTAGAGCTGGCAAGTCGGTCGTTCGGGTCGGGTTCGGGTCAGGCTTGCTCGGGTCGGGTCAATTCGGGTAAAATTTATGTTCGGGTATTAGTCGGGTCGGACATTGGTCGGGTCGGGTTCGGTCATAATGAATTTTAGATTGGTCGGGTTTCGGGTTAAGTCGGGTCATGCCCATTCGGGTTCGGGTCAAAGTGGGTCGGTCTCGTTCGGGTTTCGGGTCAAGAGGCGGGTCGGTCTCATTTGAGTTTCGAATCAAAGTGGGTATAGTATAATGGTATAGTTGTACTTGACATTTTCGGTCGAATCATATTCTACCCGTTTGGAATTTCGATAATTAGGTTGATTTTGACTCGGTTGAATACTTAAATATGTAATTTACTTAAAATAAATGATTTTAACTCGTTTGAATACTTAAATATGTAATTTTCTTAAAATAAATGATTTTGACTCGGTTGAATACTTGAATATGTAATTTTGACTCGGTTGAATACACTCATTGTTATTGACTCATCGGTTGTCGACCGATTTTCAAAAAGTCATAATCGGAAATTTGATATTCGGCAACATCGTTCTTTTTTAAACATTTAAACCAATTGATCGGTGCTATAATTAAATCAAATTAATTGTGCATTTAGGTTTTAACCTTATTTTAACTAGCAAGTTGCAAATTGACTTATCTGCTTATCTATTGATTTTACTTGGGCTCTTAGTCATATGATAACAATTAACAAAAATAATTGGTGTTTTATATGTTAAAGTATAATCATAAACTTGTGTTAAAAAAACATTTAACATTCAAGTATTAAAATGTTAATGTTAAATAACTATTTCAATTTGGGTCGGGTCGGGTTGAGAGTCGGGTCGGGTTCAAAGTTGGGTCGGGTTCAGATTCGGGTCGGGTCGGGTTTATCTGTGTTCGGGTCTGTTTCGGGTCGGGTCAGGTTCAGGTCGAGTTCGGTCTCGGGTTCGGGTTATGAATGACTCCAGATTTTTGGGTCTCGGTCGGGTTCGGGTTCGGGTGAGTCGGGTCGGGTTTTCGGGTCGGGTCAGATTTTGCCAGCTCTACACCCGGGTTAAATGGGTGGCACTGGCAGACCGTGTGGGTTGGTGTAGGCGTGTGGGTTGGTGAAGGTTATTATTTGTGCGGGCTGGTTTAATTCGAGCAGTTTACGGTTCCTTTTGGTGTGCCGGTGGTTAAGGGTAGAGGTGGCAATCGGGCGAGTCGGGTCGGGTTCGGGTCGGGTTATTCGGTTTTGGGTCATATCGGACTCGGGTTGATATCAGGTGTGATGACAATTCGGGTCTGATCGGGTTCGGGTCGGGTTTATTCGGGCATTAGTTTATCGGACACAATCGGATTTTCGGGTCCTATTCGATTCAGGCGAATCGAGTTTCGGGTCTAAACGAGTTTGGGTTAATCGGGTGTCGGTCTAAACGGGTTTGGGTGAATCGGGTTTCGGCCTAAGCGGGTTCGGGTGAATCGGTTTTTGGTCACAACGGTTTTGATTGAATTGAGTTCAGTCAAATCGATCGAATCCGCAAGAATCATATTGGATAAAACAAATCAATTTTTTCTTACCTATGAGATATGTATCCTTCTATATAGATTAAGCTAATGTTTATCAATTCTTAATCAATACTACATTCGTTTAAAAAATGTAAGTCTTCCCACTTTTTATAATTTTAAAAAAAAAAGTTAAAATCATATAAAATATTATTTTTTAATATTAATTTCATACTTATTATTCATAACTAGGAAATTATAAAAATAACAAAAAATTGATATTTATATAGCTTGGGCGTCTTAAAAAATGCTAAAAAGTTACTTTTTTTTAATGGAGGGAGTACAAAATTATATTTAATTATACTGTATGCATGATAATATTACCATTCATTATTAAGTAATCAAATACTTAGGTTGTTTTGAGTATTTTAGGGAAAATGCTAAGATTTTTGTTGATTTCAGATATAATCGGGTTTGGGTTATTTCGGGTGTCGGGTATAATCGGGTTCGGGTAATTTCGGGTTTCGGATATGCTCGGGTCGGGCAATTTCGGGTTTCGGGTTGATTTCGGGTCGGTCCATTCGGATATAATCGGGTTCGGGTTCTTACTGGGTTCGGATTGTTTTCGGGTTCGGGCTTAGCTCGAATCGGGTCGGTCGGTCTCGGATCCAAACTTTTTTTTCCAATTATTGGGTGTCGGACGGGTTCGGATCGGATCAATCGGATCGGTTTTCTCGGGCCGGGTCGGGTATTGCCAGCTCTAGTTAAGGGTCCGTTTGAGGGAAAGATGGGTATAATAATATTAAAATGACTTATTTCTTTTGTGATGGGCCTATTAGGCTTGGACTTTTCCCCCCATTTTGGAATCTGCTATCCTAGGCCCTTTTATTTAACATATATCACTAAGTCACTTTGGTATATATGTTAAATATTAGGCTTGCCTAGTCACTCTATTTAAATTTTATTTTCCAAAAGGGGGGTGGAGGGTGGAAAAAATAGTGATGCGAATGTAGTGGGTAGCATTTATTCTTATGTAAGACTATCGGTTTGGTCTTACATTTTTGTATTTTACAAGTGGTTCCTTATTTTGAATCACTTCCTTTTGTATCTAGTGGGATACCTCTGAGTCTCTTTCCTCCTTTTGGAGATTTATATATATTTACCAGTTCAGGAATCCACGGAAATTGGAAACTTGGAATCGAGGAATGGAGTTTGAAGGTTGAAAGATTGTATTTGTCGTCGTTCAATACTTCGATGGATATTGAGAGGGCGTTTTGGATTTTACAGAGAAGTTCGATCACATAAAAGGAGAGAACCGGAGAAGCCAAGCTCTGCTTCGAGAGTTTAGGTAATATGTTTTTTTCTCTTTTTTTTTCTACAAGGCGAAAATTTGGGTGGTCAACTGCGGTTGAACCACTTGAACCCATCCCGAGCAAAGATGCTACACTACACACCATTAAAACACATGAAGTAACCTGGCGCAAGGCCTCTTGCTTTGAAAGTTTCTTTGAAGAAGACTCCTCTCTCCAAACACAAAACCACACACAAATTAAAAAGAAAAACAAACACAACAACATTGTTTGTCGCAAACCTCCCAGGGGAATCTTCAAATTAAATTTTGTTGGCTCTTCTCTTATGGACAATGTCAGTACAGATGGTACAATTATTCGGGACTGGGACGACTGTCCAATCCACATTGGATACCAAAAACTTGGTAAGCAGAGCCCCCTGAAAGCTGAAGCCCTCGCTTTAAAGCTCGGAATCCACAACGCTCTACAACTATGTATTGAAAAAATCCAAATCGAGGGGGATTCCAGCATAATCATAAACCACCTCAAAAAAGATGCAAAATGTCCCTGGGAAATAGAACTTATCATGTCGGATATTAAAGTTATGCTATCAACTTTGAAAGAAGTATCTTTTTTTCACGTACCCCGATCTGGAAATAAAGTGGCGGATAAGGTTGCACACCTTTTCCACTTTTTCAGGGGTACTGAAATCCATAATAATACAGGTCTTCTTGACCTGGTCCGAAAGGATGCTATCGGGTAGAGCTTGGCTCGCTCGAATTCTTTCCTAATAAAAAAAATTGCGGTTGAACCACTGCCCAATAGCGTCCTTACAAACGATGTCCTCGGTTTTAGTTAGGCATTGTTGTGAGCCTAATTTGTCATGTTTTACATCTACTTTTATATCGATTTCTGCATGCATGGTTAAAATAATACAAAATATGTGTAGTATATGTTTATTTGCAATATATGAAGGTCTACACAAGTTTTTGTTATATTTCGCAGAAATCGGACGCACTTTGGAGCTTAAAGGAAACTCATGGAGAAGCTAAGAATGGTGCAGCTGGAGAAAATACCATTTTTTACCATTCATCATTCTGAATCAAGCTTTGATGTCTTCATGAGAATCGTAGCCCTCGAAAAGAGCTTTCCAACGCATGGTCATATATGTCAATCCGACGAACGAGGACTCGGGAAAGTGCGTTTGAAGAACAGAGCAGGATGCTGAGAAGACTGGTCGATATCGACCAAGCACACTCAATATCGACCAGATTTAGGTCGAAATTCTCCAAATCGACTCAGAGTTGGCTAGAATCGACTAAGGAAGAAAGGAAGAGGTCGATATTGACTTAACCAAGTCAATATCGAGTGCGCCATATCGAGTCAACGTCCTGGAATCGAGTCAAGAAAGCTGGAGCTGAGACATGCTAGTCAATATCGAGTAACTCAACTCGATATCGAGTACAAATCAACTCGATTTTCATCTCTGGAGTCAATATCGACCAGCTGAAGAGAAACCGAGGAAGCACAGATCAATATCGACTTAACCAAGTCAATATCACCCACGGCGGCGGATTTCGAGCTTAACCGACTTCTTGTTAAGTTTCTATCCCGAATCCAATGGAGATATTTTCGAGACCAAATTCTATCCACATCTATCAAGATCTATCAAGTCCAAGGAAGATTTATCCACTTTAGATATAATCGTAGTTGATTTAATTCTTTTATTCCATGTTTTATCTTTATGTTATAAGATAAAGTAGATATAGATATAGATAGACTTTCTTACCTTGATTAGCAAGGGTTGGAAACCTATAAATAAAGCCTTAGGGACTGGATTTTATTCATTCAAATTCAGAGACAATTAGTTACATAGAGTAGAGGAGAGAGTTTGTGGCGAGCAAGGTGGAAAGGCGAAAGCGGATTTGGCTTGTTCGGTTGTAAGCTTTCTTTGATTTATTTTAATGCAAGTTAGTTTCTTTTGTTTATTGATGAGTTTCTTGATAATGAAGAGCGAGTAGTCCACCCACTTCTAGGGTCAGGGTGAGCCCGACGGTAGCCATGTAAGGTGATGCGGTAAAGGTACAATCTTTTTATGCAGTTCGTCTTCTATCCCTATGAGCATGATTCTTTTGCGAGAGTTGAAGGTGATCCTTGTTTGTGTTATTGAAGCGAAAGTGATCTTAATGCAACTTGGGTTAATTATGTGAAAGAGGGTTAGTAACAATTAGGGTTTATGCGAAAGCCTCTATCTTTCTATTTGATGGAAAGCATGATCTTTTATGCCTTTATGTGTTAATTTGCATGGTTATCGTTGTAGTGTTGATACCCTGGCTTTGGAAGTCTTTTAGTATATTGATTTATTTCGTTGGAAATCTGAGTTCTGTCTTCGAAGGTTTGCAATTTAAAGTTTCTGTGTTTGCTTTATTTTCTGCTTTCGTTTGTTATTTCTTTCTTTCTTTCTGTCTTTCTGCTATTATGTGAGATTTACAGCTACCTGAGATCCGCTGACACGCTTCCTCGTGGATCGATCCTGACTTCCCACTGTTGCATAGGGAGGGAGTCTTGTAATCATTTGCGTGGGCATAATCTGGTTTGATCTATATTTTATATTTTGAACTTGATTTCCTCCTACAACAGGCATCACTCCTAGGCTAAGGTCGAAAATAAACCAATATGTGCCAAATTGTCTGCTACGTGGTTACCCTCCCGAAAGGTGTGAGAGAAAAGGACCACATCCATCGCCTTGCAAAGGTCGAGGACGTCGGAGATCGTCATCTCAATGACCACGAGCACATCCAGATCCCTTTGAGGGCATTGACGACAACCAAGCAGTCACCTTCCACCTTGAGGTGAGTAACCCCCCTCTTCACAGCTTCCACCAGGCCAGCAAGAAGATCGAGACTCTCAGCTTGAAGCGCAAAAACCTTTCCAAGGCTATGCGCTCCGCAGGACACCACTCTTCCATGGCTATCACGGATGACAAAGCCTCCTACAGCATGCCTCAAAGCGACCTTCACTCCATCAAAATTTAGTTTCATGAAGCATAGCTTTTTTTTGACGTCTAGTTCTGTTTTGATGATTGTGTGGTCTTATTGTTACCTTGTCATCTTCTGGATCCTCTTGCGCTTTTTTCCAAATTATCCTATATTGTTTTATATTCTTTATCTATTGTTCCATATTCCTAACATCGTGGTTTTCAAAAAGGATTTTATTCCTCATTGAACATATGCCCCAAAGGGAGAAAGCTAGTATCAATTTATGTGTAGCCGTAAGTTTTGAAAAAAATTCAGTGATTATCACCTTATAGATCTTGTTAGTTTTATCTATACTTTGAATTATTTTTCAATCCATTTCTCCATTCTACCAACAAGTGTCAAAGATATCGGACATTCGGTAAATAAATGGGTCGCGTCTTCTTCACAATGGTTGCAAAGAGGACAACCTAGTGGTACATCAATACCTTTGTTTCTTAGTCAGATTTTCGTTGGGGTTCCATTAAAGATGTTTTACCATAATAAGATTTTAATTTTCGAAAAGGATTTTATTCCTCATTGAACATATGCCCCAAAGGGAGAAAGCTAGTATCGATTTATGTGTAGCCGTAAGTTTTGAAAAAAATTCAGTGATTATCACCTTATAGATCTTGTTAGTTTTATCTATACTTTGAATTATTTTTCAATCCATTTCTCCATTCTACCAACAAGTGTCAAAGATATCGGACATTCGGTAAATAAATGGGTCGCGTCTTCTTCACAATAGTTGCAAAGAGGACAACCTAGTGGTACATCAATACCTTTGTTTCTTAGTCAGATTTTCGTTGGGGTTCCATTAAAGATGTTTTACCATAATAAGATTTTAATTTTCGAAAAGGATTTTATTCCTCATTGAACATATGCCCCAAAGGGAGAAAGCTAGTATCGATTTATGTGTAGCCGTAAGTTTTGAAAAAAATTCAGTGATTATCACCTTATAGATCTTGTTAGTTTTATCTATACTTTGAATTATTTTTCAATCCATTTCTCCATTCTACCAACAAGTGTCAAAGATATCGGACATTCGGTAAATAAATGGGTCGCGTCTTCTTCACAATGGTTGCAAAGAGGACAACCTAGTGGTACATCAATACCTTTGTTTCTTAGTCAGATTTTCGTTGGGGTTCCATTAAAGATGTTTTAACATAATAAGATTTTAATTTTCGAAGGACATTCAATTTTTCATATCCAGTCTAGTGGGTCGCTGTTATCTCTACTTCTTTTGGTGATATGGTCTAGAGTGCTCGCCGTTGAGAACCATCCATCTGCTGGCTTTCCCATATAATCTATCTTTGATCTTTGTTGCATGGATATGGATATAAAGGATCTCTTTCACATTATGCATAGGGATATTGTTTTTTAATCTTTCTATATTCCATATTTGTTTGGTTTTATATATTGGTCAATCGTTTAGTTTTCTTCTATCTGGTCTTGTAGCCGGTTTTCTTGTAAATGTATTTCATTGTTTATCCATTTGTCTTTCCAAAATCTTATAGATTTTCCATTTCCAATTTGCCATATAAGCCCTTTGCAGAATTCGTCATTTATGAATCTCCATCAATTTTGCCCCTTGCCATGATGTGTTTTTCTTCTTTTTTGTAGTACCAAATGTTATTCGTTTTCAAATATTTTTCTCTAATTATTTTCACCCACTCATTATAAGGTTCCACAAGTATTTTCCATAATAACTTCATATGAAGTGCCTTATTCATATCTTTTGTCTTGTTAAGGCCGAGGTCGCCCTCATATTTCGGTCTGCATACTTTATACCAACCAATAAGTGGTTTATATGTCAGATTCTTATTCCAGAAGAAACATATGTTAATTCGGCCAAGTTTAGTATGTACGCTTGCAGGAGGCATGAAGTTTTGCATCACATAGCTCGGTTTGGCAGATAAATTCACTTTGACTAAGATAGCTCTTCCTTGTCGGGTTAGTTCATTTGCTCTCCACTTTGTTAATTGGTTCTTTGTTTTCCCCAGTAACTCTTCAAATGTATCCTTATTCACTCTTGCCATTTATGATAGGGCAGCCGAGGTATTTTTCTACTATAGCTCGGTTTATAATTTGCAAGCAAGATTGAATTCATTGTTTTTGGTCATTCGAGATCCCTTGTGTAACTTGGAATGGTGAATTTTGGAAGTTTTTTTTTTGGCGGGAGATCTCGTAGTATTCATCCAGTATCTTTTTCAGTGTCGTACAAGCTTCCGGGGTCACTTTGGCAAATATCATTATATTGTCGGCAAAGGAAAGAAATGGAACATGAATTCCATTTCAAAACACCTTGGAACCAATCGTGTTTCTAGTTTGGTCACATTGTATTTGGAGTTTCTTGGCTAGAATCTCTGCATCTATGATGAATAGGTACGAGGATATTGGGTCATCTTGTCTCAAGCTCCTATAGGGGCGAAACATTTTAGTTGGTTCATCATTCACCAGAACGGAGAAAGATACAGTTTGGATACATTCTTAAATCCAATCACAGAATTTTTACAGAAGCCAAACTTTTCCATAATAGCAAGGATGAAATCCTAACCTACTATGTCATAAGCTTTCTCCATATCTAACTTAATTGCGATCCACCTGTCACGACCTTTCTTGTTTCGAAATGTGTGAAAAATTTCATGTGCAATTAGAATTGGGTAATATGTAATCTATATATAGATATATAATTTTTAGAACATATATAGTCTATATTTATATCTATTTATATATTTTTAAAATAGAATAATTACTCTCTCTCTTTCTCACCGATCACAATTTTTTTTTAATTTTTTTTTTTTCTGTATCTATTTAAATCACCCACATTTTTTTTCTTTTATTTTTAACACGTAAATTTACGAACTATTGGACTTAATTTAAAACATTGAATTCAGTCTATTGTCTACTCTTAGGTAAATCTTTATTATTACTTTTTACAGTAGGCAAACATTCGGAGCTATTGCCAAGAAAGTAAACGCGCTCATGGATCATCCTGACGGATGATGGTACAAAGTTCCCTATTAAAAGGGATTGTAGATCTATCACTAATGATACCTCTAGTGGCTATATAATCTGCAACTTTGTTCGCTTCTCTATAGATGTGATTGAATTCAACCTTTTCGAATTCTGCTTCCATGATCTTGATTTCTTCTGTTTGTCGCATAATCTCCCATCTGCTGTCTCTTCTTGTAGATAGAGTTCTCATCAGCTCTTGGTTGTCTCCTTCTACAACGATCTTGTTCAAGCCTAATCTTCGAGCTACCTTCATCCCTGTAAGAACTGCTGCTGCTTCAGTTTGAATAACCGTACCTTGATCTACTTCTTGGTAGAAGATCTCAGTTACATGGCCCGTAGAATCACGAATGATTCCTCCCACCTGGCTAATGCCGGTGGGTTTGATAGAACCATCTACGTTAATTTTGTAGATGGCATCTGCTGGTCTAGTCCATTTAGATCTAGACCTTTTTTTCCTCTTATTGATATCTTTATTAATACTCCTGGGATTTGTTTCTCTCCAATCTTGGATATTATTATTAATTCGCTTAATCATGTTACCAAAGGTGTCAAGGCTTGTATGTTTAAAGATTAATTTGTTTCTAGTTTCCCATATCATTTCCCAAATAACCACTAGATCTTCAAAAAACTGATTTGCCTGCTTGATTTGACTAATGTTGTCGCACAGGGAACCTTGTAAGGAGAGGTTATGAAAGAGCTTACATGTTGCTTGTTCAAACCGGGCTATTAGTTCCTTTGCAAAGGAGCACTTCGTAAAGAGGTGAGTGACATCCTCATTTCTGAGATTACATAGGGAGCTGTTTGGTGATGTACCTATTAAGCCTGCTGGTCGTGGGTAGAGCATCTATTTTAATTTTCCATACTAGGTTTTTAAGGCAAGGAGGGAGGTTTAGGTTCCATATCCAATTATGGTTTTCTATGTTGTGGTTATGGGTGTTCGTAATTTTCTTAGCAGATTTGGTGGTGAACTTTCCTGTGGGATTAGGCACCCAAACTAGCTTATCTTGGGGTTGCCATGGTGGGATGTTGAGAGAAAGAATACAATTAGCTACATTTTTAGGGAAAAGACTCTGGATGAGAGGCTTATTCAAGAGCTTTTGAAGGGTAAAGAGATTGTTGACTTTCATGTTCGGGTCATTGTTACCCATGAAGGTTTGGAGATTTGTATTGGGTACCCAAGGGTCATTCCAAATATTTATGAGGTTACCGTCTCCTATAACCCAAAGGAGGCCTTTCTCGAATTTTTCTCTAAGAGATAATAGTTTGCCAAATTGCCAAGAGGTGGCTTGATTTGGTTTATCCCTGATGTTGCTATTACGAAAATATTTTTCTTTGATGACTCTAACCCAAATATTATCTTCATTGGTATAAAGTTTCCAAAGTAATTTAAACTGGAGGTTTATATTTAGGTCTTCGGCTTTTCTAATACCCAATCCACCTTGGGCTTTACTCTTACAGATGTTATCCCAACTTACTAGAGGGGTATATCTCTCCGAGTGAAGTTTATTCCAGAATAAATTTTTGTTTATTTGGTCTATTTGATTAAGAATTCCTTTAGGGAGCAAAAAATTTTGCATCAAATAATTAGTTTTGGAACACAGATTGGCTTGAATTAAGATGGCTCTGCCTGCTTGAGACAGATTTGAGGCTTTCTATTTGGACAGTTGCTTTTTCAGATTTTGGATAGCTTCCTCAAAGACCGAGTTTTTAATTCGATCGTTGAGCATCGGAATACCTGGATATTTTTTAAGAGTACTCGAGATTGGAATTCCCATACTCTGAGCAAGGTCTCTCGCTAGGTTTTGGTTCACATTCTTAGAGCATTAGAGAGAACTTTTACTATAATTAATAGTGAGACCCGAGAGGTTGGAGAAATTGTTTATCATATTCTGAATGGTATTTAGACTAGTATGCGCAGCTTTAGCAGAAATAATCGTGTCATTTGCAAAAGTAAGGAAAGGTATAGGGTTACCGTTTTTGGTGAGTTTGATTCCGATCAACGCATCCTCTTGCAACGCTTCCATGTGCATTTCTCTCGCTAGGCCTTCCATTACTAACACAAATATGTAGGGTGCAAGTGGGTCTCCTTGACGAATTCCCCTGTTAGGCTTAAACTGTTTACCTAGACAATTGTTAACTAGAGTTGAGAAGGAGGATGTTGTAAGACACGTCATAACCCAGTTGATCCATAAAGGATGGAAATCAAACTTATGAAGAACCGCTTTGATGTAGCTCCAGTTGATTTTATCGTAGGCTTTTTCCATGTCGATTTTTAATGCCATCCAACCAGTTCTTCCTTTTCTCTTATGGAAGCTATGGAATATTTTATGAGCTATTAAGGTATTATCCTGAATTGATCTACCTTCTACAAATGCTCCTTGAAAAGGGTTGATGAGCTTGGGGAGAATAGGTTTAAGCTTGTTTGCCAGATTTTTTGTGATTACTTTGTAAATGGTGTTACATAAACTGATCGGCCTGTAGTGGTTGATTGTGGTAGGGTTCTCAGTTTTTGGAATTAGAGCAATAAATGTTTTGTTCATCTCTGACAATAAATGTCCTGAGTGGAAGAATGCTTTGACTGCTTTATAACAAGAGGGTCCTACTATATGCCAGTACTTTTTATAAAATTCCGGGGGAAAACCATCCGAGCCGGGGGATTTATCTTCTGCCATTTCAAATATAGTAGTTTTGATTTCAGCTGTAGTCGGTTGAGAGATTAGTTTTCAGTTTTCCTCTGACGTTATTTAAGGTTGAATGTTCCAAACATCCCCTGGGTTAACTTGATATTGATGAGAACCTATAAATCTTTCTGATAGCTCATTTGTGATTTGATCAGAGATGGTGTCATTGCCATAAATGATATTGCCTTGTTTTGTTGTAAAGGATTTAATTGGTCTTTTTGAACTTTTAACTCTAGCTGTTATTTGAAAGTATTTCGTGTTCCTGTCTGAAAAGTGAAGATGGTTTGATTTGGCCCTTTGTTTCTAGAACTTATGGTTGCATTCTAAAAGTCTGTATCTCTTAAGTTCTAATCTCGATAACTTTTCTTCATCTTGTTTACTGATGTTACCCCAAGGTAAACGATTTTGCAAATTCATAATTTGGCTCTCGACTTGATTAAGTTGTCTAGCGGTAGTACTGGTTTGAGATTTACACCAGTTTTTGGTATTTCGTTTGAGCAGTTTCTGTTTCTGTATTAGTTAAAAGCTTTGGGATCCATTAAAATTATTACGCCAAACTTGTCGAACCATAGATTCATATATAGGATTTGTCGTCCATGCCATTTCAAATCTAAATGGAGCGCCTTTAGTAGGATTTCAAGATCCTATTTCTAGAGAGATTGGGCAGTGGTCAGAATCAGAGAAGGAATGATGTTTCGTATGAATCTTTGGAAACCAATTGAAGATTTGTTGACTTGCGAGAATTCTATCCAAACGTTCATATGTATTGTTAATATTTGATTTGTTTTTTCTCCAAGTAAAGGGAGAACCAGTGTAGGGAACAGTTTGGAGATCAAGTTCATACTTGACAAATTGTAACCGTCTAAATCTAGATATGGATGGAGTAGCACCCCCTATTTTTTCTGTATCGTTTTCTATATCGTTTAAATCACCTATAATGAGAACTGGAAGAGAGTGTTTGTGGGTTATCGAAAAAATTTCTTCCCAAAAAGGGGATTTTTTCTGACTCAACAGATGGAGCATAGACAAACAGTAAAGCGAAATCATGCTTGTCCACCGTTGTTTTGATCATGAGAAATCTGTCAGATTGTTCCAGAACTATACTAAGTCTTCAAATTTTGTTTTGTAGAGAAAATAGATGCCACCTTTGTGACCCTTAGCACTGATGCTGAAAGCTTTGTGAAACCCCGAGGCTTTGATCATCTGATTTGTCGGAGCTTCAGAAGCTTTAGTTTCAGTAAGCATAAGGGCATCAAGGTGATTTGTAGCTCTAAGATGGTTTATTTCTTGCCAAAAGAGAGGCCTTCTAGAACCTCTAACATTCCAGTATGCGACTTTAATCATAAAAAATTCCATTTAAGAAGAGCTTTTAGCATATTACAGTGTAAGATGGTGCAAGATTCAACAATATATCGTTTAAAATCTACACTTGGAGAGTTGCTGTTTTTGTTTAACCATTCATAAAGTTTGAAATAGATCCAAGCTTCCCTCACGTAAATCCTGCTGGTTTGAAGGTGCTGGTGCCAGCTTCTTTGATCAGTTTTAGTCCACCAGTGGGTTTGAGACCTGCATTGAAATTTAAGTGTATGTCTTGCACTTATTGCTAGGAGTTTTGTTGAAACTTTTGTTTGTAAAGGTTTGGTAATGAGGTTTATGCAGCATGCCGCCACCAAGTCCCTAACGAGACCGGTGTGGCAATGATTGAAGTTTGTCTTATAAGATTTTTTAGAAAGTTTGAGAGTAAGTTTGAGATAAAGTTTGTTAATGAAGGGTTGGTGCAGCCTTCCACCACACAGAGTAGGGAAACTCTGATGGGGGAAACAACCAAGTGTTGGAGGATAGAGTTGTGATGGGCATCTTACCATATCCGCTAAAACAGTCAGCCGACATCAAATTTGATGCTTCAACAACCTTGAACCCTAAACCCTAAACCCTAAACCCTAAATACAATTGGGACATCATGTAATGCATGCAACCTAAATTGTACTCACAGGTCATAAAAGGAGGGGTAGAGTTATCAACCAACACAACAGAAGGAACCTGATAATGACTAGAAGGGGATTTTATAGGAGTGCGGAGATGCTCTAGAAATATTAGAAGGGGAATCATAGGTTCATAGAGGAACTTAACTGGTATGAGGAAGCGAGACTTCTTGGCCAAAACCCACCGCCAGACGTTCATCCTGATTGCAGCATGCAAAGTTGGTGCTAACATTGGGTTGTTGCGCAGAGCATTCCGGTTGCATGCAATGATTCAGTCCTGAAAAAAAGATATCTTAAGACCAAGAGTTTTGAGATAAAACATTAGAAAGCTAAAGGTTTTGTGCTGAGATTTTGGTGTAAAAGGTTTGGGTTTAAAGTTTTTAATTTTCGAATATGTTAATAAACTGGGAAGAGCCTGATGATTAGAGGTATCATCAGATCTCATTTGCCGACCACCCGGGAAGGCAAGCGCCCACCAAGGCAACCGGGGAAAGGGACCAGGTGGCCACCACGGAAGCGTCTCTTGCAGCAGCGGGGGGCAGAGCCGTCGTCTAAGGCGAGGAAGAGCACCCTCACACCTCAGAAGGAGGAGTTGAGCAAAGCGAGTACAAAAAGGAGGATAGAACGGCCTGATGACCATGAACAGACGTCGGCACAGGCCACCCGAACCCCAAGAGCCCAGCTGCCAACATCCAACAAGGCCCAGAAACCGCCCGCTGACTTCGATCTTGCAGCCACCAGACCTTTAGCGTCCACCGAGGGTCGCGACTAGAAGGGCCACAGCTCTTCGATCTCTCTCTTTCCATCTGATTTTCCATTTTTTGCCTCTTTTTTTGACAACTTTTTTGGGTTTTTTTTGGATGAAACTCAAATCTCCTTCCTCTCTTTGAGAAATTGGGTGTTTGATTGTGTGGAGATTTGGGGTTGTGGCGGCTGGTTTTTGGCCTAGGGTTTTCCTGGTGAGAGTTTTTCATGAGAGCTCTTCCCTCTTTTTCGGCATGTAAGTGTTGTTTCCGAAAGGGAATGCACGTTCATTTCTCTCCTTTAGGTGTGTATATATTATCCTACATGTTATCAGTAATTTTTTTTATTAGCTCTTTAAACCAATCAAATATTTTTTTCCTTTAATTATTTTTCTTTTTTTTTATTTATCTCTTTAAATCAATCACATTTTTTCTTTTATTTTTAATAAATTTACTATATATATATATATATATATATATATATATATATATATTCTTAACACTAGTTACAATGATATTATTATTATTTTCAACAAA